>CM077116.1:297739463-298952463 GCA_039619475.1 Icerya purchasi
CTTTCATGACTTCAATAGCCTATGGCAGCCTATCAAATTTTTCTCTCTCCCACTTTGAGCCAATTCCTCCTCTCACGGTGCAGTCAACGATGAATTTCTTTATTTGTTAAATTCCTCTTTTCCTGCTCATGTATTGATCTCTTTACTGATGGTTCCAGGAGCTAGGACGGTGTAGGTGGTGCGTTTACTGCTCCGTCGCTTCGGCATTCTGAGTCCTTCCAGCTTCCTTCCTTCTGCTCTACTTTTTCTGCCGAGTCGATCGCCATCCTTCAGGCTATCTCTTTTATTTCTTCTTTAAGCGATCTTTCCCAATTCCTCATTATTTCGGACTCTAAGGGCGTCCTTCAAGCCATACCCTCTCCTCCTTCACATTCCTCTGATAATATTATTCTCTCAATTCGTTCTCTTACCTCCACTTTGCAGTCATCCCGTTCTATTCTCATTGATTTTTTGTGGGTCCCCAGTCATTCCGGAATTGATGGCAACGATGCAGCCGATTCTTTGGCTCGTTCTGCTGGTCGCCTTGATTCATTCCTCAACAATTTCCCTTCTTCAGCTATCCTTTCCTTATCCACCTCCAATCACGCCAGACTTTGGCAGGATATTTAATCGTCATTCTCATTACCGTTTCATTCAGCCAATTCCTCGTTCCCTGTCTTGGTTCCATTCTATTCCTCTCAGTCGTCGCTCCTCTATTGTCTCCCTAATTCGTCTCCGGATCAATCATTCTCTCCTCCCTTCCTCTCGCTTTCAATTTGCTCTATCGCCTTCTCCTGATTGTTCTATCCACGATTGCGATCCTCCTCGTACATGTGATGCTAATCACATTTTCTTTGAGTGTCCTGCTCTTCGTAACGAACGCTACCTTTTATACAGTCAGCTCCTGTCATTAGGTCTTCCTACTCCCTATAACTCTTCCTTTATCCTCTCCTTTCCTTCATCTTCTGTGGTGTCCGCACTGCTGTCCTTTGTTGCGTCCATTTCGGACCGCTTAGTTATTTAATTTATTAGCTTAGTTTTCTTGTTGTTGGGCAATGCCGCTGGCGCGCCCAAAAAAAAAGAAAAAAAAAAAAAGTGTTGTTCCTATTGTTATTCTCGGCATTATTAGTGTCGTAACTGTGACGATCCCTTTCCTCAATTAACCTTTCTATTTCTCCTACTAAATCTTGTTATGCCGTATTTACTCTGCGACCTTATAATCCTGCTTCTGTCTATCTATCCCTAGAAAATACACTCTTTTCTCGTGTTAATTGTTTCTGTTATCTTGGTATTTTCCTTGACAGTCGGTTATCCTTCTCCGAACACATCAAGTATCTTTCCTCTTCAGCAATCAAAAGACTAAACCTGCTGAAAGCTTTATCTCCAACCAAATGGGGTGGTGATCCTTATGTCCTTATTTCTCTATATAAATCTATCATCCGCTCAAAATTTGATTACTGTTCATTTCTCTATGGTTGTGCCTCTAAGTCCCGACTCTCTAAATTGGATGTAATCCAAAACTCTTGCCTTCGTCTCTGTCTTGGTGCTCTTAAATCCTCTCCAGTTCCAGCAGTCCTTGCCGGATCTAACACACCACCCTTTTTTATCCGAAGATCTTATTTAGGCTATCGTTTTCTTACTAAGCGCCTCCCACTCACGGCCTCTACTCTTATCCATTCCTATCTTTCCATTTCTAGGGACTGGCGTTTCGTACCTAGAAAAATTCCAATTCTTTCTCTCATTTCTCTACGGCTCAGTTCGTTTTGTCCTTACATAATGTCCTTTTGTCAATCTCCCGTATTTCACTTTTAATTTCGCCGATTTCTGCCATCCTCCAAATATGTTTACTGTTCCTACGCTCTCTAAGTTTCTTCCGCAGGCCCTAATCAGACAGGAATTCCGCAGTTATATCAATTCTGATTTTCCCTTGCATGTAACTGTGTTTACAGATGGCTCGAAGAAACCGGATGGTGTCGGTGCTTCGTTTATTCTCCCAGATTTTGGCTTTTCAGAATTTTTCTGCTTACCTTCTTTCTGCTCCATATTCATAGCCGAATTGATGGCTATCCTACGTTCCATTATTTTCATTTCCTCTAATCACATTTCCTCCAAATTCTTGATTATATCGGACTCCATAACCGCCCTTCAGGCCATTTGCTCTCCCCTTCTTGATTATTCCTGTGATTTCATTATACTCCGCATTCGCTCACTTATCCACGCTCTTTCTTCCCTTCATTCTATTCAAATTGATTTGCTGTGGGTTCCTAGCCATTCGGGCATCTGCGGTAATGAAGCGGCGGACTCATTGGCTCGGGCTGCTGCCTATTCTCACTCCTTTTTTAAAAAAGTCCCTTCGTCCAATATCCTTCCTCTGTGCAAAGATTTTCATCTTAGGTTTTGGTCGGATATGTACGTTTCCTCTTTCTCTAACAATCGCTCTTTCTATCTGTCTGTCCAACCTAGTCTTCCTGCCAATCCGTGGTTCTCTTTGTTTCCTTCACTTCGTCGTTCTGTTGTTGTCTCCATTATTCGCTTGCGCTTTAACCATTCTCTACTGCCTTCCTCCCGTTTTCGTTTTTCCTTGGTTTCCTCTCCATATTGTCCTCTCCACTCGAACGAAGAGCATGTTTGCGATGCGGACCATGTGTTCTTTGAGTGTTCATCTCTTTCTGCTGAGTGCTCGGCTTTCTACTTTAGTTTGCTGGGACTTGGTCTTCCTACTCCGTACTGCGCCTCTTATGTTCTATCTCTTCCCTCTCCACAAATTGTTCCTATTATTTGTTCCTTTCTCCTAACAATATCTGATCGTATCAGGATATAAGTGATTCCTTCCTATTCTAATTGTTTCTGGGTAAAGGTCCCTGGTTGACAAGCCCAAAAAAAAAACAAAAAAAAAACAAAAAAAAAACAAAAAAAAACTGTGACGATCAGTGCTTGAGAAAGCAGGAGTTGCCATAGGATCAGCCTGGGAAAGTCTAATTTCTTTCGGTTGGATAGAAGAAATGGTCGAAAGGGGGTCTGCTGATTTTCGCTTCGAAACGCTATCAGCGTCTATACTTAGAGATAAGTTAGACGGTGGTTTAAGGGGTTTAGCGGCGGTTGGGGGGGAGGCCGCAGAGCGGCCCCCTTTAGATGCGCTCATCTAGCGCGGGAAAAAGTGTGTAGAAATAAAAACGTAAAATCGAAATAAATGGAAAAGAAAGGTGAAAAAAAAACACACCTATAAAAACCTACAAAAATAAAATAATTAAAAGTAGAATAAAATAACGTAAAGTAAACTAAAGACGAAATTAGTAAAATAGAAATAAACTGTGCTCGCTAATGTTTGAATTAGCAGAGAGGAAACATAAAACCGCAAAAACAGGTAATAGAAATAAATAAGTGTAACGGAAAGATCTCACTTAATTGTCTTCTTTATCTGTATAATGCCGCTGATAACGATTAACTACAATATTTACCGCGACATACAAATTACCGCTATCGCTAAACAATCACGAACGCAAACACAATCGACTCGATAACATAAACATTTTTTCAATAAAAATTTCCTTTCCTTCACCAGTTGTTGTTTCAACTTTAGAAAGTTGTTAATTTTCTGACGAACCGCATTGCATTTTAAAGAATAATTTTTAATCCAGGCGTTCAAAAGCTATTCTACGTTTGTCGTCATAGCTACTTTACTCGTATTCACATTCCGAAATTACTTTACCCGTAACTCAACTGAATCATTCGTTTTCCTTAAATTAATTGCGCGTATACTGTTTTTCAAACGCCCCAGTAACGAATAATTTTCAAATTAAAAACTAGAAAAATAGTTTTGAAAACTGAAAAAAAAAACATTTACTTACTAGTGAAAGAAAGATAGATGCATTATTTTAGTAGGTCAACTAAGATTTTATTTCGGTTTCAGCGCTGTATTACTTAAAGTTGGAATGTTTAAACCAAATTCTAAGGTTGTCAGTCGGAAAAAAAAGGAAAAAAAAACATATGTTGGAGAGGTGATTCCAGCATTTTCTTTTGATATAGTTCAAATTATAGTCTGTCAAGCGAAAGAAGTCCGTTCGTAAAACCGCCCAAAATGTGCCGACGTCACGAAATCAAGAGACCTCACATTAATCTCCAGTCCATATAACATTCGCTGTATTAACAGATCGAGGTGGTCCACCCGGATGAAAACAGGTCGGAAGAAAAGAACGCCTAAACGTATAGCAGTGATGAAACGAAAACAAGATTACTGCTTCCGAAAAGGAGAGGAATAACAGTAATATGGCCCAACGTGATTTATTTCGGTAATACTAAAATACACGTTAATACGCGCCCTACTTTAAGTAACACTCACGCTGGTCAACGAAACTCGAACGGACTTCTTTCGCTAGACAGACTATACAGAAGGCCAAATTCACGTATATAAACGCTTCCAAACATTGAAGTCAGTCCGGAATGTTTTAATTTTGAGAAATGTGATTTATTGTAGCTTTTTATGGAAAAAAAAATCCGCTGAAAACTGCATAGTTTAAATTGAAAAATAGAATCTTGTTTCTTAATGTTAATTATGAACTAAAATACGCTTTTTCGATGTTTCAAAATCTGTGAATCATTTATTAGACTCATCTATAAGATGTAAACATTCGCAGAAATTTTAAAATCCTCTGCTGATTGTTGACATTTTAAAAAGAATGTTAAATTGTTTGTTTTTTGTTCTTTTTTTTTCGAAAAGGATTTGAACATCCTAATACATTACGAAATTCGTGTCTGATTAAATCCGATTTAAGTTGATTTCTTCTTGATGTGTTAAACCAGTTAAGAAATTTAGTACTAGACGTTAGACGCTTATTTTAAAATTGTGAAATTTTTTTACTCAATGTAAAAAGTCATTTTAAGCTGTTTTCAGTACTGATCTATCCAATAATATTGTACAAAAGTTTCTTTTTTTAAACTCTCGCAGCTATCGATGAAAATGTGGACTCTATTTCCACTTCCGACTATATTGTTTACTTTTAGTGTGTAGCTTTTAGAACATAATATTTGTTGACAAAAACTTTGAACGTGAAGTATGTTGGTGATCAATACAAAAAAAAGCACAAGGTTACCCTTTTATTTTTCTCCCACCACAACAGAAACCTCAAATGTTCTTACTGCAGAATACTTATCAAATAACGGAATACATAACAGCTTCATAACTATCTTTTTCTTTTCTAGTTCCATGCAAAGATCTAAAATTGAATAATTCTTATCACAAAGTTTGGCAAAAACAAACAAACATATATATAAATATAAAGAGAATTCAACTTTTATATCTATTCCACCACCGGTGTTTTCATGAGGGACATGGTGTAAAATATAAATATTTTTGCACTAAATTCAGCAAAGACTGGTCTACTTGCGTTATAGCAAAAATTTTCAGGCTTTTCTTTGTACGTCTGATCAGAGGCTGGTAGAATTTCAAATTGTTCCCGCTACTTTAATGTCTTCAAACAGTTTCACCATTTCAAGAGCTCATCTTTTTTATTATTTTGCCGTCACCGAAATTCTCTTGCAAGTTTCACGAAAAATAATAGGCGAGGTAAGTACGCGTTTGTGCGCCTGATAAACAATCGAACAGTAATGGTGTCCCCAGCTTCTTATTCAGATCTGCTATCAAGTCTTAGTAGAAGGGGAGTACCAATTCTGGCACACAAAGGGATGCCGCCGCGCTAATTAGACCCCCTGGAGTGTGAGAACTAGAGCATATTCTTTTCTTCGGTCCGCCTGTAACCACTGCCGCCGCCGCGAAGTGTGCCGCTGGTTCCCACATATGCATCGGCCGCTACCGTGCTTTTTTCAAAATTCGGGGCGTAAGTATTCTAGCCGGGTTCCAAAAATTATGCTATCCGATCGGGCGCGCATCTCCATGCAGCCGCATTCCCACGCACGGTGCGTTCTACTATTATGTGTATGTATTATACAGGAGTCTACATGTAATATATGTATCATAATTTTTAATTTTAATTTTCGTGGGTTGGGAGGTGTGGCGGAGTGTTAAAAACGTTCGAAACTCAACACTTAGAACCCAAATTTTGAAGGAATTTTCCGAGTCGCGCTCCGTTCCGGCATTTTTTTTTTTAAAAATTTTATTTTTTAAGAAGAATATCTGATGGTTCCAGCGATCGAATGAGGGCAGGCGGGCGTGCTGCAACGAGGAGTGAATTCCAGCCGTTCGTTCGATGTTTTTATTATTATTATTATTTTTAACGGAAATATTTGAATGTTCTAGAACCGAACGATCGTGATTTTTCGTTGTTTTATTTTTAACGGAAATATTTGAATGTTCCAGCAACCGGTTGAGGGTGGCGCGGATGCAGGGGTTGAATTCTAGACATTCGTTCGAAATTAACTACCCGATCATCTTCGCAGACCCTCGACGCCGTCGATAGAATCCTGATCGCGATCGCTACACGTTCACACACATACACATACACACACACACACGTCTAATATTTTTATTTCCAACGAATATTTTTAAATTCCACCCCCGAGGAATGGCGACTTTTAAATGGCTGATGTATGCATCATCCAGACGGAAGATAGTTACATCAGTCGTTTGTTCACGGCCAAATCTAGACGTGCACTATTTCAACCTGTTTGACTATCTTATTCATTTATACCCTTCGTTTTGTTCGGAGCGGCCGTGTTTGAGCGACATTGCTAAATGCATTATGCCAGCAGGTGTCGAGAGCCATCTTGAACAGTATGTCTGAGAAGATCTATATTCCTGCGGTGTATAACGCCAATCACTATCGTAAAATTTTCTGTTATTTTCGAGTGTTACAAGAAAGGAATAGAATACTAACTATGCACTACGCCACCACATTTAATTTATATTCAAACGTCATTCATGCTACATCGTTTTTCAAATTCTAAGCCTAAGTACAGAAATTTTAAAAATTCCCCTAAGTATAATATTTAAAAGCCCGAATCTAACCTAAGCAGCGTTCACAACCCACACCTATAGACGATCATGCATACGTTTAAGTCGACAACGCGCCATTAGTTTCCATATCATTCATAATATTATTTTCTACATCTAAATATTATAGAATTAGCTTAAGTATTTTTATACTTTTCTGTATTCTCCGACCCCTTTGCAAAAGTGCACCGTCCATTCCTACGCTTCTATTCAACATAACGTTAGCCTCCGCGAAAGCACACGCATCGTTCACTCGCACTACCGCGATTTTTTTTTTTTTTTTTTTAATATTTCGAGAAGCCTAAGTCTAATTATTTCAAAGCCAGCAGCCTAAGTATATTTTTTTTACACTTCCAAACATTTCTTCCGACCGTTCATAATTTTTATTTATTTTATTTTTTTTCCTGACTCTAAAAATAAATCTGTTGAGGCCTTCACCGCTATGAATGCGCACACATCTTCTATTGTTAGTTTCCATATCATTCATAATAATTTTTTTCGACTCTAAGTATTATAGAATTAGCCTAAGTATATTTTTATTTTCTTCCGCTATACAAACACTTTTTTTTTTTTTTTTTTTTTTTCTTTTTCAGGCAAGTTGCCATGCCGTTGATTTCGATCGTGCAACGCTGTCATTAAGTCTGCTGGGATCCTACCCTTCGTATCTTTTTCTTGTAGAACCCGGTTCGCATGTACACACCTACACAATCATACTTAAGCCAAAGAACACCTGACAACGTCATTCATCTGTGTATATAACCAACTAACACCGAAGGAATGTGGTTTTTCTAGTGCAACCCTCCCTTTTTCAAAGGACCCCATCGAGCTAGAAAATCGAACGGATCTGTTCAGGCAGTCAGTATTAGTGTTATGTTAAACGTGTGGAATTTGTTGAAGCTGTGTGCTTCACGCGTTATTAAAAAATTGACAAGAACGTTAAAGTCAATAATTTCATACGTTTTTTCTCTTTTTCTTTCTCTCTTTATTTTTTGTCTTTTTTCTCTCATTTTCATCGTTATTTTTTTCTCTCTTTTTTTCGCTCTTTTTTTTTTTAGTAAAAATATTAAAATAATAATCAAATATGAATAACAATACCGAATCGATTGATATTAAAGCCGGTGAATTTATTCAGAATTCATTTTCGAGTGTTAGTGGCTCGCATACGATTTCGTCACCTCCGACACCACAATATGATGGTTATACATCAGAAGAATCCACATCTTTTGTGCGTAAAGTCGTTGGTCCTAAATTATTATCAGAACAAGTGGATATAGCGGAATATATTTTAGATATCAGCATCCATATAGATTGTGATTATGGGTTTCGAGTAACCGAACTAGCAATGATTGATATGTCTGGCGGGAAGTGTTTGCATATACTGTATAAGCCAAGCAGAGCATGGCATGCATAAAAAATGCCGCATTTACAATGTTCTTCGGTAAGTCATTACTTGAAAAACCCTTCATTATTTCCCTGTCGGGAAGAAATATTCATGGCACGCGATATATTCACGATATTATCACAAAAACCGAGGGCTCGCGTATATATTTTAACGGCATATGCTAAACTTACACTAATGGAACTTAACGAAAAATCGTTGCATGACTTGGACTATGAAGTCGTTAATATGGATCAAGTTTTTCGAGTACCTAGTGTTGATGATCTACATGAAGAATACTTTGGTATAAGCAATTTGGTAACTTGTAAACACTATAATGAGAATGATAGTTTTCATTGTGCGGTGAAAAACGTTATGGTGATGAAAGCCTGGTACGATCATATTATCCATCCGCTGAAGCTTATGAATAATCTCAATATAAATGATTTAAGCCAGTTGTTCATTACAGCCACCGAAGAAATGATAATTACATTATTTCCCAGTTGCGTTGGAGACATTTATACATTTTTACCAGATAAATTAAAACAGGATGATACGATAAAATCACTTCTACCATGCTACGAACATGAACATGATGAAGAATATTATATCGATGATGATACATTGCGACAGAGTACTCGAAATTGTATGAAAGTAAAAGATTGTATCGATTGTCAATGTAAAATTTGCACGGATTAGAAATTCGTTATTTCGATCGTTTAACAATTTTGCGTATATTTGTATATATTTTGTAAATATATTAATGTATATATTTTTCCCCAATCATCCGCCCGTTCGTTTTTTATGTTTTGTTAATCATTTTTTGTAAATATATTTTTATACATATGAAAATTTTGTTTGTATATATTTGTGCATATTTTTTCCCTCGATATGTTTCGTTCTATTATATATATTTTTCTTAATTATTTTTCATCTTTTTCCATTCCTTTTCAATTCCGTTTATTTAATTATTTCTCTATCTCTCTTCCACCCCCCCCCCCCCCCCCTACTTAACTTAAAGTACTGGTAATGACGAAATTTACAAAGCTCTGAACCAGTTGTGTATAATGTATATAATTATTGTTTAATTTTCGAATGTAATCCTGCATAATTTGTTCGTATCTTTTTAGATTAAAAAAATTATATTTTTGTCTGTAATGCACCATTTTTCTGTAACAAACGAATCTAACTGTTCAACTTTTTTCACGTACAACAAGTATTTTCCGCAGCTGTGTGAATTTTCATTAATTTGTAAGATACAGCTCCAGACTCTGGGTGTTCTCTCAAATTTTTAAAATCTTTCGTAATCACAGTTTTATAAAAATACATGTTCAGTTTTAATATTTTTTATTTCGTAAATATTTTTCGCATTATATATGAGTTCGTCTGTGAGGTGCTGGTCAACTGTATAGAGAGAGAAGGAGAAAACATGGTAGTTTACAAGGCATATAGCATGTTGAAGAAAAAAAACGCGATAGCAGGAGCAGATCAGGAATTGCATCCGCCGACGCTAGAGTCCCTATAGTTCACAATATTTTTCTCTCTGTGTTATAAAATTAGCTCAAGTATATTTTTATTATTTCATTACGCAAAAATTTTTTCAAATCTTTTGTAATATGTATTGCACACAAATGTACGCTGCAGACAGCTGTTGCTTCATTACCACGAATATATCTTATAGATTTTCTGGAAATTGTAGAGAAATTCTCTTCGCTCAATTCTTCCAATGTGATCTATTTTCAAAATTCAAATCACGCGTAATTATTTTTTTCCAAAATTAATCATCACTTTACAAATTATTAACACATTTTTCCGATCGTACATAATATTTTTTTTTATTATTATTATTATTTTATTATGTTTCCGTAAAAATTCTGGATATTATTTGCATTAATCATTGAATTTCACATTATACCATATATCACCAATCAAACAATTTATTTTTAATCTATCATACCTATTATTTTATCACTTAAATTTTCCCCAATTTGCAAATGTATTGATTTATACATGTAATGCGACTCCACCCCTTATAAGTACATTATTAAATAATTTTTTTCTTTATTTCCCATACATGGCAAAGACAATGAAATCACAGCATCTATGATGTGTACTCTGTACGCCTCCACTAACCTATCATGAATTTTTTAAATTAGCCCAAACATACTATTTTTCAATATCAAAAATTATCTATTCACTTTTACCACTTTCCCGATCATCTCTGTAATTTATTTTCTATATAATCACTAACCGACGAAAACGCTTCGTTCGTTTTACTCATACCGATACAATCACTTCTTTTCCCTCATGCTATCGATCTTCAAATTTATTAGTATGACACGAAATTAATCTAAATATATGTTCATGCTGGTAAAATTGATATATCAAAGCCTCTTTCTATTCCTTTATACATTTATGAAAAAAGCCTGCAAAATGTTTTAAAATTAGTCAAAGTATACTATTTTATTACCAAAAAATCGGCTATTCCCTTATACAGTTTTACCGATCGTACATAATTTTTTCTTCTATATTATCATTATAGCAAAGTTGTACAAAACCACAACATAATTTAATCATATTGAAACCTTCATATCATCCCTTTCATGCTGTACATTAACATTCAGTTCAATGATGCGAAAATAGTCTAAATATACATCCATACTAGCAGATTATTATATCACCCCTTTTTCTACTCAATTGTATGTTTCTGAAAAAAAATCTTGTGATATATTTTCAAAATTAAGTGTAGTATACGCTACATTGATACCTAAAAATTAGGCCCGCATATTTATTTTTATGTTTCATTCATTTTTAATTTTTTTAATCAAATCTGTTACAAGACTCTATAAAAGAATACAATAAGTTCCAGTATACATTAATACAGTTCTTAGGCATTCATTTACTTTATATTTTTAACATATACAATGTAAGTTCATAATGATCGATCTTCTCAACTGAATAACAGTCATTTTAGATGCAGAGACATACAACTTTTAGCGAAGCAAACAATTCTTTGCTAGACTAATGATTGAAGACATCCTTTTTTCCAGAAACATGGAATAGCGAAGATTTTTACTCATTCAAAATAGAACGAGATAATTGTAACACTTAATCACATCTTTCCTTCATTCATCGATTTCAAACTGTGAAGGAACTTTCTACACCATGCATTCCTAAATCCAATCGCTTGAATAGCCTGTTATATGTCTGGGAGATAGTAAAGAATTTGATTTTATATGTGAACAATGGATGAAGCAGCTCAGAATCCGATGTAAATGTGCGAGTCTAATTATTGAAATATAAAATTGAAGGAAATTTCTGTATTATGCATCATTTTAAAATGTTTATTTTTACATTTTTTTATTTTTAAATTTCCCTCACACTAGTATTTTCTTAAATGCATAATGATGTCTATGATTAGTATTCGTGATTAGACAGAAAGAGAGTAAGATCGTATTGTGATTGCATATGTGAGACAGTGTGTGAACATGTGTGAGTATGCATGTATGTAAAATATAAGAATTCACTAATAGAAAACATCAGCTCAAGCGAGAACACAGGTACACATCAAGTTATAGAACAAGAGAGATAAAAATATGTATTTTGTAATGATTGGCGTGCGTATGATAAAGAGGTTAACAACATAGACAATGAGTTTACCTTTGTAGTATTTTAAATGTAAAAGCAGTGTACATACCAACACATTTTCATTACTAGAAGAGACTTTTAATTTTTGTTTAACTTCAAATATATAGGTTAGATTATTTTTCCATTTGGTAGTGTAAACGTTTTATTTTTCTTTGACTTATTCATAAGGATTCAAATGTATAACATGCACTTCACTCAATATATCACTCTTACATAATATTCAATTGACTTACTTAATAGTGGAAATAAACACACTAGCACAAGTATATTATATTTTATTTCTACATATATACATCTATACAAAGCACATGGGGGTGATATAATAATCTGCTAGTATGGATGTATATTTAGACTATTTTCGCATCATTGAACTGAATGTTAATGTACAGCATGAAAGGGATGATATGAAGGTTTCAATATGATTAAATTATGTTGTGGTTTTGTACAACTTTGCTATAATGATAATATAGAAGAAAAAATTATGTATGATCGGTAAAACTGTATAAGGGAATAGCCGATTTTTTGGTAATAAAATAGTATACTTTGACTAATTTTAAAACATTTTGCAGGCTTTTTTCATAAATGTATAAAGGAATAGAAAGAGGCTTTGATATATCAATTTTACCAGCATGAACATATATTTAGATTAATTTCGTGTCATACTAATAAATTTGAAGATCGATAGCATGAGGGAAAAGAAGTGATTGTATCGGTATGAGTAAAACGAACGAAGCGTTTTCGTCGGTTAGTGATTATATAGAAAATAAATTACAGAGATGATCGGGAAAGTGGTAAAAGTGAATAGATAATTTTTGATATTGAAAAATAGTATGTTTGGGCTAATTTAAAAAATTCATGATAGGTTAGTGGAGGCGTACAGAGTACACATCATAGATGCTGTGATTTCATTGTCTTTGCCATGTATGGGAAATAAAGAAAAAAATTATTTAATAATGTACTTATAAGGGGTGGAGTCGCATTACATGTATAAATCAATACATTTGCAAATTGGGGAAAATTTAAGTGATAAAATAATAGGTATGATAGATTAAAAATAAATTGTTTGATTGGTGATATATGGTATAATGTGAAATTCAATGATTAATGCAAATAATATCCAGAATTTTTACGGAAACATAATAAAATAATAATAATAATAAAAAAAAATATTATGTACGATCGGAAAAATGTGTTAATAATTTGTAAAGTGATGATTAATTTTGGAAAAAAATAATTACGCGTGATTTGAATTTTGAAAATAGATCACATTGGAAGAATTGAGCGAAGAGAATTTCTCTACAATTTCCAGAAAATCTATAAGATATATTCGTGGTAATGAAGCAACAGCTGTCTGCAGCGTACATTTGTGTGCAATACATATTACAAAAGATTTGAAAAAATTTTTGCGTAATGAAATAATAAAAATATACTTGAGCTAATTTTATAACACAGAGAGAAAAATATTGTGAACTATAGGGACTCTAGCGTCGGCGGATGCAATTCCTGATCTGCTCCTGCTATCGCGTTTTTTTTCTTCAACATGCTATATGCCTTGTAAACTACCATGTTTTCTCCTTCTCTCTCTATACAGTTGACCAGCACCTCACAGACGAACTCATATATAATGCGAAAAATATTTACGAAATAAAAAATATTAAAACTGAACATGTATTTTTATAAAACTGTGATTACGAAAGATTTTAAAAATTTGAGAGAACACCCAGAGTCTGGAGCTGTATCTTACAAATTAATGAAAATTCACACAGCTGCGGAAAATACTTGTTGTACGTGAAAAAAGTTGAACAGTTAGATTCGTTTGTTACAGAAAAATGGTGCATTACAGACAAAAATATAATTTTTTTAATCTAAAAAGATACGAACAAATTATGCAGGATTACATTCGAAAATTAAACAATAATTATATACATTATACACAACTGGTTCAGAGCTTTGTAAATTTCGTCATTACCAGTACTTTAAGTTAAGAGGGGGGGGGGGGTGGAAGAGAGATAGAGAAATAATTAAATAAACGGAATTGAAAAGGAATGGAAAAAGATGAAAAATAATTAAGAAAAATATATATAATAGAACGAAACATATCGAGGGAAAAAATATGCACAAATATATACAAACAAAATTTTCATATGTATAAAAATATATTTACAAAAAATGATTAACAAAACATAAAAAACGAACGGGCGGATGATTGGGGAAAAATATATACATTAATATATTTACAAAATATATACAAATATACGCAAAATTGTTAAACGATCGAAATAACGAATTTCTAATCCGTGCAAATTTTACATTGACAATCGATACAATCTTTTACTTTCATACAATTTCGAGTACTCTGTCGCAATGTATCATCATCGATATAATATTCTTCATCATGTTCATGTTCGTAGCATGGTAGAAGTGATTTTATCGTATCATCCTGTTTTAATTTATCTGGTAAAAATGTATAAATGTCTCCAACGCAACTGGGAAATAATGTAATTATCATTTCTTTGGTGGCTGTAATGAACAACTGGCTTAAATCATTTATATTGAGATTATTCATAAGCTTCAGCGGATGGATAATATGATCGTACCAGGCTTTCATCACCATAACGTTTTTCACCGCACAATGAAAACTATCATTCTCATTATGGTGTTTACAAGTTACCAAATTGCTTATACCAAAGTATTCTTCATGTAGATCATCAACACTAGGTACTCGAAAAACTTGATCCATATTAACGACTTCATAGTCCAAGTCATGCAACGATTTTTCGTTAAGTTCCATTAGTGTAAGTTTAGCATATGCCGTTAAAATATATACGCGAGCCCTCGGTTTTTGTGATAATATCGTGAATATATCGCGTGCCATGAATATTTCTTCCCGACAGGGAAATAATGAAGGGTTTTTCAAGTAATGACTTACCGAAGAACATTGTAAATGCGGCATTTTTTATGCATGCCATGCTCTGCTTGGCTTATACAGTATATGCAAACACTTCCCGCCAGACATATCAATCATTGCTAGTTCGGTTACTCGAAACCCATAATCACAATCTATATGGATGCTGATATCTAAAATATATTCCGCTATATCCACTTGTTCTGATAATAATTTAGGACCAACGACTTTACGCACAAAAGATGTGGATTCTTCTGATGTATAACCATCATATTGTGGTGTCGGAGGTGACGAAATCGTATGCGAGTCACTAACACTCGAAAATGAATTCTGAATAAATTCACCGGCTTTAATATCAATCGATTCGGTATTGTTATTCATATTTGATTATTATTTTAATATTTTTACTAAAAAAAAAAAGAGCGAAAAAAAGAGAGAAAAAAATAACGATGAAAATGAGAGAAAAAAGACAAAAAATAAAGAGAGAAGGAAAAAGAGAAAAAACGTATGAAATTATTGACTTTAACGTTCTTGTCAATTTTTTAATAACGCGTGAAGCACACAGCTTCAACAAATTCCACACGTTTAACATAACACTAATACTGACTGCCTGAACAGATCCGTTCGATTTTCTAGCTCGATGGGGTCCTTTGAAAAAGGGAGGATTGCACTAGAAAAACCACATTCCTTCGGTGTTAGTTGGTTATATACACAGATGAATGACGTTGTCAGGTGTTCTTTGGCTTAAGTATGATTGTGTAGGTGTGTACATGCGAACCGGGTTCTACAAGAAAAAGATACGAAGGGTAGGATCCCAGCAGACTTAATGACAGCGTTGCACGATCGAAATCAACGGCATGGCAACTTGCCTGAAAAAGAAAAAAAAAAAAAAAAAAAAAAGTGTTTGTATAGCGGAAGAAAATAAAAATATACTTAGGCTAATTCTATAATACTTAGAGTCGAAAAAAATTATTATGAATGATATGGAAACTAACAATAGAAGATGTGTGCGCATTCATAGCGGTGAAGGCCTCAACAGATTTATTTTTAGAGTCAGGAAAAAAAATAAAATAAATAAAAATTATGAACGGTCGGAAGAAATGTTTGGAAGTGTAAAAAAAATATACTTAGGCTGCTGGCTTTGAAATAATTAGACTTAGGCTTCTCGAAATATTAAAAAAAAAAAAAAAAAAATCGCGGTAGTGCGAGTGAACGATGCGTGTGCTTTCGCGGAGGCTAACGTTATGTTGAATAGAAGCGTAGGAATGGACGGTGCACTTTTGCAAAGGGGTCGGAGAATACAGAAAAGTATAAAAATACTTAAGCTAATTCTATAATATTTAGATGTAGAAAATAATATTATGAATGATATGGAAACTAATGGCGCGTTGTCGACTTAAACGTATGCATGATCGTCTATAGGTGTGGGTTGTGAACGCTGCTTAGGTTAGATTCGGGCTTTTAAATATTATACTTAGGGGAATTTTTAAAATTTCTGTACTTAGGCTTAGAATTTGAAAAACGATGTAGCATGAATGACGTTTGAATATAAATTAAATGTGGTGGCGTAGTGCATAGTTAGTATTCTATTCCTTTCTTGTAACACTCGAAAATAACAGAAAATTTTACGATAGTGATTGGCGTTATACACCGCAGGAATATAGATCTTCTCAGACATACTGTTCAAGATGGCTCTCGACACCTGCTGGCATAATGCATTTAGCAATGTCGCTCAAACACGGCCGCTCCGAACAAAACGAAGGGTATAAATGAATAAGATAGTCAAACAGGTTGAAATAGTGCACGTCTAGATTTGGCCGTGAACAAACGACTGATGTAACTATCTTCCGTCTGGATGATGCATACATCAGCCATTTAAAAGTCGCCATTCCTCGGGGGTGGAATTTAAAAATATTCGTTGGAAATAAAAATATTAGACGTGTGTGTGTGTGTATGTGTATGTGTGTGAACGTGTAGCGATCGCGATCAGGATTCTATCGACGGCGTCGAGGGTCTGCGAAGATGATCGGGTAGTTAATTTCGAACGAATGTCTAGAATTCAACCCCTGCATCCGCGCCACCCTCAACCGGTTGCTGGAACATTCAAATATTTCCGTTAAAAATAAAACAACGAAAAATCACGATCGTTCGGTTCTAGAACATTCAAATATTTCCGTTAAAAATAATAATAATAATAAAAACATCGAACGAACGGCTGGAATTCACTCCTCGTTGCAGCACGCCCGCCTGCCCTCATTCGATCGCTGGAACCATCAGATATTCTTCTTAAAAAATAAAATTTTTAAAAAAAAAAAAATGCCGGAACGGAGCGCGACTCGGAAAATTCCTTCAAAATTTGGGTTCTAAGTGTTGAGTTTCGAACGTTTTTAACACTCCGCCAAAATTTTACACCTCCCAACCCACGAAAATTAAAATTAAAAATTATGATACATATATTACATGTAGACTCCTGTATAATACATACACATAATAGTAGAACGCACCGTGCGTGGGAATGCGGCTGCATGGAGATGCGCGCCCGATCGGATAGCATAATTTTTGGAACCCGGCTAGAATACTTACGCCCCGAATTTTGAAAAAAGCACGGTAGCGGCCGATGCGTATGTGGGAACCAGCGGCACACTTCGCGGCGGCGGCAGTGGTTACAGGCGGACCGAAGAAAAGAATATGCTCTAGTTCTCACACTCCAGGGGGTCTAATTAGCGCGGCGGCATCCCTTTGTGTGCCAGAATTGGTACCCCCCTTCTACTAGTTTTTTCGAGGTTTTTCTTTGCGCTCCATAAAATTTCACTTCGGGTAAAATAATAACGTTTTTTCCACATTATTTCCTTTACGAACTCACAGATGAACACATATGAAGCGCTACAAGTTGTAAGATTTATTTTCGTTCTCCATTTTATGTCGATTTTAAAAACATGCGGCGAAAAAGAAAAACACCCGATACTGCGAGCACATAAGAACCAGATACGAGTAAATTTACGCCACCAGAAAAATGTCATATCGTTATTTACGGCGACCGGTGATTATTATTTTGTTTTCATCGACTTGGCCATCTGCGCAGTGAATAATTTTGACTGTTTCTTTGAATTGGTTTTTCTTTCTTTTCTTCTCTTCTAATATTCCATCACTCACTTAGCATGTTGCTCTTCTTTCTTTTTTTTTCTCGGTCCCTTTTTTCATCCGTCCTTAATTTCTGTTTATTCGGTTTTTGAAATAAAATATTGGTTATAGCGAAGAAGTCATCTGAATGAAAGTAAAAGAAAAAAAGTAAGCGGAGTCTACCATATTATCTCCAGATTCCCATTAGTGCCAAATACATCATGACAAGCTTGGTTCTGTAATTCATGACATCACTTTACATGAGGTTTCTAGCAGTCGATGAAAGCGAAATCATGGAAACCAGCAAAGAACGAAATAAACACCGTTACAACGACGCAATAGAATATTTATTATCAACAATTCAATTTCTAAGTTTCTTACAATTCGGCTACATTGCCATTTTTTCATAAGGATGCGTCAGCAATCGGAATAAAATATAAAACTTTTTTATTATGTTTGATTTCCTCCGTAACTGTGATTGTACACTTTATAAATGTTTTTAATTACTAACCTTAATTACAGTTACACAGTTATGTATTCTATTACACGAAATTAATCATTATTACATAAAGTACACAACGTCATTTATTGAACTGTTTTAAATAAAATCAAAATAAAATAAAATAAAGTAATTCATAAATATATAAATAAACTTGTCCGACCGGTTTCGTCTGTTTTAGATATAGATTATGTCTTGATATGATCACAAAAACATAAATTACTATTGAGAATGACATCAAGATGGGAGAAGGAGTCAACTAGAGAAATAGAAAGTTAACACAGTAAAAGGTTATCTAAGGAACGGTTGAAAAGACGAAATGTAAAAACTACAGAGGCAGACTTCTCAGGGGAAATAGAAAGATGAGAAGAGGATAACAAAAATTCCAAAATAGCAAGGGAGGAATTAAGCTCCTCGTTAGCAGCAGAAAGATCATTAAAGGAGGAATAGACGAGAATATCTTCAGCGAAGAATAAAGACTTAAAAGGAATGCTAAGAATAACGAGACTGTGAAATTAAATGTTGAAAAGTGTAGGACTCAAGAACGGAATGGTCGAATAGTAGAAAGACGAATTGTTCTATTCCAGAAAAGATTGATAACTAAAGAAGTAAACTCAAGAGGGATGTTAATGGAAAGCATTTTATTCTGTAGAGAAGGTAGGTAAAAATTATCAAAAGCAGAGTTGGCATCAACAAACGCGACGATGGTAAATTTACTGTGAATGAGAGATTTATAGATATCGGAAAGGAAAAGAAATATGCAGTCAGTGGCACCAAGGCCAAGACGGAAACCAAGCATTCTATAAGGAAGTACATTATTCAATTCTAACAACCAGACCGGGCGTTTATTAATCATGCGTTCAAAAAAATTTTTTAATTACGAGGCTAGAGAGATTGGACGGAAGAAGTTAGGCTTCTTTTTCGGGATAGGAATAATAATAAAAGAATTCCAAAGTGCTGGGGTTGCAGAAATGTACAAGAAACAATTATAGATTGACAAAAAGGTTTTAAGTGCTAACTCAGAGAAGTTCTTGAGGACAAGGAGAGGGATGCCGTCTATACCTGGGCTAGAATTAAAAGAGCTGGTCAAAGAATCGTAGAGTTCATTGATGCTGAAGGGAGAGGGGAAAAAGTGTGAAGAAGATGTAATAGGTAGGGAAGGAGTCGACGATTTCTCGAGGGATAGTACATAGGAAGGAGCAACTGAATCAAGAAAAGTAGTGAACTTCTCTGAAGGAGGGTTGTAGTATGAGGGGCGTTCGGAGCTGGAGGAGCGATAAGCTTTAGCCATCCTTCAAAGATGGGAAGTGGAGATAGATCTAGAAAATGATGAACAAAAATTTCTTCATGAATTTCTTTTAGACATTTTAAGGATGAATCTGACCTTGGTGTTAGCCCTTTTGTGAGCCATGAAGTTGGAAAAGGAGGAACAAGCCCGAATGAGTCGAAATAAAGAAACGCTGTACTTGAAGGCATTCATACAATAATTATTCCACCAAAGTGAAGAAGACAATAGGTAATAGTTTTTTTTTTGGAATGATGAAGTGGCGGAGAGAAGACATTAAGAGCAGAAGAAATGGAATCAGAAAAAGGGTTCTATCGTTGGATAGGATCAGTGTGAGAGTGTATGTAAGGAAGAAATAGGTCTATGTTTGAACGGAATTTATCCCTATCAACCCTATTGAGCGACTATTTAGGAGTGAGAGCAAGTCTGGGATAATTAGGAAGAGGAGGAGGAAGAAGGTGTTGAAAGGAAAGAACAATGAGAACATGATCACTGCCGAAAGTGCTGTCCAAAGTTCTTCAATGACAGTTAAGACCGAAGTGGGGAGAAATAAAGGACAGATCCACTGAGCTACTAGGGGGATTAACAGTAAAATAGACAATGTAGAGGAAGAGGTATTAATTAAATTAATGGGGAACATATCAAAAGAAATTTGAAATGAAAAAAATCTAGAGAGATGGAAAAACAAGGTTAAAATTTGGTTGATAGCATGGTGTAAAGAGCAATAGAAATATAAAAGAACAAATTGCTTGATTGGGCTTCATCAAATGGACTATCCTTCTCAATGAATAAAACAAAAGCAATCACATTCAGTAAAAAACGAATTAAACCTCCAGATTGTAATGTCAACCTAAATAATACACTAGTTCAAAGTTTCGATAATATAAGAATTTTAGGACTAGAAATAGATCGAAAATTATCTTTTGGAAAACACATAGAAGACTTAAAAACAAACTGTGTCATAAATCTCCTAGTGTGATAAAAATGGTTTCTCATACCAAATGGGGTGCAGATAGAAAATCTATAAAAGAAACCTTTACTCGGCGCTGACTCTTTCCAAGTTGGACTACGGCTCCGTAATTTACAGTAGTGCCAAAGAAAATGTTCTGAAAGAACTGGACACCGTTCAAAATTCAGCTCTAAGACTCATTACAGGAGCATTTGACACCAGCTCAATTGCTAGCCTTCACGTAGAATCAAACATCTTTCCATTGCAACATAGAAGAATTTTTTCATCCCTGAAATACTATATAAAAATGATTTCAAATTTAACGAATCCTACTTCCGAAAAAACTATTTCGCCAAACTTTATTCAACTATATGAGAAATACCCAAAAACTTCGATGGCCATTGGGAATACGATGCCTAAATACAATTAAAAACATCAACTTCGGCACACCACAGACATCGTAAAGGACATAAGAGAACTATCACCATGGCACACAACCTTTCAAGAAACCATAGCAAACTTAAACCGACGCGAAAAAATGGACTCGTCCTTAACCAGACATATCAGAAAGGTGACTCGCTCAGCTTGGCAAAAAGAGTGGAATCGAATCTCTCCAATCCAAAACAAACTACGCCGCATCAAAAACGAAATTGCCGACTGGGAAACCAACTATTGGCCAAAAAGACAGGACGAAACAGTTATTTCGAGACTAAGAATAGGGCACTGCTCATTTAGCCACAAGTACGTCCTCGACAAGGAGCCGGCACCCATTTGTGAAATCTGCGCAGCAGAGACTTTCTCGATAGACCACCTCTTCACATGCAAAAAGTGGGAAACACAGCGAGCAGCCTGCGACATGGTAGGAAAACCTATACCAGAACTCCTTTACAACAACAGATCAAATTGTGAAAATGTACTAACATACCTAAAACATGTAAATATGTATAATAGTATCTAAATAAGTTAACTGTTAAGATGTAATATATTCGTCGCAAATGGCTCCATTGTCTAGCGACAATAAATAAATATATTTAAAAAAAAAAAAAATATATAGCTAACATTGATATGAGACTCGCTACGATCTCCAGCTTTAAGCTGCTAATGAGAGTGTGTTAGTTTTATAAAAATTACATTGTATCATTGTATATATAAGTTACTATATTAAGACATTATAATAAGAAGTAACAAATCAGATGGTGGTATAATTATAACATATGATGATAAATAATGAGAGTGTGGATTTTGTAATATAGTAAGATATAAGCTAACAATTTCTATATTGTAACATAAAGTAGTACTTAAATTAAGTTGATGTTATATTAAACAAATAAATAATATAATTATGTTGGGAACCCACAGACGGGCTAGTGCCCCCTTGTGGGACCAGCAAATTATTTAAACAAAAAAAAAACAGGAAAAAAAGCCGTATGAGTGCGCACCTTCATAAAGAGTAAGTGAGTTGTTATTAAGAAGGAAAAAGTTTTAGTTGAGAATAAAGTTTTCAAGAACACGGCCGTTTCTGTTGTGATGCATGAATGTTTTCAGCTAAAATTAATGGCCCGATTTTTCGATTAATTATATGATTCGTTTTTTTATTTCGAAGCGAAATGGTAGAAAGGTAATTTTTGAAATTTTCCTATTTTAGACAACACGATGATAAGTACGTTTTAATCGTCGACGATCAAGAAGCACTAAAGAAATCCACGTACGATGTTAACAAGCCTACCAAAGTTTTCGTTCACGGTTACCTTAATGATGGAACTTTTGGTGAAACATTGAAATCTGGTTAGAAATTATTTCAAGCATACTTATTAAGACGGATAAATTTAGTTCTAAAGTATTTTTAAAACTCGGACATACGGCAAGGGGGAATGTCATATGATACGAGTGTTATCTTAAAGATGGTTGCAATACAAAAGATCCCTGTAACTTCGATTGATTTAATGAAACCAGGTGTTTTCTTTTTTGAATATTATTTTGTAATAGGTTATATGGTAACACGTATTATTTAAAAATTGTGGAACTGCGGCTGCCACACAGCCTAAAAAATTATTTGGCGTATATTCTTCTTTAACGGTGTTTTAATTGACCTAATGCGCGTTATATTTCTCTCAGTTTAAATTTATGTTGCGTGCAAAAAGACAAACGTTTGACGGGTTTATCGCGAGACTATCATATTTTTTGCAGCAAAACACTATGCACTTGTTTATTCATAGTAATGTATTTACATATCACCTCAAGGAATACCTAAAACTCCCGTTTATTTTGTCAAGCTATAAATTTTTGGTGCAATCAATTTTTCAGCGTTCCATTAAAAACTACTTCACGATAGCGCCTTTAAGTTTCGAATGATTTATAGGTTGATATTATGTAATTGCAAAACAGGCTGCACTTGAGTATCACATAACTCTAAATGTTTAGGAATAATTTTTTTTTTATCACAACACTATTTATTTTCTTTATTGGAACAGGCTGAGCATATTTTGAACATATAACGAATTTATGCCCTCGATTAATAGGCGATTGTTGATCTACATTAATCAAATTAGCTTGCCACAGATCGATAAAAAAGGTAAAGACTTGCACGCACAGTGTTCGATATCGCTTTCGAGCAGATCCGTGAAGTTGATATTATTTATAATTATTGACGAGAAGACGTCTGATAATAATGTGGAAATTTGTGAAATTCATCAACTACATTCCGTTGTAATAATGTTAACATTGATCTTGTTCTGTAGAAATCTCTTGGCCGTGCTGTCGTATGTACATGACTGTTTAATATTACTATTGTTGATAGGGTAATTGAATAATTTTTTTCAAATATGGAAAAACAGTTTTGATATTGTTGCAAACTCGCCTTTTCTACGTAAGGGAGGCGACCAGAAGAAACGGGAAGATGACGGAAAAAAGTAAATAAACAACAACAAAAACTAAAAATCTACCACGGATAACTTTCGGTTTCTAAATGGTGGAGCGCATTAGGCTTTTGTTTTAGATGGAAAATATATATATCTAAAAATGAAGGGATAATTTGTAAAACACTATTTGACAGAGAACGCGATCACTAACTTGCATTTATTTTGGCCGGCCGTGTTATGCTCGATTTCTAAATCATTTAATAGTGCAGACAACAAAGCACTCTTATTTCATCCGATATACCTGAGCCGGCCTTTTATCTATTATCACCGCTTGACATAATAAGAAACACTTCGATATTTCGACACGTGTCACAGTCCGCGCGCACACGCGTAAGTCACCGGCTCGTACACGAAGACGCAACCAGAAGCGATTATCGACGACGTTCAAAAATCAAAAATGAAACGAAAGATAGAACACATTATTTGTTATTTTGTCGTCAAAAGATCGCGCCACCAACCCTAATTTGTATCAATATATAATATGATAAAATTAATGCGATGTTTGCAGAAGTTACGAAAAAATTTAATTCAAATTGTGCTGATGTAAATTGCAGAGGGTTGTATAAACGTATAGACGAATAAAGATTACTCATTAATAATTACAATCTAATAATTATCTGTTTACAAGAAACTCACATAATTTCTTCCCATTCACCACTTATTAAAGGCTACAGAATATTCCGCTCTGACTTAACACGGGGACAAGCTGCATGTGGAGGAGTCTCGATTCTGGTTCATGAGGCGATCCTATCACAAGAAATAATGATAAATACTATGTTTCAAGCTGTATCTCTAAAGGTCAAAATACCGTCCCTTCCACTCCCAACCATTACAATAATTGCTATTTCCCTCCCGCTGCAAACATCACCAAAGTATAGTTTGAAACATTATTATTCTAACTACGGGACCCAGTATTATTACTGGGAGATTTCAATGCCATTCCTCAGAGTGGGGCTCAACACAGTTAAATAGACGAGAAAACGTGATTTCAAATTGTATCCTTAATAGTGACCTGGTACTCCTCCCTCCTCCAGCACATACATATTTCAACTCGACTCATAACACCTTCTCTTAGCATTGGCATCTGTTTCACTATTATCTTATTTGAGCGTAGATGTAGATTGTGATCTGTGTTCAAGTGACCATTTTCCCATTTTCATACACTTGCCCCAGCAGTCGAAAGAATCACGTACAGCCCAGGTAACCAAAAAATTCGCTTTTCATAAAGCAGATTTGAACGGTTATAAAGCAAGGATTACTATCCCCAAAATTCAGACGAACTCTGTAGAGAAAAACCTGAACATTCTCATCAACGCAATGAACAAAGCAGCCACAGCAACAATACTGAAAACAACAATAAATCCTCAGAAAAAACGAGTGGCATGGTGGTGCCCGGAAATCAAAACGGCTATCGCACAACGTAAATGAGCACTGAGGGGATATAAAGCAATGAAGGCGCTTACAGACTTAACTGAGGTTAGAAGGTTTAGAGCTCAAGCCAGGCTACTCATCAGAATGAGAAAATAAGAGTAAAGATATGCCTACGTTTGCGCTGTGAAAAAGAAATGGCAACTACCGTCCAACTACTTCTTCTTTATTCACCAACAATTCCCTGCTCACAGACATCAAAGAAGTAGCGGATGCCTTTGCGCAACATTTTGTAAAAGTATCTTCTTCATCATCCTACACCAATTCCTTTCTAGAATACGAATCAAGATTAGAAGAGCAAAGCATATCCTTCCCCCCAGATCAAAAAGAAAAATACAATGATCTTTTCTCAATGTCTGAACTGAATTACCAGCTCGATAAAAAACTAACAAACAGTGCACCTGGGGCCGACTACATTCATCCTTTTATGCTGAGATACCTATCTCATTCTTTTAAACAACTATTCCTTGACATATACAACAAAATCTAGGCAATATCCTCCATCTCAATTTCCTGGAAAGAAGCTTTAATCGTCCCTATCCTCAAGCCTAATAAAGAACCTTTTACTTCTCAAAATTACAGACCTATTTCCCTATTATCCTCATTTTCAAAAATCATGGAGAAAATGGTAAATAGACAACTATCCTTTTTCCTAGAGTCCTCAAATATCTTTTCCTCGATACAAATTGTAGGTCGCATACCAAAATCCCCAATGTTACATTTCCTGAGCCTAAAAAGACAAACACTTGAAGCCCAAAATAGGTCACAAGCTCTCTATACAGTCTCTTTTGACATAGAGAAAGCATTCGAGCGGATATGGCGAATTAAAGTGCTTTCAAAGCTGAAGAACGTCAATATAAAAGGCAATATAGGCAGCCATATAAATAATTGTCTGTTAAACAGACATATTCAAGTAAAAATTAGCTCTTTTCTATCCTCTCCTGTATTCATAGAAAATGGTATTTCTCAAGGTTCTCCACTAAGTGTAACACTCTTTATCCTACATATAAATGATGTAGCGTACTTAATACGGCCGTCAGTAACAGCTCGATTGTTCATAGACGACCTCAATATATCCCTAACATCAAATTTTCCTTCCAACGCCAAATCCATATTATAATCCACAATAAATAGATTACATTCATGGACCAAAAGTAACGGTCTTACTTTCTCGTCAAATATAACTTACTGTGTCAAATTCTAGAAAAGTTATCGAGTAAACCCAAACCATGATTTTTCCCTTACCCTAAATGAATTTCCTCTCCCAGCTATATCCTCAGCTAAATTTTTGGGTCTATTTGACTCCCATCTGACATGGTCTCCTCACATTTCAGATCTCAAACACAAATGTAATAAAACCTTGGCTATTTTAAAATTTTTATCACATTATAAGTACAATAATAATCCTAAACTACTTCTTTCTGTATATAGATCACTTATCCTAAGCAAATTAACCTACGGCTGCCAGGTGTAAAATCACTCGAAGCAATCCATCACGCAGCCTTATGAACTATACTTGGGGCGCATCGAACATCTCCCACGAAGGGTGTCTGTGTACTAGCACGGATCCCTCCATTATCCTATATATTTAACTCCTATACGTCCCGTGATCACCTATACTGGTACCAACAATACCACTTTCCCTCAAGGAACACTACGACTCCTCTTCCATCCTTTCAAAATGATCCAATACCTGATATCCTAAATTCTTTGGCTGAAAAAAACAAAAAATTCGGATCACCTACTGTTCCCAAAAGAACCACCATGGGAATACTCGCCATTGAAGGTAGACTTATCACTCTTGAACCAGCGTACATCTAATGAAGACCAATATACAGCTCGCCAGAAAGTCGTCGAAAAGATACAAACTTACACACATGACACACACGTTTATACAGATGGAGCAAAAGCAAATGTCGCAGGGACAGTGTCCACTCCCACAGCATGTGCCTACCTAATTTCGGGTGAAGTTCAAGCAGTGAGACTACATGATTACTGCACCGCATTAGAAGCATGTGAGAGGTGCGAGTCCAATAAGAAAAAATATATAATTATTATAGATTCACTGGCTTCCCTTCAAGCTATTCGGTCACTTACCATAACTTCCTATACCATATCTATAAGTCATTCATTCAAAAGAGGCTCACGTTGGCCGCTTTTGTCGATGTCTTAAGTGCCTTCGACAGCGTTCATTTCCCAACTCTTCGAAATAAAATGTTTTCCATTAATTTACCTCCCATTTCATTTTCTTAATTATGAATCTCTTCCAAAATAGAACCATTCATTTAAATTCATCCGATGAGTCAATTACACGAAGAGTCGTCTGCGGCCTTCTACAGGGGTCTTATCTTAGCCCACTCTCTTTAATATATACTATACTCTTAATATCGCTTCACTTCCTGTACCTTCTTCCCCTCTGTTCTTTTCTGACGACATTCTTCTTTATATAGCTGCTTCTAATATTCCAGAAGCTCGCCATAGGTTGCAGGAGTCCTTACGTATTTTGGAAAGTTCCTTATCAGAAATCAACATTATGATTGCTCCTTTAAAATCTTCATGTACTATTTTCACTTATCGTCCCTAAAATCCAGTGTTTATCTATTAATAATCTGGGCCTTCCCTTTATTACCTCCTTCCGATATTTAGGGATTTATCTCAATAGTCGATTATATTTCTCAAAACATATAAATTATCTTCATTCATCTACACTAAAACGGTTAAATATCTTAAAGGCTTTGTGGTCTTCCAATTGGGATGGGGACCCCCTGTAGTACTCCTTATACTCTATAAATCTGTTATCCGCTCTAAGTTTGATTACGATAGTTTTCTCTAAGGTAACGCATCCCATTCTCTTCTCTCCAAATTGAATACAGTCCAGAATTATATTTGTCTATTTAACCATCTCCACCCTTATACTCTTGGTTCCTAAATTTTCCACACCTTCGTCGTTCTACTATATCCTCTCTTTGTCGCCTTCGCTTTGGTCACAACTGTCTTCGTGCTTTTAGTCTGTTCCCCCATTTCCAGTGACAGCTTTTGGGCACATTTTCAGCTCATAATATCGTTCTTATTTCCTCAGTTGACCAATTGTAGCTCAAATCCGATTCTTCTTCATTTTCTAATTCTGGCTCTTTTCACCTCTCTAATCAGCCATCTCTTCCTCCCTGTTCATAGTTTTTTGGATACTGCCGTCTTCTAAACGCTTCACAATCTCGGTTATTTATCGCCTTTGTTTTAATCATAGTCTCCTTCCTGCATTATCTTTTCGATTTTCATCTGCATATACTCCATTTTGTCCTTTTCAATCCACTTCTAATTACTTTCTTTACGACCTTGACAATGTTTTATTGGAATGTTTTTGACCTTTTCAACTGAGCGTCCTTCTACTTTTCTCTAGTAAAACTCGGTATTCGTGTTCTCCTTATATGGTGTGCTTCTTATACTCTCTCATTTTCTTTTAATTTTGTTATTCAGGCTCCTGAATTATTTATATCCTCTATCCTTATACATTTAAGAATAGAACAATTTTTTCTTTTTCTTTCCATTTCTTGGGTTCATGTTCTAGAAAACAAACAAAAAAATTGTGTAATCTTTTGAACACTTGTTGACATTTAAACATTGCGTTATATTGATAAACACCAGTTATGGTCGACTTTCTTGTTTTGCTCTCAGTTCTTCGATCTTGTCTTACATTTTTTTTTTAGTTTTCGCTCTCGCTTTTTCTTTATAACCTTAATCACGATTATTGTCGAACTAACATCTATTCGTTCTTTTATTACTACTACCCCCATTAACCAGGCATGTTTAATTATTTCCCTTTTTTCCCTTTCTTTTCACGTTTATATTACAGTGCAATCTAATTACAGTAAATAAATTAGCACTACTTATTCGTAACATGAACAGTGTAGAAACTGTGTTTGCGCAGTCCCAGAGTTGAATACTATACATCCATATCGGTCTGATGATTTGACAATGAGACAGGCTGAGCTTAGAGTAACGCTCAATCAACCAATAAACGTGTCTTAATTTAGGTATAGTTTGTTCTTTTTTCATCTTGACATGCATTTTCCCATTTGGTCTCGAATCTAAATGCATACCCAGGTATTTAGCGGAATCCAATCTCGGAATAGGAAGGCGATCAAGGTATATAGGGCAAGTATTAGATTTACGAAGCGTAAATATAACGTGCACCGATTTTTCTTGATTAATCTTGATCTTCCAATTACATGTCCCTTTGCTATTTTTTTTACTGCATATTGCAAGTTAGTTGTGCCAATTCTGGGAAATCGCCAATTGAAATGATGGCAGTGTCACCTGCAAAGGTAGCAGTCATCGCCTCGGCTGTTGTTGGAATGTCAGCTGTATGCAATAAATACAGAGTAGGTTCCAAGACACTACTCTGTAGAACATTAGCCTATATGGGATGAAATTTGGACTTCGCTTCTTTATAAGAAACAGTGAAGGATCTATCAGAGATATATGATTCAAAAAGTTGGCACATATTTTCCGTTAGCTGGTTTGCTCATTTTATAGATCAGCCCTTCGTGCCAGACTCGGTCAAAAAAGCTGCAGTGATATAAAAACTTATTAATTTTAGGATATTATTTATTACGTAACTAGCCATTCATTTGACTGGTAACGTAGTTTTGATCATGTTCTTTTCTTTATAGAAATTAAACATGTTTGTTTAAAATTCCATAATTGTTTATGTGATTAGAAAAAGGTGAACGAAACGCAGTATTATTTATTAAACTTTTTGAAATACAAATATATTTATAAAATTAGCAATCGATTAACATTCGCTTTTATTTTAAATAATTTTTATACAGTTCAAAATAAAACGTGTTAACTTGTAATAGAAATAAAAAATAGAATATTGTTAAAATTAAGAATATTTCAGATCTTATAACGTTTTTACATGCAAAAATCTATAACATTGCTTGGGTATCAATATTTGAATAGATAATTGTGATAAATTGATTTGTCGAATGTGTTTATTTATTATTCAATACGTACGTTAAAAGGACTCATTCATTTTTTTTAACATAATAAATTAGATTTATCGTAGAAGATTTCTATAAATGTTCAATTTACGTAGCATTTAGTTTATTGGAAGAACAAGAGGAAGTTTTACAGAAAAAAAGTATATAATTTTATTAATGAACTCATATATTCTTTTTTTGTATATAAAATTTAACTGAATTCTTTTTGTGATAAAAAACACAAATATAAAATCTTGCATTTCTACAATATTAAGTATTTTGGGAAAAGAAACTTAAATTTTGCACATGGTAAATTAAATTTTTTTCTGTTCAAGGGCTAGGGCTCGGGACTATAGCCCCCTTTAGATCCGATCATGTGTATAATAGTAGAATTCATTTAATTCGTGTCTGATAAATATGATAAAAGTAATAATTATAATAATAATCATCAATTTGAGTGCAATAATAAAAACAACAAATTTGTGCTTCATTACCGGTAACGACTTAGTACCATTATAATCTTAAGTACTTTCAAGTATAAGAAATTTTTTATTTTTAAGGACAGAGTTGGGGCAAATCGTTTATCGGGAGTGCGAAAAAATTCAAATACCTCTTCCACTATAATCGTTATATAGCTAGATTTTTCATACGGAAAAATAACTAAAAATAACGCTTAAAGCTAGGATTAATATTGCCAAAAGATAACTCTGGTGGCATTTACTCACTGCTATTATCAGTAACAGTGTCAGCGATTTTACTTGCTATACAGGTTATTTGAAAAAAGAAGATGTAAACTACATCAATGTAGATTGGAGTACGTATGCAAGATGCGAACCTGTGAAAGATTTTCATGATATTGTACCTACGGTGGCTAAAGTTGTAGCTAAAATGTTGCGCCAGCTATACGACTACGGATCGAAACCAAAAGACATCACTTTGATAGGGTTCAGTTTTGGTGCTCATGTTGTTGCAGAAACCAATCAAGATTTAGCCGAGCAGCAAGCTCCATTTATCATAGGTAACAGCACATGTTTAAATTTTACTGTTGCTGAAATAAAAAGTAACTGCTATCAAAGGCCGCATTTGCTAATAGACTAAATCAGCTAAAAGCTACCGCAGCAAATTTAGGTTTCGAAATTTGGAATAAATTTGAAAAGTTCCTTTAGTAATAAAACTAAATATAAAAAAAACAATCGCAAATTTTTTAACAGACTTATTCTATTTCTCGTATGGCGAAAGCCGTGTCAGCACTTTACTTAATTATAATTCTACATCCAGATTCTGTAACCATGACAAAGCGGATGGCGTCATTGAATGAAAATCTTGCGAATCTCCGTTAAAGCGTCTTTTTGAACACTCGAATACTACATGTTCAACGGTTTGTCGCGGGTGACCACAATCACAGGCCGGATTATTAATTAATCTCCATTTTGATTTCATATCTCCGCATCTACTATGTCCCGCGCGAATGCGATTGAATAGTACCCACTCCCGTCGTGGGAGGTCATGGCCTTTAACTATTTCGTTCAATACATCTGTCAGTCTGTGTTTGTCCAGGTTTGCCAATATCCATTTCTCTTTCCATTCCTGTTGCCCCTCGTAATCATCAGCTTCTAATTTTTCGGCCATTAGGCATATGAGTTTTCTTGACCTGAGACGTTTAGTTTGACCCGTTTGCTGATGTAAAGGTAAGTCCGGCATCGGTTTATATTTTGACCATTCCTACTTTGTTGCCAGCTATCGTCTTATCTTGGGTGGTGCAATATTGCTCAATATGGTCAGCTACGATGTAGGTGTTGACTTTATTGTACCTGTAATTAATTGCATTGTTTCATTCAGCGCAGTGTTTATCTTTTCCGCGTGAGCGCTATTTAACCATACCGGCGCAGCGTATTCTGCAGTAGAATAAACAAGTGCTAGCACTGATATTCTCAAAGTACTTGCTGATGATCCCCATGTTGTGCCAGAAATAATGATAAAAGCGGTAAAATGAAAAAGGGGGCGAAGAAGAAGGATTTTTTGACTCTAAAATATTAAGACATGAACTGGAGTTACAAAATGAGGAGAATTATTGCAGGTCGCAAAAAGTCGAGACAAATTTCATCAAATGGTGGAGTCCATGAAAATTTTGTTAAGCTACGTCCGAATCGGGTTGCATGAAGAAGAAGACGGAATGTATCTTTCCTTATACCGTCATCGTAAACAAATCGTTTTCTCTTATATTAGGGACCGAGATATTTCATTTTTCGATTTTTAATGCCTTCGAATAGTTTTCATTGTTCCCCTATTCTTGCTATCACTGGCGCATATATTACATGTTCGGTCTATAATATTTAAAGTAGTCTCCGGATAACCAAAGCTACTCTTCTTTCGTAATCTGCACTCATGGTCCACGTTTGTTTTTTGCCGCCCGTCCATTACTCGCGTATTATCCGTTCGTATTCGTGGTTTAATGTATGTTCGGTGTTTTCGCAACATTTGGATATGTTCTCATAAAATATTCAAAAGAGAAAAAAAGGTGAATCGCGTAATTTAATTTCTGAAAACAGCATGATTTTGTGAGCCGAGCAACTGCTCGGTGCGCCGGGTACTAACTATTAAATAACATGACTCGTAATTCGGTTAGACAATGATGCTTCGTTCAATGGTTTGAATGCTGCTGCAGTTAACGGAAAACGGTAAACGAAAACGATAGTGCGCGCTAGATTAATACCCCGATAGCTGATGAGCCCAAAAATAAATAAATAAATAAGTAAAAACAAAGATAAAATTGGTTTGTTGCGATAATTATTATTTTCGAGGGAGGAATTATCTCTAACTAACGATGATCAGTTTATCATATTTAATTTAAAGTTGTAGCGTACCACACTTAGAAAAAAAAAACCAGAAAGAAAACCTCCATCATATATACCGGAAAAGAAAATAGATATAGAGGTATGAGTAAAAGGTCGTTCTAACATTTTTGAATTGTAGCGGACCACATTTACCGTCGTTAAATGGTCGCAACAATAAACTAAATAAAGATATTGATTGTTTAGCGAGTACGGTGCAAACAGGTCTGTATTTCTCTTAAACACGGTACACCCTAAATCGGGGAAGAGATAAGAAAATAATAAACGACCTAACTTCACAAGTACCGCGAGAACTATCGAGAAAAATCAAGCATTCACGTCTCGGCAATCAGATCACGAAAGAAATTTGAAGAGCACAAAAGGATTACCCTAGCACTGAGAAATTTATAACAATTGAAAAGTTCTTGATCCGAAAAATTAGTGACCGGCAGGAAATCGAAAGATCGACTGCGAACATTACAATAGTGTTTTTCGCGTTCCGAGTTATTCAGACCTCTTCCCATTTTCATTTCGGTAAATGTGCTTCATCTGCCCATTTGTTACTCGCATATTATCCGTGTGTATTCGTTTTTAATGTGTGTTCCGTATTTTCGCAACTTTCGGTAATATTGTATGAAAATATTCATATTTGAGCGACGAGTGCCAATTTTATATTTCAGTCGTTATTGCGATTTATTATTTATCTTAGCAAGAAAAAAAAAAATTAAAAATTCTGTAAAAAAGCTATATATAAAAAGACGCTTATCACATCGACTGCTAAATGCCCGTTGCGTTTCAGATCTAAAGTAACAGTGGGACGTACAAGCGAGTATAGAGAGCAACAAAGTATCGTTTCAGGTTTATCCGTAGAAACTCAAAAAACTATCTCATAAAGCTTTGAGAAAAAATATCGTACAGCCCGTTCTATAGTAGCTAGAGATTAATTTTTTTTTCAATCGGACGTATTTTCTACGCGAAATCATAAGAAAAATATAAAACCCTCAAAATTTTAAAACTAAACGGTCCAAATTTAAAAATATATAAAAATCGAATTTAGAATTATTGATTTAATTTTTAACCCGCGCACTAAGGCTTCTATAATACGTGGAAAATATAAAATTCGAAAGATTTTGATATTTAGGAACCGAATTTTGAAAAAATACACCTTTAAAGCGGAAAGACTGGAAACTAAACAGCAGTCCACAGCTCTTTCCATAATGGCTGGAGGGTCGCCATTTTTTTTTAAATTAGTGTATTTCAGTCACTAGAATATAAGAAAGATACGAGGCCTCCAAAATTTTATAATTAAAGAGCCCAAATTTTGAAAAATAATTTAAGCGTATAAATTCTGAAATGTTTAGAGTGATGGTCAACAGTGACTTATCACTTAGATTCTGATAAAAAAAAAACAAACAAATTTCATCATTGCATTTAAAAAAGTAAATAATGCTAATATCTTATTTTAAAAAGAATTCAATTTAACATATTCCTGTCACATATATTACTCTGCTAAAGGTTTTAGGGTTTCAGATATTTTAATCTGAATTTTACTTTTTTGATTGATGTATTCGTGTACTTGTTTTTTTTTTAAAAAAAAATAAATATGTGAACGCTGCTGTCGTTATGAAAATTTACTAAGTGAAATAATTTAACGTGCGAAGGAACGGGCCGCGAAACGCAAGTGGGAATAAAGGAAAACTAAACAATTTCACTTAATACAGAATGAAATTAGATTTTGTAACGAAATAATACAAAATTTCATTTGTAAAAACAATTTAAACAAAATAAAAAAATAAAACGTTAGAACTTTATGTGAAGAAAAGTATTTTGGTTAGATAAATATAGCGAAATAAATAATTGTTGTATTGTAATGCAATATTCCGCTGAAACCTGGACGATAAGTGCAGACTAAAAAAAGAATTGACGCCGTTGAAATGTGGGCATACAGGCGTATGCTAAAAATTCCGTGGACGGATTTCATAACAAACCGTCAGATGATGAATAGGTGTAAAGTAGATAAGTTGCAATTGTATGACGATATAAGAAGAAGAAAAAAATTGCATACATTGCCCACAAAATTAGAGAAGAAGGCTTATTCAATCTGGTGACACAGGGGAAAATTAAAGGAAAACCTCCAAGAGGAAGGAGGAGAATGGAAATGATGAATACAAACACAGGAATTAAAGACTTCTTCCTATTAACAAAATTAGCCAGATGCCGGAACTTATAATGTTCGTGACGTGCAACCTCCCGAATGGGAGATGCAACAATAATGATGATGATACATATATTTATATATGTAATTTGTTTTTTTGTTTTCCATTTGTAGATAAGTGGGGAATGCCCGTAGCAAGAAATAAAAAATTAAAAATGTTAAAGACACCTATCACATCGACTGCTAAATGCCCGTTACGTTTCAGGCCTAAAATAACAACAGAACGTGTAAGCAAATATAGAAAACAACAAAGTTATATTTGATACTATATTTAAAAAAGATATGTAAAATTTTTTTTTGTTGTCTTTTGTTTAGAATGATACCATGTTAAGAAAAGATATGTATACATTTTGTTTTGTTTTCTTTTGTTTAATAGTTCAGATTATTCGTAAGTTTAAAAAAAAAAAAATTATAAAAAGGTTATATGTAAAAAGATAAAGAATCGAAAAAATGGACTGCTGCCCTAGTCTAAATTGTCTACCTACCACATCTGTTACTATCATCTAACTGTTCATTCCAGCTGTGTAGGCCCTCATTTTACGATTTTGAGAAATTGCACTTATTTTTTGGATTTTGCTTTGAACTACCGTAGAAAATTAGAATATTGAAAAAACGTTTCCTCAATCCGCTAATAGCAGACAAGCCAACATTCAGGCAGGACAACGTTTGCCGGGTCCGCTAGTTTTTATTAATATCTTCTTTAAAGTAATTAAGATTTCTAGTATTTTTTTTGTTTAAAACTATCAAAATTTCTATTACTTTTTTTACAACTTTCTTCAAAATTTTTGTTAACTACCTGCATCATCATTTCCATACTGAATCCTGCAGATCCCATAAAGAACGGCCTTGGGCCCTCAAAATCATGACACGTCGGACTGAGCAGCTTATACCCCTCTGGACCAGTCACAGATAGACGATCCAAGATTCCATGTAGTGCAACACCGCCCCCTTGCTTGAATCATTTGGAATAGTTTGTACATACCGGTAATTACCTCGTTTCACACTATTCTGGACAAGTCCCCACTCTCCACACTCAAGCAGGATAAATGAATGAGACGAAAATTATACAACTTGGGCCTACCTACAGGCTACACAATTATTACTTTATAAAAAAAAAATTGATACATCAACAAAACACAATTGAAATTGGTAACGTTAAAAAAAAAAAAAAAAAGTGAATGAATAAATAAATATGTAATAAAAGGAGAAAAGGAAAAATAAATATATATAACATAATCCCTACAGAAGGCCGAGAGTAAAAATGCACCTCAATGTCTAAGTTGTGAGGATGTTGTAAATATTCGTTGTTAATCTCTTTATCACACACACACACACACACCAATTATAACAAAATACATATTTTTATCTCTCTCTCTCTGTCCTTCTATAACTGAATTTGTACCTGCATTCACAATTGAACGGATATTTTCTACTAGCACATTCATATATTTTACATGCATGCATCTTCACACACATTCACACACCGCCTCGCATGTGCAATAACAATATGATTTCTGCATGCTTCTCTCTATAATCACAAATATTAATCATAGACATCAGCATCCATTTCGAAAACAATTGTATGAGAGAAATTTAAAAAATGTAAAAATAAAACATCTTAAAACGAAACAAGATATAGAAATTTCCTTCAAAATTGATGTTCTAAATAATAAGACTCATTCGTTTATATCGGGCTCTGGGATGTTTCATCCATTCCTCACACATAAAATCGAGTTCTTTACTGCCCCCCAGACGTATATCAGTCTATTCAAGCGATAAGGATTCAGAAATAAAATGTAAGAACAAAACATGGTATGAAAATTTCCTTTAACGTATGAAATCAAAGTATCGAATTTTGGTCGTTTTTTTAATAAACTCCTAAAGAAATAATAATAAAATTTGATTTTTTTCATACTTGTATATACAAGTACGTACATGTAAGTAAGTACCTACAGTAAGAGAGTCGTTCTGATTGATTTTAAAATAAAAAAAACTGAAAAAAAAGAATTGGATTGATTGGTACATATTTGTAGATAAATTTGTAAAACGTTTCATACATACAACGAGTAAGCAACGAATCTTCGATAATAAGAGAAGGTCAAGTGTTATATATAGTAATGCATTAAGTATAGAGAAATAATTATCTCGCTTTATTTTGAGTAAGTAAAAATCTTCGCTATTCCATGTTTTTTGGAAAAAAGGATGTCTTAAATCATTAGTCTAGCAAAGAATTGTTTGCTCCGCTAAAAGTTGTATGTCTCCGTGTCTAAAAAAAATGTTAAAATACTATGAAGTATGTTCAGTATGAACTTACAAAAGTACATGTTACAAATATAAAGTGAACGAACGCACAAGAACAGTATTAATGTGTGCAGGAACTGATGGTATTTTTTTCCTACCCTGGGCGCGCCAGCGGCCTTGACCCAACAACATGAAAAATTAAGAGTTATAACTAAATAGCCAAGCGGTCAGAAATGGAAAAGACAAAGGACAGCAGCAGTGGAATAACTGAAGGCAATGGGAAGGAAAGAATATAGGTAGCGTTAAAGGGAGTAGGAAGACGCAAAACTAGAAGTTGGGCGTAAAGAAAGGAGCGCTCGTTAGAGAGTGCAGAACATTCGAATAGGATGTGATTTGAGTCACAAATACAAGAAGGCTCAGAAGCGTGAAAAGAGCAGAAAGGAGAAGGGGACAAAGCGAATCGAAAGCGAGAAGAAGGGAGTAGAGAATGATTGAATCTGAGTTTAATTAAGGAAACAATCGTGGAACGACGACAGACAGGAATAGAAAGAAACCAAGGTAGGAAACGAGGAACCGGCTGAATAAGACGGTACTGTGAAAAGCGATTTGAGAATAAAAATGGATACGTGTCCAACCAAAGTCTATATTGATTAGAGTGTGATGGAGAAAGAATATCTGAAGAAGGGAAAGAGTCGAGGAAAGGATGAGCGAGCTAAAGAATCAGCTGAGTCATTGCCCTCAATATTGGAATGACTAGGAACCCATAGAAAGTCTACGAGAATGGAACGGGACGAGAACAAAGAGGAGACAAGAGATCGAATAGAGAGGATGATACCGTCAGAAGAATGAGAAGGAGGAGAGGAGATGGGAACGTCTTTGGATTCGGAAACTATCAGGAATTTGTGAACCTCACTTGTAGAGGATATAAAATGAATGGCACGAAGAACTGAGATCAATTAGGCCGAGAAGATGGAGCAGAAAGAAGGAAGTCTGAAAAACTCAGAGTGCAGGAACGAAGGAGACGTATACGCACCACTTACGTCCCCATCGCTCTTGGAGCGATCCGAGAAGATTAAGACACAGGAAGGAAAAGAAGAGTTCAGCAGCTGAAGGAATTCGAAGTTGACTACATTGTGAGAGGAAGAATTAGCTCGGACTGGAAGAGAGGAGAAATTGATGGGATGCCATATGCTATTAAAATCGAGAGAAAAGTAAGGAAGACTGTTATAAGAGGAAACGTAGGGAGAAAAATTGGAAACATGAGCAGCTATATGCGATAAAATCGGGGTTCTATGAGGCGCCAAGCGCCAGTGATTTTTGATATGAAGGAATAATATTGAATGACAAAATGGGGAGGCGTTTTATTAAAAATCGATAACCGAGAAGTGAACGACGAATGGAAAGAGGTTAAGTGCAAGTTTCGGATAGAATCGCAGGAATAGGAGAAGATCTTAAAGCGCCAATGCATAGGCGAAGGCAGGAATTCTGAATTGCATCAAGTTTCGAAAGGAGAGACTTGGAGGCATTGCCATAAATGAAGGAACAATAGTCAAGTTTGGACCGAATAATCGATTTATATAGAATTAATAGAATGCGCGGGTCTCCACCCCATCTGTGCGGAGATAAAGATTTGAGGAGATTAAGTCTTTTGATCGAGGAATTATAGATATAATTAATATGTTCATGAAATGTAAGGCGACTATTTAAGAAAAGACCTAGATAACATATGGAATTAACAGTGGTAATAGGTGTACCAGATACGCTGATGTTTATAATAGCACGATTAAAGGGGCGGAGCGCAAAAATTATACAGGAAGACTTGGAAGGGGAAAGAGAGAGGTGGAGAGTAGATAGAGCATTGCTAAGATGAGACAATGAATGATTTAACTCGTTGGTGGCGGAGGACAGATCATCTGAGATGGAATAAACTAAAATGTCATCAGCAATTTAAAAAATTCATGATAGGAGACTGGAGGCGTACAGTGCACGCATTTATAGATGTAGTGGTTCCGATGACTTTGTCACATATAGAAAATAAAAAAATTAAAAATACTAATATATTTTCACGATGCTAAAAAATAAATGCAGAAAAAATTATTTCATGATGCAATTATAAGGAGTGGATTCGTCATGAATGTAAGCAACAATACGTTTTCTTTAGGTTAGGACACTTGCGAATTGGGCAAAAAATTAAACGATAAAAAATAGTATGTAGGATAGATTAAAAAATAAAATGTTTGATGGGAGATATGAGGTAAGTTTCTGATATTGAGATAGCATACTTGGATTTATCTATAATATTTACCTCGAAAATTTTGAAACAGATGAACAGATAGGTACAATGTGAAGGTCAATGATTGATACGATTAATATCGTGAATTATTTTTTTTACCCCCCTTGGGTTTGCTATCAGAGAGCATTAGCCCAGCAAAGTGGAAGAGATGCATGAAACAGAATAGAAACTATATCTTTATTTTATCGATAATGGAATCAAGGAACACATCTAGAACAGGAACAACTGAGAGAATAGACAGAGAAAGAACATAGGAGGCGTTGAAAGGAGCAGGAAGACCAAGCTTTAAAAGATGATAATAAAGTAATTCACGTGAGATAAACCAGAACACTCGAAGAGCACGTAATTCGCATTACAAATGTACTGGGAACCTTCAGGATCCAATGAACAAAAGGGAGATGCAGCCAAGGAAAAGCGATTTAGAGAAGAAGGAAGGAGACTATGCGAGAAACGGAGGCGAGATAATTTAGTAATTATGGACCGACGCAAACTGGGGAAATCATAGAACCAACGACGAGAAGAAGGAATCGGATCAATCAAGAGGTAAAAGGAATTAGGATTAGCGAAAAGAGATACATAAACAGAGTGCCAAAGTCTAAGATGGCAGGATTTAGTTGGAAGAAGAATATTGTGTGCTAGAACCCTACTAATAAAATTTCCATTGGCAACAGCAGCTTTAGCAAGGAGGTCGACGGCTACATTTCCATCAATTCCTGAATGTCCAGGAATCCAAAGAAAGTCAATCTGGGTAGACGTCGATGAGGATAGATCATGGAGAAGAGAACGAATAGAAAGGATGGTAGCATCAGTGGAAGGAGAAAGGGAAGGTGAAGATAGCGCTAGAATAACACTTGAAGAGTTAGAAACAATAAGGAATTTGGAAGCACTTGTAGAAGAGAAAATATAAATAATGGCTTAATAATTTGGAATAGACGTAAGAAAAGAATGGAAGCTTGTGATGGGAAATAACAAAAGGTGAAAATTTAGAAAGGCGAATAGATATATGAGGTAGTATAGGAATTTTATTGGAGCAAAAACGCCAGTGACGAAGGATAAAAGAATAAGGGGTACTGATATTTGATGAGGAAATGAAAAAACGTTCGATGAGAAAGTGATAACCCAAATAAGATCTTTGGATGAACAGAGGACAGATGTTGGTTTCAAATAGAATGCCTGGAATAGGAGATGACCTCAAAGATCCGAGACAAAGCCGAAGGCAACTGTTTTGGAGGCGATCTAATTTGTAGAGAACGGATTTGGAAGAGTTGCCATATAAGAAACTGCAATAATTATGGAAACATAACTAAATAATAATATAAAAATATAGTTAATGATCTGTACGGAGATAATTAATTTTGAAAATGGTAAAATATACGTAGGCTGATTCTAAAATAATTACGCATAGTTTGAATTTTGGAAATAGATGCCCTAGTAAGAACGGAACCAAGAGAATTTCTCTACGATTTCTGGAAAAAACTTAAGAATAATAACAATGAATGTATATCTTTCGTGGTAACGAAGCGACAATTGTCTGCGACGTACATTTGTGTGCAAGGCATATTACAAAAGATTTGAAAAAATTTTTGCATAGCAAAAGAGCAAAAATATACTTAGGCTAACTCTATAATACTTACAATTAGACTTGGAAAAAATATACACATCAAGTGACAGTGTGAGTCCATGTACAGTTGGTGCGGCTAACGCTAAGTGGATATATGCATGAGAACGGGCGGTGCGCATTCACAGTAGTTAGTACAAACGGAAAATACATAAAAATACTTAGGCCAATTTTGAAATTTTTAAAATCGTTGTAAACAGTGGTTCGGAGGGGCTAGCGGAGGCTTAGGTTAGTTTCCGGTTTGAAATATAATTTTTCAGTTAACATTTATCGAATTAAATTGTCAGAAATGTGGAGGAACAGAAAGGGGAATTTCGGGGAACCGTATGGTTAATTTTCAGTGTCTAAACATGAAATTGGGTTACTTTTCGCCTCCTGGATAAAATACTTTAGCTAGTTTCTGCGGTTGTGATGTCACACCTTCAAGAATCACCATTTACCGACTACTTACGCTGCATGTACTACAAGTAGGGATTTATATAGTATGCCTGCGTGACGAAAGTAAGCAGCGTGCGCGGGAACAGAAGTCCTAGAGGCAGAACGATCAAACATATGGGCTAATTTTTGGAACCCGACTAGAACACTTACGCTTCGAATTTCGAAAAATTACGGTACCGATCAGAGCGCATATGCAAACGGACGGGGCGCGTTTGCGGCGGCAGTGGCTAGGAGTGACAAGCAGGGCGGACCGTGGGACAAAAATCGCTCTAATTCTCACCTGTTATTAGACCTAATTAGCTGTGGTTGCATCCCTTTGAGGTCATCCATTAATTACATGAGCTCAAAATGGGAGGTGGTCCAGAAAAATCTCACCGAATCTCATTTGAACGAGGGGGATAATTGAAAATCTCACGTAAACTTTTGAAAAATACACATTATTATACAAATAATAATAAAAAAAGATTATTAAATTTTTCTTTTACTTTTTTTGTAGCGTCCCATAACTCATAGCTATTAAAAACTTTTATTTTGAGAATAAAAAAAAAGTAAAAAAAAACGTTCAGTTTTTAAAAGAAAAAAACTGGTACAGTACATGAATGCTCATTGAATGAGTGAACAATTAGGGAAGGTGATCTCTGTTTTTACTTTTAATTTTACTGAATTTAAATAAATTCGTTATGGTACACCTTAACGTTGTATTATTTTTCTTCTTTATCAAAATAAATTTTATAGTGTAATTCTCATTATTGGGGGGGGGGGGCAATCCCCAGTAAACTCTAACAAAGAATTCCGTAGAATATGATTAAAATTATATGCGGGTTTTTAAAAATAATCGAAAAATTTAAATACAGTTCTAAATTACCGTGGGCAAATATTTTCCATTTAACAACAAAGAAGGAACATTTATAAACATCGTAAGACACTGTCCTTGTGAGAGTTATATTAACTTTTGTCATTTTTACAAGGTGTATTGTTTTATTACAGCACTAGATCCGGCCGGACTTGTCGTGTCCTTTATTCCACCAACTGAGCGATTGGATACTAGTGATGCTAAATTTGTATTGGTTTTGCATACAAATTTACTCGTAAGTGCTATGGTTAAAAGATTGGGGCATGCAGAATTTTTTGCTAATGTCGGCTTACTTCAACCAGGATGCGGTCTAGGTTAGTAGTCAGATGATTCAATTCTTATGTATGCTATTCAATAAGTTTATGTGATAAAAGTTAAAACAAAATTCTTGGACAAAATTAACGGGGAAAATCTGAGAAAAAATAGAATGCGATTTATAAATTAAAAGATGACGTATGCTAAAGCGGTAACCAATGAAGCTAGTACTGATAACTCCAATACCAATCCTAATGCTGAACTTACAGCGGGGGTAAATTATAACAGGAATTACAACTGTTCACCTAGTAAACATCGAGATAATAACTCTGATTTCCAAAATATTCTAACAACCAACGTTCAATCAGCTCTTGCAGCAGAATTCCATTGTTCAAAATCTGCTAACATCATTAACAAACAAATTAATAAAATAATGGCTTCGTCGTTGAAAATAGCTCTCTGGAACGCCAATGGGACTCTGCCAAAGAACGTGAGATCGTTTTCTTGGTTTTTATTTAATTTTTAGTTTTATATTTGTCCTTTTTTGGGGGTTTTCCCCTCGTATGTTTTTTTTTGTTATTTTTTCTTGTATTTAGGTAAGTTTATCGGCTTGGGTTTTCCGCGATTTTGTTTTTCATTTATGTCGCTATTGTCGATCACAATTTTCGTTCCGTTACTTTAGTTCGTCTCTGACGATGGTCAGTGTAAACTGGCCGAAACGTTAAGCAAATAAAATTCTTTTTAACACAGTTTTATTCGAAATTTATTTATTTAAACATTTATTCATATACATGTTTATAATTGATTTATACGTGTACGGAAATTTTATAGTTGGTAACAAATAATTATTTTCATACAATTATTTATTTAATCAATAGCTAAAGTAACTTCGATTTTATTTTTTTCCTATAAAAAAAAGTATGTAACTTACCGAAAAAAATATATCACTGAAGCGACTTTCAAGAGCAATCTAAATGCCCGTAAATGGCTCCATACGTGACTTTTCTGTCACTAAACGTAATATAGTGACACTTAGTTGGATTGAATTTTATACACAAAAGTTGTGTAATGTGGTTCTGTACAGCCGCGTTTGTGTATTCTAGATTAGTATTAGTAGCCAGGTTGGCTTTATCATTCGCTAACGTAACTAAGAATATAACGTTAAAAATTATTACAGTTAATGGTACATATTTACATTATTATTATTATTATGTGCTCATCATTATGTCCTATACTCTATTCTTCTTGTTCATATTTTCGAACCTGATACATATTATCATGATTGTGGAACAACAATCGATGACAATATTTTTATAATTTTTTAAAAGTTATTTAATTTTTTGTATGTGTATACTTAAATTAAATAAAAGACTTTATAAACCATTAATATATTACAATTAGTTAAAAAGTATAGAAAATATAGAAAACACTGACCAGTTCTAGTCGTGCAATTTATTTAGTTCATTTTTATAATGTTATACATTTTCATTTGTTAATTCGTCCTTTTTCAGATTATTGTAATTTTATATTGTTCAGTTCGCGCTATGTCAATTACACGCTAATGAAACTTATATAAATATAAGTATCGATTGATTGTACATTAGTTTTTTATAAGTGATTTACTACCAAATCGTTGTCCTTTGACCACGAATATGGAACGCAGAATAGCCGATACGTTACTGGAAGAACTGGTACGGTCAAAACTCGACGAGACGCTGAGACGTCCTTAGCGTATACGGCAATTTCGACGATCAGAAATCCCGATCTACGTTCTACTCGGTGAATACAACCTTAATGCAGAAATGATGTTAAACGCTAGGATGGAAAAATTACGGAAGTTTATACGACATTATCCCAGAATATACTAGTTAGCAATAGCACATCTAATGCATGCTCCAGTGAAGATTACTAATGTTCGAGAAGAAGTATCGGAACATGGCAGGGTCATACAAGGAAGGTAAGTGGACATTATCAAAGGTAGCGATAGCATCAATGAACGCAGCAGCAATGAATTTTTTGAGAATAAGAGATTTATAAATGTCAGAAAAGAATAAAGATAAACAGTCCATGGAGCCCAGGCCCGGATGGAAACCAAACATATTGTCAGGGAGTATATTATGATGTTCTAGCCACCATACCAGACGTTTATTGATTATGTATTCGAAAAGTTTCTTTAAGCAAGAAGCCAAGGATATTGGACGGAAGGAATTAGGCTTTTTCTTCGGAATCGGGATAACCATAAAGGAATTCCAGAGAGGCGGAGTTGAGCCAGTATATAGGAAACGATTATAGATTAACAGAAGAGTATTATGTGCAGAGTTTGAAAGATTTTTAAGAGCAAGGTATGAAATTCGGTCTAATCCGGGGCTAGAATTGGAGGAATTATACAAAGAGGCACGGAGTTCACCGATGCTGAAGTCAGAAGAAAGGGGCTGTACGAACATATGTAGGAGTAAGTGTTTCTTCGAGAGATGGAACATAAACGGGAGCAATAGAATCAATGAAAGAAGTAAGTTCTTCGGAAGGAAGGTTATAATATGAAGGACGTTCAGAATGAGGAGCTTGAAAAGCTTTAGCCATTCTCCAAATCTGGGAAATAAGAGTGGATTTAGAAATTGAGGAGTAAAAGTTTTTCCATGAATTCTTTTTGACCTTTTTAAGGACAAGTCTGGCCTTGGCATTAGCCTTCTTATAACCTAAGAAGTTCTCAAAAGAGAAACACGCCCGGAAGAGCCTAAAACAGGAATTACTGTCGCCAATGACCTCCGAACAACTGCTGTTCCACCAAAGCGAGGAAGCACGAAGGTGTCGATTCTTTTTAGGAGGACGAACCGGTGCAGAAGAGGCGGTTAGCGCGGAGGAAATAGAGTCGTAGAAGGAATCGTATTGATGCACAGAACTGGGAAGAGAACCAATGTTAGAGAGAGATAAATCAACGATTGACCGAAATTTATACTAGTCGACTTTGGATAGAGACCATTTACGAGCACTGGGAGGTTTGGTAAGATCTGGAGGAGGAGGAAGGAGATCGTTCGAGGAAAAAATATTAGGAACATGATTACTGCCGAAGGTACTATCAAGGGTTTCCCGATGATAGTTGAGACCAAAGTTAGGGGACTTCAAAGAAAGGTTAACCGAGCTGCGACTGTAAACACCTGTGTAGAGAGTAGAGGAATGATTGTTCAAAAAGACAAAAATTGTTATTAAGGATAAAATTCTCGAGGACATGCCCATTCCTATTATGACTCACAAGCCCCATAAGGGGGAGTGAAGATTCCAGTCACTCCCAATGATGAAGGGAAGAGAATGAGGATTGGATAGTAACGCGAAAGGAAAATTATTAAGATCGTAATGTAGAAGGATGTACACGGAAAAGATGTGAGTAGGTTGGGAATGAACATTAGGAATAGAAATATGGACTAACAATAAGTTAGGTGATTGAGGATCAAGTGAAAAACAAGAGGAATGATCATAAGTATTGAAGAAAATATCTTTTCTTATGAGTATGGCGGCACCACTATAGCCGTCCGCGCGATCAGAACGGATTAAATTAAAGCCTCGAATAGATATATTTGAGGATTCTCTAAGCTAGGTTTCTGATAACAGAGCAATGTGGATGGAATAGTCTCCAAGGCTTGTTTGTTAGCTCTAAGACTTCGACAGTTCCACTGGAGTATATTGAACTTTTGAGTCATTTGGGAGAAAAGGTAGAATGAAATAAGTGCTCATTCTGAGAATAAAGAATACAAAAGGAAAGACGGTCGGAGCTATTGGAGCCTTAAAGAGGGAGCTGGATAAAAGGTAGAGGAAGGGAGGAACACGCAGCATGGACGAGTATAATAAGAGGAGTAATATAAAAGGAAGTAATAATTTAAGGGACTACATAATGAAAATGAAAATTCATTTATGATGGTTATCAACGTTGAAGTACTGTCTTCAACAGCACTCAGCAATAGTTTCGGACAGATCCATGTATCCGTTAACATATCAGATGATGATTTTAATAGTCTCCGATTAACATATGAAAAATGTAGAGGTAAATCTAATAACGACCAATATGGACTGTAGGGCAAACCAAATGGACCATAAAAGGAGATTGGTTAGCCAGAACCATCTCCAGGTTTATTCTAATGTGGAAATAAACAAATTTCAAACGAACATTTCCACAAATTAGAGCAGAACCACTGTACCAGATGGATTTGGGCCATCCCACAGCAGCACAATCGTAATAATGAGAAGACAAAGCGATGTATAAAGGAAATACCGGAAAGAAGTTAGCTAAACTGTAAATTATCGGATAGGAAGGAGGAAAACGAAGCGACAAAGTTAAAGGACGAAGCTATATTATGATAGGAAAGTACTAATAAATCCATAATTGTTGCTAATAGATTATTAATGGCAGGAAGAGTAGGAATAGTGGAGGTAGTGTTGGAGTTGTCACAGGAAGAATTAGAAGCAGAAGGCTTTAGATTAGGGCAACCGGAGTTGTTGCTTTCAGTAATCGGATGGTTAGGAGCCCAGCCGTTGAAGGGGGTTGGAAGTTTACTGGAAGGTTATTATTATTATTATTATTATTAATATTAATATTATTGATCTAAAAATGGGTAACGCAATGCTTGAAAGAACATTCGAGAATAAATATTTGGGAATTGTACTTGATCTCAAACTAGCCTGGCATGCTCATCCAATATACCTATCCAAGAAACTAAGAAAATTAAATTACCTATTTTAATACCCCATACTATCTCCATAGAATGTACTTTGCGCTCTATCAACCACTATTATCCTATGGATTAATTCATTGGGGAGGGGCAGCTACCTCACACATTAAACCTATAATTACATTACAAAACGCCGTTCTCAAGTATATAAACCCAAAAATAAACATGTTACAACAAATATTAAATGTCCCAGAATTATACAAAGTGCAACTCCTAGATTTTACTGTTAAATATAAAGATAAGTTCAATATTCAAGTAAATCCAGGAATCACCAGACTGAGCAACATTGAAAAAGCTATTATTCCGAAATTTAAGAAATACCACTCAAGAATACAATTAATATATTTAGGAGCGTATATGTTCAACCAGTTACCAGAAAACTTAAAACCGTTTTTAAAAAATTACAAGAAAAGACGTAAAGTTATTATCAACTACATAAAAAACAATCATTCTTACACTTAACTCACACCTGAATATAGTAGAAGCGGGCACATCTACTTCTACTGCCTGTCCTAAATGGACTGCTTATTTTAGATTTAAAACCACTCCTTACGGTACATCTATCCACATAAGTAGCTAGACGTGCTCAATATATTAATCAACATATTACACAACACGAATACTCTACGTCTATGTTACTAATAACATTATGTATTCATGAAATCGTCAATATCATATATGTATATAGCCGCCTTATCGCACATAAATTATAAATTCCCATTTACTTTAGCTGCACACACATTACACATGCCGTACACTTTAAAAAACTCCAGTACATGCACATTACAAACTCGTACACAACAATATTACACACAAATATGCAACTACATACAACACTAATACGTAATTTAAGTTATCTGTACTTAACATACTCGTAAGATTCATCAACCAAACAATACTCAGACAACTTTCACCAAATTAAATTAAAAAGAGAGAAAAATCCCATTGAATTAACTACTAACACAAACGAAGCATATAACCATCCTTTCACTTTTAATGAATTCGAATCGGCATTAAAAACTATAAAATGCACAACAGCTGGACCCGATAATATCCACATACTTATGATTAAACATATGAACTCGTCTTCCCAACAAACAATGTTGCAATACTATATCCTAATTTGGAATACCAGTAAAATACCGGATAACTGGAAAACTGCTTACATAATCCCGATACTTAAACTTGGTAAAGATCCCTTTGAAATCAGTAGTTATAGACCCATTTCACTAACCAGCTCGGTCAGTAAACTAATGGAGAAAATGGTCAACAATCGGCTAAAACAGCAATTTGAACAACGCGGATTACTAGACCCGACGCAGTTCAAATTCGGATCAAACAGAAGTGCCATAGATTCTTTAGTCAAACTTCAGCACTACATATGTGATGGATTTGTGAACAAGTAATATACAGCAGTCATTAATTTCCATCTCCAGAAGGCCTTCGACCGTATTTGGTGATACAAAATCTTACAAAATTTAACAAAACGGAAGATAAGTGGTCGATTAGCAATGTTCATAAAAGAATTTTTACATGATAGATCATTCCGAGTGAGGTTAAATAGTACTATTTCTGAGACGAAAATATTAGAAAATGGAACCCCCCAAGGATCTGTAATTAGTCCAACACTGTTCGTTATCGGAATTAACGAACTCTCAAAAGTTATTAAAGCACCTGTTCAGTATAGCTTATTCGCGGATGATCTGATCATTTACCTTTCCGGGACAAATATCAAAAATATCGAAACAACACTGCAACACACAGTCAATAAAGTTGTCAAATGGACTGGAAACGAAGCCTAACCTTCTCGACAGCAAAAACGGTATGTATCACATTCGGTATTCAACGGCCTCTTCCACCTACGTGCAATATTTTGCTATGCAATGAACGTGTGAAGACGTCAACGTCATTGAAGATACTAGGAATAACATTCGATAGAAAATTGTCGTGGATAGATCACATCCAAGCTTTACAGATCAAGTGCCACAAAGCGCTAAACGTTCTAAAGATGGTAGCGCACACAAATTGGAGCGCAGACAAGAAATCCCTACTACTTCTTTATAAAACACTGGTACTTTCAAAAATGGATTACGGATGCATATTATATAATAATGCAAATCCCAACACGCTCAAAAAACTGGACTTAATTCAAAACATCGCGATGCGACTTGTCACAGGAGCTTTAAGAACCAGCCCCACAGTTAACCTACTAGTGGAAACGGATTTATTACGACTCGGCGATCGGAGAAATCTACTTTCACTGAAGTACTTTTTTAAAATCTGGCATCTTCCTCATAATTCTGTCTATGGTAAAATTATAAATTCAACAACTTATACCTCGCTTTATAAATTAAGAGTATGTTCACCAAGACCATTAGCAGTGCACTGTAAATTGCTCTGCAGCAAATTTGATATCGAAATTCGGAGCTTTACTCATGAAAGACAACATGTGACCAATATGAAATCAGCATTAAAAAACATAGCTACTAAATTATATGAAATCATAAAGTTATCGTGGCAGTCCGAATGGGAACAGCGTTTTAACGGAAACAAACTATATACAATAAAACCGATCCTTTCCGAATGGCATACATGTTACCGCCGAAATCGCCGGGAAGAGTTATATTGGCACGCTTAAGAATCGGACACAGTCGGTTAACGCAAGCTTATATCTTTGAAAAGGACGAATCACCAGTATGTACTGTTTGCCAGTGTCAGCTATCCATAACCGACATATTGTCCGAATGCGCGAAGTATACTACACAGTGACAAACATGCTTTGGAAATGCAACTTTGGACATTATCTTAAGTAACGATATCAATAATATTAATAATTTATTTTCCTTTTTAAAATTAACAAATCTTTATAATGCTTTATAATAATTAGCATATGTAATTACATAAAAGATGCAAATGACCATGCAGTCGAGCATCTTTCAAATAAATAAATAAAAAAGAAAAAAAAAATACTTGTAAGATTATAATCATCTGGATATATCCATATTGTAACTCGCTCACATATTATATCACGCATATTTGAAACAAATTACTATAAGCCCATTACTCGCACACCTGCGCATTTGTGGGTATTCGTTGTATAATACCTTATTCAAATATTCCATTACTCGCGCATTGCTTGCGCATAGATGGTATTTATGTAACAATAATAATAATAAAGCTATTTTGATTTTAACTTTGATTTTTTTTTTTTTTTTTTTTTTGAGTTCCGCGTACAGTTTCCAGGGCTATTACGACACTATGGCAATCGGAAAGTTAAATGGTTCGAAATAAGTTAGTTGTATAAAGAAACCGAATAGTGTCTGCAATGTTCAAAGGCGAGTTGGCCAAAGACGACTGCAAAGACGCTATGCGGATCGTAGCGCGAAGGAGGGGCACTCCAGGAGCAGGTGTTTTACTGTAGGAGCGGGGGGAAGGGAGAAAAAGGGGCATTCGAAAGGGGGCTCGCAATTAAGTAAGAGATGATCATGAGTCAGCGAAATATGTCCAATGCGGAGTCTTGCCACAGCCACAAAGTGGGTTCTGGGGAGGTCAAGGAGGGAACCAAGGGTCAATTCTGTGTTTTATCTCTCTTAGAAAGCAAGATTGACTAGTGAGCCAATCTTGCTTCCATTGGGATTGCACAAGAATTTTTATGGATTTTATTATGTCGGCGGGAAGAGGAGGGAAACGGGACATGGGGCACGACAGTGTTGACTTAGCAGCGATGTCAGCTAAGTAATTACCCCTAAGTCCGGTGTGGCTTGCACCCACAAGAAAGTAATTTGGTGGGAGAATGATCTTAATTTTAGGATTAGGGATTGTATAGAGTTGGTTATGTAATTCGATGGGGATTGTTGGGGAAGGGACTCCAAAGCTGCTAGTGAATCAGATACAATCAAAATGCGGCTGTTGGGTGGAGGGGATTTAACTGTGGATTCGAGGGCTAGGAAAATGGCATAAAGTTCGGCATCGAGAACGGAACAGTGGTCATGGAGGCGGATGGACGACGAAACTAGGTTAGAGTGAAAGGAACAAGCAGTAGGAGACGATTCGGAAACAGGGCATGATTTCGCGCCGTCAGTGAAGTAGGCTTGGTGATTTGAATATTTTTTAAGGGTTGCGAAGATTCTGGTGCTGAGGAGGGAGAAGGAGATTTTTCCCCTGGAGAAATGTACAAGGAATAATCGATTTCAGCTGGTAGGGTAGCCCAGGGTGGAAGAGAAGGGGGTGTATTGAGGTTTTTGAAGTGTTGGAAGTCGATGTTGGAGTCTAATAGGAATTTTGTTAGACGGGGGAGCGCGCCATTATGAGGTGTGGGGTAAGGATCACAAAGTCCAAGAAGGAAGACTCTTAAAGAATCGCGGAAGGAGTGTAAGGATCTTTGAAAGTGTACGGGTGGAGAACCCAATAAGGATTGGAGGCTGTGCGTGGGGGACGTATGGTGCGCACCTAGTATTAATCGAAGAGAAGAATTTTGTAGTGGGTTCAACATTTTGAGAAGGAATGGGGAAGCGGTAGAATACAGTGAGCATTCGTAAGAGAGACGGCTGAGGATAAGGGATTGGAAAAGTGTTAGCAGAAGCTTGGGGGGAGAGTTATGGTTTTTGTGGGATAGATATTTTAATGTAGTGATATATTTGCTGCACTTCTTTTTAAGAGGTTGCAGGTGAGGCCGCCAGGATAATTTGCTATCGAAAATGATCCCGAGGAAAGTTGCTGTACTGGAGTATGTGAGAAGAGAATTATCTAAAAAAAGAGTTGGAGGAGAAGTAATTTTAGTTTTTCCTATTAAAGTCAATACATTTAGTTTTAGATGGAGAGAAGGAGAGCCCATTCCGGCTAGACCATTCTTCTAAGTTTGTTAACACTTTTTGCAAGGTGTGTTGAGCATAGAAAGGATTCGATGATGTTAGGGAAATGTTCAGGTCATCAACAAAAAGGCGGGCAATTACCGGAGGGGGGATGTGATCCATGATTTCGTTGATATATAAGTTAAAAAGGGTTACGTTTAGGGACGAGCCCTGAGGAAGTCCGTTTTCTGGGAATTGCGGACATGAAAGGGAATTAATTATTCTTACCCGGATAGATCTGTCATGGAGAAAATCTTTTAAGTACGCAAACATGTTCCCTGTTATATTGTTCTTAATAATCTTCTGAAGTAATCCCAGGCGCCAGACCCGATCATACGCCTTCTCTATGTCAAAGAAAATTTAGTAGGTGTGCTCTCTGTTAGCGATAGCTGCTTTGACTTCGTTGTGCAAACTGGATAAATGCTCTAGCGTCGATCTTTTTTTCCGTCCGCCAGACTGGCACGAGGAGAGGAGTCCACGGGTTTCTAAGACCCACGACAGTCTTCTGTTGATCACTTTTTCCAACGTTTTAGCCAGTACCGAAATCAAAGAAATTGTCCTGTAGCTTGAGAGGAGAGTGGGATCCTTGCCGCGTTTGAGGATAGGGACTATGATAGCTTCTTTCCAGGATAGCGGTATGGAGCCTTGAGCCCAGTTGATTTGATTACCATTATTATTACTATTATTATTGCGGTTATTATTAGTATTACAGAAATTATTATTATTGTCGTTATTACTGTTATTTTTATTGTTAATATTACTGTTGCCACTATTCTTGTTGTTATTAGTATTATTAATGCTATCTTGCGCATTTTTTATGTTAAAGTTTTTAATAGCTTCAATAGTAGTAATATTAGCTATATCATTATTCATTAAAAAAATAAAAAATGGTTTTGTTCTCGACAAATATCGATCTTTCTAACAGTATATCGCATGCTCGAAAAAAAAAAAAAAATCTCCAAAATTTTGAACTTTTGGCGCCCCGAGGGCTTAATTTTAAATTTAGAAGCCCAGATGTTGCATAATATTGTATGGTCATCTATAGCAAGCATTTCTGCAAAGGGACACTTTTTTAATTCATCGAGAAGTAGGTGAAAAATCGTTTCCAAAATTCCGCCCAGTTCGGCGCCCCGATGGTCTAATTTTGAAGTTGGAAACCCGGATATAATATTGTATTGTCATCTATAATAAGCATTTCTGCAAAGGGACACTTTTTTAATTCATCGGGAAGTAGGTGAAAAATCATTCTCAAGATTTCCCGAAGACAGACAGAATGACAAGCCGAGTTAAATAAAAGGCCATAAAAATATAAAAAAAATTTAAAAAAATAAAATATAATTTTTATTGCAAATACAGCAAAGCAGTTGAGCATGATGTGTCAATCGCCAAGGATTTAATACGATAAGTATGAATTACCATAATTTACATTTACACAATACTAATTCAAAACAAAGATATTTAATTTTTAATTTATAATATCACATATATTTCGCCCAGTATTAACATAAATGTGTTTGTGTTTAAATATTTTTGCGCCCTTGTTTCTTTTTTTCGATATTTTTCTGAAGCCTAGGTACATATTAAATATATAATTAAAATCATAGATAATAGAAGAAACTTCAATAAATAAACTAGCTAGATACTAATGACAAAGATAGATAATATAACGAATATGTATCAGAAGCAAATTCAATCCAGTTATGTTACACTTTAAATGACGTAGAGTTTTATTTATTTATTTATTTTTTTTAATATAAAATAATAATAATATTATTTTATATATTATCTTTTGGGCGCGTCAGCGGCTTTGACCCAACAACTACAGAAATTATGGACAGGGTTAAATAGAGAGACAATTAGAAATAGAGCTTAGGAAAGATTGAAGTACAGGAATTATATCTGAAGATGGAAAGGAAAGGACAAAGGAAGAATTATAAGGAGTAGGAAGACCCAGTGTTAAGATTTTGGAGTACAAAACAGAATCAAGGGCAGAGGATGTGGTTTGTATCATATATAGGAGGAGAGATGGAACTATGAAGGGAACAATGGGGTGAGGAGGACAGGGAAAAACGAGAAAATGCAGAGGGTAAAAGGAAGTGATTAAAACGCAGTCCGATTAAGGAAACGATCGCGGAGAGTTCATAGGAAGAAGAATGAAACCACGACTGAGAACTGGGAACCGGCTGAATTTGAAGATAGTGAGAGGCGGGATTAGAAAATAAGGAGGGATAGATGTCCGACCATAGTCGGGAATGATTAGCTGACGAAAGAAGGAGGGTATCCGAGGTACGAAAATTACAGAGTAAAAGACCATAGCAGGCAGCTGAACGGGCTAAAAAATCCGCTAACCCGTTGCCCTCGATGCCAGAATGGCTAGGAACACACAAAAGATCAATAGTAACAGAGCGCAATGAGAGTAGATTGAATATGGGAAAACGAATTGAGAGAATAATAGACTTGGAGGAATGAGAAGGAGGGGAGAGGAAATAGCTTGAAGAACACTTTTGCAATCGGAACTGATCCCTCTTATGAATGGAATGAAGGAGACAGCGCGTAAAATCGAGATAGATTCGACAGTGAAAATAGAACAGATGGAAGGGAGCTTGAAGAATTCAGAGTGATGCAGTGAGAGGGAGGTAAACGCGCCGCCGACCCCGTTCACATCTTTAAATCCGTCAGTAAAGAATGTTAGATGAGAAGGAAAATATGTATCAAACAATTGGAGGAATTGGGCTAGGATTGTAGAATTTGCGATAGAGCTGACCGGAGAGGGGGAGAGAAAAGATTAATAGTCAGCAAAATGCTGGTAAAGTCATGGAAAAAGTAAGGAAGCTTGGAATAAGAAAATATTCCAGTTGTAATGATGTGGATGCCGCCAACGATGAGATCAATAACTCTTTATCTATCCTTAATATATCCCTCTCTTCAATTCACCTCTCGCTCTCTCTCCTTCTAAGTCCTCTTCTATGGTGTTTTCCCTCTGCCCCTATAATCAAGCTTTGGTAAACATTATTTCATCTAACATTCCGATTCCGCTCGTCAGCTCCTTCTGCCATCTTGGTGTTATTCTCAACAGCCGACTCACTTCCCATGAACACATTAACTATCTCTACAATTCTTCCCTCAAAAGACTCAATCTCCTGAAAGCCCTATCTCCATCCAAATGGGGCGGTGACCCTTCCATTCTCCTAATCATTTACAAAGCTATAAAATTCGTTCCAGCATCGATTACTGCTCCTTCATCTACGGAAATTCCTCTAAATCTCTCCTCGCCAAACTGGACAAAGTTCAAAACTGCTGCCTTCGGTTGTGCATTGGAGCGCTAAAATCTTCTCCCATTCCTGCTATCCTCTCTGAATCTACTATGCAACCACTTTTTATCCGCAGATCGCAGTTTGGTTATAATTTTCTAATTAAACGGCTTTCTGTGTCCTCATCTAATTTTATCTCTTCCTATCTTAGTATTAAAAACCAATGGCGTTTTGTTCCTCACAAAATCCCAATCCTTTCTCTTGTAGCAGCTCGAGTCTCCAATTTTTCGCCTTATGTCTTTTCTTATTCCAAGCTTCCTTACTTTTCCCATGACTTTTCCAGCATTTGGCAGACTATTAATCTCTTCTCTCTCCCTCTCCAAACCAGCTCCACCGCACATTCTTCAATCCAAGCCGAATTTCTCCACATGTTTGACGCATCTGTTCCTTCTCATTTATCATTCTTCACTGACGGTTCTAAAAACGAAAACGGGGTGGGCGGCGCGTTTACCTCCCTCTCACTGAATCACTCTGAGTCCTTCAAGCTCCCTTCCTTCTGTTCTATCTTCACAGCGGAGTCTATCGCCATTTTACGCGCAGTCTCGTTCATTCCAGCCATAAGAGAGATCAGTAAATGTCTGATTGTCTCCGATTCCGAAAGTGTTCTTCAAGCCATCTCTTCTCCTCCTTCTCATTCCTCCAATTCTATCATTCTTTTAATTCGTTTTCTTATATCCAATTTACTTTCATCCCGTTCCATTACTATTGACCTTTCATGGGTTCCTAGTCACTCTGGCATCGAGGGCAACGAGTTAGCGTACTTTTTAGCCTGCTCGACCGCCCGCGATGGTCCTTTATTCTGCAATATTCCTACCTCGGACATCCTCCTTCTTTCCTCAGCTAATCATGCCCGACTATGGTCGGACATCTATCCTTCTCTATTTTCTAATCCCGCCTCTCATTATCTTCAAATTCAGCCGGTTCCCTCTTCTCAGCCGTGGTTTCAATCCTATTCTTATCAACGCTCCGCGATCATTTCCTTAATCAGACTGCGTATTAATCACTCCCTTCTACCCTCTTCACGTTTTCATTTTTCCCTGTCCTCTTTTCCCGATTGTCCCCTTCATAGTTCCATCTTTCCTCTCATATGTGATGCAAACCCATCTTCTTTGAATGCCCTGCCCTTGATTCCGAGCGCTCTGTTTTGTACTCCAAAATCTTGGCACTGGGTCTTTCTGCTCCGTATAATTCTTCCTTTGTCCTTTCATTTCCATCTTAAGATATAAACCCTATACTCAAATCTTTCCTAAGCTCTATTTCTAATCGTCTCTTTATTTAACCCTTTCCTTAATTTCTGTTGTTGTTGGGTCAATGCCGCTGGCGCGCCCAAAAAAAAAAAAAGAAAAAAAAGAAGTTGATAGTTTGTAATTTTTTAAATACGGCTAACTAAACATTAACAAAAAAAAAAAAAATGAAAAGAACCGATAATGAATTTGACCGATTATTATTATTAACCATCTTCGTCCGTGTATTTCTCACTAACGCAGATGATAACGTTTAACGGATGATACCTGAAAATCACTGCAGGTAGTCTGTAAAAAGGTCTGAGTTCGTCTCGCCCGAAATATTCACGCCCGCTTTTTTGCGTCCGAACGATTGCACCCGAAACAGGATAATCCTATGACTATAACCATTGTATGTCGTATAGTGTAATTAAAGAAAACTTGTTTAAATTGAAACAAAAGATACCCGATTAATATTCAACTTCCCTATCGGCCGAAGCTGAAAATGCAGTGCAACAAAATGAACCGCTAAACACTTTCGGTACATGGTCGGTCACACCTTTGTATTACTGAAGAGCCTAAATACAAACCCTCAGATAATCCTGCGCGCATTAGAGAACTGTGAAAATCCAATGCGATTCAATCGGTAAACATGTAACAAACCATAATTCATTCATATGAAAATATATTTAAAAGCAGTCCTTGACCTATGTTAAGTTTGCAAGTTAATATATTCCGACAAAGAAAGTAAACGCTTAGGCGTGAAAATGATTCGAAAATGAAATAACAACGATCCGTACTAATGAGAAGTGATAAAAAAGATAGTATTGAATAATAAAAAATTGCTTTGATTTTATGAAGAAGACTTTCTGGTTATTATCCGACCGGAGAAATAGAACAGCGACTTTTTAGAATATGTTAGCTTAAAAAAGTAAAAATTAACACAAACGTGTTAAGAAGGATGCAAAAAAAGACGGACATCCGATGAAAATGATAAAAAAGAAAGTAATCAAAAACGACTGATAGGACATAATGGAAAATCGGGCGTTAAAAATGATAGCGGAAAAGGGGTACAATAACAAAATAAATCCGATTATAGATAGCAGTGAGAAAGTTTCCATAGTACGAAGTAAAGAAAGTGGAAACGGAAAAATCAAAAAGAAATGTAGCACAGCATGAACATTCTGATCCAACTTCGGCAGAGAAATGTAAGTCAGCTGCGCACAAATGAAAAATTTGACAATCTAATTATACATCTTAACGTTAAAACATTCAGCTCACGTATATTTTTAGTTAAAATGAAATGTTTACCTTTCATAGGTACTTGTTAAGTGTTAAATTTATTAGAACATTTCATTAAAATTGATTATGACGAATTAAATTTATTTTCCAGACCTAGTTTGCAGTCATAAACGAGCTGTAGACTATTTTGTAGAGTCACTTACATCGGAGACTGGTTTTTATGGAGTCGAATGTGACAACCGTATAGTTTACCTCACTGGACTGTGCAATTCTAACAAACAAGTTATCTTCGGTGAAGAAACTCCAAAGGAGTAAGTATTAATGAATCGTTTCTGGAATAACGTAAAAAAATGGTTGTTGCACGTCTCCAATATAAGCCTTATGGCAGAAACGATGATAATAGCCATCGAAGAAAGCGGCGAACAAAGAGTAACGTCGACACGAAAGAACAGTGGGTTTTACTGCTGCGCGTATTTCACTATAGTATATTTCTTGATATTACCGGAACCTAATGTATCTTAACCAAGATGACCAGTTCAATTTTCTTCTTTCTTTTATTAAAAAACATAAAAAACATGGTGACTAAAAGAATTAAACAGCCGTGATCGTTGTTATAGTACGTTAAGGAATGAATTAAATTAGATAATTAGCTCAAATTTGCTTTTGCGCTAAAAATAGAACAGGACGCAGTGCTGAAGCCAGGAGCATACTGGTTCGACAGCGTTTATTTTCTCTTCGAAATCTTCTTTTTTATTTTTATTTCTTCGCGAGATTAATCGGACTTTGGTCAAGTATTTAAAGAGAATAAATTAAATCCGGTCTTAAGGTAAAAAGCAAACGGGAATTTCACATTTTTGTCAAATCTAGGTATATAGGTCGCGGAATATAAAAAAATATTAAACCTGATTTCTATTACCTATGTTGCAGGTACTGTATATATTTCATCTGATCTGTGCAAATGAACTAAAACCACTGCATTCTCCAGTTTCTAATTGGATCTTTGAAAACAATAATAAAGTAAAATAGCGAATATCTTGGCCGACTACTTTTATGAAGTATCATCGGACAACAATTATTTCGAATATATCAAACAATTTAAAAATACAAAAAAATCTAACAACATTATAATTGTAATTCATCTACCGATTTGACACCGCTCTAAACAAAACGCGCTCATTAGCTGCCGGTCCGGACAGTGTTCACATAAATATAATAAAACATCTAAACTCCAATCTGAAAGTGCTTTCCTACTCCACTTCAATATTTTTTTGTGGCAAACCAATCCTTTTCAGAGCTGTGTGAAGGGAGGCTCACCTAATTCCAATTTAAAAACTGAAAAAACAATAAAGAGTGCTTTAGAGCTTGCTAGCTATAAACCCGCTTCACTTACAAATGCCTTCCGTAAGCTACTTGAACTAATTACTAACAGCAAACTACTCTGGTAATCAGAAAGTCTGGAACTGTTAGATCGTTTGAGAAAGCAAAGGAACACTCGAGATTTATTATCTAGACTAACATTTGAAATATAGGAAAGTTTGATTTCAAACAAAGTAACTACGGCAGTCAGCTTTAACCTGGAAAAGGCTTCCGATAAACAATGGAACATCAAATATTATTAGCCTTGTACCGATCAGGATTCCCAGAAAACTTACCCATATTTATCGGAAATTTTTTACGTAATAGAAAATTCCGTGTTAAATTAAATTATTAAGTATCCGATACAAAAATTCAAGAAAATGGTACTCCTCAAGGTTCAGTAATTAGTCCTACACTATTCGTAATAGCCGTGACAAATATTAAGCAATACGTAACATTCGCAGTGAATTATGATATTTACACAGCCGATCCTTCGAAATATTATTCGCATCAAGAAATAAAATTCATAGAACTCTTGCTTCAAGGTAACTACAAATAAAGTGAATCACTGGACTATATATCCTAAGGCACCTCCTTTTCCATATTTAACATATCTCATTCAGCGCGAAACATAATTGTGATGTCTTAGATACTTCAAAATGAATTATGTGAAATATTCAGTAAAACAGTAAGACTGATTACAATTATTCTAGTTATTTCAATGTCAACTACTAAGGCAGAGCGATGTTTTTCCACTCATAAAGGAATAAAAATGTTTTTGAGAAAATTCAGTAAGTGAAGATCGCCTTAATGGCTTAGCAATGATATCTGTAAATGCAAGTTTGATACATAATATACCAGAATTTGATGAAAAAGTCACTGAAAATTGTGTTTCAAAAAAAGATAGAAGATTAATCTTTTTATAAACAAATTAATTTTTTTTTTAAATTGATTTTAATTATCACTTTTTCCCATTGTTTTTTGTAATTTATTAAAGGAATAAATATTCGTTGTCGTCATCAGGGTCGTTTCTCCTCGACAGAAGATTTTGTGTAATATACATTTTCTATTGTGGACTATTATTTAAATAAGTCATCACGAGAAGTCGTCATTTTTAACTTTCTTCCTTTCCAAAATGATTGTTTATTATCGTTCTTATTCATCGTCATAAGCAATCCTTCTTAAATTTTACGCTATAAATGTTATTTCTTCCTTGACACTATGATTATCCGTTGTTTTTCCCACATTTTGTAGAACTTCATTAGTTACAAAGTGCACTCAACAGATTATCACCTTTTTTTAAATGAAATCAGATCTTGAACGCATTAAACCAGTTTTCTTCAGTTTAAAAACATGTACAAAAAAACAAGGTAAGTTTATGTCATTACATTTTATAAATTATTACAATTTTATATTAGAGCCTCCCAAATTTACTTGCCACGAGCCGCCACTGCTAATAACAATGTTACATGACTTAAAAAAACAAACAGAAAAACTATTAAAATTCCTTTACAGTGACTGGTATAATTGGTAATACATAACTTGACTCTCAAACACAAATGATCTTTTTTTTTTTGTTTTGTGGGCGCGCCAGCGGCATTGACCCAACAACAGGAAAACTGAGCTAAAAAATTAAACAACCAGGCAGTCTGAAATGGATGCAACAAAGGGCAACAGTGCGGACACCACAAAAGATGAAGGAAAGGAGAGGACACAAATGATCTTAGTAATCAAGCGTCTGTAAATAAAAGAAGAAAAAAAGTTCTGAGCAATCGATTTTACAGATCACCGGTAACAACGAAGTAGACATAACAACCAAATGGAAACGAATATAAAACCTTCAAAAAATCATTATACAGTAGGATAAAAACAGGCATTCTGGAACAGTGAACGGGATAATATCGGAATATCACTCTCGGTATTTTGTAACTAGGTTTTCTGGGCACCTTGCTAGCTGGAACTTTACCACTATGATTCCCTGCCAATTTTCCATTGTTTTTTTCTGGCACCTTACCAATTTTCGTATTTTTCTGATTACTTTTTTAATTTTTAATTTTATTATTTCTACCGTTGACCCCTCTCAACCTCTCGCCCAACTTTTAGATCACGTTCTCGCACGCTCCCACCATCCCAGCACCCCGCAGCCAGCCCAACCACCTTAGAAATATGCAAAACGTCGTGATAAACGCTAATACTATCGTATATACTAGCACGAGCGTTATTCAAGGCTACATTACTGATAGAGCTTCTATCTATTTTTGTTTCCACGGTAGCTCCTCCGACTCTGCCAAGTACTTCTCAAACTTATCAATCGATGCTTTTGTAGAACGTTTTAGCTCTTCCACGACAGCCCTTGGGGTTTACCGGATGAATCAGTCACAGTTTTGAGCGCCTAGTCTAATGTATCGAGTCGGGGTTTGTCTTCAGTCATCCGCTGCTGGAGGTCACGCTTAATATCTTCAACATGTCAATAATGCTCACGTTTGGTAAGATTTATTAGAGGTTTTCCCAGCACGTTCACAGATCTATCCTGTACAGTAAGAATATCTTTAAGCGTCTCTGTAACCATTCGTTTTAGACTGGCGGAGGCGAGCATCTCTCGCAACCGTTTGCCAATCACCACTTCGTCATCCATCATTTCAGCTTCAGACGTCGCTGGGCCGACGTGTAGTAAACGTTTTCCTCGGAAGTTGTGATTACCGTCGAAATCCAAATCGACCACCGAGGAACCGGTCGGTTTCATAAAGCGACATCTGACCTCATCTTCGACCAAGTATTTTTCGCTCTTATGTAATGGCATCACGAATACATATGTATCCTAAATATTTGCGATTTTAGCGTTGTCTACGCAGGAATTCTCCGAAGCTGGGAATCCGAGCCACTTGATGAGAGACTTGCTTACGGTGAATAACGCGTGTAAAATTAATGAATTAATGACGGCAAAAAGAATAGAAAAACGCAATAAGCGTTCTTTCATAGGTAACTTTTAAAAACAATAAATAGAAATGTATTAATTTCTGTCTAATAATTTTTAAAATTTCTTTATCTAGCTGCTTATAGAAACATATTGTACATTCGTTAATTTTAATTTAGAGAAAAAGTCCCTAAAATATAATTATTCTCGCTCCGTTCTGAGTATATACAGTTTAGTCAACTGGTAAGCGAGAATATAATTTTTAATAAATTTAATTCGATTTTTCCCTCATATTTTTTTATAATTCTATTTGTTAAAAGGAAAATATTTTCTACAACCTAATAAGTCATAAAATCTAAATATAAAAATTACTGTTTTTTTCAGTTTACAATTTGACTATCAGAAAAGATATATGGAATTTGAATGATTTTTTTCAAATTTCAAAACTCATTTATTAGTACGTATTTCCAAATTCATGTCATTCTAGGTCAGTCGCAAATAAAATAATTTCTTTCCGCCTATTTTTAAAAGAGATGGTTATATTGCAATTTAACGATTTTAGTCAAAATTTCAGAAAAATAGTAATTTCTTTTTTTAATAGAAATTCAAAAGTGAAAGAAATATTACCCAACCTATTCAAAAATCAGGGTCCGCATTAATATATAATATATGCGTAGGATTTTTTTTTCAATTGTTTCGGTTTTTTTTTCTTTCTTTTAATTTCCTTAATTGTCTTTTTTCATAATAGTTTCTTTAGCGATAAATTCTCCGTTTTCAATCTTCACGATTATTTCTGATTTATTTTATTATAATTTTGAAATTACGAATACTTCTTCACAAACTAGGAGAACTTCTATCAATAATAGCGATGAAAAAGGCTCGAGTATTGTCATAACGCTATCAAAGTAACCAAATTGTCTTCTTTGATACGCGCGAGTACTTAAAAAAATCGTCTACGGATATAGAATGGAAACTTTTAATAATTTCAATGTTATAATATTTTTAAACATTTGTAGCATATTTCGATTTGTTTATCAACGTATTTCTCGTTAATTTTCACAAATATTTCGCTTTAATTTTAAATACAACACCGCTTGACCCAATTTAATAAAAACTAAAGTGATAATGTTGTTTGTTTCAGCACTAGAGGCAAATATTATTTTCGAACAAATTCTAAAGAACCTTATGCAAAAGGTAACACAACATCAACGTAGTTCTTGGAAACCATTTTACTGAGAAAAACAGATCACGCGATGCACGCTTAAATGTTAACTGATGAGTAATAGTTCACAATAAATTACGATTATAATATTTTTCATTTTATTTCAAATATCCCATATATATATATATATATATATATATATATATATATATATATATATATATATATATATATATATATATATATATATATATATATATATATGGATGTGTGTGTGTGTGTGTGTGTGTGTATGTATGTATTTGATTAAAAACAACAACAACAAAAAAAATCAATTAACTAACAGCGATCTAATAGCATTAAAATAAAAAAGTTCTTACTGCATCTGTTGCACCCTTACATTAAATGCAGCTCTCGATCGTTTTAATGGTAATTTATTTCTTTGTTATTTTAAAAGTAACTCAGTATGATTTCAATATCTTCATTGTCCGCGGCAAGTCCAACTAGTAGCGGACCTTAGTTTTAATGTGAACATCGGAAATCTTTGCACAACCTACACTGATTTCCATTATGGCGCCGTGTTTGTTTCTCTCTTAATGATTTTGTTCAGGTATATTTTTGAATGATTCTCGACTAGTTTGATATCAATACTGATTTTGTGTCATAGTTTGTGTAATGTTTTACGCGCAGTAATAACAAATGCGAAATGGTTTCTTTCATTCCCTACTCACGCATGTCTAAAATTATTCAGGGTTTTTCTATTTTTATTTAAGCTCTTACGTACGATAGCAGTTATTTATTCTGTTATTTCTACGAACATATGTTAATTCTGCAAAAGCTTGTAATTCTATGTAATGCTTATTCGTAGAAGATCGTCTGTTTTGACAAACTTAGACGTGACAGCAATCGTTCACTCTTCTCAATCCTCAAGTTTTCGATTGCTGGTCGATTGTGTAAAAAACTCGTTAAGTAGAGTCATTCTTCTTATAAGTCATTCTCTTTCATTAGCTGGTATTTGTTCATCTTTGAATCTTCTATATTTTGTGAGCCCGCTGTCTTCCCTGTGCCCTTTAACCGGTAGCTAGCCCCTTTCTCGATTATCCCTGTTAAATATCTATTATTTTTTATTATCTATCTGATTGCAGCTTCCTCCTCCTGCAATCTTTCATCGGCACTTTTCATTAATGATCTCGTTTGTGTTTTTAGTTTTGTCTGACCACTCAAGTTTGTGAATTTTTCTCCAACACCAAATCGTTTTCGTCTAGTTTCATTTATGGTCCAAGTTTCTGAACCGTTTATAGAAACACACACTCCGAACAAACTCTTTTATTAACTGTTTCCGCAGTTCTGTATTTATATTTTTAGACGTTAGCAATGATTTTTTTTTAATGAAAGCGGCTTCCGTCTGCGCTATTCTAAACTTTATTTCATTGTGTGAAAAATTTTCTCATGAAAAATTAAAATGAAAAGTGTGGGCACTGACATGTCATTCATTAATACTCTTCTTAGCAAATTCTTACAAAGTGTAGTCACATGTTCATGTGTCCTAATTGTATCATGTGTAATAAATTGTATTACGTGGTGCAGTTTTTTTTTGTTTTTTTTTTAGATCCCCCTTTGGGCATGTCAGCCAAGGACTTACACCCAGAAACAACAAAAAAGAAAAGAGCTGTCAGTTAAATTTTGATTCGGTCAGATATGGACAATATAAAGGAACTAACGGATGAGATAATGGATGGTGAAGAGAAGGACAGAATATAAGATGCACAATAAGGAGCGGGGAGCTTGAGTTTCAGCAAACAAGAATAGAGGATACCGCGTTCAAAAGAAAGAGATGGACATTCAAAAAAGATGTGATTGGCGTCGCAATTCCCCGCCCCATTAGGGCGAAGAGGATAATCTGGGGAAGAAACAAGGGAAAAGCGAAAATGAGAGGAAGGAAGAGCAGAATGGCCAAAACGCAAGCGAAGACGTTACCAGCACAAGTTAAAAATTCGCGCTGCGATAACTTTACTATGACGAATAATTTTCACGGTCTTGTAAGCGCTTTCTATATATAACTAATGTCACCGACCCCAGGAGTTTGAAACCAGAAATGGAAAAACGTATCAAAAGTAAAAAAAACGCAAAAACAAGTTAAGTCGCCCAAAGGACGCATCAAGCTACTATGTATAACATCGAAGGTACGCAATTAACAGAGTACAATTATATTACTTTATCATAGGTTTTAATAAACGGTCTACATATTCACGCACGTATTATATTATATTACTTCAAGAGTTATATATCTTTAATATAACATAAACGCCCAGTAGGTGAGTTGTCATTATTCCATTCCAGCTGATTTTGCGGTACTGTTATTATTACAATTTCACAGGATCCCATAGTCCTCAAATTTTAACAACCTAATACTCAGCAGTTATTATTATTATCATTATTATTTTTATTATTATGTTTTTTATTCGTTGCACTTTTAATGAATTTCTCCGAGCGTGGATCTGGAAATAATAACATTTTAATAATTTCTATTTTACGTGTTTATAAAAAGACTACTTATACACGTTGCATGGGTTATTAGTGCTCTGTAGAATTGCTTGAATATTTTACCGATATCCATCAAAGCTCATTTATTAATTTTTGCAAACAACTTCTGTGCTCGAAATAATTCTTGTTCTTCTTCACACGCCGTCTCCATTTTGAAGGTTGGCGATCCACAATTAGAATTTCTTTCTATCGACGGCTGAACGGAAAAGTTCTGTTGAGGAATAGTTGAATCAGTTGCTAAAGATTTCTCTAGTAAGTAGTCACTCGATCGTCGTATAGTGCTAGCTCTACTGACCGTGAAACGAAACAACAGTCACGTGAGTTCTGTATGTCCACGTCGTGCAGGGTACTAATTTTCTATTTCGACGGGCTTAACGCTGATTAGGAAGACTAAATCAGAACTCACAGTACATCGCTGATAGGAAAACGGAGGGAGATGCACTTGCCGAAGGTACTCTTACCAATAAATTCCGTTAAGCATTCTACTGCATTTACAACAGAAGATTATCAGCAACTCGCTCGTGATGTAAGTGCCTTAGTCGAATTGATGAACAGCAATTCAGAGCGAGTAGACGAGTATCCAACGTCTGAAAACTGGGTCCCTTCGGCTAAGGGAGTGAACCCTGGCAGAAAATCCGGGGGAAGGCAACGGGAAACCACTACTGTACACGTCTTTCTCGATATTATGACGTGTCAAGAAAATCATTCAAATGCTGTACCTATGGGATATACTCGAAAGAGTATATCAGGCAATAGGCTGCCTTCTGTAGCAGTACAGGAAGACTCGTATCCTCCCGCGCCCACGTCGGCACGGCACTCTACAGGTGATAACAAGCACGTTGAAGAATCGAGAGGACAATCCCTAGTATCGTCATCGAACAACGGGTTAAAGGGCATAAGTCGGATCTACTAGAAATATCGTAATAAGCTGAATCACCAGAATGGTCGTAGAAGTCAAATAATACATAAGAATATATCAATATTGCAACTTGGAACGTAAGATCTCTATATCAAACAGGAAAAATGGCGAACGTGTGGCTCTTGAACCGAAAAAACTACAAGTGGATATTATAGGTATCAGCGAAACACGTTGGTCAGGATGCGACAAAATCAGTGTGAACAGTAAATATGATTTTATATACTCGGGTAAACATAGGCATGAACATGGTATGGGAATTATTCTAAAGAAGGAGTTCAGAAATTTAGTAAATGGAATATTAACGAAGTCAGAACGTATAATCTTAGTAAAAATAGAGACAAAACCAAAGACAATGAACGTAATACAGGTGTATGCACCTACAGCGGAAAGCAGTACAGAGGAAATAGAAAAATTCTACTGTGACCTAGAAGAAGTATTAAAAAATATAAAAAATAATGATATTACATTTATATTAAGAGATTTCAATGCGAAGGTAGGAAATAATGAATATGAAACAACTGTGGGTGCATGTGGCTCAGTCAAAATAAATGATAGAGGAAAAAGACTTATAGAATTTTCAGAAAAATTTCAATTCATGCTGTGCAAAAACGTAGTTTCCGCAGCACATAAGAAGATTATATACATGGGAAAGCCCGGATAATAAAATAAAAAATCAAATTGATTACATTTTAGTCAATAAAAGGTTTAGAAATACCGTAAAAAATTGCCACACATATTCTAGTACAAACTGTAACATAGATCACAGACTACTGTGAGCCAGATGTACTTTAGTTCTTAAAAAAAGGAACAGATTGGAAAATATTAATAATAATAAAAAATGGAATACTGAACAGCTGTCTACAGATCCACAAGCATGCTAAAAGAATTTCAAGAAGAACTGGAGAAGAAAATGGAAAAAATGGATGAAATAAAGAAAATGGGTAATACTGACATTGAATGCTTACGGAAAGAATGGAAAAATTCAGTGATAGACGTAGCTAATAAAAACTTAAAATCGGATGAAACAAGAAAGAATAATGCATGGATCACAAAGGAAATAATAGATATTACACCAAGTGTGTATTATTATGCCCGTGAAGTTTTTAATAGAATATTTCTCCTAATGTAACCAAACTTTTTGTTTATGGGTTGCAGTACTTTATTTTTCTTAAAATTTATATGAAACACTAACCACCTGACTATAAATTCAGTAATGCGAAACAAAGCCGCACATAAAAATGGAGCAAATACGTCAGAAACCAAATGCGCCTTACTCAGTTTGGTAACAAAGCTTGACATATTATCACTATGTACTCTTATTTCTCTGCCTGTAAAAATGATATCAAATGAATTTTAACTGTTCACCGCTTCAAATAAAATTTATTACAGTTAATACATGTGTGGCAAAAGTTTTCTTTGTTCTGAACCTTTAGTTCGGTTAACTCTTTCGTTCACATATTTTTATATGCTCTATAAGTCTAGCGCTGCGAAGTCAAAAAATTGTAATCAAAAGGTTCAATACATTGATAGCGTAATTGATATTCACTATTATTAATTATACTGTACTTTCAACATATGGTAAGTGTTTAAACTAAAAACATAAGTATTGCTTTTCCCGTTTTTCGGCTATTCTTTAAATCCTGTTGATCCTTTTTTCTTTTACTGGATTTGCCAATAAAATTTTTAAATTTTATACGGTAATTATTTTCAAATTAAATATGAAATTTTCAATATTTCGTATAATTCGCTTATAGAATAGTCTTAAATTTTACACTTACGCACGAATAAGATGGCTACGGAGGCATGTGCTTGAAAGCCTCGTGAAAATAATGTATTAAAAAACAATTTTTTATGTGTGCACAATATGGTATATACGGTCGTAGCCAGGAGAAGTCAGAGAAAAAGGTCTATTTTGAGAGAAATGGTTTTGATTAAATATTATTAAGCCCGCAAATAATTATATAAATTTCCTGCATCACAAGCTGAAACTTTTGCGGTTAAAATAAATTTTTAGTCAGACTTAAATCGTATTACAACTGAATTTGTTTTATGTAGCAAAAGAGCAGAAACCGCATAATACACCCGCTGAAATTACACACTCTCTTCCCGTTTAAAAGTTACTGTATTTTTGTTCTATTAATGATACTAAAATGTTATTTAGCGTGTCTTAAGAAGTCTGAAAAATCAGTGAAAATATCTGATAATGGAAAACTATTTAAATGAATCATTACTCTTAATAAAAGTGTTCGTTACAAATTTTTTGTGGAAAAAGTAGGATGCAGTGATAGAAAGATTTTATGAAAGTTCAACTTTGCAGTACTATATTTTGTGAACTCATAAATATAAATTGCTATTAACTAGAATAGGTTGTTTTTTTGTTGTGTTTTTTTTTTATTTAAATTTAAAATTAACTTTATCAGGAGATATTCTACAGTATTCTAAAATTTTGCACTCTTCTTCCCTACTGTTCACCGCAAGTCCGTAGCATTAATGGTTCTTCATGCCATGCTTCCTTAAATCATCTTCCTCTTATGTTGTCAGTTTGGAATTTAATAATACAATAAATTCTCTATTCCGCGATCACTCTTTAATTTTTACTGACGGATCGAAGATCCCGAGCGGAGTTGGGGCGGCATTCTTGTGCCTTCAGTTCTTTCATTCTCAGTCCTTTGGACTTCCGTCCTTTTGTTCCGTCTTTACCGCGAAATCTGTTGCCATCCTACAAGCCATTATTTATATTTCCACTTCTGCAAGTCCTTAAAAATTCCTTATTGCTTCTGACTCTTTAAGTGTTCTTCTAGCGCTATCTCCACTTTCCCTTTCTCCTTCCATTGATGCTATTATCCTTTCTATTCGTTCTCTTCTCCATGATCTATCCTCATCGATGTCTACCAAGATTGACTTTCGTTGGATTCCTAGACATTCAGGCATTGATGGAAATGTAGCCGTCGACCTCCTTGCTAAAGCTGCTGTTGCCAATGGAAATTTTATTAGTAGGGTTCTAGCACACAATATTCTTCTTCCAACTAAATCCTGCCATCTTAGACTTTGGCACTCTGTTTATGTTTCTCTTTTCGCTAATCCTAATTCCTTTTACCTCTTGATTGATCCGATTCCTTCTTCTCGTCGTTGGTTCTATGATTTCCCCAGTTTGCGTCGGTCCATAATTACTAAATTATCTCGCCTCCGTTTCTCGCATAGTCTCCTTCCTTCTTCTCTAAATCGCTTTTCCTTGGCTGCATCTCCTTTTTGTTCATTGGATCCTGAAGGTTCCCAGTATGTTTGTGATGCGGATCACATGCTCTTCGAGTGTTCTGGTTTATCTCGCGAGCGTGAGTTATTTTATTATCATCTTTTAAAGCTTGGTCTTCCTGCTCCTTTCAACGCCTCTTATGTTCTTTCTTTACCTGTTCTCTCAGTTGTTCCTGTTCTAGAGGTGCTCCTTGACTCCATTGTCGACAAAATAAAAATATAATTTCTATTCTATTCCATGCATCTCTTCCATTTTGCTGGACTAATTCTTTCTGGTGGCAAACCCAAAGGGGGGTAAAAAAAAAGAAATGGTTCTGTCTTACAAAATCCTAGAAGAGCCCATGGTTGTATACTCAAATGTATTACATTAATACTTACACTCGGGTATTGTTATTGTATTGCAATAAATATTATAATTTACAAAATTTGGTTCGAACGTAACAGGGGCATGGCTCATCGCTAGAATATAATGAATAATTGTATTTTAAAACCGTCGTATCAGTGTAAGGTATGTAAATGTATGTGTATAAGACGCAATTTGTGAATCATCAAGAAAAGCCTAGGCACCTAATATTTTTATTACACTAAAAAGTATGGTTTTGTATATAATTAGTTATTTTCCACATTCATTGGAATTGATTAAAATTTTGATTGTTGAAGAGCAAGAACTAATTCATTCGATCTCTGCTTGGGGGAGCAGAATTTTTTCATTCAGCTTTAAATCTAAACTGGGATTTTCGACTGCCGGGAGACATGCTCGTTTTGTTATCAAACTCTACAATTAATAATGCGCTATGAAAGGTAACAACGGCTATCAGAGATGATGGAGATAATGGAGTGTAACTTATCGATAATGCAGACAAATGGCTTAACAATACGAAACAGCTATAACTTAGTTACAATTATTATGTATTCTTAAGTTTTCCTTAAACAATATACTTCCTGATAATATTTTCGGTTTCTATTCTGGTCTTGCTTTATTTCTTTCTCGTGTATGTAAGTCCCATATCTAAAAAAATTTACAGTTTTTGCCTTCGTTGATGCTACCTCCACCTTTTGATAATGTCCACTTACCTTCTCTATTAAATAAAATGTTTTCCATTAATATTGCTCTACAGGTAACATCCTTAATGATCAATCTTTTTTGTAATGAATAGGCCAATTCTCTATTCCTTCTTCACTGTCTTAGCCTTACTCTTTTCAACATTTACTTCCTTAATTACACTACTCTTTATATTTCCTCTACTTCGTTGTTCTTCATCGATTACATTATTATTTACTCTTTTTCTGACATTCGGTCTCTGGCCAACAACGAGTTTCACAACTCACTCGTCGTTCTAGTAAATTCATGAAGGTGGACTAGATCACTATTAAAGCGATACTTAGGAAGGATTTTACAACTGCAGCAAAGGGGATATGTGTCAAAATTACTCATAAAAGCCGCTGGTGGGTCACGTTGCATTATTAAAGCATCGATTTGAGGGAGAAAAAAAAGTTAATTTCAGAGGAGGTGTAACAATTTTAAATTATGAAAGACGATGCTGTAAAGTCTGGTGATAAAGCGCGCATACGATTATGAACTTAAATAAATTGCTGATGTTTTTAGTTTTTATGTAGGACAAGCTACATGGGGACCAGCGCAGAAATCTCCTGCTAATGCTTTTTTTTTTTTTTTTTTTTTTATTTATTATTATTATTGTATAAATTATCTCCTTTTCAAATAATTCTTGAAATTACAAAACCTTAATAAATAAATATAAAAAAAAGACGATTACAAAGTGTAAATTCCTATAGATGGAGACCGTTTGACCAATGGTTTATCCGTATCTCCTCTTCACTCTAATATTGGTTATCTGAAACCTGTAATCAAATTCTTAACAAAAATAGTCAGATTTGTGCTTAGAAAAACCAAAAATGATGAATTTCAAAAATTTCTGACGAATGTTAATACACAAGATAAAAGTTTATGGAAAGTATGTTCGCGGTATAGTAAGAGCTACGGGGTGATTCCACCGCTATTTGATTCTGATCTTAACACGTATGTTTATAAGGATCAAGCAAAAGCGGAGTTGTTAGCCGAGTATTACTCAAATATTCATAAAACGAGCACGCGTCTTGCGTCTACATATCAAAATAATTTAGTCACTAATACAGTAAAACGTTTACTAACTGGTTCTGATTTCAATAACATTACAGGTTCTCCTATTTTTCATTCTGAGTTTTGTCCTGCCTCACCTGCTGAAATATTTAGGTACCTGAAGAAATCTAAAGTAAAAAACTCTTGTGGTGATGATAATATCCCGGCAAAAATCTTAAATAAGATTCCTCGGAAGGGGGTACTAGAGTTAACGCACATAATTAATGCTACAATGTGGTTCGGCTATTTTCCAAATTTTTGGAAAGTAGCCAAAATCATTGCGCTACCTAAACCAGGCAAAGACTCTTCCCAAGTGAATAACATACGACCCATTAGTTTACTTAGCAATTTAAGCAAAATAGCGGAAAAAGTTATGCTACACAGGCTTCGTAATTTCGTCGATAGTAATAACATACTTCCAGTGGAACAATTTGGTTTCAGATACGCATCAAGTTGCTAGGATTACTGATCATGTGACGCACAACTTTAATATAAACAAACACACTGGATTAATTCTATTTGACATTGCAAAAGCATTTGACACGACCTGGCACGACGGGCTGATTTACAAAATGTTAAAATATAATTTCCCGAAATATCTAATCAAATTGATTAGAAGTTACTTACGGAATAGAACTTTTTACGTTTCATTACAAGACGGTAAGTCAATGACCAAAACTGCCGTCGCAGGAGTTCCTCAAGGTAGTGTGCTGGGGCCTTTTCTCTTTTCAGTCTACTTGTCCGATCTCCCTAAGTTGCAACACACGAGTTTAGCTTTATATGCTGATGATACTACTATATTATATTGTAGCTTGTATAGAACGTCTACTATTTATAATCGTCTACAGCTGCATAGTTTTCGGGTTTTAAAATTTTTGGAAAAATGGAAAATTGAAATTAATCCAACTAAAACAGAAGCAATACTTTTTACTCGTAGATATCCCACCCCTCCAAGGCAATTGATTATTAATGGCACCAGGATTAAATGGACTAATCATGTTCGATATCTTGGAGTAAATCTAGATAAAAGATTATCTTTTAAGGAACACTTAAAATACGCTGAAGCGAAAACAAATAGAACCATTGCAGCTTTGTACCCAATTATCATTCGGAGATCTTACTTAAACACCGCAAACAAGCTTATTATATATAAAAGTATTATTAGACCAATATTGACTTATTCAGCTCCAGTTTGGTGCTCGATTTCAAATTCCGATTTTAATCAACTTCAGTTGCTGCAGAATAGATGTTGTTGGTGTATTTTAAACGTTCCCCGCTGGACTAAAATAGATAATATGCATGACTGGTTACAATTGCCTTATGTAAAAGATTTTATAATTAATACAGCAAATAAATTTTTTCATGGCTGTTCCTACCATAGCAATATGCTTATCATGAATATAGGCGATTATAATTCCGAGCAACTAACCCGGATGTACGTTAAATATAAGCATCGTCAGATTAAACACAATTTAGTTAGTTAGTGATAGCTCTAGGCTGTTAAGTAATGTTTTCAATGGTGTAACAATTGGTTGTAATTTTTGATTATTTTGGGTTTTTTTGTTATACTCTACATTACGAGATATCTAAAGAGAAAAAGCTATCGACTTAGATTATAACATCATATTCTTTTTTTTTTCTTTAATATGGCGGTTATATATTTTATGGTCTTCATGGTATTATTTTTATTCTTGAACCAGTTGTAGTTTTCTCCAATGTTGTATTCAGCTCTTATGTGCTCGAATTTGGAACAATATAGAAAAGTATAATCCGGTGAATCTGTTTATTGCATTCTCTGCATTTATCATCATTTGTTATGCCCATTTTCTTTAGATACTCAGCGAAATTACCATGTCCCGACAAAAATTGGGTTAGAAAAAAATCTGGATTGAGTAATTTCTTCTTCAATCTATCCTCGATTCTGGTTAATAATCCATACGTTCGTCTCCCTGTTAATTCTTGTTCATAAGTGTTTTGCCATTCCTCCAGGTATTTCGACTTTACTTCTTTTACTTTCTGTATTACCCTTGTCCTATCACTATGGTTGTTTTTGGTTATCTTTATCTCGTTAATCATTTCCAACTGTAAATCCACTGGCATAATTCCTGATATGACATACGAAGATGTATAGGAAACCGTTCTGTATGCAGATGTTATATTTAAGATGATTTTCCTTTGTTCCATTTTAATTTTCTTTTTGTTGCCAGCTAATGCTTAATGTTCTTAACTGTAATCTGAACGGCACAAGGTTTAGTTTATAGTTATTAGTTTAAAGTGAATTTTTTTTTTGTCAGGAATTCACAATAGATTTGTTATGTTAAATTTCAAAAATATACAAATAATTTCTGAGTCGCGAGATCTGTCGTGTATGCATGCGCCGTTTCAGGACTTAAGGACCAATGATAACTGTCTGAAATTATGTTGACTTCTTTTGAATTTGATTTAGTTTTTTAAACATAACAGTTTAAATTTAACCATTTATCTGTTACACTGCAATCATATAAACATTTAATGCGCGAATTTCTATTTTAAGTGTTCTATGTAAAGCAGTTAAAATGTATTGGGAATTTGTTTTAGATTTAATAAACATCTTTTTAACGGGCTCTACATAACAAATTTGCAAGAAGAAGTATGGATGGAAAGGCATTTGTTAGCTTTTTAATCATCAGGTATTATGTTTAACATCACGTTATTTGAATTTAGACATTAGACCAATATTACTCGAACTAAATAATAAGTAGATGAAATAATCGTTAATGAAATACTAAGGTACCATTTCTGCTTATTGTACATATAATTATGGTTAGTTTGTGATTTTTATGCTACAACTTTCTAGGCAAATCAAAAATATGGAAAATAAATACTTTAATCCAAAATAAAGTAAGAAAATATTTTCATCGAAGGTATCTATTTTTTAAAATTAGATCTAGGCGAAAACAGAGCTTTCAAAAGATACGGCAAGTTTTGAACATACCAAAATATCTAATATATAATTTAATTGCCGAATTACTCGCCTTCAATATTTCCAAACCAATTTCCGATTTTCTTTATTAATTTTTTGAAAAACGTCTTCTAATTTTATTACCATATGTTCCCGATTACAAAAATTAAAAAAACATAACGATATTAAAAAATAAGTTAATCCATATTGTTATGGTTTTTCTCTCTTCAATTAAAGTTTAAACTCGTTCGGGCGCCACTGAAGAAACAAAATTTTTCACCTTACTTACAAATATAGAGGTGGAATTCTTGATTTGTTCTTTCTAACTTCATCACTATTCGATCTTTTGCTGTTATGTCACTTATTTCATTCTCGGCGAAGATATGTGGTGATCTGCGCGGCTTAAAGTCATTTTTGTTCAGCGTTGTATTATCATCTTTGACCTGCACTTCGCTGTTTCCACTGACAGACTGTGATGATAACAAAAGTAACTTATCTATTTGTTCCTGTAATTTCCCGATGTGTTTTTTTAATCCTTGATTTTCGAGTAAAAATTTTTCGACTGGCAGGTTACAGTCCTGATCAGTTTGGTCGGGTGATGATTTACGTGTTTGTTTCATTTTAATGCAATTATTATCCACTGCATTATTTGGATTTTTTGGTCGCTTGCTTTTATTCATTTGAAATGTACGATAGTTTTATGATTCACAAATAGGCACACTGTCGGAGAAACGAACTTAGCTGTCTCACACGCGGATGAGAATTATAACGTACACAAAACTTAATAATAATGATGACGGGAATGTTAGTTGAAACAAAAATTAAAATAGATTAATAATAACTTCCCATGGAGCAAGGTATCAATATGTAACAAATGTAGCCGGCGGTCTTTTTGTCTCACGAAGCAATAAAATACGAGTAGTATAAACATAGTGAGACCGATTAACACATGTTTAGAGTGAAATCCGCGTAAAACACGAAATACGAACACGACTGATTGACGGTCTCACAGGTCATTGCATAAGTAGGCAAATTAACAAGTCTATATGCAATAGGTGCATTATTTTCAAAAAAATCCGAATGAGACTAAACAATTAAGGTCGTCGCATGAAGTATGGATGATATGGTTCCGATGAGCCTGCGAATGATATGGTGAGCACATGATATTGAATGTGGATGATGCCTGATTTTCTGTCTCTGTTTGTATCTGTTACTGTAAGAATTCGTTTATGTTTCACGATACTTTGTTAACTAAAACACAGCTATTAATGAAGTTAGTTTATGTGTGTGTGATGGATATTTCTGGAAAAACATATTATTGGCAAAACCAACTGCTAGATTAAATTTTAAGTTTATAGTATTCTTGCCAGTCGCGCAGTATGCGCATTCAGCAAAATTCTTCTTCTTCTTAAAAGTGTCTTACTCAGTCCCTGAGCGTTGATGATCGCTATCATTCCAGCGCTTTCTTCTCCACTTTTTTAATCAACTTATTGAGATTCTTCAGCCCAGTCCGGTCCTTAAAATTGTCCAACCATTCCGTTTTTCTTCTTCCTGGCCCTCTTGTACCTTGAATTTTCCCTTCTATGACCAAACGTAAGATGACATATTTTTTCCTCTAATTATGTGTCTAAAATAATCAATTTTGCGTCGTCTAATTGTTTTACATAAGGTCCTTTCAGTGTTTGCTCGTTTCAGTACTTCTTCATTTGTTATCTTTGCTGCCCAAGGTATTTTCAACATTCTTCTAAGTGTCCACATTTCCATCATATCTATCCAGTTGCTTTTTGTTAATCCCATAAAGTAGAATTGAATAGATATAACATTTGACCATGGTTTGCCTGATTGACAAGCTCAGAGCGTCATCGCATAGCAGATCCTTCATATTTGTAAACTTTTTTTTTCGTAAGCACAACTTTGTTTTACCTCAAAATCAGGATCTAAGGTCTCTGTTATGTGAAAGCCTAGATACATAAATCTTTCAACACATTCCACTTCTTTTCCATTTACTCTCACTTTTTCGTAAGTATTATTTGTTTTACTTATAAACATCCATTTTGTTTTCTTTTCGTTTATTGTTAGTTCGTGTTGTTTCCCAGAAATGTTAATTTTCTTTAATAATTTTTCTAAGGTCTTCATAAAATCTGAAATTAAAACTGTATCATCGGCATATCTGATATTATTGATTATCCTGCCATTAATTCTAATACCAATGTTGACATCTTTCAGAGCCACTTTAAAAATTTTATCTGCATAAAGATTAAGTAACAATGGAGAGAGGATACATTCTTGACGGCCCCCTCTTTTAATTTCAAAATCAATTTTCACATTTTTTTCTATAACGAGTTCAGCTGTTTGTCTCCAATACAAATTCTTGATTATTCTTAAGTCATTTTCTTCAATACCAATTCTGTTCAGGATGTCCATTAGTTTTTCGTGTACCACGCAATCGAAGGACTTTTCATAGTCGATGAAACATAAGAAGACATCACTTTTCAAATTAGTTTAATAATTTTCCCTACATCAGCCGTTCTGTTATTTCTTCCATAATTCGCCTCCGCTTTAATCACAGTCTGCTTCCTGCTTCCCTCTTTCGTTTTAATATTATTCAGTCTCCCTTGTGTCCCTTCCATCCTCCTATCTTAAATTTGACCTGTGATGTAAATCACCTCCTATTCGAATGCTCATCTATCTCCTCAGAACGCGCAGTCCTTTATTCTCATTTGCTTGGCCTTGGCCTCCCGACTCCTTACTGTGCCTACTATATTCTTGCTCTTCCTTCTCTTTCTGTTGTTCCTATATTGGTTATCTTTATTTCTTCTGTTTCTAATCGCTTCCTGATTTAACTTTCAAGTCCCTACGTTTCATTATTTGTTAGTCCTTTGTGCTGGGTAAATGTCCTGAGTTGACGCGCCCAAGATAAAAAAAAAAAAAAAAAAAAAAAAAATCACGGCATCCTTGAAGTATAGTATTAACAGTAAATAACCCATTCCTTGTCTAAATCCGAATTGCGTATCATCAAGGTCCATTTCACATTTAGTTCTAATTCTATTATGAATTGTACATAGGAAAATTTTCAAAAGATGACTCATCAAGGATATTGTTCTATAATCCTCATATACTTTTGCAAATTTTTTTTTTGGGTAATAAAATAAAAGTTGCTTTAAGCCATTCTGCGGGGATTACTTCATTATTATAGGTCTTATTAAATAGGACCATTAACATTATTATAATTTTCTACACTAGTTGTATCCACTACTAATGGTCCTCGACTATCATCAAATAATTTTTGTAGGTAATTTTTCCATATCTTTTCTTTATCTTTTATTTCCAGCATCGGCATTCCTTTTCCATCGTATAATTTACTTGTATTTTTACTACGTGTTCGGCATCTTACTGTTTTTATCTTTTTGTGCATTTAGAACAAATCAAATGTATCAATTGATTTTTTGATTTCTGCACATTGGTCCTTCATCTATTAATTTTTGGCGTTTTGGATCATTTTCTGAATCGTGCTTTGCATTGGACTTCATTTTTATTTTTCACGTTCCTACGCTCATCCATCATAAGTAAGATTTCATCAGTCATCTATTTCTGCTGTTTTTTTGTCTCTGATTTCAGGAACTTTTTATTTATTTCTTGGCTTACGGTATTTCAGTTTGGAAGTAATGCTTCATCTGAGCAATTTTCCAGTCTTCTATTCAATTCATCTTGTACTTCAGATCTAATTTTTGGGTTCCTCAACTTCGTTACATCCGTTCTTACTAACTGATTATTCTCCTTCATTATGTTTTTAAATTTCAGCCGCATATTAGCTACTAATAAATTATGATCACGTCCTATGTCTGCACTGGGGTATGTTTTAACTTCCTTGATCATATTTCTGAATCTGTGATTAACAATGACATAATCAATTTGGTTTCTTATGATGTTTTCTTATTATCTTCGGGACTTTTCCAGGTATAAAAGCGTATTTTTGGTAACTTAAACCATGTATTCACAATGACCAAGTTATTTTTTTTACAAAATTCGAATAATTTATCACCATGATCATTATTAATTCCAAGTCCGTGCGGATCGACTGCATTTCCTCTTCTGAAATTGCCGACCTTCGCATTAAAATCCCCTATTAAAATGAGTATATCTTGCGGTTTCAGTCTGTTAATAATCTTCTCCACACTTTCATATAATTCTTCTCTTTGTTGACCGTATCTTGAATCAGATGTTGGGGCATAGACTTGTATGATATTTATTCTGTATTGGAATTTTTTCAGGTGCAAAGTTGATTATATGCCTTACCAGCCTATTTGCCACTATGATATCAACGCCATGTATACCTGCTTTAGTCGATAGTAGACAGCGCCTAAAGAATATCGAACCATTCGAAGAATCGAAATCAAAGTATAAGACATAGACTATTTCAATATGCTAGAAAATATCCACGTAGATATAACAAATGAATTTGAAAAAGTTTACCAGGAATATAATGAAAAAATATTACAAGACATAGTGGAAAAGAAATATCGTCTTTATGAACAGATTTATACTGATGGGTCATTAAATATAGAAAAAAGAGTTTGTTCCTGCGCAATATACAATAAAACTACAAACAAATATCGAACGTTCCGAATCCCCATGACAAATTCGTCATGTACAACTGAATTATACGCGCTCTATCAAGCAATCGACAAATTCGTAAACACCGAAAATAGAAATCATAATTTTCTGATATTAACCGATTCACTGAGCGCATTATATAAAATTATAAATGACACAACTGACAACAATATCGTTTAGAAAATAAAAAGGAAAATAGAATCTGCAAAAGTAAAATACAATAATCACGTAGTGCTAAAGTGGATACCAGGACATAGCGGAATAAAAGGGAATGAATTCGTGGATAACTTAACAAAAAAAGTTACCGAAAATCGGAGATGTGAACAAATTAAATATCACTGGACAGATTACGTACATACCGTTAAAAATATAGTAACAAATAAACAAAAAATTAATTTTGAACAGAATAGCATGAACAGTGGAAAATATTATTTCAATATACAAAAAGAGCAACAGATTAAGAACCCATGGTACCTTCAAGTGAACGAGAACCTACCTAGCAACTACATAAAGCAAATCATCCGGCTTAGAACAGGGCATACCAGAACAGCAGATCGTTTAAAAAAATTGAACATTATCGAATCGGATAAATGTCAGTACTGTAATAAAGATCTCCTATGGCAATGTGTTCAGTTCCAAAAACAACGAGAAGAACTTACAAATAGATTAACTCAAGTATATCACACGTTACCGATAAACACAGTAACCATACTCACAAATCCACTAGGTCAGGCATGTAAACAACTTTATCAATACCTCAAAAAATGCAATATTGAAATTTAAGACTTGAATATTATATTACATGTTTAACATATAAACTGGCTAAAAGGTTAAAAGATAAACCAAGCCAAAAAAAAAAAAAAAAAAAAAAAAAACGCCATTTTTATGAATGCCATTTTCTGTTCCTGAATAATAAAAATTTCCATTTTCTTGTTACACCATTCCATTCCCAGGCCAGTGGTGCTCACATATACTTGAGTTTAAGTCGTCCCATCTCGTGTATTGCATTTTGGATTTTTCCAGCAGCATATAGCGTTCTCACATTCCACGTTCCTATTCTAAGCTGGTTTTTCACAACAATAGCGGACGGTGAGATTCTTCGCACCCTATGCCCACTAAAAGGCCGCACCGGACTTAGGGCCATTTTTATATTATTTCCCGCCATACATGATGTTATTACCTGAGGATAGGTATACGGAGTGGTTTCCTTCTTGCCTTCTCCGGGGTTTGCATTCGAGTCACCTTCGCTTAGGGCAGTTGCGTTTGCTGCGCTGAAGAACCTGTCCTACCCTGGGATTGGCCTCGCTTTTAAGGCAGCGAAGACTCGCCTTGACACAGTACCGTCAATGGATATTGAATATTGAACGGTTTTTTCATCTAGCTTCCTCAAGGCTAGCTCCTTCGATCCTGATAGCACTGCCGCTGATTGTCCACGACTGCTTATTTACCTAAGAGGCTTATTCGCAGCTAACTTCTATATCCGGGGGTCTTTCTCACATTCGGAACCCGAGAGACGCGCTCGGTAGCACCCGCTGTGCCCGGGCAGCAAAGTTCGTTTAATTATCATAAGAGTTTATTTTTAGTCTTTTTATTTCTGTTTATTTGTTACAAGTTATTTTTCTTTCGTTTTTCCTCTCAAAATTTTGTTTCGTTATTTACTTGTAATAATATTACACCCTGTATTTTTTTTTTGTTTTTTTTATTTACTTTTTTTTTTTTTTAAACAAAATTTACAAGTTATGAAAAAAAGCTCAAACGTTGAGAGATAATAGTAAAACGACTTAAATTGCGATGAAATACATAAAATGGTATAAGTATACTCGGAACAAATCTCGAGCTTCTAGATCACGGAAACGATGAGTTGTGTTGATGATTTATCGGCTATTGAAGAAAGATCATTTCAGAACAATTACAGATATTTATGGCGAAATTTTCATGTAAACAAACAGTGATATTAGCGTATAGACAGTTTTACATCTATTGATTGAATTCGAAGTGAAAGGGTATATTGCACGAAAGAAACGTCTCATAAATGCAAAAAAACTGGAAAACTATAATTCGCAAAAGAACATATCAGCTGGACATAAGAACACTGGTCAAAAATAATTTATATTAATAAGCCTAGGTTTAATCGCTTCGGTTCAGATGGCACAACTTAACCCTTAACTGGTCCGGTGCTATATTTGTAACATAAACAGTCCAACGTATTCTGTGAGACTACTCATTTTGGGAGGCCAAAAAGAAAGCCAAATATACAAATAAACTAAATATTTTATTTAATATACATATTATAAGCATTACTAAACTTAGGTATGTTAAAATTAAAATAATTAAAACAAAAATTAACAAAATATCATAGTAAATAAAATATGATGCCGATAAATGGAAAACAAAAACTTATTTGCAAACTAAGCTTTAAAGAAATCAAGAGAAAACAAGTAAAATGTATTATTTTATACTGTGAAGTTTATAAGCCATTATACAAATAAAAAAAACAAGAAAAATAAAAATGTAACAAATATTCCGGATTCCAGCATGAGCCAAAGTTAGTTACTTTGAAGAACAATTTTTGCATAGTGGATTTGTGCACTCTAGACAAACAGGCTTTTTGCACTGCAGGCACAGGTATTTTGTCATCCTAGTGACAAACCTTACGTTTTTCTAGAATGAGATTATCTTTGTGGATGCCTTCTTGTTCTTCTGGAACATCAAGTATCCTGCTGATTCTAGCACGTATTTCACGTGGAATATTTTCTATCGCCAAACGTCTTTCCATATTAACTTTTAGGAAATAGACTTTTTTCTTTTATTGTAGGATTATTTTTGTAACACTGGTGAAGAATGTATGAATTTATCACAGAAATATCCAAAAGGCGAAAAAAAATTGCTAAAGACCATCCTTTTAGTATGGGAACCTTTATTACAATATTATGTTTTCGTGTTCTAGACGATGGGCGAAATTCTGACATACACCAGTACTGATTTTTACCATATATATAACGTTTATCACTATCACTTGATTCGGCTTCAACAATTTCTTCATTGCCGTCTGAGTCAGATAACTCTGAATTGGTATCGTGTTCTGATTCAATGTTATAGCCTTCTGGCACACTTTCTATATCACTACCACTGTCAAATTTACCGAACTATTTTAAAATAGTTTCTTCATAATTTAAATCGCCTAAACGCACACGTTTCCCATATTTCACAAAAATTTCCACACGCAAAACTATTACACGAACAGTCCGGCGTCGACTGACAAACTACGATTGAAATAATTTCCATCATAACTTCTAAGAAAATATCGAAAACTCATTACAAATATGACCGTCTAGCGCGGACCAATAGAGGATGGATTAGGTAACAGGAAAAGTGTGTGAGTTGTTTCATTATGCAAAGAGAAATAATTATTTATATCCAATCGTTTGTCAGACGACGCCGGACCAGTTAAGGGTTAAGTTCCACACCCTATAAGAAACATTTATAAAATCTGCAGTAAACTGAGAAGATGGCTCCGTAATGATGAGGGCTGACATGAATCAGAATGCTCCTATTTGCAGTATTAATAGTTATGTTAAGGATATAACGTATACACCCCGTCTCCGGGGCTGTCTTGATGAAATTGAAGGGAATTAATATTTCCAAACGATCCTTCTGAGCCATGCCATCGTGAAAAAAATTCCTGCCAGAACCAGCCGTGGCGTTAAGGTCAGAAGATAAGGGGTAGGCAGCCAATGCACCACACGATGAGCAAGGGCGGTATTATTACTGTTTCGTGGGCAACATTAATAAAGACTCGATTCTAGAAACTTGCAGATGAAAATTACATATAATTCCACCGGTGAACGGGCTTGTGGGAAATCACTTGATTTTACTCTTATAAGAATATTACGAAATGGGATATTATAAATAAAACGTTTTGCTATGCGATCTGAATGACAATCAGCGTTCTATTAGGTCCGGGTCAATCAGTTCGATGCACTACTGGGCATAATAATTCGGGTAACCAAGCATCTTTTGAAAAATGTATCACTAGAGAAAGCAGTACTGCCGACAGAACATGAGAGATATTAGCAAAACCAAAAAACTTCGAATTTTAGGAAATTCATCGATACCGTGGATTATACAAATCTGAAGCTTAACGGAAATACATTAGAAATAGTCTTAACAAAAACGTGAACAATCTGAAGCCAACAGATGACTGTTTGAACGTTGAAAATCAGTAATACTGATATTTTATTCGTCAATTTAATTTTTAATCACATATGAAAAATAAAAGAAGCTGAATTAATATTTAATGAAATAAAAAAACTATATAAATGAACTAAAAATATACTAAAGCTGACCGGAAATTAACTAAATTAGACCTCAAATAATTCAAATGACTTTTTTCTTCTACTTCCGTTTGAGCAGAGCATATAAAAATTAATTTTTGCGTCGTGAAAGATATGTATATGCTAATCGTTATGATTCAATTTTTTATTTTAAACTAACGTGCAAAATACTCCTGCTGTCAGGACCAGCATTAATAATAATTGCTACAAACAAACATCAAAGAAAACAGTTGGTTATATTTATGCTCATCGGAAATAATGAACGGCATAAGGTATAATTATTTTTTGGCTTGATCGAATTGACAAATCATTAGTATTCATAAAATCAAACGAGTTAGCAATATATTTATAGCTGTTTTTTCATTGATTTTTTGTTGAAGGGAGGGGGCTTTAATTTAATAACTCTTCATGTATGCATTAATACTTTATAAGTGCAACCTAAGGTATTTTACCTCATTCTTAATCGGAATTGTTTCACCATTAATTTTAGTCGGTGGACAGGTTAGCATTCGTTTAATAAATCGTGTATCCTTGATTATTTTCTATAAGTAAAATGAATAAAGATATATCCTCTTCTATTTTTTCTATCCTGTCTTTTTTTCTTTTCTATTCACTTTATTCGTTTTTGTAACTGTATTTTGTAATTCTAGTACAGCCATTATAAATTAGGAATGAATTGTAAATTTTTTTAAGCTGCTTGCTATTGTCAGATTATTCGAATGCAGGTGTGCTTTCGTTTCTGTCAGCTTTAGTAAAAAAATGCGATGCAGTTGATGAAAAAAAGATTTTATTTTTGCTGCATACAAGGTAATTTAATATACATATATATATATATATATATATGTACATACAAAATAAGCTAAATATAGTAATGTATAAGTTACTCTTTAACAAAAAGGAAAATGATTAGTGCACAAAAAAGAAATGAAGAGTTACTTCGATGATGGATTCCTAATATATTTCACCGTCAGCATTGTGGGTGCTGGTGTTGGAAGAATATGTGGAACATGTAAAATAAAAATACACTCTTCTTTTCCTACACTTATTTCTATTTCAAAAACCTTGTCAAATGTTTTATACGAAATATAAATATTAATATTACGATAATAATGAAACACATTCTTTTCCTCCACACGCAGTCTTCCCTCAATGTACTTTTAATTGACATATTTCTGTTGGTTTCTGTGTACTTCACTCCGCTGTAGTTCTGTTCGAAAAAAAAAGTTACTATGTGAAACAAAAAAAAGCAAGATTTAAAACTTAAAAATGAACGGTGTAACTGACTTCGAAAATGAAACAGGAAACAATGTAGAATCACATAAAACTGGTAACTAAGAAAAGTAACGCAGTGTAAAGGAGAGCACTCAATGCACTACTCGGTGTCTCGTGCAGACAGCTCGTTTGAATGCTTTAGCTTCATCTGAGGCAGATGCGCTGCCAAAGTTGTCTTTGACTAGGGATGTTCGATTTAGACGTCTCAACATTTAAGATGTTAATTTTGTGGCGAACCGTATTGCATTTTAAAGAATAATTTTTAATCCAAGCGTTCAAAAGCTCTTCTACGTTTGTCGTCATGGCTACTTTACTTGTATTCACACTGCAAAATTACTTTACCCGTAACTCAACTGAATCATTCATTTTTCTTAAATTAATCACGCGTGGCACAGCACTCAACTACCTGGAGGCGTGCGAAATGCGGCTTTATCGTCGTATGCTTAAGATTCCTTGGACAGCGCGCATGAGAAACGAAGATGTACTAAAATCCGTCCAAGAAGAAAGGATGATCCGTCGAATAATCGAAGAAAGGAAAATAAGATACTTTGGACACATAATCAGAGGAGAAAGATATGAAATCATCCGGCTTCTTCTTCAAGGGAAAATTGAAGGAAAAAGAGGAGTGGGACGCAGAAAACTATTTTGGACCCAGGACATTCGGAAATGGACCGGAATGACATCTATAGAGAGATTAGTTCAAGCTGCCAGAAATAGTGATATATGATCAACATCCCCTGTGATCGCTACGCACGGTAACCGTGTACAACATTTTGATGATGATGATGAATCACGCGTATGCTGTTTTTCAAACGTCCCAGTAACGAATCATTTTCAAATTAAAAACTAGAAAGATATTTTTGAAAACTGAAAAAAAAACATTTACTTACTAGTGAAAGAAAGAAAGAAGCATTATTTTGGTAGATCAACTAAGATTTTATTTCGGTTTCATCGCTGTATTACTTAAAGTTGGAATGTTTAGACCAAATTCTAAGGTTGTCAGTCTGAGAAAAAAAGGGAAAAAAACATATGTTGGATAGGTGATTCTAGCATTTTCTTTTGATACAGTTTAAATTATAGTCTGTCAAGGGAAAGAAGTCCGTTCGTAAAACAGCCGAAATGTGCCGACGTCACGAAATCAAGAGACCTCACATTAATCTCCCGTCCATATAACACTCGCTGTATTAACAGATCGAGGTGGTCCAGCTGGATGAAAACAGGTCGGAAGAAAAGAACGCCTAAACGTATAGTAGTGATGAAACGAAAACAAGATTACTGCTTCCGAAAAAGAGAGGAATAACAGTAATATGGCCCAACGTGATTTATTTCGGTAATACTAAAATACACGTTAATACGCGCCCTACTTTAAGTAACACTCACGCTGGCCAACGAAACTCAAACGGACTTCTTTCGCTTGACAGACTATAGAGAAGGCCAAATTCACGTATATAAGTGCTTCGAAATATTAAAGTCAGTTTCTAATTTTGAGAAATGTGATTTATTGTAGCTTTTTATGAAAAAAAAAAAATCCGCCGAAAATTGCATAATTTAAATTGAAACATAGGATCTTGTTTCTTAATGTCAATTATAAACTAAAATACGCTTTTCCAATGTTTCAAAATCTGTGAATCATTTATTAGACTCATCTATAAGATGTAAACATTCTCAGAAATTTTAAAATCCTCTGCTGATTGTTGACATTTTAAAAAGAATGTTAAATTGTTTGTTTGTTTTTTGTTCTTTTTTTATCGAAAAGGATTTGAACATCCTAATACATTACGAAATTCGTGTCTGATTAAATCCGATTTAAGTTGATTTCTTCTTGATGTGTTAAACCAGTTAAGAAATTTAGTACTAGACGTTAGACGCTTATTTTAAAATTGTGAAATTTTTTTGCTCAATGTAAAAAGTCATTTTAAGCTGTTTTCAGTACTGATCTATCCAATAATATTGTACAAAAGTTTCTTTTTTTTAAACTCTCGCAGCTATCGATGAAAATGTGGACTCTATTTCCACTTCCGACTATATTGTTTACTTTTAGTGTGTAGCTTTTAGAACATAATATTTGTTGACAAAAACTTTGAACGTGAAGTATGTTGGTGATCAATACAAAAAAAAGCACAAGGTTACCCTTTTATTTTTCTCCCACCACAACAGAAACCTCAAATGTTCTTACTGCAGAATACTTATCAAATAACGGAATACATAACAGCGTCATGACTATCTTTTTCTTTTCTAGTTCCATGCAAAGAACTAAAATTGAATAATTCTTATCACAAAGTTTGGAGAAAAAAAATATATATAAATATTAGAGAATTCAGCTTTTATATCTACTCCACCACCGGTGCTTTCATGAGGGACATGGTGTAAAATATAAATATTTTTGCACTAAATTCAGCAAAGACTGGTCTACTTGCGTTATTGCAGCAATCCTCCGGCTTTTCCTTGTACGTCTGATCAGAAGCTGGTAGCATTTTAAATTGTTGCCGCTACTTTAATGTCTTCAAACAGTTTCACCCATTTCAACAGCCCATCTTTTTTATTATTTTTCCGTCACCGAAATTCTCTTGCAAGTTTCACGAAAAATAATAGGCGAGGTAAGTGCGCGTTTGTGCGTCTGATAAACGGTCGAACAGTGATGGTGTCCCCAGCTTCTTCTTCAGATCTGCTATCAAGTCTTTTCGAGATTCTTCTTTGCGCTTCATAAAACTTCGCTTCGGGTAAAATAATAACGTTTTTTTCCACATCATGTTCTTTACAAACTGATAGATGAACACACATATAAAGCGCTACAAGTTGTAAGATTTATTTTCGTTCTCCATTTTATGTCGATTTTAAAAACAAGCCGCGAAAAAGAAAAACACCCAAAAAAAAAAAAAAAAAGAAAAACACCCGATATTACGAGCACATAAAAAACAGATAAATTTACACCGCCAGAAAAATGTCATATCGTTATTTACGGCGACGGGTGATTATTATTTTGTTTTCATCGACTTGGCCATCTGCGCGGCGAATAATTTTAACTGTTTCTTTGAATTGGGTTTTCTTTCTTTTCTTCTCTTCTAATATTCCATCATTCACTTAGTATGTTGCTCTTCTTTCTTTTTTTTTTCTCGGTCCCTTTTTTCATCCGTCTTTAATTTTTGTTTATTCAGTTTTTGAAATTAAATATTGGTTATAGCGAAGAAGTCATTTGAATGAAAGTAAAAGAAAAAAGAGTAAGCGGAGTCTACCATATTATCTCCAGATTCCCATTAGTGCCAAATACATCATGACAAGCTTGGTTATGTAATTCATGACATCACTTTACATGAAGTTTTTAGCAGTCGATGAAAACGAAATCATGGAAACCAGCAAAGAACGAAATAAACACCGTTACAAATAGTAATTTAAAAAATATGTATTAAAACATCCGTACGTAAAAACTTCCTACTGAATACCGGTAAACATATATTAAATGCTTGCTCTGCAGTAGAAAAATACGACGGCACCATGTTTCCAGTGCCATTCTCAAAACTTGTCGCATTGGGGTCAGCGATCGATTAATTAGGCACATATTAAAAAAAGGGTAGCGGAAATTTTTTAGTAGAGTTTGAAGTAGTTATTGTTGAAATAAGGTAACGAAATTAAAAAATCTCGAACTAGAAGGAAACTGGTTTCTAGCATACTGCTACTATCAAACAGTAACACTATCCATTAAAATAACGGGCGCGTATTTTACCAATCGCGCTCTTTATCTCTTTACGTGTTTTACCAAGTGAAATAATACAATTTGCAACAAGATTACTCTATACACGACGCAGTAGAATTTTTATTATCAAAAATCCAATTTCTAAAGTTCTTACAATTCGGCTATATTGTTAATTTTTCATAAGAATGCGTCAGCAATCGGAATAAAATATTAAACTTTTCCGTGAAGCAATAAAAAACTTGTTTTGCGTTTATCGGTTAACATTGTTCAAAGTTCATCATAAGTAAATTACGGACACAACTGTGTTAGAAAGAAATTATATTCGCTTAACGTTTCGGACAGCTTACACTGGCCATCATCAGAGAAGTACCACCAATGATTTCAACTATCAATTTGAAACCTCATACTTCCTTGTACCGCACGCTGACCAGGTAAGGTAGCCTTAGCCGGCTATCGGTTTGTTCACTTCGGACAACATACTGATGAATCGGAAACATTACCAACGTTCTTGTGATACGAAAGCGGAGCTACCAAACTCGGTGATCCGCGATCAACCTGCTTAATTACCTCCAACATTACCAATTTAGTCTCTAACTATCTTGTTATATTTGGAAATTACGAAACTAAGCTATGTTCTGATAATGTAAATAACATTTATTTAACTTATTTCCGTTTTGTTAGATTACACATATCTCGTGCTGATATTTAAAATTTATTGTTCCTAAAGTATCCGTAATAACGTTCCGATGTAATAAGCCGAATTATTGAAATATTATTATCCGAGAAAAGGATGCGGTAATACGTTTTATTTCCTTAATCAATGTTTACTTTCTTTGCCCGTAGTAGCAACAAATTATCTCTTCCAATTTCAGAAGCGTGTTCTACTAGATATTATCTCCTTTCTTCCGTCATTTGCACCTGACTCTATTTGTTCTGTCCGTACGCATCCTCGTCATCATTCTTAGCATCGATTTTCTTTCGATATCCACGGTCTCCCTGGCATTTCGACCTAACGACCAATTTCTTAATAAATTCTGAACTCGCAATTATTTTATCTTAACTTATTTACCTTTCAGCTTTACTCCACTTCTTCCATTTCTAATTTTCTCTGTTTTTATCGTTAAATCAACCTTATTCCTCTTTTCTCTATTTTGATTGCTTTGTCACTTCCTTTATAGTAATCATCTTCTTCTTTTTCGCTTCCTCATTATTCGATCTCCCCTTTCTGCGTTCTTGATCTAGTACATACATTAGGTGTGTTCGGGATGTGAATTCCATTCTTTTCTAGCGCTTCCTTTTTTTTCGGCTGCCGAGAGATTTTTAATCCATTCTCTTCAAAGTTTGGATTACTTTATCTTAACTTATTTACCTTTCAACTTTACTCCATCTCTTCCATTTCTAATTTTCACTCTTTTTATCGTTGAATCAACCTTATTCCTCTTCACAGTCCCGTGTTTTTTCTATTTTGATTGCTTTGTCACTTCCTGTATAACCATCTTCTTCTTCTTTTTTGCTTCCTTATTATTCGATCTCCTCTTACTACGTTCTTAATCCTGCACATACTTTAAGTGTGTTCGGGGTGAATTGTATTATTTTCTAGCTATCCCTTTTTTTTTAGGAACCGAGAGATTTTTACTCTCTACACTTCAAAGTTTGGTCTTCCTATTTTTTAATGTGCGACATACATTCTTGCTCTTTCCTCATTGGTTCCTGTACGCATTTCAATTTTAAAAAATGTACTTTTTTTTTTAATCATTAATGTTTTCACCTAAAATTAATCGCCCGATTTTTCGATTAATTATATGATTCTTTTTTTTTATCTCGAAGCGAAATGGTAGAAAGGTAAATTCTGAAATTTTCCTATTTTAGACAACATGAGGATGAGTACGTTTTAGCCGTCGACGATCAGGAGGCACTAGAGAAATCCACGTACGATGTTAACAAGCCTACCAAAGTTTTCGCTCACGGTTACTTTAATGATGGATATTCCGGTGAAAAATTAAAGTCTGGTTAGTAATTATTTCACGCGTACTTATTAAGATTGATAAATTTAGTTCTAAAGTATTTTTAAAACTCGGACATACGGCAAGGGGGAATGTCATATGATACGAGTGTTATCTTAAAGATGGTTGCAATACAAAAAATCCCTGTAACTTCGATTGATTTAATGAAACCAGGTGTTTTTTTTTTTGAATATTATTTTATAATAGATTATATGGTAACACGTATTATTTATAAATTGTGAAACTACAGCTGCCACACAGCTTAAAAAATTATATGGCGTATATGCTCCTTTAACGGTGTTTTAATTGACTTAATACGCGTTACATCTTTCTCAGTTTAAATTTATATTGCGTGCAAAAAGGCAAACGTTTGACGGGTTTATCGCGAGACTATCATATTTTTTGCAGCAATACATTATGCACTCGTTTATTCATTGTAATGTATTTACATATCAGCTCAAAGAGTATCTAAGACTCCCGTTTATTTTGTTGCGAATGATGTATAGGTTAATATTATTGTATATAATCGCAAAACAGGCTGCACTCGAGAATTACATAACTCTAAATGTTTGGGGATAATTTTTTCTTTATCACAACATTATTTCCTTTCTTTATTGGAACAGTCCGAGCATATTTTGAACATATAACGAATTTATGACCTCGATTTTTTTTTTTTTTTTTTTTTCCCAATTCGGATGTACCGATGGGGCAAATATATTTGCAAATATTATACAGTAGATACGGAACTGTACTTGTGATGCATAAACTTAGTCACAAATACATTCTTACAAATGTTTATAAAACGCTTATAATTAAGACATGTTATGAAATATATAAAATTTTTTATGATATGTGGATTACAATTGTAGGATACAGATAGTAATATACATATTATTTATTTAATATAACTAATAAGGGAATATATTATACACACAACCACATGCACACATATATTGATTTTATAATCACCTTAGGAAAAGAGAGAGAACATGTTCTTATGTGATAACATTTAGAATAGTTGACCACGCGTTGTTTTATTTTTAGTTCCATTACGTCATGAAAATATGCAAGAAGTTGTTCAACGTTTTTATTAGTTATGTTAAGTGAGCAATTTTGGTTAATTTTATATTTTTCCCTTAGTTTAGAAAAGCGGGTGCAAATGAATATTGTATGTTGTAAGTCGTCTGTGACATCCAGATCACAGTACTGACAGTTCTTAGATTCACTTAGTTTGAAACGATGTAAATATTCATTGAATTTACCATGCCCTGTGAGAATTTGGGCATTGAAGAAGTCTATACTTAAGTTTTTTATTTTTAGTCTGTTCAATGTTTTAGGGAAGAATATGTAAGTTTTACGACCAGTATTATCTACATCCCAGCGGTCTTACCAAATGCTATATACCTTATCATTGATGTAATTTTTTATTCTCCTAATATCCGGGGTTTTACCTAAGACGTTGATTATATCAGAATCATTCAAAAATTTAATGTTTGTGACGAGGTTCAGATCTCCAGTTATTTTGTACTCTGAAATAACAGCATGTTTAATCAGAAACAGATCTAATGGAAAGATGTTAGCTAAAATACAGGCCGCTGAGGAAGGTGCTGTTTTATATAACGATGATATGTTTAATAAAAATTTTCTCTGAAATTTGTTTACCTTTTGGAGTATTTTTTTATTAAGATAAATGCAAGAGCCATATCCATATATAGATTGTATAAGCCCTTTGTATAATATGATTCGCTCTTTAAAACCAATTCCGTAAGTGTTGTATAAGATTCTTTGAAGATTGACATAAAGCTTGCTGCACTTGTTAGAGATGGTAATTAGGTGGTCATGAAAAGTTAGCTTGTGGTCTATTATAATACCGAGGTATTTTAAATTGTCAACCATCTGAATCGGTTGATCAGAAATGAGGTTTAATTTTTCAATTTTTTCTCTGGTCTCTTTTTTACCGAAAAAAAATCCACGATTAATATACGCATTTTGATCTACATTAATCAAATTAGCTTGCCACAGGTGGTTAAAAAAAAACAAAGACTTACACGCACAGTGTTCGATATCGCTTTCGAGAAGATCCGTGAAGTTGATATTATTTATAATTATTGGCGAGAAGACGTCTGATAATAATGTAGAAATCTGTGAAACTCATCTACTACATTTCGTTGTAATAATGTTAGCATAGATTTTGTTCTGCAGAAATCTCTTCGGCGCGCTATCGTATATACATGACTGTTTATTATTACTACTGTTGATAGGGTAATTGAATAATTTTTTTAAAATATCAAAAAGCAGTTTTAATAAATAATACGATAAACTTAATCCGATGCCTGCAGAAGTTTCGAAAAAATTAAATTTGATTTGTGCTTAAGTTAATTACTTTATGACCGAATGAACAATTGTTTTCTAATGTATATCAATCATTGCTCTATAATTAAATATCGAAAGTTTCAACATCAACGTTTCTGTGTATTTTACATAATTTTATAGAGATCTTAAACATTTTTCGATTGCCGCTTCTTAATATATCTTACCATCAGTTATTTCTGGAACTTATTTATACACTTACCTTTCTCTACAGCATGCCTTATACGCGCAGACTAATCTAAATTAATCTTCATTTTCGGAACATGTAGTTGAGATTAAATTTCTTCTTATCTTTTCGTGTGGCTACCAACAGTCAGATTATCAAATTTATTCAGCGAGTCAATATTGGTACGGTATTCTTAGGCAGCCTTTGAGCACTAGCGGTTGAAAAGTGAGGAGGAAATTTCAAGTTAAAAATCGCCAGGTTGTTTTGTCGTCGCATGACCTTGAACCACGCTGTCGCTGGTGGATTATAAATTACTTTTGTTAACGACATTGTTTGCAAATTAAATAAAGGTAAAATAATTTTCACCGCATCCGCAGATATAAAAATCGCCAAGACCCTTCTTTACCTGCATACACATAAAATCAATTTTTTTTTACTTCCCTAGGTTTAGTCTCGCACTCAGTGTTACAAGCTTTTTGGACATGTTGTCTTGAATATTCTATCTTTTAAATTAAAAGGTTTCCGTTTTGCACGAACAGATAAAAAGAAATTTATGGAATTTGAAAATTTATCTTTCTGAGAACTTTCAAAATACATAACAAGTCACTGACTTTCGAGAAGATTCTAGCAATGATTAGTTCTTATTACGTTTTTACATTTATTTCATTAAATTATTTTCCCTCAATTTAGTTTTGCCCTACGAAAATCTCATGATTCTAAATTTCCAATAACAATTACTTCTCAATTTCTTCTTCTTCTTTCTAATAGTTTCCCATTCTTCGTCCAATGGTTGGGCTCCTAAAAATTCGATTTTCTTTCTTTGTCTATCAATTCTCTCCCACTCGAATATTGACATCTCAACTTGTTAACTTCGATCTTCTCGTTAACTCAACAACCTTTCTGCAGTTATTTTAAATCTATTTTTCTCCTTTAACGTAGCTCCCTCTCCTAATTCCGTTAATTGTTAGATTTCCTTTCTATTTGTTAATATTCGCCGCAATTGATTTTTATTCCATTCCACTGTAAGTATTTCTTCCTTATTTTCTTTTAGGCCATTCCTTCCTTTTTTTTCACTGTTTCACAGGTAGCGGTTACTTTCCTTGCTCTTTTTTAACTCTTTCCTAATCTTCTTCATCACTCCCGTTATAATTTACTTTTTTACATTTTCTTTTCCGTAATAATTTTTTCGCACTTTTATAAAACTCCATTTTTTTTTTTTTTTGATTCAATGGTTATTTTAAGCCTTAAATATGATAATTATAGAAGCAGAAAAAATTAAAAACTCACTAAGACTAAACTAGGTCTACTTGGAAAAAGGACCAAGTCGAAACGCAACGAGGCACATCGTGTTGCGGCCAAAACGATGCGACTCCCAGGTAGGTATAGAGAGATTATAAAAAAAGGTGATTACCCCTACACTCGGCATAAACATTTAGGTTACAATTATGCCTTTGTAGCTAGAAAAAAAAAACGCGATACTGCATTTTTTACTTTGCGGAAACTATCCGCCAAGGTATGCAAGTTTAATAATTAATAAATATCCTAAAACTTTCAATTATTATATGTATAAAAACTTTCACTGACTGTTTTTACTCGGACTTGGAACGTTAATGTTCATCACACTAAGATTAATGAATCATATAATTACTAAGTAATTAACATTTTTGAATTAATTCTAGAAACAGGGAATATGGCAATTTATATATTTTTGCTTGTGCACAATTTTAGGTAAGTTTAAAAAGATAATAAAAAACCGTGATTTTAATTCATCATTTAATTAGATGTGTCCATGCTATTCAGTAGGAGTGGTATTCTAGATTGATTAAATCATTTTGCAATGTAGATGTATCTCATATATTTACAGTTTGCCACTTCAGTCACGTGTTTATAAATACTAGCGGTCCGCCAATGGTCCAAATTGGACCATAATTATCATTAAAAATTCTAAGAAAATAAATATGAATTTACATATTTGCAAAAAATTTTTCCCACTCTTATACATTCGTTCATTATATATCTGAGAACATATACTTTTGTATGTACTTTCAATACAAAAATTAAATGACACCATAAGATTTAGTACACTGTAAAAAAGCCAATAATGATGATTATTCAAAAAAATTAAAACATTTCAATAAGAACAGATTTACTGGCTGCAACGATTTCCTTTTTCACTTTTTGTATTACTTTTTTATTTAAATACGAAAAAAAAAGAGTATAACTGTTTCCAAAATTTTGTGTACTGATAGCTCTAAAGATCATCAATAGTTACTAAACAGGAAAAAAAAGCAAGAAAATCGGTTAATAAACAGCGGAGAAGAAGGTACTAAACTGTTTTGTCTTTGCCTATTTATATACAGAAGAAGATTATCCATTTTTTTTAAATAGAATTTCCTGCAGTGCATTTATCGGGAATATTGAAACAAATTCAAGGTTTGAAAGCTCCTTCCTTATTGGCTTTATTAAAATTTTTACGAAAATAATATTAGTCCCGTGTTTTGAAGATTGAAAATTTTTCTAAACGAATTAAAAAAAAAAAAAAGAAGTTAGCCGGGCAGAATGTTTTATGTACTGAACATTCTGTGAGTTAATTTAAAGATTAACGTAATTTTCATTTACATAATACTAAATTCAAAACAAAGATATTTAATTTTTAATTTGTAATATCGTATATATTTCTCGACCAGTATTAACATAAATGTGTTTATGTTTAAAAATGTTTGCGCCTTTGTTTGTCCTTTTCGATATTTTTTTGAAACCAAGGTTGATTCGTCAAGGAATTAAATAATTAATTAAAATTATAGAAAACAAAAGAAACTTCAATAAACGTATCTCCAAATAAACTTGCTAGATATGAATAAAAAAGAAAGATAATATAGGGAATATGTATCGGAAGCAAATTCAATGCAGTTATGTTACACTTTAAATGACGTGGAGTTGATAGTTTGTAATTTTTTAAATACGGTTGACTATACATTAGCAAAAAAAAAAAGAAAAAAGAAAAGAACCGACAATGCATTTGACCGATTATTAATATTAATAATTTTCGTCCGTTTCGTATCACTATTGCTAACAGAACTTTTAAATTTACATCGCGAGTGTCTGTTTATCAGTATTTCATGCTGAAGTCGTTATTTCAAAAAAATAGAAAATATTTTAAAAAAGCGAATAACGAAATAAAATCATGTAAATTATATGTTTTGTGATTATATATGCATATATAACACGCTATAGGCGCGGAAAAACTAAATCGTTAACGAAGAACGGTATTTTTTCGACGGAATTTCTGATGCAGTATTTGGTAACTCGTGTTTCTCACTAACACAGATGATAACGTTTAACGGATGATACCTGAAAATCACCGTAGGTAGTCTGTAAAAAGTTTGAGTTCGCCTGCGCCCGATAGATTCGCGGTCGCTTTTTCGCGCCCGATCGATCGCGCTCGAAAGAGCGGTCCCCTGCCAAAAGACAACTCTGGTGGCATTTACTCACTGCTATTATCAGTAACAGTGTCAGCGATTTTACTTGCTATACAGGTTATTTGAAAAAAGAAGATGTAAACTACATCAATGTAGATTGGGGTACGTATGCAAGGTGCGAACCTTTTGATGTTTTCTATAACGCGTTACCTGCAGTGGCTAAAGTTGTAGCTAAAATGTTGCGCCAGCTATACGACTACGGATCGAAACCAGAAGACACCACTTTGATAGGGTTCAGTTTTGGTGCTGATATTGTCGCAGAAACCAATCAAGATTTAGCCGAACAGAAAGCTCCATTTATCATAGGTAACAGCACACGTTTAAATTTTACTATTGGTGAAATAAAAGTAATTACTATCAAAGGCCGCATTTGCAAATAGACTAAATCAGCTAAAAGTTACGACAGCAAATTTAGAGTTCCGAAATTTGGAATAAATTTGAAAAGTTCATTTAATAATAAAACTAAATAGGCAAATTGTTAAATGGAAAATATTTGCCGCGGTAATTTAGAACTGTATTTAAATTTTTAAATTATTTTTAAGGACCAACGTATAATTCCAATCAGGTTCCACGGATTAACCGAGTAAACATTGACAAAGAATTCCGTAGTACATGACTGTAATTATATGCTGGTCCTTAAAAATAATCTAAAAATTTAAATACAGTTCTAAATTACCGTGAGCAAATATTTTCCATATAACAACAGAGAAGGAACATTTATAAACATCGTAAGACACTGCCTTGTGAAAATTATATTAACTTTTGTCATTTTCGCAAGATGTACTGTTTTTTTACAGCATTAGATCCGGCCGGACTTGTCGTGTCCTTTCTTCCACTAAAGCATCGATTGGACACTAGTAATGCTAAATTTGTATTGGTTTTGCATTCAAATTTAATTATAAGTGCCATGACTAAAAGATTGGGGCATGCAGAATTTTTTGCTAATGGCGGCTCACGGCAACCAGGATGCGGTCTAAGTTAGTAGCCAGATAATTCAATTTTTATGTATGCTATTCAATAAGTTTATGTGATAAAAGCTAAAACAAAATTCTTGGACAAAATTAACGGGGAAAATCTGAGAAAAAATGGAATGTGATTTATGTCAAGACGAGATCCATATTTGATAAAAAGAAATATTATATTTTTATTGTTTTAGTTGGCGGATATAATAGTACCAGGTATCTGCTCAGATTTTTTTTTTTTTTTATTTATGGGCATGTTAACGCAGGTTATGGCGATAGTACAGTGGCTAGGAACCCAAAGCAGGTCAATATGGATAGAACGAGAAGCTAATAAATTATAAATCAACGAACGAATATAAAGAATAATAGGATAGGAAGAGAGTTCAGTGAAGGGAGACGCGATAGCTAATAAAACGCTTTTCGAGTCGGAGTATAGAAGAAAATTCACTAAATTGGAAGTTGAAGATATAAAAAGGACCGCACGCAAAATAGTCATGGATTCGGCTAGGAAGATAGAAGAAAAGAAGGGAAGTTGAAATGACTTAGAATAGTTGAAGGTAAGAAGAATAAAAGCGGCACCGACTCCTGAAGCAGATTTAGAGTCGTCCGTAAAAATCGTGATATGAGCAGGAAATAGTGAGGAAAGAGTATGGTTAAATTCTTTGTGAATAGCAAGATGAGGAAAAGACTTAATGTTAGAAGGTAAAGAGAATAGCTTAGGGGAATGAGACAGTTCAGAGAAGTTATAGGTAAAGTGTCAAGATTTGTTCTGGGCGAGGACTAAGTGTGAGAAAGAATTGGAATCTTACGAAAAGAAAAACACCAATTGACCCGGATATATTGATAAGATTTCATGAGTTTGGAAGGAGATCTGCAGTCGTTTAATCATGAACCTTTCACTAAGGTAAAGTCTTCGAATACAAAGAGGAACGAAGCCAGTTTCAGCCAGAAGAGCTGGAATTGGAGAAGAATTCAGGGAAATAATACTGAGGCGAAGACAAGAGTTTTTGACCAGAAGGGAAACGGGGGCACTGGCATAAAGAAAAGAACAATAGTCAAATTTAGAAAGAATAATGGATCTATACAACATGAGTAGAATATATAGATCACCGCCCTATTTGGGGCAAGATAACGTCTTCAAAAAATTCAGTCTTTTGAGAGCAGACGCGTAGAGATAGTTAATATGACCATGAAAGAATAGAGTACTGTTAAGAATTACGCCGAGGTAGGAGACAGAAGTAAGCAAAGGAATAGGGACCTGGCACATGAAAAGGTTGACCAAGGAAATCAAAAGGACGAAATATAAAAACGATACGGGCAGATTTCTCAGGGGAAATAGAAAAGTGAAGAGCGTATAAGGAATTTTCTAAAACAGCATGAGAGTTATTAAACTTCTCATTAGTAGAATACAGATCATCAGAAGAAGAATAGACGAGAATATCGTCGGCAAAGAATAGATAACTAGATGGAACGGAAAGAGAAGAAAGACTAAGGAAGTAAATGTTAAAACGAGTAGTCCTAAGGCACGATCTCTGCGGAAGATCTCGAAAAACTGTCCTGGAATCAAAAAAGAAAGGGATAGAAAGATGGATAGTTCTGTTCCGAAACAGATTGATAACTAAAAATGAATCTTCTATTAATCTCTGACGCCAGAAGTGTTCTAGAATCTATCTGCTCCGCACACCCTACTCTATCCTTTGAATCAACCATTCTCCACACCGGCGCAATCATTGCTAGTCTATTTAGAACCAACTCCATACAGGTTGATTTTCTATGGATCCCCGACACTTGTTGATCTATTGGTTCGCAATGCTGCACAAAACGGCAATGTTATTAACACTTTTCCGGCAGATAACATCATCTCCGTTTCCAAAGAGCTCAATTTCAGGCTTTGGGCAGACACTTATGCCTCTTCCTCCTCCAATCGCAGCTCATCCTATTCGACTATCCAACCTGCCCTCCCCCAAAAATCATGGTTCTCTTCGTTTCCCTCGCTCCGCCGATCCATAATAGTCTCTATGTGCAGGTTGCGCTTCGGACATAGCCTACTACCCTCCTCCCGTTACCGTTTTTCTCTATCACCTACCCCCTTTTGCCCGTTTCACCCCCCAAACGACAACTTTTACTGTGATGCTAACCATGTTTTTCTCGAGTGCTCCTCTTTATATCATGAATGATATATCTTACACACAAATCTACTTAGAATTAATATTCCGCCCCCCTACAGTGCTTCCTTTTTACTAACATTTCTTCATCCTTCGGTTATTCCAATAATTGCCTCTTTCTTGTCCGCAGTATCTAACCGTATTCGATTCTAACTTAAATAGATTAATTTATTATTTTGGAATGGGTTAATGCCTATATTAAGAGCGAGCCCAAAAAAAAAAATAAACAAAAAGATGTCAACTCAAGAGGAATATTAATGGAAAGCATTTTATTCTGTAGAGGAAGAAGGTGGACCTTATCAAAAGCTGAGGTAACATAAACGAACGCAGAGATAATAGATAGTCTGTGGATGAGAGATTTATAGACATCAGAGAGAAATCAAATTGCAACTATCAAGCATTTATAGTCGAACGTGTATAATATGAATATTGGTTTAATGGCACAAATTAAACTTGATTTCATAATTCAGCAATCAGTTTAAATTTTTTAAATTTCATACACATATAATAAATAAATTGCAGATACAACTGTGTTAAAAAGAATTTTATTTGCTTAACGTTCCGGCCAGCTTACACTGATAATCATCGGAGGCGAACTAAAGTAACGGAACCAAAATAATGAAAAACAAAATCACGGAAAACCCAAAACCTGCTCTAAACATAAGAAAAAAAACATACAAGGGAAAACCTCAAAAAAAGGACAAATATAAAACTCAAGCCTGTCAAGCCAAGTTCAAGCCGAGAAAAAGGAACTGGCAACGATGCAGCAGCCGTGTGTATATTTACACGAACCATTTGAAGCTATTTTTAACCCTTAATAACTCAAAATCTATTTAACATAAACACATGAAATTTGGTTTGGATTAACAAGAACCCCAAATTTCATAAATATAACTCAAACAGTTATTGAGATATTAACGTCTAAAAATCGTCATATTTATCACTAACTGCCTGAGTGACTGACTGACATATAGATCAAAAACTTAATCCACTTCCAGGTACCTAGAAAGTTGAAATTTGGCGTCTAGCTGGGTAATTGTTTGTATACAAAGGAAAAAATCGGAAAACAATGAATTTTTACGATTTGAAATATTTTCCAAGCAATCGATTTTTTAAGCCTATTTTCATTGGAGCCACTTTTAACCCCTTAATAACTCAAAATCTATTTAACATAAACACATGAAATTTAAGTAATTTATTAAAACCCCTTCAATTAACTAGAATCCCAAATTTCATAAATATAACTCAAACGGTTATTGAGATATTAACGTCTAAAAATCGTCATTTTTATCATTGACTGACATATAGATCAAAAACCTAACCCACTTCCAGGTGACTTGGAAAGTTGAAATTTGGCGTGCAGCTGGGTAATTGTGTGTATACAAAGGAAAAAATCAGAAAACAGTGAAATTTTCATATTTTTTACGTAATTTCGTTCTTTTATTTTAATTTAGTTTATTCAGTTAGATTCCTAGATGTAAAGTTATAAAATTTAAGAAACCCCGGAAATTAACAAAGTTCGCTGCATTAGAAAAATAACTGATTCGCTGATCTTTTTACCGTCAATATGTTGTTGTTTAACTTGGTTCGATTCGTATGTCGCCTCGAAAAACGCTCTTTTATGTCTCGTCATTTCGTATGTTTGTCAATCTTTTTTCGCAATTTATATTATATTTGCCCCTTTTAATCGTTTCGGAAACAGTCGACTTTTAAGACTTTTAATCAATGTTGAGTATTTCATCTTATTTCGATAACAAACAATTTATTAATTGACCGGTGGTACATTATGTTAAACATCGTTCGAAAACATTTTGGTCCTTCGGAACATTAAACGAATAGTGGCGGTAGTTTTAAAGTTAGGGGATAGACGGACTCGATAACTTGACTTTCAAAAAGTGCTCACTTTGTAAGCCTATTTTGAAGAACAAACGATTTGAATTTGAATGAATAATAATAATAATTTCTTTACAAAAATTAATGATATTCTATCAAAAACATAAATGTAAAAATGGGAGCCAAGTTCTATATCAAGAATATTCGAAGTTATCGACTTCGCCGACAAAAGAATTGGGATCTAAATGGGTGCCAAGTTCTGTAGATGATCCTGAAATTTATTTATAAGAACATACAACATTCTAAAATTAAAACACAATTTCTTATTTTTTTCATAGACAATAATGTTTGCTATTTAAAAATATATAATATCTTAAATTTGAACAGTGTCGAGTTATTTACACAAAGCAGATATTTAGGATAAATTCTAACGATTTGACTTGGCTAGTTTTTACCAGCAAACCAAATTTTTAGAAGAGTAAAATATGTTGACCTTACAATATAAAAACAACTTCAACAGTTTCCCCTTTACTATGATTTTATGCAGACATTCGTGGACTATGCTGAAGCATTTGCGGCCATGATTGTTTGTTATAATTATCGTATATCATGATTGTGATTCCTGTTCTATTAATTTTCTGATCAGTGAAGTACAGGTACTCTATGGTTCAGTCCGGCCAATTTCTCTTTCCTAAAGATTTTATTCAGCCATCCCATGGTTGTCTGTAACCTTTTTCCTAATTAATTATTATGTATCTTTCATTAGTTCGAATTATTCCTATATCAATTGGTTGGTGGCCAAGATAGTTAACTGAAGCCGGGCCAAAAAAAAAAAAAAAAAAAATTGTGTATAACATAAAGAAGATAAGTTGATTAGCCAAATATAAGATAACTTGTATGTGAAAACTAGCCAAGTCAAATTGTGAGCTTTAATTTATCCTAAATATCTGCTTTGTGTAAATAATTCGACTGTTCAACTTTAAGAAGTTGTATTTTTAAATAGCAAACATTGTTGTCTATGAAAAAAATAAGAAATTGTGTTTTAAATTTATTTTAGAATGTTGTATGTTCTTATAAATAAATTTCAGTATCATCTACAGAACTTGGCACCCATTTAGATCTCAATTCTTTTGTCGGCGAAGTCGATAACCACGCATACTCTTAATATTGAACTTGGCTCCCATTTTTACATTTATGTTTTTGATAGAATAAATAATACAACAAAAGAAGATTTAGAGGAAAGTATTGCACTTATAACAGAAAACAAACCAGCTCAGACCCAAGAAAGCTATTATTAGATTAAATAAAGTAGATTATCACAAACTAATTAGAGAATCTCCAAACAGAATTCTGTGCGGAGTCTCGTCTTTAAGATATAAAAACCAATATCAGATCGAGTATGTAAAATATGTAATATTATAGGACACACGGAAAATTATTGTAAATATGAAGAAAAACAGAAGATATTAGGATTAGAATATAAAAACCACAAAAAATTCTCGACATGTGTTATATCAGAGTACAATAAGAACACAAATAATGGAATAGCTGAAGAAGAAGCAAGACAAAAAGCATTAAACAATATCAGGCACTTTAATTTTAGGGAACAGTATGATTTTTAAAACTATTAATAAGTAAACCTAAGTGTATTGTAAGTAAGACAGACTAAGTTGACGCGGAACATAATACCCGAACTAAATCGAGTCAAAAAAACAATTGAACAGTGACCTTGAAAGCATTTCAAGCTACGAAAGTCAGACATCCAGCTAACAAAATTATCCTATCAAACGTCTTGGCTACCATTACAAATGAAACACTTTCGTCATATCTTACGACGACGCTATCCCTCAAGTTAGTATCACCGATATCAATACTGTGTGTGAACCCCTCAGATGATGAATTTGCACACGTAATAAGCTGATGAAGTATGTGGAACATGTGAACTGTGCAAATGTCCCAAGATTCTTTCTCTTATGTAATAAAGAGCACGAGCATAGAATCTTCATACAACTAGAAGATCACATTTGTGCTAACTGTAGAAATGAGAGGAAATCAACAAGGTCTCAACAAGAATCACTTCCCAGCCTTCTGGATACCGCCGGCGTAGCTGAGCAAATGGAAGTAGCACATGGCAGCAATCCACCTCAGTCAGAGAGTATCATCAACGTGGACAAAATACACTCAAATAATCCAAATGAAGACTTGGAAATGGAGGTGACCATAGATACAAATCCGCTAAAATTAGGTCTTGTACTCTATTATTCTTGTTCATATTGTCAAACCTGTTACATATTATGGTCATTATGGAACAACAACCGATGACAATATTTTTATGATTTTTTAAAAGTTATTTAATTTAATTTAAAGTCATTTAATTTTTCGTATGCGTGTACCGTACAACATGCTATAGTCTACACTTCAGAAAATGAATTGCTACGTGCGATGAAAAGTAAGAAACGTTAAAAGTTAAACTTAGAACAAAAAAACTTTAGTCAGAAACATCTTCATCTGAAAGGGAAGTAGGCGCAGTGTTTAGAGGTCTATTACGCTTTGTGATACAGATGACGTTAATAGGACAGAATATTTGATGGCTGACACTTTTTGTTTTACTTGTGAAAACATTATGAAAGTTTTCGCTTTTTTTTTTTTAGTCGCACCATGACAAACCGTAGGTAATTGAAACCGCGGATACTGGAACTGTGGATATGGGGGCACCACTATATATGGTTCTTAAATTAAATAAAAAACATATAGAAATGCGGCCGTACAAATATTCTTGTCTCTCAAGCTATTTTCAATAATCTTGGTTAGTCTGCGAACCTGTTCTATAATGTTGCGGTGCTTACGAAAACCAAATTGAAAATCGGGAATAATTGTATTAGAGTAGATAATATTGGAAACAACCGTTTTAAAATTAATTTTTCCAGTATCATTGAGAGGGCAGGAAGCAACGAGATAGGTTTATATGATGAGACCACCTCAGACGGGTTTTCAGGTTTCGGTATAACAATTATCTGTGAAAACTTCAAGTCAGTGGAAAATATTGATTACGAAGAACGGCGTTATATATTTGTGTTATAAATACAATACTTTTACGTAATAACTCATTTAAAAGCTCCGCTGTGATTAAGTCAATCCGAGGCTCTTTTTCCGTTTCATATTTTTGAAGAGTTGCTGTATCTCATTAGGGGCAATCGGTGTTATAGGTAGACTCATTTGCAGCGGTTTTTCCAGGTTTTCAAGGATATCTGTGGAGTCAGCAGCTTGAGGATTCGGAGTAAATACACCGTGAAAATAATTGGTGAAAAGCGCTGCTTTATCGAAGTTAGTACAAGCTCAGCTACCCCGTCAGGTTTTTGTATTGGCGGAATACGCACAGTTGGCCATTGAAAACGTTTGGTCGCTTTTCACAGTGAGTAATCATCGTTTTTGGTCGGCAATAAACTTTACAGAAATGTTGCAAGCGTTTCGTTTTTATTTTCACGCAGTACTTTACGCAGCTGCTTGGTTTTTCTATTTCGTTGCCTTTTAATAGCCGGATTTCTCGTCGTATTGCAGGTTTTTCGTAATTTCCTCTTTTCACGCACTAGTGTTAGTATATGTTTTGGGATATTATTAGACCCCTTGGAAGGTTCTATAATGATAATAGCTAGCCACGCAGCATTTTGTATGGTTTCTGTTAACTTTTGAACTGCTTTATCAACGTCGTAATTCGTTTTCAGCGGCATATTTAAACTTACGTTAGTTTCTAGGCATTGTTTAAATAAAGGCCAGTTGATTTTTTTATTGATAAGGTATGGTTCAGGTGTTTTTGTTATTGGCGAAATTCTCACCGAAGAGAAGTTAAAAATAATTGATTAATATCGATAATAGCCGAGAAAATGGTTAATGTAATTGAGTTACTCTTGTTATATGACTGTAACCATTGCGTGTTGTATAGTGTAATTAAAGAAAGCTTGTTTAAAGTGAAATAAAAGATACATAATTAATATTCAACTTCCCGATCGGCTGAAGCTGAAAATGCAATGCAACAAATGAACCCTTAAACACTTTCGGTACATGGTCGCACCTTTGTATTACTAAAGAGCCTAAATACAAACCCTCAGACAATCCTGCACACATTAGAAAACTGTGAAGTTGTTTATGATGAACTATGTATCCACTGTGATTCAATCGGTAAAGATGTAACAAAACATAATTCATTCATATGAAAATATATTTAAAAACAGTTTTTGCCCTATGTTTATTTTGCAAGTTAATACATTGCGACTAAGAAAGTAAATACTTAATAAAAAATCGGGCGTTAAAAATGACAACGGAAAAGGGGTACAAGAACACGGTATATCCGACTATTGATAGCCGTGAAAAAGTTTCCAGTACTATAGTACGAAGTAAAGAAAGTGGAAACGGAAAAATCAAAAAGAAATGTAGCACAGCATGAACATTCTGATCCAAGTTCGGCAGAGAAATGTCAGTCAGTTGCGTACAAATGAAAAATTTGACAATCTAATTATACATTTTAACGTTAAAACATTCAGCTCACGTATATTTTTAGTTAAAATGAAATGTTTACCTTTCACATGTACTTGTAAAGTGTTAAATTTATTAGAACATTTCATTAAAATTGATTATGACGAATTAAATTTATTTTCCAGACCTAATTTGTAGTCATAGACGAGCTGCAGACTATTTTGCAGAGTCACTTACATCGGAGACTGGTTTTTATGGAATCGAATGTGACAACCATGTATCTTGTTTCATCGGGCTGTGCAATTCTAACAAACAAGTTATCTTCAGTGAAGAAACTCCAAAGGAGTAAGTATTAATGAATCATTTCTAGAATAATGTAAAAAAATGGTTGTTGCACGTCTCCAATATAAGTCCTGCGGCAGAAATGATGATTATCGCCATTGAAGAAAGCGGCGAACAAAGAGTAACGCCGATACGAAAAAACAGAGGCATTTTTTTTTTTTTTTTCTTTTTTTTCCTCTAAACTTATATGGTCCATGTGCTGTGTGTAATTACCGGGATTATTACAGCACATGGATCAGTGCAGGATCAGAAGTGTTTTAATATGTTAGCCGCTCTAATATGGTTTAGTATGTCCTGGACCTGTTTTGGTTCGTTTGACAACGCAACCGTCGGTAAGTTGGTGGTGCCTGCAGGCAGGCAATGTTCCAGAACGTGTTCAGCGGTTGGTGAAATTGGGTAATTGCATATGGAACAGAGAGAGGGAGGAGATGTTCCTTCCAGCAAATAGTTGTGGGATATTGCTGTGTGCCCTATGCGGAGTCTAATTAAAGCTGCAAACTCTCTGCGGGACATGGATATCGGTGGCCACCAAGGCTCAGTGCTCACCTTAATGGATCGCAGCCATGATGTGTGAGCCGACCACATAATTTCCCATGTCTCTGCTTTATGTTGCTGAAAAAAGGGTGGCCCCAGCTGAGGCAGAGGGGCACCTTCGGGCATTGGACTATATGTTGCTGCCTTAGCAGCCAAGTTCACACGCTCATTCCCCGGCACACCGGTATGACCCGGGACCCACAAGAATGTTACCTGTGAGCCAGCCCGGAAAAGCACGTTAATGATGCGCTTTATTTTTCGAGATAATGTGTGAGAGGTTTTAGGTGTCTGGAGTGTCCTAATCGATTGCAAGGAATCTGTGATTAGAAATGCATTTTGACGTTGGGGGTAAGACTGCAGATATTCTCTCAAGCAGAAGAAAATACCATACAGCTCCCCCTCCAGCACTGAACAGAAGTCGTGGAGCCGAACCGCATGAACAACTCCCTCCACCTCGTAGGCGCAAGCCACCGGCGAGGACTCATTGAGGGGGTTTGCTTTGGCACCATCTGTATACAGCTGTCTGTAACTGGGAAAAAGTTGCATTTTTTCCGCCACGTACTGGGACGGCAGAATGACATCCTGGTCCGAGCGATCGCTCAGCAGAGATAAATCTGCAACAATCGGAGTATCCTCCCAGGGGAGTTCAACATGCTGATGTGCAAGGTCAGAGTTCCAGTTAATTCCTCTTTCCTTAAGGAGGGCTAGTACACTGGGGAGGGGATCGTTTGGAAAAGACGGTAGTGGGATTTCTGAATTATCGTTGTGGCGTAATTTAGCTTGGTACCAGTAAAATAAATCTCTGAATTCATAAGAATTTCGGATAACCGTTAAGGATGGGATGCCCGCTAGTGAACAGATTTCCAACGATGGCGACGTCCTATGCGCTCCCAAGATAATTCGTATAGCAGTATGATGGATTGTGTCAAGTGATTTAAGGAGTGCTTTGTTTGACGAGGAATAAACTTGGCAGCCATAGGTCAATTTACTTAAAGTGAGAGATTTGTACACAGTTAGCAGGAGCTTAGGATCTATGCTATATTTCGGATTTGACAGACATTTTAGTATATTTAAGGATTTCATGCATTTATTTTTAAGATGGTGAATGTGATGTGACCAGGACAGTTTTTCATCAAACACAAGACCCAAGAATTTAATTGTGTGGAGCAACGGGAGTGGTGAATTCCTTAGGAAAAGAGTTATGTCGGAATCGGGATCATGCTGGCGTCTCTTGTGAAATTTCACACATACGGATTTTGTCGGAGAGAATTCCAGGCCATTGTTATCAGCCCATATTTCCAAGTTATTGATTGTTGATTGAAGGATTGATCTCGCATTGGACGGAAGGTTAGAAGGAAGGGATATTAAGATCATCAATATATAAGCGGGCTGTAACTGGCGGCCGTATACAATCTGCCATATCATTTATGTATAATATAAACAATGTTACGCTCAGCGCTGAGCCTTGCGGAATACCATTTTCGATAAGGAAGGAGGAAGATATTTTAGAGCCAATCCTAACTCGGATCGCCCTATCAGAAAGAAAGTTAAGGATGAAATTGCCCATGTTTCCGCTGATTCCGGCGTTCTTCAGCTTAGTAAGCACACCATATCGCCATACGTGGTCGAAAGCTTTTTCAAGGTCAAAAAAGACCGAATATAAGTATTGCTTTCTGTTTTGGGCTGTAAGTATTTGCCTTTGGAGGCTCAGAAGGTGCATAATTGCGGATTTTGATGTACGGCCACCGACCTGGATTGCAGATAGGATCTCCAAAGATTCTAGGACGGAATAAAGACGCCTATTCACCATTTTTTCCAGAGTTTTTGAAAGGACCGATAATAAGGAAATTGGTCTGTAACTTTGAGGAAGGAAAGGATCTTTGTTTGATTTAAGAACAGGGATTACTAAGGCAGTTTTCCAGGAGTTAGGGATGGATGATGAGGACCAGATTTGATTATAAATATGCAGTAGGAGACTTTTAGCGGAAGGAGAGAGATGTTTCAACATGAGTGGGTGAATTGAATCCGCACCGGGCGCACTGTTTCTAGTTTTATTTAGTTGGAAGTTCAATTCATCTATTGAGAAAGGAAGGTTGAACGCTTCATCTTTCTCGGAAAGGAATGCTATTGGTTCACTTTCCACTGATGTTTTTTGTTCCAAGAAATTGGGAGTGTACGAAGCAGAGGAGGAAACATTTGTGAAGTGGAGCGCAAAAGCACCCGCCACCTCGGATTCATCTGTCACCAGCGTCCCATTTATAAGTAAAGAGGGGGTCGGAGTGGAGCTAGGGTTACCATTCAGCGCCTTTATCTTCTTCCACATTATAGCACATGGTGTGTCCTTTGAGATGGAGGAAACAAAGGCTACCCAAGATTGCCGCTTTTTAATTCGTATAAGCAGGAGGGCTTTAGCTCTGTATTTTTTGAAATCGATTAAATCTTGCTGCGACCTCGTTGCCTTGAACTTTTTAAGTGCTCTTTTCCGTTGACGTATTGCGCACTTAATTTCTGGGCACCACCATGGAACGCATCGGCGCCGATAATTCGATGTGGACGGAATCGTTGCTCGGGCTGCATTATTGATCGCATGAGTGAAGATGGACAAGTTTTCTTCTATACTTAGTGCAGGGCGACAGGGTATTATAGTTTTATCTCGATAAGTGCTCCAGTCCGCCTTCTGGAACGCAAATCGTGGTTGCACATGGATAGGGCGTCGCGTGGGTGATAGAGTAGGAAAATGAATAAAAATGGGGTAATGGTCACTGGAGCATAAATCCTGATGCACCACGATGTTTACGTAAGGGATCAGCACCGTTGAAATGAAGGCAAGGTCTATTGTTGAAAACGTGTTGTGAGTTGCATTGAAGTGTGTATGGGACGGAGGTCTCAGCAATATTAAATCGCTACCTAGTACGCAGTCAGAAATTACTTTTCCCCGCGTATTGGTATAGGCAGCACCCCATTGAGGGGAATGAGCGTTAAAATCACCTATCCAAGTCACGGGAGTGGGTAACTGACGAAGCAACCTCTCAATCTGAGCTTCAGAAATATTTACTGAAGGAGGAAAATAACAGTTACATATTGTTATAGAAGGGAAAGAAAGGGATGGCAGCTTTACTGTAACTGTTACTGCTTGTAGCTCTGTGGTAATACTAAGGAGTTGGAATGGGAAAGACTTATGCACTAGTGTGGCGACACCTCCACACGCTGATATTCCTTGAGAGTAATCTGATCGGTAGACTATAAAATTTTTAAGCGAGAAAGACTGGGTTGGTTTCAAATGCGTTTCTTGAAGACAGATGATGCCCGGCGTCCAATCACTACTCAGTAATTTGAGTTCTTCTATATGCTTGAAAAGGCCTCTGCAGTTCCATTGCATAATACTTTCTCTAGTAGCCATTATTAATTAATTTATTTATTTTGAGAATGAGTCAAATAATAATTGTAATACTTTATGGACAAGGGAAGTTTATTAATTTGTGTTAGATACGTTGCCGTCGCTATGATGTCGTTCGTCTTCAGACGTTGTGATCGTTTGTTCCGATAATTTCCTTATAATTCGGGAGCAGCGACTTTTAATGCTTCTGCCGATAAGATATGGTTTAACTGCTGCCAGCATGTATACTAGCTCGTCATAACTCCTTGTATAATCAGTTGCATAGGAGATGTACTTTGGGTTCGTCGCTACTGCCTGGATAAATGTTTTGAATTCTTCAAATCCCATCATAAACGTTGGTTGTTCGGCGTTGAAAAGGTGCTTGGCTTTTTCAGTTACGTCTCCTAGCTCTCGGGTTGGCTGTTCGTTATGCGGCTCAGCTGGTGCATGCTCTTCTTTCTTATCTGGTTGATTAATGTAGAGAGCTGGCCGTTTTGGTAGCGGCCGCGATGGGAAAATCGCCGGCCTCGGGTCAACAAGTGCATCTGGGGTCTTGGGATGAGGCCGTTTCAGCGGACTAGCGTCCGTGTCCATCTCTATTTCCGGCTGCTCAATTGTGGCATTTGAATTTATTTCGTCTGGACCTGTGGTGTCTATCGTTAAGGGGGTGACATGGGTTTCCTTCTGTATTGTCTGGGGCAAATCGCTATCATGGTCCGCGGTTAGTTGTTGAGGTTGGCAGATGATGTCTGGACGGCTGGAATGACCCTCTTGTTGCGTGTTCACCAGTTTATTCTCTTTTCTGCAGTTTGGACATACGTGGTCTTCAATTTGGATGAAAATTCTATGATCGTGGTCATTATTTCGTAATAAAAAAGATCTAGGAATATTTGCACAGTTCATATGCTCGATATACACCTGTCTTCGCCAGCTTATTACGTGTGCAAATTCATCATCCGAGGGGTTGACTCTTAATATTGATATTGGTGATAGTAGCTTAAGGGATAGTGCTGAAACGAGGTATGACGAAAGTGTTTCGTTCGGTATAGTGGCCGATACGTTTGATAGAACAACTTTATTAGCTGGTTGTCTAATTCGTGCTGCCTGAATTGTCCGCTCTGCTAATGTAATCGTTCCGCCTCCGGCAAAAAAATTGTCAGTTATTTTTTGCGATTTAAGGAAAATAATTACACGGTCTCGACTGATACGAGACCCCACAATTATATCGAGATTACTGCCGGTGACTGCTTTCACCGCAGTAAAATAGTCTCTGAGCGTATTTGGCGGGAAATATGGCAGAATAATGCCCTGCTCGTCTTTTGGATGATTAAAAGCTGTTAGCGGTGTTATTTTCGTTGACTTCACTTTATCAGCGAAAGAGATATTTTGTTTATTTAATGAATTACGATTTTCAGAAGACTCGGTTTGAATTTTAATTGTATCAACTAATGTGCTCGATTTCGGTTTTGTGTTATCAGGGGATGTGTTGATTATATTAGATTGATTATTCTCTGCATCCGCGGCGCGGGAGTGTGTAGTGCTTTGTTTGACGGTAGTGGTTGACGATAATGTTACGGCTGCGGTGTGAAGTTGGTGTGTGTTGTCTGTTGAACGGATGATCGGTTGCGTATGTGGGGTAGGTACTTGTGTAAGCGTGGTAGTGACATGTGTGTTCGGGTTAGTTGTGTACGTGTGAGAGGTGGTTGTGTGTGTAATTATCTTACTGTTCGCGTTACTCTGGTTTGGAGCGAACGGAAGAGGATCTGCAGAGATCGACTGATTCTTATCAGCGGTTGCGATGGCCGGCTTATGCGGAGGTGTGTTGTGTGTGTCGGTGTGGCTCTTACCTGGTTTGTGTGCTGCGTACTTACTACCGGTGGTCGTTTTGCTTCCGTCCGGTTTCGGTGCGGCGGCCAGCGTGTTTGCTGGCGGGGGTGAGCGGGGCATCTCACGAGACAGCCCCGAACGTAATATTTCTTATCAACAAGACGAAACGCGAGAAACACAACTGTAATCTAATACTTCTACAGAGAGGCATTTACTGCTGCGCGTATTACACTATAGTATATTTCTTGACATTACCGGAACCTAATGTATCTCAACGAAGATAACCAGTTCAATTTTCATTTTTTTTTATTAAAAAAAAAGAAAAAAAGATGGTGATTAAAAGAATTAAATAGCCGCGATCGTTGTTATAGTACGTTAATGAATTAATTAAATTAGACAATCAGCTTAAATTTACTTTTACGCTAAAAATAGAACAGAATGCAATGCTGAAGCCAGGAGCATACTGGTTAAACAGCGTCTATTTTCTCTTTGAAATCTTCTTTTTTATTTATTTGTATTTATTTTTTTTTTGTCGCAAAATAAATCGGACTTTGGTCAAGTATTTAAAGAGAATAAATGAAATCAAGTCTTAAAGTAAACAGCAAACGGGATTTTCACATCTTTGTCAAATCTAGCACATGGGTCGTGAAATATAAAAAATATTAATCACGATTTCTATTACCTGTGCTGCAGGTATTGTATATATTTCACCTGGTCTGTGCAAATTAATTAAAACCATTGCATTCTCCAGGTTCTAATAGAATCTGTAAAAAAAATAATAAATTAAAATAGCGAATATTTCCTTTTATGAAGTGTCATCGGACAAGAATTATTCCGAATATATCAAAAAACATCTAAACTGCTAATGTGAAAGTGCTATCCTATGACATTGTTTTTTACGTAACTCTTAATATCTATCAATCCACAAGGAAAACTGTCCTTGCAGGCGTACCGCAAGGTAGTGTCCTCGGGCCCTTCCTCTTTATATTGTTTTTTAGCGATTTTCCTAAAATTTATAACACCGAGGTCGCTTCATATGTAAATGATGTTTCCATCTATTTTAGTTCTTATAGACCTATTACCATAAGTAACAGAGTTCAGAGAGCCTCGACACACGTTTTAAAGTACTTTACCAGATGACAGATGAATATTAATCCATCAAAGACACAAGCTATATTCTTCACTCGCAGGCGCCCCCAATTTCCAAGAAAACTAATCATTTCTGGAACTGACATTGCCTAGTCTAATCGTATCAAATATCTTGGCTTGATATTAAACAACAAACTAACTTTCAGCAAACATATCGAGTACATCTCAGTTAAAACAAACAGAGCTATCTCGCTAGCATATCCCTTACTCAATCGCAAATCTTATTTAAGCGCAAATAACAAACTTGTCATCTACAAATCACCTATAAGGCCTATTGTCACATACTCTTGTCCGGTGTGGTCTTCTGCTAGCAGGACACATTATAACAAACTACTGCTGATTCAGAAATTCAGCGAATGGGCGTTACAATGCACGTATAATGCTATTGGATACTTTCTTTTTATTATGGTTTGAGCACCTTGAGTGTACCCAGTCATTGACAATGCACCATCATATCCTTGTCCGACAAACCCTTTAGTATTTATTCCGTTTAGTTGCAGCTGATCGATAATAGATGATGCAATGCTTCATCCAGTGAGATCACGAAGGGGAACAAATTCTAAGAAGTGCTCTCGCAAAGCCTTGTTGTCAGGGTCAATGTATCTGAGGCAAAATGACATTTGTTCAGTTCTGGATAAGTCCCTGGTTTCATCAACGAGAACTGAAAAAATCAAGGAGCGATTGACTTTTTCCACAATAGATTCCTTAATGATGTCTCCGCAAATACTAATAATTTGGTTCTGTACAGAAGCGCTGGTGTACTGACAATTTCTGTTACCAGTTTCCAAATGTGTTCTTAAAATTATATCTCCTGCATTAAAAGAGCATGAAATATTCCGTCATTATTCATTTTTTCCTCTAAAATATTTCCATGATTCACAAGGGTGGTTCTTGGCGATCACATAGTATGATGGTTTTGACAATATAGGTTAATTTAGCTCTGTTTTCTAAAGATTTTTTGGCTAATTTAGAAGAAATCTTTTCCTGAATGTTCCCCGTTTTACCATCATATATTGATAAGAAGTTTTGTTAGCCATTTCGGTTGTTTTTATATGATAACTTAAGAGGGCGCACTTTCCAAATTCCTCCTTCGCCTTCTTCCAATTGCGGAATCCTGTCTTAACGAGTGATCCAAGTCCCTGATGAGTCCCTTTTCTTGTAGTATCTATGGCAAAAAGAGCACAATATTTACAGTACGTACTATCCTCTCGTTTTGAATATAGTAGCCAATTAAATTAATCGAACCATCTTGCATTAAACTTGAGATTGCGTTTATAGTCTGTGTAAATTTGTTTCAATTTGTGTAGCAATGTTTTTTTTTATTTTATTCATATTTTTATTTGTTTTCCTTTAAATATCAAATGTAATTTCTTTCTGAATAAAAAAAAAAAAAAAACCCAAAATATATGGGGAAAAACATAAGCGCATACGTATATAAATAGACGAAAAAAGAGGAATTTTTTGAATGAAATAACTGAAAAATTCGTGATGTATCTTTGTGGCGAAAAAAATTTTAGATTGAATCCCTTGTAAGACATATTTATGTCAATATAAATAAGTAACTTATTAACTTTTATGTTAACAGAGCAATAATAATTTTTAAGAGTAATCCAAAAGAAAAAAGGAAAATCGTTCCGACAAACGAGCGATTTTGTACATTTTTACACAGCATTTTCCACAGTAAATTCTGTATCGTTTGAAAGTTTGTTTTCCTATGTTGTTTTTTTTTTTTAACTGCGCATACCGGTACAAAACTTCATTTAATCACCACAGTCAAACCGGTCTATAGTCAGTTACATTCGACAATATGAAATGTTCTTTTTATCTCGACAACTGCCAGCACATCATACCAACATTACAACATTTTAACACTTTTCCATTCTTTCATTCCGTTAACTAATAATCGAATAGTACTATAAAGAAAAAATGAAAATGAAAATTTACCTGCAAAAATCGTATTTTAGAGCAATTTTCTAACTAAAAACCTAAAAAAAATGATTTCAAGTTGATTGTAGAATATTTTACTACACAGTATTTAGAATTTAATGAATTGATGAGATAAAAATGAAAAGAATTGAAAATCATTAAGGTATTCAACACGATTTATTAACATTGCTATAACCAATTATATTTGAAAAAGAACATAAAGTTAAGATTAATGTCGATGTCTTTCTGTCTACGTTGCCAAATATGCAAAAAAAAGTATTTTAATTTTAAAAATAACATATTGGAATTTGAAGTAAACATGTTAGGAAAATGCAAAATATATACAAATGGAATGCAAAAAATAGAAAATTTTACTTATATTTAATTCAAATATAGTACTTTCCTAAATAATCAGACTTAAGAGAAAAGTGAAATGTTAAATTATTTGAAATAAAATGCATAGAAATGCATTGATAAAAAATTTAGTATAGTAGACTTATACTGAATGCTGACTCAACTCATATCAGCTGTCCACGAGAGTTCAGCCGAAATAACCCACACAAAATATAACTGAGGCGACGTATTTTATTATTACAAGAGGGCCCTCACCACAGTATTAAAAGAAAGACATTTTTATGTTAATCTATTCAAAATTAAAATATTTGAATTTTTTTTTGTGGTGCGGGCCCACAGGCTGCAGCCTATATAGCCTATACGTAACTGCGGCCCTGAGTCCATGTTATTTCTGAAATTCTAAGAAACACCAGAAATCGGTTTCGTTGTGTAAACAAAATTACTCGCTCGCTCTCGTCAACGTGTTGTTCATCTTCGATAGTCGCCATTCGTCCGGTTGGTTATGTCGCTTCGAAATACGCTATTTTGCGTCTCGGCTTTTCGCATCTTCGTATCTCGTTACTTCGCTGTAATTATTTCGTTTTTACCCCTTTGTAAATTGTTTTAGAAACAGTATTTTTAAAGACTTTTATTTGATATCGTATATTCAATCGTATTTAATTAATATACAATTTATTAATTGACCGGTAAAAAATCATTCGAAAACATAATTTGGTCCTCCGGAATATTAATTTTGGAAATACGTATTAATAAACGAGTTTTGAAATTTGAAAAAAATCATTCAAATTTCATGTATTTTCTGATAGTTAAATTGTAAACTGAAAATAATAATAATTTTTGTATTTAGATTATGACTTAATTATTAGGTTGTAGAAAATATTTTCCCTTTAACAAATAGAATTATAAAAAAATATGAAGGAAAACTGAATTAAATTTAATAAAAATTATATTTCGCTTACCAGTTGACTAAGTTGCATATCTAGAAAATAAAACGAGAATAATATGTTTTAAGGAAATTAAAATTAACGAATAAATGATGGCAAAAATAATAGAAACACGCAACAAGCGTTCGTTCGTAGATAACTTTTAAAAATAATAAATAGAAATGTATTAATTTCTGTTTAATAATTTTTAAGTTCTTTATATAACTGGTTATAGAAACATACTGTGTATTTGTTAATTTTAATTTCGAGAAAAAGTCCCTAAAATAGAATTATTCTTGCTCCGTTCTGTGGATGTACAGAGTTTAGTCAACTGGCAAGCGACAATATAATTTTTACTAAATTTAATTCGGTTTTTTCCTCATATTCTTTTATAATTATATTTGTTAAAAGGAAAATATTTTGAAAATATTTCCTACAACCTAATAATTAAGTTAATAATCTAAATATAAAAATTATTGTTTTTTTCAGTTTACCACTTAATTATCAGAAAACATATATGAAATATGAATGATTTTTTTCTAATTTCAAAACTCATTTATTAGTACGAATTCATTCTAGATCAATTGCAAATAAAATAATTTCTTTCCGCCTATTTCTAAAAGAGTAGTGTATGGTTATATTGCAATTTAACAATTTCAATCTAAATTTCAGAAGAATATTAATTTATTTTTTGAATAGAACTTCAAAAGAGAAAGAAATATTATCCAACCTATTTAAAAATCAGGGTCCGCTTTAAAATATAATATATGCGTAAGATTATTTTTTCAAACATTCTGGTTCCTGTTTATTTTCTTTGAATATCTTCTTTTTTTTTTTTAATTTTCTTAATTGTTTTTTTCCATACCAGTTTCTTTCGCGATAAATTCTCCGTTTTCAATCTTCACGATTACTTCTGTTTTATTTCATTATAATTTTGAAATTACGAATACTTTATAAATTAGAACTTCTAATCATTAATACCGATGAAAAAGGTTCGAGTATTGTCATAACGCTATCAAAGTAACCAAATTGTCTTCTTTGATACGCGCGAGTACTTAAAAAAATCGTCTACGGATATAGAATGGAAACTTTTAATAATTTCAATGTTATAATATTTTTAAACATTTGTAGCATATTTCGATTTGTTTATCAACGTATTTCTCGTTAATTTTCACAAATATTTCGCTTTAATTTTAAATACAACACCGCTTGACCCAATTTAATAAAAACTAAAGTGATAATGTTGTTTGTTTCAGCACTAGAGGCAAGTATTATTTTCGAACAAATTCTAAAGAACCTTACGCAAGAGGTGAACGTAGTTCTTGAAAACACCATTTTACTGGGAAGAACAGATCACGCGATACGCGCTTAAAAGTTAACGAATAAGTAATAGTTCACAATAAATGGCGATTATATAATTTTTCATTTTATTACAAGTAATGTGTGTGTGTATATGTATTTGATTAAAAAGAACAACAAAAAAAAAATCAAATAACTAACAGCGATCTAATAGTATTAAAAGAAAAAAGTTCTTACTGTATCTGTTGCATCCTTACATTAAATGCAGCTCTCGATCGTTTTAATGGTAATTTATTTCTTTGTTATTTTAAAAGTAACTCAGTATGATTTCAATATCCTCATTGTCCGCGGCAAGTCCAACTAGTAGCGGACCTTAGTTTTAATGTGAACATCGGAAATCTTTGCACAACCTACACTGATTTCCATTATGGCGCCGTGTTTGTTTCTCTCTTAATGATTTTGTTCAGGTATATTTTTGAATGATTCTCGACTAGTTTGATATCAATACTGATTTTGTGTCATAGTTTGTGTAATGTTTTACGCGCAGTAATAACAAATGCGAAATGGTTTCCTTCATTCCCTACTCACGCATGTCTAAAATTATTCAGGGTTTTTCTATTTTTATTTAAGCTCTTACGTACGATAGCAGTTATTTATTCTGTTATTTCTACGAACATATGTTAATTCTGCAAAAGCTTGTAATTCTATGTAATGCTTATTCGTAGAAGATCGTCTGTTTTGACAAACTTAGACGTGACAGCAATCGTTCACTCTTCTCAATCCTCAAGTTTTCGATTGCTGGTCGATTGTGTAAAAAACTCGTTAAGTAGAGTCATTCTTCTTATAAGTCATTCTCTTTCATTAGCTGGTATTTGTTCATCTTTGAATCTTCTATTTTTTGTGAACCCGCTGTCTTCCCTGTGCCCTTTAACCGGTAGCTAGCCCCTTTCTCGATTATCCCTGTTAAATATCTATTATTTTTTATTATCTATCTGATTGCAGCTTCCTCCTCCTGCAATCTTTCATCGGCACTTTTCATTAATGATCTCGTTTGTGTTTTTAGTTTTGTCTGACCACTCAAGTTTGTGAATTTTTCTCCAACACCAAATCGTTTTCGTCTAGTTTCATTTATTATGGAAACACACACTCCGAACAAACTCTGTTATTAACTGTTTTTGCAGTTCTGTATTTATATTTTTAGATGTTAACAATGATTTTTTTTTAATGAAAGCGGCTTCCGTCTGCGCTACTCTGAATCTTATTTCATTGTGAGAAAAATTTCCTCACGAAAAATTATAATGAAAGGTGTGGGCACTAACCTGTTATTCGTTAATACTCTTCTTCTTGATAATTTCTGACAAAGTGTAGTCACATGTTCATTTGTCCTAATTGTATCATGTGTAGTAAATTGTATTGTGTGGTGCAGTAAATTTAATATTTTCTTTCGATTGATAAATTTTCTCTATATGCAGTATAATATTTATCAGAAAGTTATTATAGTAAATATCGTGTGATGTAATTTTCTACACATGAAGAATTTCTTCGATATGTAGTATGTAATATTTGCCAAAAATTTTATGTCAGCGCACACAATTTTCATTTTAATTTTTTATGAGAAAATTTTTCACACAATTATTGTACTTGTTGAATAAATGGTTTTAAGCTATATGTGCTGAGGAATTTATTTTATTTTTTTAGTGAATTTTTTGGGGTAAATTTTTTCGATAAGTGTTCCTAAAAATTTTTAATTTTTTCTGAATAAATTCAACGTAAGAGGGGTGACACGGTACTGTTTCAAAGAATAACCCTTATTAGAATATTCTCTTCGAAAATCATCAGAAATATATTTATCATTTTGCTAAGGAAGTCAAAAATATATACGAATTAAAAACGTTTTATTTCATTTTAATACATTTCGTTCTGGTATCGAAGTCGTATTAGCGATTATATCTATAAAAAATTAAATTTCACTCAGTTTACATGCACACACGCAGTCAATCATACAGCATTAATCGTTACTTATCAGATACAGATATCATATGTATATATACGTCATATAACATACATTGTCAATAATACTGATTTAAAAATGACGGTAACATAGTTCACTTTTTCGGATGATTCTTAGTTCTACCGCGTCTTCTCTTGTTAACGGTAGATACCTGTCGTTTGTTTATTGTATTACGTAATTGTGGGTGCGTGGCAGTGATCATACTGCTCGGCTTACGGTGCCCATATAAATGCTGCTGCACCAATTCAGCCAATTTACCTTGCTGCGCCAACATAGATAGAAACGTGCAAATGAACTGATCATAATTATGCGTTCTTCGGCAATCGTCTATTTTATACTGTTTACGTTTTTCATTTTCATCTCTTAGTAAACCTGGAAGACGTTAGAAACAAAAACGATCAATTTATCTAATATAAAAAAAGAATAACAAGGCGCACCGATAAAAATGTATTTGAATTTTTGTTTCTCTTAGATAAAAGAAACAGAAAATCCGAAAATCAATGCACTTTTGATTTTAATACTAGACAGAAAACATAAGCAAACGGACACCTCAATGAAAGATAAAAAATTTGAAAGGCATACATGAAAATAAGTATAACAAATATATTCACAATGAAATAATGGTGCAGTATAATATCATAATTAAAAATGTTCCGTTTCCTATGTACTTATCAGATTTTAAAGTTTCTGGCGCTCGATCTCTTTCTTTGTTTAGGCGATAAAAAAGTAATTGAAGTTTAAATATTTACAGTATTTTTTAGAAGTGAATTGAAACGAAATATATGGGTGTAATGAATTATTTTTAATCAAACATACCGAATTTCTGAGTAGGCGTCTATAACGCTTTGGAACTGTGACACTTAGACGTTACCAGTGCAAGTTAAAAATGCCTTCTGCGATAACTGCACTATGACAAATAATTTTCATACATTTGTAAGCGCTATCTATATATAATTGATGTCACAGACTCCAGGAGTTTGAAACCAGAGATGGAAAAAAATATCAAAAGAAAAAAAACGCAAAAACAATTTAAGTCGCCCAAAGGACGCATCAAGCTACTATGTATAACATCGCAGGTACGCAATTAACAGAGTACAATTATATTACTTTATCATAGGTTTTAATAAACGGTTTACATATTCACGGACGTATTATATTATATTACTTCAAGAGTTATATATCTTTAATATAACATAAACGCCCAGTAGGTGAGTTGTTATTATTCCATTCCAGCTGATTTTGCGGTACTGTTATTATTACAATTTCACAGGATCCCATAGTCCTCAAATTTTAACAACTTAATAATCAGCAGTTTTTATTACTTTTATTATGCTTTTTATTCCCTGCACTTTTAATGAATTTCTCCGAATGTAGATCAGAAAATAAAATTTTAATAATTTCTATTTTACGTGTTTATAAATAAACGACTTAAACGCGTTGCATGAGTTATTAGTGCTCTGTGGAATTGCTTAAATATTTCACCGATATCTATCAAAGCTCATTTAGAAATTTTTACAGGCAATTTCTGTGCTCGAAATAATTAAAAGTACGATTCTTACATACCTTCTGGGATCTTCTAAATACAACCATTAATTCCATATATTTTTGATATTCTGTTTTATATATTTGTATTAACCGCTGATTTTTTTTTTTTTTTGGTGGTGGTGGGGGGGGGGGGGGGTACCGCTATTACATACTAAAATAAACGAATATAATATAATAAACAGAAAAATAATCAGTAGAAAATATGTCTAATTGAAAAAAAAAATAGTGCACTTATTATTCCATTTTTTAACTTAAAATTTTTTTATTTAATTGCATGCCGACAGAAAACAAAAGAATATAAATATATTACTTTTATAGACATATTTTGTGAAGCACGCACGATTGCTTACACAAAAATTATGCAAATCTTGCTTTACTGCAATGTTTAGCTGCTACGATTTTTTAAAGAGCAAAAAGGATTTGGCAATAAAGCTATTGGAAATTATACATTTACTGAATTCTTCTTCACTATGCAACCTTCACACTAGTTTATATGTTGATAGCTAATCTACTATGCACTCATATTATATCAAAATGGTCAAATTTTATTAGGGAATATGTACATGTATACATGAATCATGATTGTAAATATGCTTCTTCTACGAATGCCGCCTACTAATGTAAGTTTGTGTTACTGTACCTGTCATGGTTTTGGGTATTATTTAAATATTACATTCGATTAATATAATTTCCGACTAATGCTAGTTTTATAAAGTCGCACGTTTGTATTGTGAATTATGTACCTTACAACTAGGTCTTTGCAATAGCTTAATCATCTATCTGACTGGAAAAAAAACAATATTTACAAGAACCACTGCTTAATGCGTTGTTCAATATAATTTCAAAACAATATTATCGCCTTCCCCCGTAAATTAAATACTACGTGTCGTAATTAATGTTATCAAAAAAAAAAAAAAAAAAATCAGATTGTTAAACCTAGTTATATATTCTAGCTGTACACGAGTGGTGCAGGAATCGTAGCAATATTCTATATGCAATACGAAGACATTCATAAACAACATCTTAGAAATTGATTAGGATCATATGATTTATCGTAATACAAGTGAAGTTCAAGTATGCTTGCCCCTATACATTGGTTGCATATGACGTATGCATGTTTGCCACTGCCTTCGATGTGACCAATATATCGCGATTATTCTATTTTTAATCATTTTTATTCGTCGCCACTAGTTAACTCATGACCTCGATATCATATTCCAATAATTTTAGCCAACTGACTATCGTTACATTAATCACGAGCGAAAAATAAAAAAAATTAGCACAAAATTTCTTTGCAAAAAAATTTATCAACGAAAAACTCGTTCTTTCCATTATTTATTTGTAATTATTGTAACTTTGATCTTTTACACAGGAATTTGCAAGCAGTATTTTGTCCATAAATTAATTTGCCTATTTAGGATAGCTACTCAAATGTAATTTTTAAATTTCCGGTCTTACTGGTTCAAAAGTTCCTGATTTTTCGGTTAATAGAATTGCACAAGAGTTTACACGAACCTGAATCTGTTCATGTAGTAGCAAAGCCAACAAATTGAAGCAAAGGCAAATAATATATCACAGCTGGACGGAAAAAATCATAAACCGAAATTTTTTAGTTAGCTGAAGTTATTTTATTCATAGTTGAAATATTATTCTATTACAATGATAGTAGCGTAGTACGTAATAGTTAAGATACTCGGTACTAAACCAGAGTACACGGGTTTGAGATTTGTCTCGTTTCGAATACAAATCACTTCCAGGTTTACCAAACCCGAAATAACTGGGTATCAGAGAAATCTGAGAAGGTAAAGATGTCTGAGAAAAAGAAATTGACCCCTCCCCCATATTCTCTTTACATTGTGAACCTTAACTTCACAATCTCCGACGCTCTATCAAATGTATAAAACTTTCTTTTTTTTTTTTTTGACCTGAACAATATATAGTTCATTTGGCCAAGTATAAAACTTTATTTACTTTACTTATTTTCATAATGACATTAATTCAAGCGACGAGTTACAATATAACCGTAAGGAGAATTTTGAAATTCGCGGCGTTACGAAATGTAAAAATGAAAGTTTTTCTAACATAACAATAATAATTGCCGGAAAACTCAAAGTTCCAGTAAAAGATGAAGATATTACAGCAACCCATAGACTACCTTCCAAAAACAAGACTCGGGCCTAGACCTATTACAGTGAGAACAAATAGGAAGCTGGCGGACAAGATGATAAAAAATAGAAGAAAGGCATATTATGGATAATGAAATAACAAACTCGGACCGTACTTCTCAAATTTTTATAAACCAAAATCCTATCACAATTCTACAAAACGTTATATTGGCAAACAAGGAAAAAAACTAAAAAAATGAATTATCAATATTGCTGGAAAACAAGAGGAAAAATCGTTGACAGGAAGAATCAAAATCTAAATGCAATGCAAATTAGAAGTGAAGAAGATTTAGAAAATATTAAATAAAACGTTATCGAAATTTAACATAATAATAAAGTAATAAGTAGTTTACTAGTATGGTAATGTTTTTCTGTGGTCTGTTGCAATTAAATATGCTTGCACCGCGTTAATCGATAAAAGTAGCGTACATTTTTCTTCACTGTATCTTATCAATGTTCTCTCACGTACGTTATTCCTTTTGTTATATTAACAAAGTATTATCAAAATGTATTATTAATTACCAGCTGCATCGAAAATTCCCAGCATAGTGAACTATTTCCTTTCGTAAAAATGAATACTGCGGTTATTAAACATAATATAGAAATAAGTAAAATGAAATATTTATATCAGATAACAATTATAATTACGTTATTTATTCTCAGAATAACTAATATTATATATATATATATATATATATATATATATATATATATATATAACGCTAAATAAATTTAAATTAAACGGAGTTAAAAAATAAAATATCACCTCTGTGAATAACTTGAAAGTTAAAAATAACTGGGTAAACATAATGTTAATAAATATTAGGTCACTGAGAAAGAATTATAACCAGTTACGCATAATTGTTCTCTGCGAAATAAATATTAAAAAGACGAAGTGCCAATTTATAGTATAGAAGGGTATGACTGTACCGCGAAGGTAAGAGTAACAGGAGAGGTGGAGGAGTTGAGATATACACAAATAAACTCATTGAAAGCACAATTATGGATATGGAGTGGGTAAGTTGCGAGGCAATTGCCTTAAAAATACAAGTAAAAAAAGAAAGGGAATTAATTATCCTACGGAAGAATTATTAACAACATTCGCTATGCAACGATACTGCTATTATTCCAGAGAACGAAAGAGATCTTTAACATTTTCTCAATAAACTTAACACAGTTGGAAAGTCATACAATTTGAATATAAACATGAAGAAAACGAAGTGGATGGTAGTCAGCAAGGAAAATAACTTCAATCAAGTCTATGTTACGGTAAACAATGAGAAGATTGAACGAGTTGAAAAATTCAAATACTTAGACCGTTACCCAGATACAGAAATAAAAATGAGATGCAGTTATGCGCGGAGTGCCTTCACCAGCATGAGGAATCTTCTTTTCGATAGATCCTTCGTCTAAATATACATCATAACATTGAGCAATGTTATATTTATCCAATCTTACTATATGGAATTGAGGCAACAACACTCAGTAAAAAACAGATAAATCGATTAGAAGCTGTAGAAATGTGGATCCACAGAAGGATTTTGAAAATATCATGGATAACTAGAACATCGAATCAAAAGGTCCTAGAGATGGCCAAAACAGAAAGAATGCTAATAAAATCCATCGTACACAGGAAAATAAATTATTTCGGTCATATAAACAGAGGAGAGAAATATCAACTTCTTTAACTAATCCTTCAGGGAAAAGTAGACGAAAAGAGAAGCCGAGGAAGACGGAGAACGACCTAGTTAGATAACATCAAGGAATGGGCGAGAACATGGTCGTTAGAAAAACTCATGCAGGATGCCAGAAATAGAAGTTTTTGATGCTGACATATGTGATCTTCAACGCTATTCGAAGAGTATGACACCAAGAAGAAGAAGAATGAATTTATAGACCACCAAATAGTAATAAAAAAAAATGCATAAAATAATTAAACGTAAACATTGAAAAATATATAATAGAATCAGTTATAAAAATGTAGTGATTTGAACATTAATCTGCTGGAAAGGATTAAACAGAATAATAAATATAGGGACACGTTGGTAGGGAAAGGTTTTTAAGAAAATATTAATGTAATTAGACGGGAGGAAATAATTTTAGATAATTTAAGAAGATATTCGTGCGTAGATCATTTCTATACGAGACTAAAAAAAATATAAAGGAAAATGCTATTGTTACGGATAATAAGATAGCAGATCATTATACAATCATTTATAAATTAGAAATAAGAGGAATACTCATAACAGAAGGAGTCAAAAATTACAACCCAAAGTATATCGAACAAAAACTGCAAAGTATACTAACGAATGTGAATTGGGGAAACACAGAAAGCACATCGTATGAGAAAATTGAAAGTAAATTTAAAGCAATCTATGAGAAATGTAAAAACAATAATCCACAGAATTTAAAAACAAATAGAAAACATATAGGAATTAAACAATGGATAACAAGCGATTTAATAAAGCTGATGAATAAGTGTGACAAATTATTTAAAAAATGGAAATCTAACATATATAATAATGAATACAGAAAGCAGTACAGACAGTTAAGGAATAAATTAAATAAGTTAATTAGAGAAAGGAAAGACAAGTTTTGTAAAATACAACTAAAAGAAGCACAAAGAGATATAAAAAAAATTTGGAAAGTAATAAATGGAATAACAGGGAGAGGAGAAAATAGATCAAGTGATGACATTATATTAACACATTTTAAAAATCAAACATTAACTTATATCGTAAATAGTTTTGCTACTTATTTTTCAACAGAAGTATATAAAAATATTCATAAATGTAACGTAACACTATATGAATATGAAGTAAATGCAGATAATCAAATATTACAAAATATATATATTCTAAATATAAATAGCGAACAAACGAAACTCATAAATAAATTAAATATATATAAGGGCTAAAAATTTAAAGTCATCAGCTAATAACATTGCTGGTCATATAACAAAAATAATAAATAATGCGCTAAGAGAAGACACGATACCTTTAGGATTAAAATTTTCGGAAATTAAATCTATACACAAAAAGCGTAAGTTTAAAAAACATATGTAATTATAGACCGATATCGAAACCAAACGTAATCACAAAAAATATGGAAAGGTATATCACAAATCACTTAGCCAAATACTTAGCAGATAATAATTTAATTGGATTATATCAATATGGATTTCAAAAGAATAAATCTACTTCAAAATTATTGGTAAATTTCGCGGAATATATACACAGTCAAATAGCAATACAAAAACACGGTATAATAGTTTTTATAGACTTTATAAAAGCCTTGGACACAATTAGGCATGATATATTGTTAAAAGAATTAGAAGAAATAGGAATCTCTGGAAGATATTTAAATTGGTTCAGTAATTACTTAACAGACAGAAACAATGTTGTACAAATAAATGGAACAGCTAATGAAGAAATTAACATAATATACGGAGTACCACAAGGATCTATATTAGCTCCAATACTATTTATAACCTATATTAGGAATATTAATAAAACATTAAAATCTGCAAAAATATTCGCATATGCTGATGATGTAGCAATTATAATGTCCCATAAAAATTATAAAATAGCAGAGAACTTACTGCAAAAAGACTCAGATGAGCTAACAAAATGGACACATGATAGAGGATTATATATTAACCCAGATAAATTAAGCAGTAAATATAATATAGATGAAATCAAAATAAAACATCACAGTTTAGGATGTCAGCATTTACATACACAAAACATATGCAGTTGTAATAATTTAGAGGAAGTGTACAAATATAAATATTTGGGTGTCACTGTTGACAACATGTTTAGATGGAATGAACAAATAGATGGTGTTGCAAATAAATTGAGAAACCCCTACCCAGTCTTTATCAAATGAAGAACTTTGTTACAGATACGTCAACAAAAATAATGGTTTTCAACGCATTATGTCAAACTCATTTGTATGGTATGAGGGCACGCAAATAATACGAAACTAAAGCAATTAAATTATTTACAGGATAAATGTTTGAAAGGCTGTGTGAGAAAAAATATGAAACTTTCGCAAGTGTAAATTCTTCAAATATTAAAAAAAGACATTTAATACTTATCTCGAAAATGATACTTCAATACAATTTGCTAATTAAATATCTAAAAAAAGAAATCAGTGTAACAACGAGAAATAAATGTAACTACAGTTTGCGTAACGTTAGGCAATATGAATTTCAACAGAGAAGACACACTAATAAACATGAAGACAAAATACAACAAATAAATGGTTTTAACAAAGTTACTTAATAATATATCGATAAATAATACAGGGTGCGGCAGCATAACTTCCTTTTTTAAAATGCGTCACTTTTTTTTCTACTAAATTTTTTTAAAGAAATAATATCAGAAAATCGAAATAATATACTCTAGATCCCATTGGTAATATGTATGCTTCTTCCTTGCAGTTTTATTTTGATTTCCTGTTATTATTTCTTTTAAAAAATTTAGTAGAAAAAAAGTGGCGCATTTTAAAAAAGGAAGTTATGCTGCTGCATCCTGTATATTACAGAAAAACAATAATAAAATAAGTAAAACTAAAATAAAGGAAATGCTGCTAGAATTTAGTTAACAACAAATATAAGCATTATATCATATTATATATAACATGTAGGTGTATGGGTGTGTGTATGTTGAATATATATATATATATATGTATATATACTTGTGGGTGTATGTGTATGTGTGTGTGTATGTATACATATATACATAAGTTAGTCGGTAAAAGTTTATATGGGTACGTCACTACTTAAGGCTTACTTTATTTCTGACGATATGTGAGAGGTAGATATTAAATTGTTTATGCTTAAATAGTTATAGATGAATTAAGCTATAAAAACTAAGTTTGTAATATTTATTTATTAAATAAATATAATCATGTGTATTTATTTTGGGAACCCGCCGACAAATCAACTGACCCGGTGGGGACTAATGTATCGCATATGGTTTAAATAAAAAAAAATATATATATATGTTTATTTCAGTATTACAAAAGTTAATAGGGAAGTTTATAATACGTTAATCACAGTACTTCCGTATTAAATACAAACTCAAGCTTGCCCCAATCCTCTCTCCATAAAAAAAAAAAAGGCAGTGTTACTAAAATGGTTCAGTTGTTTTAATAAACTGAATTATTTACGTTTTTCATCAAAAGTTCAACTATTACGTACTGGAAATATCCTAATCAAAAAATGTTGTTGAAGTTTGTTGTGCATTTTATGTACTCGTAAAGTAAGTAAATCCCATACCCTTTAGCAGAGTGTCGGGGATTATGAAGTTAAGGTTCACAGTGTACTAAGCCCAACGGCACTAATGAGAGTAGGGGAGCCAGTTCCTTTCTCTCAGCCACCTTTACTTTTCTAGATTTCTTTCAGGCTAGATAAGCTTAAGAGCGATTTGGATCCGGAATGAGACAAGTCTCGAACCCGTGCCCTCCGATTTAGTAGCCAAGCACCTTAACCATTAGGCTATCGCGCTACTCGTAAAGAACAAATAATAATCGTTTGAAATAAACGGTCGCCATTTTATGTAAAAACATGATTATTTTAAAATTTTAATTTTAACAAAAATAATTTCAATTTGATTTAAAATTTGTAGTTTAAATTACAAAGTATAATTCAAAAAACCCTCAGCTGCCAACTTAATATTTTTCATAAGTCGGCTTTTGTGTTTGTGATGCATAACTTCACGTAGGTAAATAAAATTTACGTTTTTTGCTTTTGTACGGTTCAAATTAAATGAATACGTAAAACTTATTTATTTTCAAGCACTCATATATACAAAATTAAATTACTTCTTTTGGGTATAAATAATTCCAAAATGTATAAATAATGCATAATAATAAAAACCGGTTTGATTTTTTACTTCAAATAATTTTCTCCTATCGAAAATAGCTACTATTTTTTTTTTTTTTCATTTCTGGTTGGGTAGTCACCCTGCAATTGGAATACGACAAAAAAACACTTTACTTCATCGTTGAACACAAACTTGATTACGTGCATATAAGCAGATTATAAATTGTCTAATTGAATCGATTACTTCAAATGGATAAAACGAAGACATTACTATACGTTTTTACTTTAATAGAAAATGACCGTTACCTTCGCAAACACTAATTTCCACTTCCAGATTTTTCACCAATGCCAGTAAATCTTTCGGCGCAAAGGTGTGATGAGGTGTATCGATTTTTTTCGTGCGATTATCGTCCGATTTTTTTTCTATAGCCAACGGACTAATACGTATGCTAGGACGAAGACCGGAATGTTTTTCCCAACCATACGGTAGTGCGCCTGCTTCTAAACGTACTTTTTTTACCGGCGAATCTTTTGATTTAATGTCCTCACTCGCGTCTGATGCCATGGCTACTCGAATAACGACGAATTTGTTAAAATCCTTTGAACAGGTTGGACTGTTTTGCGAGGGCGAATTGAACGCTGAACCGACTTCGGAAGAAGTATCAGTTGTCGACGATGCCGGGGACGTCTGAATCGTTAACGGAGTAAAATAATCCGGGGGCTTCATGTCCGTTTCCGGAGGTGTAACAACAACCGACACTTTCGGCGATTGCGATGATGTAACTGTTTCGGATTTCACGACGACCGAAGATTGACTACTTCTCGGGGAACTTTCTAAATCGACCGGCTCACGTTTAACGACTTTCACGGACGATAACTTCGAGTCTGTTGAAGACGGCTGTTTCTCGAATTTGACTTCTTTAAATGCCGGAGACGACAAAGTTCTTTTACCGTTTGACGATTTGTGCTCCGCGTCTTCGCAATTAGCCGACTGCGAAGAATTATTCTGAACTAATTGCTGCAACGCGTCCAGCACTATTTGTCGATTCGTTCGTAACAAATTCAGCTTGTGCGTCAAGCCTAATCTTTTATCCGGTACAACGGCCATCAGATTGTAACATATATCATTATTACCATCTTCCGTAGCGGACCCTAACCGTTCTTTAATAACGGTACGAAATTTTTCAGTCCAATCTTCATCTTCGTTCCAGCGTCCGTGATCGATCGGATACGGTTTTAAACCGTCCAATTCGAACAGATACCCGTTTATCGGTACGTAGCTCACGAAATGATACGCGTCACCAACGCATCTACGTAAAACGATAATCGTCATATCACATACAGAATTAGCATTATTCATCTTAATTTACGAATAAAATATCCCCTACTACTATTTATTTTACTTTTCCGCATTTGATAATTAGAGTTAGTTAATTTCTAATAATTCATTCAATTGTGGAATCTACCATTTCCTGCTAAAATATCATTAGCAGAGTTTATTTAAATTCACGAAAATTCTGAAAAAACGATAAATTTATTTGATATTTTCAGACGGTGCAAAATAGTTTTCTGATTGTTGTTTTTTCTTTTCATGATACCAACTACAAAATAAGCATTAAAAAATATTTCTTTAGGATCAAACATTTGATTATGTGTTTAAAACAATTATATTTTTACCGATTACGAAAAGAGAAAGTTATGTGTTTGTTTGCGCATAATTTACACCAATGTTGTGGACTGATTTTAATGATTCTTTATTTACTCAGAAGTGCTCCAGTCATCGATGGTACCATGTCGGTTCTAATAGATATCGGTAAACTCAGACTGAGCAGTCGGTAAATAAGGCGAAAAAAGGGGGTCTTATCTTTTTAGAGAAGTATTTAATAATACAATGAACACGATTAATTTAAAATACTATCAACTTACTGTATGGAAATGTAAGTTTCAGATAAAAAACATTTATAGTAAGTCAAAAAATTAAAATATTATCAATGTTAATTAACGTGGAAATATAGATTCCAATAAAGAAAATGAATTTGAAACCGCTATAGTGTTATTTACAAGCTCATCATTGACGGAAATATTACGTCCTTACATACTGCGTATAACCTTTGACCATGTGGAGTGATTCGAATGGATCCGTGTAGTAGCCCCACATGAGTATAAATGAGCATCGGTGAGTACTGACTAAGTAGTGATCAAATAACACTAGAAAAAATACCGGCTTCAAGATTTATTATAAAAATTTAATAAAAATGCATTAAGAAGTAAAAAATAATTATTCGTTAAAAAAATAATATATTTCAGAGTAACATACCTTAAGGTGGTATTATAATAATTTGTATGCATTAATATTTATTAGAGTAGGCGCCAAATAAAATTACAATATTTAGAAACAATTTAATAAATATTGAATGCAGTTTTTAATTATTCTTGTAATTTGAATTTGGTGCGACTTCAAAAAGTCAATGTTGTATTAGAAATACCATAATAATACCTTACCGTATTATATCCTTCTGAAATATATTATTCTTTATCGAATAATTATTTTTTACTTTTTAGTGCATTTTTATTAAATTTTTACGGCAAATCTTGAGATTGGAATTTTTTTAAACATTTTATTTCACAGTTTTTAACATAATATTCCAATTTTTTGTCTTGCTAAAAATTAAAAATTGCGAAATAAAATAGTTTAAAAAAAAATCAACCTCAAAATGAAAATTCAATAAAAAAAAACAAAAAAACTAAGAGGTAAAAAATCATGTATTTTGAAATAAAAAAACATAAGGATATTATGATTATTCTTAAACGTTTTCTTTCGTTTCTTTTTTTTTTTTAAATCGGCTCCAAATTTAAATTACAATATAGAGAAATGGAGGAAATGAACTCCGACTAAAGCTAAAACAACATCTGGTAAAGAAAAGGAAAGTAAGTAGGAAGCGCAAAAAGGAGTAGGCAGTTTAAGATGTAAGAACTTAGTGTAGAGAAGAGAGCACTCATGCACAAGAAGAAAACATTCAAAAAGAATATGATCCGCATATCAAACGCAGTGGTGATCCGAGGGATGAAAAATACAATGTGGGAAAGAAACAATAGAAAAACAAAAGAGGGACGAAGGACGACAATTATGGTTAAAACGAAGACGAGTTATGTAGGAATTAATGGAGCGACTGAGACGAGGAAAATCAGCAAACTAAGACCGTGATGAAGGAAGAGGCTGTATTAGTTTGTAAAAGGAATGAGGATCAGAAAAGATATCCGACCATGATTTGAGGTGTGCTTGCTTAAATGGGAAAAGGATATTGTTAGCAGGAAATTTATCTGTAAATTTGGTGTTAGAGGAGGCAGAGCGAACAAACAATCAACCAGGTTGTTGCCCGCGATGCCGCTATGACTGGAAATCCAAAGAAGATCGATTTGAATGGAAGGAACTAAGAAAAGATCGGCAATTAAGGAACGAACAGAAAGGATAATGTAGTCGTGCGAAGGGGATGGAATAGGAGAGGATATGGCCCGCAAGACGCCCATCGGTACTTGTTATTACAGGAGAAAAGTGCAATGAAAAGAACTCCTCTGAGTATTGCATATTAACATAAAACATAGCTTTCATTGATTATATCCATAATTTTGATTTCAAGCAATAAACTATTAGAAATTTGCAAGCTAATAAGAACCGTTGACCATGATAAACCAAATGTATAACAAATTTAAAACAAATATATTTAAAATTTTTCAAAAATACATTTACGTTTAATGTTATAATAGTTGAAATATGCAGTGTTAGTATTTGAAAATTTAATTCAAAATTAGTTTTTCGTATATATTTCAGTGAGCTAAAATGTTTCCACTCGCGGATTGTAACAAACGTTCATTTAATCGAAGAAAAAAAGGCACGAAACTAGTTTTTCTTCTTTAACTATTTATTACCAAGTTTTTAGCAGTATATCCTCCGAAAATATAGTAAAATCAAAAAAAAAAAAAAAATCCAAGTTTATTAATTGCTCTGGCTTGCCTTTAAAGCCACTACTTTTTTTTTTTTTTTTTTTTTGGCGCGCTAACTAAAGACGTTAATCCGGCGCAATTTTCAAACAAATTAGGAAAGCGACTTACAGAAATTAGTTAATAAATATCAATGTCACTTTTAAAATTGACTAATATTAGTCGCTTTGAAACAAATTTTTAAACATGACTAATGAAATTAGCGTTTTCTCGATTTTTAAAATAATCGAATTATAAAAAAGCAAAAAACGAATTAGTAATTTGTCGATTATGTTCATCATTAATCACTTATTAATATACAGTATACGTGTGTATCTAACCGTATACATATGATGGCCTGCTAAATAATTCATAATATTTAATCCAGCCTTTAGTAAAATAAGTATGCCCCCTTTTGATTTAGTGGGAACCACGGCGTTCAGAGCAACGGAACAAACAACTACTATCATGTTTAGGAATTTAACTAGAAACATTCGCCGTAACCAATAATTATGTAAATTTCAAAAATTTCTTAAATTTTAAATTTACTAAATATTTCAAATAATTTTAACCTTAAACAAACTTTTAAAAAAATAAAATACAAAAATCTACCTGCCAGTACTAATAAAAGTTGCTTTATCCAATTTTCGTCTTGCCTGAGGCATTGCATGGGAATTATGAGCTTTTGCTAATTCCGGTGTATTACCAATAGCCCAGCCTTTATTTTCCGGACTCATGCGGTATGTGTGATTCTTCAATCGCGTTAAAGTTTCGCCCAACTGTATTTTCGGACAGTTCAGTAATACCGACAATAATGCGTGGGTAGCGCAGCTGTTTGGTACCATTTGTTGTGCAAAAAACAGATTGTTTACCAACTCTTCATCTTTAACAAATGAAATCTTTTCCGTTACTTTTCTCCTACAACGACGTTCTTCAGTCCACCGAAATAAAAAGATAAAACCGTAAACAGGATTCTCGATGGGCTTTTGTAAATCGTAAATTTCATCAACTTGAACACCTTTAACACCAAAATCTTCCAATAACAATGTGAATAATCCAGGATCACTTTCTAATTCTAACCATCCTTCGATCAATTGATTAATATCCACTGGCATCTTCTCGTATCAATAACGGTGTAATATACATTTTAACAAAACTTCAGTAAAACAACAAGCCCAACACCTGCAAACATCGAAAATTCGACTGCTTCATGTTAAAATAAGCTATACGAAATTTGTTAAGTGATAATAAATTATGGGGCAGTATGAATATATTTTCGAATACAGACGTAACCTAATTTAGAAATATGCTATTTTAATGCGAATTTCCAAACATAATCTACCCATATATGTAAAATAAGCATTTTACAAATTTAATTTAAGGAATCTTTTTCGCTTACGCAGCGTCAAATAAAATTATTTGTTTTTTAAAAGAGAAATATATTTTAGCAAGAAATGTTTCATTAAACGTCAATGAATCGCTAAATTGTGAATTACAAAGTAAATGTTTATCGCTTTATAAATAACTTTAAGTTGTTAATGAGTAGTCTTTATTGTTCTTAAAAATGAACCACACTTTATATATCAAGTTTGAGTTTAAAATTAAATTTAAACTAGACTGAAGTCTAGTATAAATAGAATAAAATAATTTAAAAAAACTGTAAGAACTTACTTTTTATTGATTTAATAATACAAAAAAAAAAGAACGGGTTAATAATTCTACAAGTCCGATTCACATTTAATATTTCAACGATACGCACATTTAATAAGTGTACTTACAATTTTTTACCAAGAAATTCCATTCAAAATCATATAAATTCGTCTATAGCTGTATTTGTTTAATAAAAACATGGTTCATAGTATTTAAGTGTGCACTTTAATTTACCGCAAAATTAAGTATAATAGAGAAATTATTACTGAAGATATAAATTAGATTACCGGAAATTCACTTATATGTTTTAACATAATAAAAATTTGTTCTTGAACAAATTTACAACTATAAGCTAATTTTTTCAATTTTTTCAGTAGCAAACAATCACGAATGATTGCGAAACATACGATTATGCTTTCTGTTTTGAAATGACTGCTAAAGATGTTTACACACTGTACGATCTCTTTTAATGACTATCTAAAGTTTTGCTTAACAAAATTAATAGAGTGTATTAAATTTTTACACAGCAAAATTTTTTAATCTGTTTTTTAGAATTTTTTATTTTTGGTTATTAAGAAATTTTTATTGAAAAACAAAAATGCTTATGCCAATTATATGAAAAAAAATTACAGATTGTGCTTTATATTTTATTTCACTATTTGTGGTTATTCCGTAAAATTTTAAATTTACAATGTAGTAATAGTCAGAAAACGATTGGAAATAAATGTATTTCTCTTTCGTGCAACGTTTAGCATCACAACATTTTTATTGTTAGTGTGAAGTATGCTTAATATGAAAGATATAAAAAATCCCGCTTTTATGTTATCAGTGTTATCGTAACGCTGAAGTTGTGTAATAATGGGTAGTTATATCACGCACCTTTTGACTAACTCTATTCATTTTAGATAAGGTGTTATCCATTTGATAACATTTCAGTGTTGTTTTAAAATACAGTAGGTAAGTGAAATGTAGCGTATTTCGTTAATTTTCATTTTAAATAACGCAATGAGAAATATTTCAAAAATACTGATTGCAAACCGCGGTGAAATTGCCTGTAGAATAATACGTAGTGCGAAAAAATTGGGTATCAAGACAGTTGCCGTTTATAGCAGTATAGATAAAAATGCTGTTAATGTTTCTATGGTATGAATATGCATTATTATTATTTTCAAAACAATGTTTACCAGAAAAAATATATTTGAATGTTTTAATTTTAATATACTTGTATTTACAATATTTCGGTTAATCCTCGAGCAGCGGAGTTGTAAAAAGTACGCCATTTTGTTTTTGTTTTGTTTTTTTCTCATAGAAATGTTATTAGCATTAATCATTTTTCTTATACCCACTATCTGTTCTCATACTGCTTCATAATAAAAGCAGATTACAAATGTTTTGAGAAAAACGATTAGCTCGTTGTGAACGTTTATTGTTTAATTTTTGATCTCTCTATGAGGTGATTCTTTATTAATTCAAAAGCTAGTGTTTTAAAAAAAAAAAAAAAAGCTTCTAGTCTCCGGTTGTTTGTTAGGTTCGACCATCGTATAAATTGCCTCATTCTTACCACATTTATCAAGGTAAAAAAAAAGTCACTAAAAGTTACTACTTCATTGTTCTGGGTACAGTGTAACCTGCATAGGTTTTGTCAACAGTATTAACACCTCCGTTAGTTCAGCTATGTTTCCTTGCCTCATAACTTCCGAGCGTAGTGGATAGTAAAATGCATTTTTTTTATTGTTGCATAGAGTTCCAAAGTCTTATTTTTCCTTACTTTTATTTGTTTGGCTCGTATTTCAATTTTAAGCGCGTCTGATCGAAGATTAAAGTTGAAGTTTGAGAAAATTAGAACGTTACACATGTTATCTATACCTTAACAGTATTATAAAAGCACTGATTTAATTTTTTTCTCAAAGTTTTACAACATTTTTATTTATTAAACTTATTTGCCGTGTAATATTCAAAATTAATGTTCAATATGAACACAACGATTTTTTTAAGGTTTAACTATATGTAATTACAAAATTATGACAGAATTATTTTTATTAATATTATTTTCTGATTACGTTTTCTTTTACAAAATATTATATTAGAAAAGAAATTACTAGACTAAAAGAATTCTTAGAAAGCAATATTCTTTATTGATTCATATTAGTCTTTCCATCCAGAGACAATCGATTGAACTACATGAATGAAACAGGGTAAACCACAAAAAATTATAAACCACCAAAATAAAGCAAAACGTGATTGTCGTTCAACAACCTGTTGAAAGGTTTAATTATTTTTTAAAATTAATAACGAAACCTAATTAGCGTAATATCAATGTATAAAACTTATCTAACGATAATTCATATTCTTCGTTTATGTCGCTGTTTGTTTCATTTTAAAAGTTGTAAAATGAGGCTACGTACTTTCAATTAAATTAAAGATCAGTTTTTTCAAAAATTTTATCATTTAATAATTCAAAAGGTAATGTCATAAAAACTCCAAAATTATCGTAGCCGAAAGTTTGAAATAGGTTAAATAAGAAAGGTTTACCAATGTTGAAATTTTAAAAATCATAGGTTTAGAAAAGATAAAATCATTCCATTCAAAAATTAATTGAGAATAAAATATTTAAGATGGAAACTATTCGTCAGCTAAATAAATGAAAAAAAAAAATCATCTAACTAGATATAATTTACATATTTTTATTATTATAAATTCATAATTGTTAAAAATGTTGGGTTCGCTAAATTCCATCAGGGATAAGCATACAACTACGTATATGTATATTATTATACAAAGATTTAAGTCTTTTAAATTTTACAAATGACAGCTTCGGACGCTCACTGAAGTTTAAAAATATATTTTTAAACAAAATGTTAATTTCCTTATCTGCTGTAATTAAAAATTAAAATTTGGAAATTAAAATTTTAGGATTTTTAAATGCACTGTTGTTGTTAATGTCATTGAGTTTGACAGAAATAGACCGAAATCTATTTCGTAATTACAAGCGTATTTGCATAAGCTTTCTAAGCCAATTGATTGCGTAGTGTGATCCTTAAATTTGTCTAGGAGAACATTTAACTCTATTTTTATTCGTTTGAAGTTCCTTTTTTTAGAAACATTTTTCTTACCTGATATTTAAATATAACAATAATTAAATGTAAAATTTTAATTTTTTAAATTATTTTTGGTTTTGCTTAAAATATGATCTGTGATTTTCTGATTAGTTCGTCTATTTTGAATACATATACACATACGTACTATTAGCCCCGCAGGACATCAGTTTTCATAACTACAGTTACTTCTCTAGTAAGTTGTGATTCGAACGTCATATGGCGCTAATCCCACCTGGCATAGAAACGAAAACTCGCTGCGCACCCAAGGCGGCGGATGATAATTTCTATTTCAACGGCTTCAGCGTTGATATAGTAAGCTAAAGCCGACGTACAAAGGTGAAATAACGGGGAAAACCTAACTATTACATTAAAGTCTGCACTAAATAAGACTGCAAAAACGTTTCGCAGACCACCTTCATTTCATTCGCGGTCAAGATATCCTGGGTCAAACAAAAGCCTGTGTTAGATGAGCAAGCGAGTTTCCAACACCAAACAATTTGGTTTTTTCGAATAAGTGGGTAGACCTGAACAGAAAATCCTATGATAAGCAAGAGGAAAACTACCGCACTATCTTCCTACATGTACCATAAAATGTTTAAAAAATGGATAGATTTTGTGCCATACGACCTGGTTAGCAACTAGCTTTCTGACGTTCCGAGGTCAAAATGTGAAATATATTACCAGCGTTTTCAAGATACAGGATATACTTTTCTTCGGGGGTTGTGTATATATCGCGCGAGGTCGTGGTCACTGATGTGGTTTAGGTAACCGGGTGACAGATTATGGTCATTACGATACCTCCATGTGGAGTAATACGATTCAATGATGTATTATTAATGCGATTCCATTGTGATTAATCGCGTTCTAAGTGTTCGTGTTTGACCGCAAGTTTTTTGTTACTATGCATTGTTTTCTGGTTTAATATTTTGATTATTTTACAATGGTATCATATTAAATTGTTGTTCTATAGTTACATTTTATACTATAAAATTTTAATTTTTGTTGATATCTAACCTCAAGAACTTATAATAGTTTTGGTCAGTTTTATTTCTGCCGTTCATATCGGGAAAATCTTCCCAATTATTTCTTTTATTTGGTAAGCTATTTTCGTCTTTACGATCAGCGTTACTAATATTGTTCTTCGTTACCACTTATCATTAAATTACCGTAGCATAGTTGGTTAGACAGTGGTATTTTATTTGGAAAAATCTAATCCTATTGCCGTACATTGGAAATGTACAAACATTTTATTTGCAGTGAATTAATGTTCACAGTTGATACTTAAAAAAAGAAAATAAGTATTATTTATAATTATTGGAGCTAACTTTTTTGTAATCTTTATTCGTAACTTGATTTTATTTTTTATTTATCCTCTAATAGCATATACTTCTATATATCTATTTTAAAATAGCTTCGTCCCGGTCTTTTTAATTCCGGGCTACATCAGTAACACTAGTTTTTCCCTAGAACAAAAAAAACTCAATCCGCGTCTTTCTGAATCGAAATATAATAGTTTCAATATGACTATGGTTTCTATGGAGTCTCAAGTTCCTTCCACTCAGTCACCCAATGATGTAGTTAATAGCACTATAAGTAATCTACTGCGGTCTTCCACACTTTTCCTCATTCGTCTATATTTTAACTACAAATCAAACGGAAAGAGACCTTGTCTTTTTCAGCATGCAGAATCATTCTGAAAAATTCTGTTTCTGATAAGTACGAGTATTTGGGTAACTTACACTCCTTAGCTGTTTCCGAACTACGTCGTTCTAATGTTGTTAACCTTTTAAATCTCTTGGAAATAATAAGACACGATTACTTTAAATTTTTTAATTGTAATCCTTTTTTCGGTACTACATTATTTGTATTAGCTAATGAAAATTATAATTTGATAAACGGTGATGTTGATTTACAAAGAAAATATCAAGTGGTGGAGTATTTAATGAGGTTAATTTAAAAAAATAAATATATATAGGCCTTAAAGACAATACAGCTTGTTTTCTTTCATCTTATTGTTTATCAGGACAAAATATTTAAGAACCATTTATTTTCGTTGCAGTACAAAACGATTTCTGGGTATCAAGATACGGGATCTAAAGCATTATTTTAATTATAGACTTATGGAGACACGTGAAGTTTCAAAAAATGCATTTGATATATTGTCATCTGCTTTTCGAGTTCACAAGAAAGCAGTATTACTGCAACCGGACAAAGTGACAAAAATTATATTAGCCGTGATTTATTTACATGAATTTTAAGAAAAAAATTTGTTCAAAATCAATTTATTATCCGTAGATTTTTAACTTACGAATTACAGATACAGGAAATATTACCCCTGGACTTTAGAAACGAGATACATAAATTTCACAATTAATTAGTATTTCTAAAGTAGCTCTCAAAAGTACTGTTGTAGTTTAAATGATGGCCGAATTTAGAAACTACTCCAATTCCACAAAACTAGATGATTGCGATTAAAGGAAAACTACAGAAAGGAAAGAAAAGGAGATCGCAAGAAGAGTTATTCAGAGAAGAAGGAGATGACAAAAACTGTTGAGAAAGGAAAAAAATATAAAGATCTAGGTGTTAAGTCTGTAAAACGAGCGATTTATAGGAAAATAAAAATAAGTTTGAAGTAGGAAAAAGATGCTAAAAGAAAGGAAACTTGCATGTTTTTGGTAGCTGTTTTACATAGTTTGCGCTAGACTGCAGATAAAATAGTATGCGAAGTAGTCAAATAGAGAGAAACGGAATTTCCATCTAGGAATATGACTGCGAATACAAAGAAGTACCCTCAATACTCGGTGTGACAAGGAAGAAGAAATCACTTTAAACGGCCGTGACTACAGAGCAAAAGTTCAACAGGAAAAGCAGAATGATTGATTATTCAGCATTCAAGCGCAAACTGCAGAAGACAAGCTTACAATATACTGGGGAAAGAATGGGGAGGAAACGTAAATAAAAAAGGGAGCAGCATAATTAATACAGAATTCATACTAGTCTCGAAAATGTTCACCATCTTGATTCAACAAAAAATACCAGGATAAGAATAAACTGATGGAATTAATTAAATACGAAAATTTAGCAGTTTTAAGAACAACTGGCAATGAGGGAAGAACAAGTATAATGAATGCACACAGTGGAATGAAAAGGTAGTTCTGCATAAAGAACTGGTCTTTCAGAGGACGGAGATGAGCACTTGGACAAAATGTGATCAGCGTCACATGTGAGTGTAAAAAAGAGAAGTCAATATAATAGAGAAACAAGAAAGGGAGACAGGAGAACGGTTTTGAACGAAACAAAGTCTAATAGGTAGATACAATGAACATTGAGCATTTATACGGGGAAAATTATGTAAAAATTTCCGATTTTCAAGTGAAATCTTTTTTAACTATGCTTAGCAATTCAGAAGAAGAAAATCGGCCAACAAGACGTTTCGAAATAATAGCTGAATGAGCGAGATAGCCTTTTCTTTACCCTCAATACCAGCACATCTGGAGACCCACATGAAACTTGTATATGATAAATGTAAAAGTAAGAGTAGGCAAAAATTAAGTATTGGATATATAAAAGTAAAGTGAATTCCATACCCTTGACAGGGCGTCGGGATTGTGAAGTTAAGGTTCACAATGTACTAAGCCTAACGGCACTAATGAGAGTAGGGGGGCCAGTTCCTTTCTCTCGGCCGCCTTTACTTTCCTAGATTTCTCTGGTACCCAATTATTTCAGGCTGGGTAAGCTTGGGAGCGACTTGGATCCGGGACGAGACAAGTCTCGAACCCGTGACCTCCGGCTTGGTAGCCAAGCACCTTAACCACTAGGCTACCACGCTGCCATTGGATATATAGGATAGCTGAATTTGAAACAGGATGAATGTATGAAGAGAAAGTACAGTCAAGCATGCTTTTAAGATCAGCTACCAAAAAAATGTTTCAGTCAGGAACAGAAACTGTGAATTCAGTGTTACTTAAAATTGCCAACGACTCGGATAATGAATTTATAAAGCGTAAAGAATATCACAGGGTCACCACTTCGGTTGAAAAAAGATAAAGCTTTTGGGACATTTAAATGTTTTAACGTAAACGAATGGATGTAATTTATATGTTCTGAAAATAATAATCAGCTGTTGCCGAAGTATCGAAAGGTGATATCAAAAGGTACAGGGAGATTTTTAATAGAAATCAGTCGAAATTTTTTTCTAAACCAGACGTCTGTCTATGATCTTATTTTTGAATTTGAACCTACCATTAAATCGCTTATTCAATGTACTAAATGTTTTTTTATCAGGTGTATTGCCAAACATTACCGAAGTTCTCGTGAAATTCTACCACCCTGCTCTGACAAGTACTCTTTTTTTGACTATAATTAGCAGTCCTCCATTTCCGTTTGTCGTAATTGTAAGGGTGTTCATTGCGCAAACAATCGATAGTTTTCAAAATGGAATTGCAAAAACAAATTAAGAAAATAATTCGCATGTAAATATTCCCTATTCGGAAGCCACCAGTAAAATCAAAAACCTCTTAGCGGTAATTCTCATCCCTTCTATGTAAACTGTACTGTTGCCTCTCTTTCTTCTTCCACTGGTTCTTCTACTAAAACGTACCCTTTATCTCCTACAAGATATTTTCATCGTGTTGCTGCAACGAAACATTTGTCTAAACTGAAATGTATCCACTTCCTCTAACTAAACGCTACCATACCTCTCAAATTTCAAGCAATACACACTAGGAAAATAAATTTTCTCTCCAGGTATAATATTGTTTCATCCTCAGACTTTGAAACGTACTCGTACTTAATGTTTGTTCTTCACAATAATTTTTTTCAACCTAGTAATAAATCTATATTTCCTATATCAATTTGTTATTCCTATTATATAAATGGTTTTCATTCTCTTATATTATGCAATGGAATTATTGAAACATACACGGGAACACATTTCCTAAAGTATATTAAACATGTATAGTATTAGCATAACTTTGTTGTTTGAAACTTGACTTTTACATTCCTCGTATTAGGAATCCAATTCTCCTCTCATAACATCAACATCTCTTTTGCCTCTAACTTTTCCTCGCTTCTTAATTTCATACGCATTTCTGTTGTCCGTATATTTTTAAACCTCCTCTTCCCTTTTAATCTTCTCTTTTTGATTATCTCAATTAATTATCTTTATCTTCTCTTTTTGGTTTTCTTCCTCGTCACTTTATTAATAGCGGAGACTGAAACGCTTATTATCCTGCCTACGAATGCTAACCTTTCTGATATTTAATGCTCCTTAACGACCTCTCCCTAACCTAATTCAGGAATTCATCTATCTCCACTTGTCTTGATTTAACTTTTTCCTCTTCCATTGGTCTTAATACCTGGAGAGCCTTTCGAGTTGTTACAGTAGCAATTATGTTCCCATATGAATAACTCCTCTTAGTTTTACTTTTTCTACTTTTCTCGGGATTCTTCATTCTCCTTCATGGGATTTCATCAAAAAAAAAATTGTACTCCATTCCGTTCCTTGGTTGATTTGTCTCTCCCTAATACCACTCAGACTAATTCTGATCCCAATTCTCATTGTAATTCTTTTTTTACATTTTATCACTTCTGCTTTTTATTTATCTTCTCCTTCTCGCCTTCCTTCATCATCCATTCATCACTGTATAGCCTCATCAGTTTGGTAGAATGAAAAGTTGTAACACTGCATTTGGTCATCGTTGCACATCTTCAGAACTTACCGTTCTAATTCTAAAATCGAGAATTTTCTGGCTTATAAAGGAATTAATGCTAGAACTAGGTTTATATTTAAAGCCTCAAAGATGTTTTTTTTTTTTTTGGAACAATTTCTATTTTTTTTCCCCTCTAGAACTATCCCTCTTTCACATATTTGGAAAATTACCAAAGCTTTTAAATTCCCATCCTCTAAATGTCTTTCCAATTTCAACGTTCTTGTGAATAACGAATACCCTTTATTGATTCTGTCGTTCCTGCTTACGTTCCTTCTTTTGATAAATTGTGCTCTATTCCATTTCTGCAAAATTCTCCTTCAAACTTCTTAACTTTGGCTTTGAATTTTAATGAATTAAAGTTTATTCTATTCAAATCTTTCAGACCCACTCCAGGTCTTGGTGATATACCTTATCTCGCTCTTAACTTATCTGAGCAATCCCTCAGTTTCCTTCTCAACGTTTTAAATTTTTTCCTTTCCAGGGAAATAACTTCTTTCTTCTGGAAATATTTTATCATTGTTCTCATTCTTAAAAAAAAGTTCTTTCTTACGACTCATTTCCTCAGCATCCAACATCCATTTTATGCTGAACAATCGTCTTTTTTAGTGGTTAAAGAACGGTAATGTATTTCCTGGTAATTGTGTGAAATTCTGTTTGTTAGGCAAAAAAGCAAGGGTTTTTGCATCGTATAATTATTGGTGATCAAAGGTGGATCCACTACGATAACCCAAAGAAAAGAAAATCATGGGGACCACCTGGCCATGTTTCAAAATCGACAGCCAAACCTAATGTTCATGGAAAAAAAATCATGCTGTGTATTTGATGGGATCAGCTTGGTGTCGTGTATTATGAGTTGCTTAAACCGAACGAAAAAATGACTGGAGCTCTCTATCGAACCTAATTAATGAGATTGAACCGAGCACTTAAGGAAAAACGCGCCCATTATGACTACAGACATGAAAAAATTATTCTTCTATATGAAACATACATAATGTATATTAACTCTGCATGTGTTAGTGTGTTGGAAAGTTTTAACTCTTTGTACTCTAAAAAATTTCATAGAGATGTATATGATTAAATGAGTATTCTCGACGCATGCCAGAAAATCAATTTTGAACATTTAAAAAAAAATGTACATCAAATATATCCTTTGCAGCAATTTAAAAAGATTGTATAGTAATACAAGTTATTGAATTAATCAGTTTTGATTAGATATAGATCAAACTTAAAATTATTAGCAATCGTTCCGCTCTGGTTACTCATATACAAAGCATCCCACTAGAAAGTTATTGATGAGAATAAGAGCAAAATCGCAACAAAGGTTAGTACTGCAGTTATTTTGGTTAGATAATAGCCCCTTATAAAAAGTTTGTATTGCGGTTATTTTGGCCAGCTATATTTGAAATATCTTCCAAAATTTATGAACTGTAACATGATCCATTGCAAAAGGTTAGTATTACGTTATTTTGGTTAGATGTATTTGAAACACCCTCCTCACACGCTTAGATAAATTGGTACCACAATTATTTTAATTAGATATACATTAATGCATCTTTTAAATCACATAAACACAACAGATTCTTCAAACATAGGTAAAATATACATAAAATTATATGCTTGAAGAAGCAATGATAACAAAGTCTAGTATGTAATCTAATTTGAGCTAATTATCACATCAAAGCCGTTCTCAGAGATATTTATTCAGACAAACAAGTGAAGCATGGCAATATTGGGTTAGTCAGTTATTGGCATTTGGTAGTTACAATAAAACGCATCCTCAAAAGCACACACACATAAACAAAGGTTTTAGTATGTGTTAAAAAAGTGTTAAGTTAGTTGGACAATAGCAAGTGTACCGTCAATAATACATGTAAACGTGAGACCATACAAAACAACGTAGAACAGGGTAGAAAAATTATTAAAATTGGTTAGTTAAAGCCTTTTCCTAATTCCTGTTTTTGGTCGAGTGCTATTACTGACTGAAGGCACTCATACAATAATGTCTGCTGAGGAATGAAGGTTTGAGGGTTACTGAGATATATTGTTTTTACTTCACAACATTGAAGACATATATATATATATATATATATATATATATATATATTAATTACAACGTAATTCTTAGGCTACCCCCCATTCGAAAAAATGTCCCAATTTTATGTAACGTTGGTGTATTTTATAGGATTTTTTTTATTGTTATTTAAAAAATGTCACAATTTTAAGCGATGAAATATGTAACGAAAAATATAACGAAAAAATTTCTTAATTTTATATAATGAAAGTTAATGTTAGAATTGGATTTTTGTGGTTATGTTATTTTTTTTTTTGTGTTGATGCCAGTAAGAATTACGTTGTAAATTTTGATCATTTTATACATAGTATAGAAGAGCAAGAGACAGAAATGAAAGCAAGAGGGGTCAAGGGGCACAGCCCTTTGCGAGGTCAAAATGGCCGAGTTATATATATATATATGTGTGTGTGTGTGTGTGATAAGCAAGGGATTGTAGTTAGCATAGAACGCGTCAGTATAGGGGTGAAGTTTTGCTGAAGAGTCTGATGTAAATGGGGGCATTGTCATTTGACTAAATATTGACTATTGATTAGTTGAAGAAAAAAATTGTAGTCGTGCGATTAGATACTCGCTTCTGATTAGCCAATCTCCCAGAACGAAGGTTTACATACCATTAACAGGCTTCAATGAAAGAATACTAGGATATAATTCAAGCAGCAAGGGGAAGAGAGATGTGATGGTGGGTTGCTATATCTCCTGACAACGAAAAGCTACAATGCAACAACGAGTGGGGTACGTGTGTGCTTTGCGCGAATCACAAACTATGATATACACTATTAAGGCAAAAAATCTTCTGGAAACTATGTAAATTTGAAAACAGCTAAATCTGACAGAACAATATCAGAGTAGTGAAAAATTTTACAATTTCAGGCTCTCTTTAGGGAAAAGAAATTGAAAGTATTAAGGTAATTAAAGAAATAGTTACAGGGGAAAAAAGGAGTGAGCAAAAGACAACAGCTGGATAAAAAATATCAGTCAGTGTATGGGAATCACACTCAAAGAAAAAGAAATTGTTAATATGCCAATGTACAGTACTTATGCTGGTATTTTATTGTTGATTTTTATTACTGTTTTAGTCTGATGAAGCTTACTGTATCGGTCAATCATCCAGTCTAGATAGTTACCTTAGGCAAGATAAAATTATAAATGTGGCAAAGGTAGCTGGATGTGAAGCGGTACATCCGGGATATGGATTTTTATCCGAAAATGCAGATTTTGCCAAATCTTGCGAGGATAATAATTTAGTTTTTATTGGTCCACCTTCTTCTGCTATACGAGACATGGGAATTAAAAGGTAGTATAATGATATTCGAATATTTTCAGTGGATAAGCTTGTAATAATTTTCTTTATTATATCTTTTATATATATATATATGTATATATATTTACACTTTAAACAGAATTTTATTATTAAATAATTGTGTCTTTTTTACACCTTTGTTGATATTATATTTGTAAATAGATCCATGCTATTATCTGTTTATTGAATGGATTATTTTATAACCTTGAATTTTATTATAGTACATCTAAGAAAATTATGGCAAAAGCCAACGTGCCGGTAATCAGCGGTTATCATGACAGTGATCAGTCGGATGAAGTCTTAATGATGGAAGCTGAACGTATCGGTTTCCCGCTAATGATAAAAGCGGTTAGAGGAGGCGGTGGCAAGGTAAAAGAAGCATTTCGTAACCGATTTAAAAATTGCCCTCCGCATTTAACTTTTATTTATTGTTATGTTCCATTCTGATTAGTATGGTACTTTTTGTTTTCATAAATCAGGGGATGAAGATAGCAGTGAACAAAGACGAATTTTTTCCGCAGTTAGAATCAGCGCGAAGAGAGTCACTCGGCGCATTTGGTGATCAAGTAGTTTTACTGGAACGTTATGTTACGTCGCCACGTCACGTTGAAGTACAAATCTTCGGAGATCGTTACGAAAATTATGTTTACCTATTTGAAAGAGATTGCAGTGTTCAAAGACGTCACCAAAAAATCATTGAAGAAGCACCTGCAGTATGTGTGTTATTGTTATCGCGTTTAAAAGTATAATCAAAATTTCCCCACGTAATTTTAAATTCTGAGTAGAAATGGAATCTTGCATTTTAATGTGGTTAATTTGTTTTTAGTAACAATCCAGTTGTTTGTATGATATTTGTTTTCGTAAATAAGTGAAACAATGAATTTTACATGTCAATATAATAATTCATTGTAATTATTATTGTCGTATTTTTTTTTCTAACTACGGTCTACTCCCAAAATTAAAAACAAAAAAAGAAAAACCGACAATTTTGAACAAATTTTCAGTATAAAATAAATAATTTTTAAAATATAGTATAATTTGATAACTTTGAAAAATATTTTTTTATAATAAATTATTTTTTGTATGTATAAATATTTACAACTGAAATAATTTATTTAATTACTACAAAGTTCTTTTGGTTCTACATGTATGATTTGTTATTTACCTTTTTTGACTGCTTCAAACATCACCAAAATGTCTTACATAAATATTTCTACACATTTTCGATTTTTATATTACCGTACACATATTTTGAAGTTACAATTTGTCAAAAAAATATTTTCAAATTGCATAGTCATTTTTTTGTTTTTTTTTTTGCTTTTGTTTTTCATCTACTTCTTATCGACCCCCTCTATATCGTTTACTTGTTGTATATACCGAAAAATTTCATGTTGCATAAATGATCATTGTTATTTTTATTACTACTTATTTTCATTTCTTTTAATATATACCTTCTCTTTCTCTCCATCAAAACAGTCATAAATCACGACATGTAAATCAAATCAGTTTGAAAACCATCATTCATCTATATTATTACGACGAAACAAATCACATCTATATGTTATTTAATAATTTCGTCAGATCCCAATTCTTCAGCAAGATTACAGACAAGCTCGTAACATTAATGCATCGATAAGAAATTTATTATTATAATATACTTTAAGTATAATGTGCATACATAGTTATTTTTTTAAGTATCACAGAAAGGGTCTGTCTGCTCAGAAAATTGGTCCAACAGAATTTCTGATCGAACTGATAATCAGCGTTCGAATCTACGCGTGTAAAATTAGCTGCAAACTTAAGGATGAGGAAAAAGCTTGCAAAAATCAGGCAGGCGATTGCAGCAATGAACTTGAAAATAAAATATACCTGTTTTTTTCCCTTGCGTCTTTTATACCAAAATTAATAGTTGGTGTTTCCCTCTCGTTCGTATTAAAATTCTTCGCCAATATGATTCTTTCGATTATCGTGACATTTTTCTGTTAACTTTACCTTCATTTATTAACGGTAACAGTTTGTCATCCCTTAACCTTTCGATTACGCATCCAAAATTACTTATTTTTTCATTTTCTTCTTATGCGAAGGATTTTTCTTTCCACGTTGTGACACATGGTACTTGCTTCCTCGGATTTATTTTCAAAAGTATTCGGCTCTGTTACAGTTTCGTAAATTCGAACGAACAATCAAAGTGATATGTCATTATTTCACGTTAAATTTTGCTATATTGCAAAATACGGTATATATTTATAACTTAATTACTAACAAAGTACATACCACTCCGTAAATACTATTCTAATCACAACATTTTAATATACCCAGCACTTTCAGGTAACCCAGGAAAACTTAAAAAGACTATCCAGTTTTTAAAAACAACAAATATATATCCGCTTATTTAATTACAATAGCAAAGTTGTAGTATACGATAGCTGAAAAAAAAAAAAAAATCTGTTTGCCATGTTATTTTAGATTCATTTAATAATTTTCAATTTTAGTAATACTATTATTATTCACAATAATGCACGAAATCACTTACAAATTTCTACTTCTATATTTTAATTTAAAATCAGCTCAGCCATTAATTCGAGTAAATGTTTAATAGCCGAAGTTAACCAGTAAAACTAGAGAAGATCTTGGACGCTGCGCTGTTCGCGCTGCAAAAGCGGTAAACTATGTTGGAGCAGGCACGGTTGAATTTATATACGATCAGAACGACGGATTGTTTTATTTCATGGAAATGAATACTAGACTTCAGGTGGAACATATTGTTACAGAGATGATAACTGGTACGGATCTGGTCGAATGGCAGCTACGGGTAAGCGTTTCTCAACATATGATGAGTAAAAGACATGACGTCCGTAATTTAATTAATGAACTAAATATGATTTCGTACCATTATTTTGCCAATCTTCGATGATACAGTTTTGATATTTTCGAAGCGAAATTTTTGATAATTAAATTTGTTTCCTTCGAGATCATCTATTAATCGTATTTTTACATTTATCATATCGTGAAATGTAATATTTTGGCGATGTCTGTTCGGTCAGTAATGTGCGATTTGAATTAGTTTTCAGTATAAAATGTTGATTCTTATTTTAATAAAAAATTAAACTTGAATGGTTGGAGGTAATCATGACTATCGATAAATAATCAGATAATGCGACACTTTAAGTAACTTAAAAAAAAGTTCCAAATACTGTTGTATTCGTACGGAGATGAAAAAAGATGCGCAGTTGACGGAGTTGTAAAAATTGGTTTGGTCAAACTATTCTAAACATTTCAAAAAAAAAAAAAAAAACATCGTTGACGTATCTTTTATAATATGTATCTTATTTTCATATTTCTCGTGTATTGCTTGCGATTAACGATTGAAATAACGTAATTGTTTACTTTTATTTTCAAAAATTTCTAAAAAGATAAAAAGTGATAAAGCGAAAAATAACGCTCTACGTATATGATCTTTAGCCGTGCAAGTAAATAACGGTGAACATTTTAAATTATAAGTAAACAGTTACTTTTAAAAAAAAAAAAATCTGTGAGTAATCTTTTCCGTAAATAAATTGCGCAGTCTTGCGAAAAACAATAAATTGTAAATATTTAAAAAAAAAAAAAAACGAATCTATATAGATTAGAATTACACTTGTTAAATGTATAAAGTTATAAATTCTACAAATACGTAAGGATCAATGTTTCCTTTTTTGTTCTAACTGTTTTAACCGGGGGAAAAAAAAAAATGTAGGTTGCGGATGGTGAAGAGCTTCCATTAAAACAAAATGATATTTCGTTAAATGGGCACGCTGTTGAGGCACGAATATACGCAGAAGATCCTTATAATGAATTTTTGCCTACAGCGGGACAAGTGAAATATTTATCCACACCGGAAACTTCTAATCACGTTCGTATAGAAACAAGTAAAAACCATTAATTGTTTTTGTATATCATACGCTAGTACTAAATACTACGATAGCTAATCATTCCGAGAAAAACTATTATTCGACTGCGTGATAAGTTAATAATCGTTTTCATCTAACCATAAACATTTCACATCTAAATGAAATTAAACGTTTGATAAAAGATAAATGTTGCGTGCCGGCTTATTTTTTTGGGTGCAGCTCAAATTCAATTTATTTTTAATAGTATTATTCGCGTTAATTTCGGATGACTTGGAACAATGCATGAAAATGGTAGTAATATATTTTAAAATGTTGGAAAAGAAAATTTCTTGAAAAACGAAGGAACGAAGATATCTAACTAGAGTTTAGTATGGAATTTTTTGATTATAAGAGGTAAGCAAGTTAGAAGCAGGAATTTTGGAGGAATAGAGAGATAGGTTGATGCAGTGTAATTCGCGTCAAAGAATCGGGGACATTTCATTACTCTATAACAATATGGCTAGAGATCCACAGAAGTCGATGTAGATGAAATGGAGGACAAAAAGATTGTAGATAATAGAATGTTTGTAAAGGATGATAAAGTGGCAAGAGTGGATGGGAATATGGAAGGAAATGGCTTGGAGGGCGCTTATAGAGTCGGAGATAATTAAATAGTTGGAAAAGAAATGTTGAGAGAAAATGCTCACAATGAAACGCGGATAGCCATTAGTTCAGCAGTAAAAATAGTACAAAAAGAAGAAAGACGAGTAGATTCACAGAAACTGATGTCCCGGAGAATGAAAACGGTTTCAACTTTATTAGGCCCCCTTTAACCATCTGCGAAAGTGATCCTATGAAACGGAAACAGGAGCCTGGATAGTTACTGTAAAAATTTCGCATGACCACTGTAACGACATGAGACTTGGAAGAAAAAGAGAGACAAACAATTTAAATCAGATACGAAAGCTCAGCAAAATTGGAAGAAAAGTAAGGAAGATTATAAGAAGAAATAAAACAAGATGAAAAAGAATTCGGAGGTAAAGGAATGCGTGAAATAGGAATTATCTTAGGAGTAATACACCAGTTTTGCAAAATAGAGAGATAAGAAAAGATAGGACTAGAGGATGTCAATCGTAGACGTTTAGGAAGGATGAATGAGAAGAGGGTATGTATTTTTGACTCAGCGAGAATTGCCGATACTGGAGATATGAAAGTATTGATGCAGAGGAAAGAGCAGTAATTTGGGATAATATTTGGTTTACTAAGAAGCTATTTAGAAGCACAAATAAAAATAAACAAGCAACGGTAAAATTTAAAATTATGGATTTGCATAGGAAAACGTGGAAGGGGTCGTCTCCTCTTTTTGTAGGCAAAAAGGGCTTTCAGCAAACTCAGTCTCTCAAGAGAAAACGCGAAAAGAAAATTAATATATTCGTAGAAAGACAAACAACTGTTAAGGAGTATACGAAGATAGCAAAAGCAATCTTTGCGAGCGACTGGTGTAGAGTTTAAAGATAAATAGACGACTGCCGGATAACAAGGTAAGAAAAAAACAATACAAGAAGATTTTGAATGGGAAATAAAAAACTGTAATGGGAAAAGAGATTATTCTAGCATAGCCAAAAACAAAATGATTTCCTCAATCGCGTCTACAATATCATGGGACTAGGGGAAACGTAGTATGTCACAGGGGGGAAAAAAGCGGAAATTCACAGAAAGAGAAGCAGCCGAAGTGATATAAATATTGAAGAGAGCAGGACTAAGGTAGAAACCTTGAGGCGCGAGAGAAAATTCGTATTACTTGGAACGTTGTAAAAAAGAAATGAATAGAATACAATGCAAGATCAATTACGGGAGAAGCAAACTGCATTAATCTATACAAAACGTATAAAATAAAGACCGCCGAGTTTTCATTCCAGCAGCTAATTTGTAGTTGTGTTGTTTACCTTTGGCGATAGTATGCACCGCTGTATCTATACATATATTTTTCAGGGTTTTAAATGAATAACTAAATTAATATTTATATTTAAATACTTGCAAAATATTTCCCAGTTAGCTCTACTGCTTGTTAGTTTTAACGAATGTTTAATAAATGTTTTGGTTTTGAACTAAAAAACAATTACAAAAGCATGATTTCAATTTATACAGTCTATACGGTTTAAATGTTTTTTCTTATAAAAACTTAAACAAGAGTTGACCATTCGGTTAGATCTGTTTACAGGCAATTGTGCGTAAATTGTTTCCATTAATTGTTTTTCCCAACATAATTCCTCTGTTGTTTCCTCTATTACAATTCCATCGCCTGCTTTTAACTGAAATGTTTACATACAAAGTATTAGCGCTTAGGCTGGGAAATGTGTTTTTCAATGTTTGACACCAGGATTATACTCATGCAAATGAATTGAAGGCGTGCATATTTTCCTCAACTTCATTTAAGTAAATGTTGTTCGGGTTAATTATGTAATTTTAATTTAGTCTATTTGACAATTTCAAAGAAACGGGGAAAAAATGCGACAGACTATTTCTGTTTAAAATTGTTGGTATTCAGTATATCAAAAGTAATTTATTATTTTTTTGTAAACGCACTCAAGTTTGCTCACTGAATTTAAATATCACACGAAATAACATATCGGTTGCAATATTATAATAGCGTATTTTCTCATTAGTTATTACTCTGTAACAATAATTTTCGATTATACAAGTCCATTTAAAAATTAAATTACGAATCACATACACAAATGGACTGTTTAGTAAAATAAATACGTATAACAATTCACAACGCTTCTATATTCTAAATAATGAAATGTATTCCTTGTACAAATTTATTAACTGAAGCAAAAAAATTGATGCGTGGAAAAAGGAGGTGCAAAAATGGTTGAAGGAATGGTGCAAAGACTGAAGATCAAGTTTCGTCCTTTATCTCGCTACTCTTTAATGGTTCTTTTCTGTTTACGGTTTTGTTGGTTTTTGACTTTGTCGTGTCCTTCCTGGATTTTAGGTTCTCACTGATCTTATTTCGATTCTAAATATTAATCTGTCTGCATATATTGGTGTACAGATGCGTATCACGCGGCATTCATCGTTGTTTTATTGGCATACGTATGTATATGCTATTACTTTAATATGCATAATGCTAGGTTTATTATTATTGTTAGTTATGAAATAAGTTAAGTTAGTTGTAATTTTTGTACTATATTTCTATTATAATAAACGTTGATAAGGGTGTTGGGCATTCACACAACGGGTATATTTGCCCTGTGAGACCTACGACTTATTTTTTAAAACCAAAAAAGAAAAAATGAAAAAAAAACTTCCTTTTGGTTTTCCAATTCTTTTTCGGCGGTATAATTAAAAACACAGTCCAAATTCTGTCAGATAATACCCTCAGCATTCAAGAAATGGTGATTAATTTTTTTTTTGAAGAATAAAAAATATAAGTATTGACAATATTATTAGCAAGCATCACAAAATGCTATTATACACAATTTATCAGCATTGTCGAGGTTTCACTTTCAAAGCGATACCAGCCTTTGGGTTTTGTAAAATATTTTCAAATTAGTATATAAGAACAATATTAATTAATAATAATAATAATATTTTAAATTTACTTTTGAAAATTTTAATAAAACAGTAAAAGCGTAGAGAAATTTATACTGTTCTAGAAATATTCTTTTTTAGGTAGCTTCCAGTTCGTTTCAAATGAATAGAAAATAACTGAAGTTCAGAACAGAGTGTAAGAACGCAACATAAATAAACGCATTTATTTTAAATTTAATGTAATTTTACACGGTATATGGCGTTGAAATATATTTCGTGTAAATTCGTTCTCCTTCCAGGCATAAAAGAAGGAGATGATATAAGTGTGCACTATGATCCGATGATAGCAAAACTGATTGTTTGGGCCCGAAATAGGCAAGAAGCATTTTCGAAACTGAATTCGTTGTTACTGAATTATAATGTAAGTACACACATTTAAATTATTACGCCGATTTTTCTTTACATTATGCCGTTAGCATTTTTCACAAAAGGAAGCTATTGGTAAATTTTCGAGAAAGGATGATGAGCGAGCGAGAAGAGAATATTCTGCAGTGTAGCTTTAGTTTCTTACTATCTTGAACACGCATCGACGAAACCTACATATCGCACTAAGAAGAAACCTATTTATAACGTACTTTTATCATGTATAAAAACAAAATATTTATTTGGTTTAAATTCGCAAAATAACACGCGGATTTCGTATGTTTTTTTTTTTTTTCTTTTTTTTTTTTATTTGTATAATTTCGTTAAAATCGCCACAATTATTCGAATGATATTTTGAGAAAAATGCGTCTAATCGGATTGGCTGACAGATTATACGTAAATTTTTCCGGAAGCCATTGTTGATCCGGTTGAAATTTAAAATTCTTTTTACCAATAAGGTCATTAATATTAAATCAAATCGCACGCATTTTTTACATTTGAAAATGTGAGCTCTCATTTCCCTTCACGTTATCCAACACCGATTTTGAATAATTAAGGAACATTTTAAGTATATGTTGTAACAGTTTTCGTAAATTTTACTGATATTATAACTGACTGATTTAATATCTAATCGATAAATCTGCGTACTTTATCATATTTAAATTGTATTACAGCTGCTAGTTCAGTGAATGTAGAAACACTCGTCTAACTACATACATGGTAGAGTCCAAATTGTGACAATAGTCGAGAACAAAAAATGAATTAAAAGAAAAGTAAGGAATTGTAAAGACTAGAGTATTAAGAAATGTTAATTAGCGAGAGAGAGTGTAGTCTACATAATAGAACTTACATGATACGAATTGCAATTGTTGTTGAGATCGAGAAATTTAGACAAAAATAGAAAATTTTAAATAAATTATACTTAACAAAAACAAAACAGTATAAAAAGAGAAAGACTATTTAAGGTATAAAAAAGGGGTAAACAGTAAAACGTAGGATGACAAAGGAAACAACTTATTTTCTATTTTCATCGTTTGTTAAAATATTCCGTCTGTATCTGATTAAGCGTTTTATCCTGCGTTTCCGGCACGATGTATCTACTGTAGGGAATACTTAGAAAAGAGCACACAGTTAACAGCCACAATAAGGTAATCAGTCCAGTTTGTAGGAAATAATAAAAATAAAAATAACGTATTACTAAGATAATCGTGTATATGACGAAACCGCAAATTCCGCAAGCCAGCCCAACCGAATGTGACGGAAAAATTTCACTCGGCATTAAAGAAGGATAAATCATGACTCCGACTAAAGCGAAACAGTAATAACAGTAGATGCCGGTAAGAATGATCCAGAAGTACGGCTTATTATCCCAGTGCTGATAGTGCAATTCGTAAACGGCCATTACGGAAGTAGCGGCAGTCATTCCGAGGGCGGATACGGTTATGCAGTTTTTTCTGCCAAGATACAGAGAAGACAGAAACGGAATGAAGCTGGATATAAAGCAGGCCGTGCAATGAATAAAGTCCATATGCTCCTTGAAGGGTATGCGCAATTCATCGTACAAGATAACCGTGCAACCGGTTAGGATTGTAATTCCGGAGGTTTGCTGTAGAATAATCAGTCCGAACATTATGGCGAACTGTTTCCAGCACGATAATAGGTTCGTCCAAATTCTCTCCACAGACAAGCGGTCTGCAGCCGGTTTAGTGTAATGCGTTCTGATATCGAGAATTTCTTTTTCAGCTTCGCTTCGGGAGTATCGAATGGAATTTAAAATCGCGGTAGCTTTGTCGATGTTCTTGGTTTTAACGATCAGCCAGTTAGGCGATTCCGGCAAAAAGCATTGCATTATCAGAAAGATCACCGACATCGTTAGGAAACAGTACGCGGAAGTCCTCCAACCGCTCTTTTTAATTAGTATATTATTGCATATAATTCCAATCGCAAACGCCGGCTCTTTTAAATTCATCATGATACTTCTCGAGTCGGACATGCATATTTCTGCAATGTAAACCACTATGCAGAATGCCATACCTACGACAGAAATGAGAAAATATTCCTATACTTTTATTTAACTTAAAAACCCGTATTTAAGGTGAAAAAATGAGCTTCGGAATCACACAACAATTCGCGTATTATAGAGTAAAAATTAGTGAAAAATTGTCTTTGAAAAGTTTAGAAATTTAGCCAACAGTTTTTTTTTCTCTTAAATTAGATTCAGATTAGAATGATCAAAACAACAATTCATTTTTTAAAATAATTCATAATGTGCGGAGTAATAAAATTAAAACAGTCGAAATAAGAGAAAGAAAATATTACACTAGTTGCTCGAATTTTTTTTAATATAACGTGGTATACTTAATTTACCTCTATTAGCCCAAATAAAATGCTGAATTTATACCTTCCGACTTGTATTGTTACCGAATCACCGGGTAGAACCCTATTTTATCGACGCAATTTTTCGTCGTTGTTATATTGTCATGACAGAAGTGCCGTTTATATAGGCTACTCTGAGACCATTCTCTGCCGAATGGGAAATTAGAAATTTTCAAGAAAATTATGTTTAAGCACCCATCATCTGAGGACAGAAAAGAAAAATATAGTAAACGAACAATGAAACGGACATAAATGTTTATTGCTAATAATATTAGTGAAAGACATTTTAAAATACGCTATAAAAAATAAATTATGTAAAGCAAACGTTGCAGCTGTTGGAAACATTCGATTAACGAAGAATGCTCAGAATCACTCTTTAAAATACTGACAAGAGTTTTGTACATAAATCGTCTTAAAAAAATTATCAAAGTTTCCTGGGGATCGTCGGGAAGATAGAATTGTACTGGAAAAAAGACACAAATAAAAAATTCAATTGCCGAAATGAGCACACCTTAAAATTCAACAGTGATACTGCTCTTCAGGTTGTAACAAAGACAGTAAGTACTCCATCTTTACTAAGCTTTTCATTTAATCTCTACAGTATACAGATTGCCCTGAAAAGCTACTCACATTTGTAGATCCGAGCGGCGTGAATGCGTGATGCGACTTTCACTTTTAATTGCTCGTCATCCGCTACTATTCAGTGTCATAATATGATATATTAAGAAATCTTTATAATAACACCATAGTAGACTTCAAAAAATAAAACTAATTACATTTAGCATATCAGTTGTTTGTAATTTAGAAATATAGAAAGAATTATTCAGTCTTTTGGACCTCACCGAAGGGAAACCATCTAGACCTCCCAGTTCTACAATGCTTGTAGAAAAATAGATTTTAATTGACTAAACTGTTCTTGTCGAAAAAAAATAAATATATACATATATTTAAATGTATTTCTAGATTTTCTTATAACTACTATATCGAATCCGACATTTGAAACTACATGAACATATAAAATAGGTTGTAAGTAAATGGCAAGATCATGATTTAAATGAAAACAGAAAAATATCTTCATTAACATTAGTAATAAATAGTCGAATAAAAAATAAGTACGTTATGTAAAATTAAAAAAATATCGCATACCGGAACGAATAATATTTAGTGAGTTTTCCCAAATGAACGTAAAAACGGTGAAGGTGGCATGTTACACGAATGTCTATTTAAATAAAACTAAAAAGAAAAAGAAAAGAGGAAGATAAATTACAATTTTCAACCATTCATAAAAGTATTTGAGAAAATATTCGAAAATTGTTTATCAAACACAACATGAACATAGGATGAATTAGATCTCTCGCGAGTAGTAGATTCAAAAAAACAAAAAATGCGTGTACACTACTATACGAGTTATTAGTGGAAATCGGTAAGTAAATTATTTTCATATATGAAATATATACGTATTTTGTCCTCCATTAGAGAACGTAAATGACTATCAATATCTAAGTATATATATATATATATATATATATATATATATATATATATATATATATATATATATCGATAAATCCTTGAACTGGAAAAAACACATTCAAAGTTTAAATTCGAAAATAAGACAAACAAATCCGACTTTATATAAAATGAAGCAGCTACTATCACATCGAATACTACGTACATACTATAATTCAATAATAATGTCTAGAATTTTATATGGAATGCAAATATGGGGCGAGGCTGAAATAAATAAAATAAGCAAAATACAGAAGAGGCGTTTGAAACTTATACTCCCCCACTGGAAGGAAAACAACAAAATATCCCCCAAGATGTACTATTTCTATCATAGATTACCAGAATTTAATGTTTTATTTACGGTTAATTTCAAATACTAAAAAATTCCGGATATAAAAATTGTATTATCGAAAAAGCGCTCGGTAATCACTACGTAAATCTATGTGAACTTTTACAAAAACGACGACGGAGCCCTGAAATGGACTATTTCAACAAAATAATTACGAAATTCGGATTTTGAAGAAAACGTTAAAATACGGGATGCGCAACAAAGTTGACAACAGGAAAAAACAAACGGTACACGCGAACAAACAACAACAAAGAACGGACTTACTAACTGTTAACGGATGGACAATAAACGACTCGATCACAAACGGTTGACGAGCGACCATGTTTGTTTCTTTTTTTGAGTTGCACAGCGATAAATAAAAATGGTGGTCAGATCTAAATAACTGAAAAACGTGTCTTTTTCAAGAAAATAATACTAAAAGCGAAATCGTTAAGCGGATACGGCATTTAAAAATATTAAAAAGAAATTAAAATATACATCGTTTGCCATTTTCCTCCCGGATGAACCGGAAGGTTCATCAAAGGGCAGAGATACCAAAGAATTGGTCGTTCTCTTTCGAATAATTTCATCTACGAGCACATCAACAGTACCGACGTCGCTATGTTCATCAGGATATAGTTTCATTATCCGACCGAGTTTGTAGAGATGTGGATTTAGATACTCGTCCTTCGATATAACTACGTTTCTGACTTCCGAATTTTTTAACTTGTTGAACCATCTATTACGTGACATCTATTACGTGACTGCAACTGCGACAAGTAATCTTTAGACCGCAACCGCTAGAAAGAAATGACTCTGTTTCCAATAGCGTCGCATCGTTCGGATAACGGTATAGATTCGTCTTCAGTCTCAGGCAATGCGACAAAAGCATCATCAATCAGTAAGTGTTCGGAAGTAATTACATTTACGGTTTCGAAAGAAACTTTATAGACTAACGGACGGGAATTCAAAATACATTCAATTCTGGTAAATATCATACTATAATCTTCATAATTTAGTATGATACCTTTCAAAACGCGTGTTAAATGATATTTCGCGGACTTCATCGCTGTTTCCCATATACCTCCGCGATGAGGAGACCGTGGTGGAATGAAGTACCACTTTATGCTTTCTTCTGCTGCCTGTTCAGGAATTCGATCGAAACTTACCTTTAAAAAATTATCAGTTCCAACGAAGTTGATGCCATTGTCCGAGTGCATCGAGGAGGGGCGCCCACGGCGAGAAATAAATCATTGTAAACTACTCAGGAAATAATTTGTGGAAAGCGACAAAACAATTTCCATGTGAGTAGCTTTTGTAACAAAACTGACGAATATTGTCACATAAATTCTACATCGGCGTAACGATCGGTGGTTGGTGCATTTACAGTCGAACAGTCCGACGAAGTCTATTCCGACGTGAGCGAAAGGACGGCTAACGATTACTCTTTCTCGCGGTAAATCAGCCATAATTTGTTGGTGTGTATCAGCTCTACATCGAATACATGCTGGGCAGCGACGAACACCGAATTTAACGTGTATGTGTGAAATTAATATTCTTGCAAAATATGATTTAGCGTCCAAAATAATCGGATGTTTCCTACCGTATGAAATGTCCGACTTGCAGAGCCGACCGGAGACCTGCATTACCTCGTCGCAATCTAAGAATGGTGTTAATCGCCTGAGCGGACTGCGCTTGCTGAAATTGCTGGATTGTTTTAAACGATTGCATTCATCCAGAAACGAACAATCTTGGACGATGCGGAAAATCGCAGTACGCGCTAACTCTAAATCGTTTTCGGACAGCCAACGATCCTTTGATTAGTTCAACTATCGGGAGATTTTCCGGTTGCGAAACAATTTAATAATACGAGCTACAACACGCACTAATTGAGAATAAGATGGAAATCTAGTGACGATAGATGAATCCAATTTTTCAGAAATTAAACGTTTGATTAATTTTACCTTACAAGTTTCTAATTTGCAATGCGGGTACACGATATCGGTGAGATCACATTTAAAAGGGTTGTTGCACAGTAAATCTGGTAAAATCAGCCATAATTTAGTGCTGGGTAAAGACAAAACTGATTATCCACGGGTGTCTAAATCTTCATATTTAGTCATGAATTCGGAATATATTTTTAGCTCAGGTTCTGATTGTCGCTTTTCGGAACAAAGTAGCTGAAAATAAGCACATTTTCGATTATCTTTAGACAGGTTCAGTCCAATTTTGAACGGTGATCTTACAATGAATTTTCCGTTAGGTTCCTTTGAGTAGGTATTTTCAAGGCGCCGAACACGCTGATTCCTCCACAGTTATTTTTTCTGACGTGCAGCTTACATTCTCTATGTCACAAAGTTTGTCTAATCCTTTCCTCCCCGTTGCCTTTAGTTATTCCTGTTTTTCTTTGTTTTTTCCATTTCTGACCGCCTGGCTATTTAGTTCTATCTCTTAATTTTTCATGTTGTTGAGTCAAAAAAAGTATCCTCAGACGACTTATTCGAAATCGTACTCCACCACTAAATTCATTGTTACAGCTAGATAATACCCTTTTAGACGAGTGGGATTCAATTTCGCAGAACACTATTCGCACTCTTATTGAATCGATGCCAGCACGATGCACTGCGGTGATTGAAGCTCGAGGCGTCAATACGAGATAATAAATCAAATGGTTTTTATTGTTCTTTGACTCATTTGTAATTTTTTTCATGTTTTAAGATGTGTTCTCTATAATCAATTATTTTCATTATTTTACACAATTTACGTTTTGTTTTTCGTACCGCTTGTGCTGTGCTGGTATAACATTTTTCCTACATTCTTAGTATATTAAGTACATTTTCAACATATTAAATACTTTTTTAGAACTTTTTGGAACGTTTCTGCTGCATTTTCTTGTCTTTTACTCAAATTTTTACTGTGTGGCAAGACTTTTATCGCACATTATATTAAGCTGCTGCCTGCAGGTACCGGTTGTACAGATGCGTATTACGGGGCGTGTTACGTATTTGCAAGCGTATATTATACTTAAACATAACACTAGGTTTACTAATATTATGCTTTATGGAGTAAATTAATATAGTTTGTAATTTTTGTATTTTTTTTAATAAGCGTTAATAAGAGTGTCGGGCACTCACACAACGGGCATATTTGCCCTGCGAGACCCACAGCTTATTTTAAAAGAATAAAATAAATAAACTCCTGCAGATGTTTTGAAAAATGTATTCTTGTTTATACGAAATACCCAATGCCACAATTTCACTCTGAGGCAGAATAATAACCACAACATAATGTAAAAAAGTATTTTATATAAAACTTCATGTTGCCACTTAACAAGCGTAATTGTACGTTGATGGCAATTCTAAGACAAAAAGATCGAATATAACAGTAGTAATTTTAGAAATGTTCAATTTTTCGAGCTCATCAAGATAATAATTTTCTTTCCCGTCTTAATTTCAGCGAGTCTCATTATTATTTCGGTAATAATATTGGCAAATAGTTTAAAAAAATAAATCAACTTTAAAATAAACTAACCGGCAGCGACTGCGTTCAGTACTATTCCACTATATATAATTTCGATGCAGTTAGCTATACAGATTAAGAACCAACCGATTATGCATGACAAAAGAGTACATAACAATAGAGATTTTCTTCCAAGTATGTCCGTTATGAGTCCGCCTAATATGCATCCGATTGGTATGATGTAGCTGTCTAAATTTTCTGTAAAAGTATAAAAATAAAAATAAAAAAAGTAAATGAAAATATTAAAAATAAGGAAACACAAAAGAATACATATTAAAGTGTTCATTTTTAAGAATGAATTATAAATATTCGTTTATTTTTAAACGATTTACCAAGTGCTTTCTTTCTGTTAGCGTAGTTTAGTTACATCACGTTTTTTTTTCTTCCAATTTCAGTTATATTTGGTGTATTGGATTCTTGCTTATATTTTACTTTTTTCCTCATACCCTTTTCACTTTTCTACTCTTTATTCTCTATAATCTATGAGGCCTGGTGCCTACAATATTCATCAGTGGAATTTTCGGAGCTTTAAAGCTAACAAAAATACATTAAAGGATTTATTGCCTATCCGTGATATCCGTTAGCTCTCATTTCTGAAACATGACTATGATCGGATGTAACCTTCATTACGAAATGGTATAATCTTATAAGATGTGATCATAACAACAGTTTTGGTGGATCTGCAATCCTTAGCAAGAATTACTTTCCTTTTCTGTCTCATCATGTTCCTTTCAACAATTTTTGTCTTAATCAACCCATTATTGTCCTCGTGTTTTCTAATTCTACTCGTCGATTAAACACAATTTATATTACTTATTTCCTTGTATAAATCTATTATCCGTTCCAAATTTGATTGCTTCGCTTTATTTATGATAATACCGAAAAATTTATTTTTTCTAAACCAGATATAATCCACAGTGCTGCCATCACTTCTGTCCCACTGCTTTTTAGTCCTCCCCAATTTCAGCATTACATGCTCAGTCAAATTCGCTTCCCCGGTTTATTCGAAGAATCCATCTAGAATACTGTTTTCTTTTAAAACGCTTGCCACTGTCGTCTACCGAATTTCTCCCATTCTACCTCTTTATTAAGAAGGAATAGCGCTTCACTAGTGGAATTGGACCTTCTTTTATTTTCCTGGACATTAATATTTCTGAACCTTTCAGACTTCCTTCCTTTTGCTTAATATTTACGGCCGAACTGACGCTTACCCTACGGCCTATTATATTTTTTCTCTCGTTCTTTCTCCAATTATTTAATTTTTTCTAACTATATGAGTGCTCTTCAAGCTATATTCTACTCACTTCTATGACTTTATCATTCTACGTACAGCTCTTCCGTTCATAATCTCTTCTCTGCATTCAATTTCAACTTCGATATGGGTTGCTAGTCATACAGATATAATGAATAACGAAATAGTGCATTCTCTGGCCCGAACGCAGGCCTCCAGGGTGAAAACCAGTTATCCTAACCACTAAACCACATGAGAAGCTCTGTGGAGATGCTCCTGAAATTGTCACCCATATCGTTAATGAGTGCGCCAAATAGAAATTCTTGTTTAAAGACGTAAATTGTTTTCCATTAAACAACGATAATTTATCAAAATTCCTGCACGCGGCGAATTTTATCATGGCTTCCAAATATTCTAATGTTGAAGATTTTTCATTTAATGAATAATCTTATTTTAATTTTTATATTAGTTTATTTTTTTCTCTTTAATTTTCTTTTTTATTGTTTTCAATCCATGAGGTGTTCATTCAACTGAAATACTCGTGGCTATGTATCAATTACTATGTATTTATGTTATTATTCACCAAATAAATAAATAAAAAATTCTCTGGCCCGAGTGCTTTCTTTGTTAAAATCCCAGTCTTCCTTTCTCATTACAAAAAGATTCATTCTAGATTTTAGTCTGATATCTCTGTTTCGTCTTTTTTGAATAAATTCTCTTTCTACTTGTCCATCCAATCTAATCTTCCTTTTCGCCTGTGGTTCTATAATTTTCCTTTACTTCGACGTTCTGCTATCGTTTCTATTATTCGCTTATGTCCTAATTATACTGCGCTGCTCACTTTCACTTTTCCTTGGCACCTCATTAACCTCTTCATCTATACGATCATTTCAATTTTTTTGTGACTTCAGTTCTTTTTGTTATTCTCATATGATAACTTTTAGGCTCCCTGTCGTTCTTTTCTGTCCATCATTCCATTTGTTTTCTTCATTTTGCCAAGCTCTAATCGAAATGCTTTTTAATTTATTCTCTCCCTTGCGTATTGTTTTTAGACAAAAATTCTAACGCCCCCCCCCCCAAAAAAAAAACTACTAAAAAGTTATTTAAATATTAATTAATAAATTGTGCTTTTTACAATACTTACTGTTACTGTTAAAAACTCAAAGTACAAATTTAACCTTTTGAATTCATTTAGTAATGAATTTTAAATTTAAAAAAAAAATCAACAAATTTGTTTAATAAAGAAAATTGCTTATAAATTCAAAAGGAAACATTTTTTGAAGGCATTACATATGTTTTCAAAAAACTTTTAATTTGTAAATTTGTAGCTTTCTTTCTCTTAAATTCAATTTTGTAAAATAGATATTCAGAATAAAATAAATAAATAATAAATGGAAAAAATAAATAATTCAAATTGCATAGTCTGAAATTACTGGGACATTTATTTATGATTTTTCCTTTGTCTGCCGCAACAGGCTAAAAGTCCAATTATTGCGAAGCAAAATTTAGAATAGTGTATATAATTGGCAATCCTTTCTGTTACAAATAGAACCATGAATCGTCATACTCACTGAATTCGCTGACAGATTCAAATAATCATGATCCTATTATCAACTTTTTCATGTACAATATTAATTCTATTGAATAAATGCTTCTGTTCTATTTTCTTTTGTATAATTTTATTATTATTATTAAATATTATTGTTAATAATGAAAATATGGCAAAGCGAAAAATATTTATTTATTGGTGTGCCATAACGAATAGTCTTTCGTGATATAGTAACAATTATATAATAAACGCGAAGAAAACTTTGTTAAAGTTAAAAAGCAATTAAAATAAATTATGTAAACTAGATTTTGAGCATTACTTTCAAAGTATATAAAAATTTAAACTTTCTAAAAAAGGATGCGAAAAATATGCGCGTATGGTTTTTTATACTGTAAATATATTTTTATTTTGAATAACATATTTATTCTTGCATTTTCATATTTTCTGTTTTTTATTAAAAGGAATTTAAAAAGTATTTTATACGAACTTGTTTATAAATCTTTTACACCGTTTACCGTCTCTACCGAACTGTGGTAAAATAACCTTAAGCTTATTAAACTAAACTCTTCAGACTGACAAACTGAACGAATGTAGGAGTTTGATCACAACGGATATATTAGTATATCGGGAAAACAAACATTATACTCGTATTATAACAAAAATTTAATTTCGTAGGAAAAATTTTAGATAATGATAAATAAAATTTAAAGTTTTACCGATGATAGCGATAGTATTGATAATGTTCTTTTAATACTATCAGAGCGAAGTAGGACAACTAGTGGTTCTATTTTTGTAACAGCAAGGAGACACATGTACCTAAAAAAATGGGAATATCAAAAAAACCGTAACTTAAAACAAAATAAATAAAACTAGTATAAACCATTAAGAATTATCCTTAATGTGCGGTTATTTACGAAATGTATCGTAAAAAACCTAAACTGCGCATTTTCAAATAATTTGACTTCTAATAGCAGCTTACTATTTGTAATCGTGAAACTTAAGGTAACTTAAAAGGTATACTACATACACGATGAATACGATAATTTTAAATACGAGTTTACAGCCATAATAAACAGCCAAATTTGGCACAATTTTTACTGTTTTTTTTTTTTTTTAAATAATCCTTTGTAAAGTACGAGAATACTACTTCGTACAGCAGGCTATTGGTTGGTATTTTTATTCATGCTAAAGAAGAGGTTGTTCATCAATAATTATTCTGAAAACCTGTTAATTTTTTTTTTTCTCTTGTAATATTTTACAATCTTCTGGTCAATTTTTAAGTTGCTTCACGGGAAACAAAAGCTCATATTGCAATTTAATTAAAATAATACATTACTAGTAGATTTTTTTTTTTTTTTTTTTTTTTTAATGGTTTATTTTAGCAAAAGTGTATATAAAGATGCAAGGATTAAGTGTGGAAATAACAAATCGCGAATTAAAAAAGAAAAAAAAAAATAGATAAAATAAACTATACTGAAGAAACGAAAAGTTGTGTGTAGATAGTCCTTGCAAGAGTATTTATACAATAGTAGAGGCAATGATCAGGATGACAACAACATAGTCCCAACCATAGCCAAAAGGTGATTATAAATTTAGTTGCATAATAAAGAAATATTTATCAACTATGATGCAGTAAAAATTAAAATAAAAACAATAAACAGTAATGGGTTCACGGTTTAATTAGTTTTACAAAAAAAAAAAGAAAAAAGAAAATAAGTGAATTAGAAACTAAAAAATAATACTGCTATCAACATTTAAAAACTATTATCTACAAATATGTTAGTATTATAGAGAAAAACATTTTTTATGCGGTATAAGATTATTTACCGTAATGCAGCAGAAGTTGAGCATAGTTGTAACTAGTAAGTTTTCACTGTATTCTGCATTGTATTAACTGAAGTTAATAAATACATTAGTGAATGAGTTGAAACTTGAGCCGCATTGCATGTTCACAGAACTTGAGGAAGTTGAATTGATTTTTGTTGTTAAGGAGAAGGGAGTCCAATTTTTCAATATTGTATTTTGTGCGGAGAACCGCAAAGGCAGGGCATTCAAAGACAAAATGATTTAAGTCGTCCAGGGCACCAACAGTGCAGCAACCACACTGAGGATCCATAGTAATGCGAAACCTATGCAAATAGGTAGCAAACTTGCCATGGCCAGAAAGTACCTGCGAGTTGTAAAAATTGATACTTAGTTTTTTTAGCTTCAATCTCTCAGTAATGTTAGGAAATATTTGATATGTTTTTCTACCTGTAGGATCCACATCCCATCTTCTCTGCCATTCGCTTGTTAAGGCATATAAAACTTGTTTAGTAAATTCTTTGATTGAGAGAGTCTGACTAAATGTTTACTAGTAGATATTAGTAATAATATGTAGTATTGCCAAGTTTAACGTTAACAACTGAAAGAAGGGTATAAATTAGTATGATTCACAATCGCGATAATAGACACATTACACTTTTCTTTTTTATAAGCGAGATAGCATTAATTATCAATTTATTTTCACAACCATAAATTTATGTAATAATACGTAATGAACTATTATTGACCTTTTTAAAAATGTTGTTCAAAAATCATAATCAATCTGTCCCTTTTATCTATTATAGGTGGATCTTCTGAACACGTTGCTTAATTTGTTATAGTAAACGTCTTTCGTTTTCAAAACTCAGTTTATTTCTCATATGACGTTATAGTCTTGTATTTAAAATCGATTCTGGCAACTTAATCGGCGCATTTAAAATACATATAATAATAAGCCTATAGTTTCTTCTTTCTTTCTTTTTTATCAGCAATCTTCAGTCCACTGCTGGACATAGTCTTCTCGAAACTCTTTCAATTTTCTCTTATCTGCCGCTTAGTTAATTCAGTCCTTTTGAAACTTATTTATATCATCCAGCCAGCGTGTTATATACAGTAGTCTGCCCCTTCTACATGTTCCGTTTCGTATCCAAGTTGCGATTGTATTTGCAAGGAATCATCCGCGCATGTCTTGCGAGATGTCCAGCCCATCCCTATTTCGACTCATTTATCACTTGTACTACTACGTCTTTTATACCTGTGGTTAGGAATTTTTTATTCTCAGTTTTAAATTTTTACATAATTTTAGCAATTTTTAAATTATCGAACGAAACTTGGGCTTTTAGAATCTATACGTCTGAATGATTGCTGTAATAGTTCTAAGCAATATTTAAGCGCCGAAAAAGAAATCCGATCAAATAAGTTAGATTCATTTCAGTCGCAGCAATTAAATATCATGTTAACAGGAGGTGATTGTCGGAATATTTAAGAATAATCATGAACGGATATAGTTTATTTAATTCAAACTCTACTCACTGTATACGACGTAACGTAATTAGCGAAAAAATATCTGCATTTTTTTGATTTAAGAGAATGTCCACCCAATTTCTAACGAACATGTTTTCATCCAAATCACATATATATATATATATATATATATATATATATATATATGATGGGTTTGTATGTATATTAAAAAAAAACTCGTCACATATTTTTTTTTTCAAATACTTTGAAACAAATTTTTTTCTCTTTGCGTTTTATAAGTAATTTATTTGTTCTTTTTAATCTTTTAAATGTTTAATTTTATAATATGTATCCTAATTTAATTTATTAATTGCATATTTTATTATAAGCTCGAATTAATCTCTTGAACTTAAAGAACAATCTTTAACTTCTATGTATATTATTATGCTCGCTTTTACGCTACCCGAACGGTGAAAACAATGTTAACTAAAAATTTTCATTACCGTATGACACACTTGTGGTAAGAATAAAAATGTTTAAATTTAAAATATGTAGTTTAAATATGCTATCGGTAAAACGATTTAACATTTCTGTCAAAGTTGACCCAAAATCCATGCGCCGAATTTATCGGAATTTCGATATTTCAAATTAACACGGAAAAGACCAAAATATTTTAAAATCGTAGAACTAATGATTGTACTAAAGGTAGTAAAATCATATATCACGAAATGATTCTCGAAAACAGAAAAAAAAAAAAATCATTACACGATGAATTACTGTTCGAAATGAAATATGCTGTACAAACAAATATTCCCGACCTGCAAAAATTACACTTTATTGTATATCAACAGCTCTGTACTCCATTTAGAACGCAAAAGTATTGGCTTAACTAGAGAAATATCTTAAGTCTCGGCAGACCACAACAACAGATTCGCAGATAATACGTTAAATGTCCTTAATTTAAAGAATCAAACGGAACAATTTTAAGAGAAATTCAGAAATATCACAATGGTTGAAGACAAGTCGTACTTAAAATGGACTATCAAAATATAGAAAAGATGGTCACTGTATGAAAAAGTGACCCGGATTAAAGGAAATACGAGAATATAACAAAAAAAAAAAAAGATCCAATCACTGAAACGAATTAGTTCGAACCGTCCGATGAAAAGATACAGACCTAAAGAAAAGCTCAAGAAAAAATATGCGGAACAACTGCAATTCCTGAGGAACATTCTACCTCCTTGGAATTTACGGCATCATTTACGAACATGTTAAACACTGATCACAGGACCATATAGATTTGCACTATTTATTGATCGATGAATTTCAATTGGAGTCATTTTTTTATGATTTAAAGAACGAATAACTCTGAGCGCACCTCGTAGTAGTCGGCGGCAACTTTCAGAATTTCACTCACGATTAATTCACGTAACTTGAAAACGAAAAAACATATACTATATTGCGGTCTAGACTATAGTTCAAACTTGAATGTTGTAACTACAAAATGAGATCACGCCCATTCTCGTAAGTTTATTCTAACCGGTTTTACAGGGATGGGAACCTTACTTTATAAACGTGTCTCCTATGATTTCAAGGCCATAAATATTGGGGACGATCTGTCATAACTTTTATCTTTTTTTTTTTTTTGTTTCTACACTATAATATAAATTATGTAAACTAATAATAGTTATTACCTATTGTATATTCTTCGTCATCCGAAATTCGAATGGTGGACGACGGTAGCCGGAGCTGCGGTATGAGAAACGTACTGTAACTGCGACTGATTCCAACCATAATGTAAGTCATGTATGCAGTGACTATTATATAAAGCTATATTCGAATTTTTGCATCATTAACTTTAATATGTCACATAAAATAGTTTTAATAATAATAAAAAAATAACAATTTATAACTACCGTTTATTTAACGGAGTAATGTTTACTAAAATTAATTAATTTTTAAATTATCAATTAATGTAAAACATATTTATAATTACTATAGCAGTTCGTACTGCGAACATAATTATGCTGTAGGTTTAAAAAATAAAACAGCATTTTTTAAATTAATTATCGTTTCGGTAATTTACATATGTGAATAACGACCAAATATAATTCTGTACGATTATGTACAAATCCTCATTGAAATTGTGGTTCATTATACGACGTTATTTTCCAATATTTAAATGAAAATTTGAGTTTTTACGTTGAAATCTGAATTTGCGAAGAGATATATGAACCACCGGCAAATCTAACTAATTTCTTAAAAATTGATTTAGCAATTTACAAAAAAAAAATGTCGAAACCTTATAGAAACTGAAGTTTAATCACGATAGGGGTTGAGTGTAGTACCGCAAAAATATTTAATATTAATTTATTCAAATATAATATGTATTTATTGAATAAAATTAATGGGAATGTAATAGTGACGCATTAAATACGCTCAGTGCCGTCTTTATCCATAAGCCGACGAAGCCCGGGCTTAGGGTCCCCGTCTTGAGGGGGTCCCTTAAGATGAAATGGAATAGGTACTACAAGGAGCGAGGGGCCGCGTTGCTGTTTTTTTGCGGTCCACTGAATTACTAGCGCATTTTTTCCATTTCAATCCGAGACTCGAACTTGGTACCTCAGATTGCTAGACTGACTGCGCAATTCAGAATATTTAAAAAAATAAAAATAAATTTCAAACATAAAATGTAAATACTTTATTTTAATAAACCAATAATTGTGAAATTAATTATACATTATTAATGTTTAATTAATAAAGATGTAATTAAAGGAGTTTTTATTACATTAAAAAATGCAATAATTTACAATTTTCTTCTGCATTTTTTTAGTGCAAATTCAGATATGGTAATGTTTTCAAAATTTATCCTTTTCAAAATATCTGATCCAATAAACATTACTACTAAACTATTCAGTCTTTTATCAAGCATGTGTTTATATGCTGATTTTTTTTAGGAAACTTAAGTGCTGAAAAACTTCTTTCACCAGTGCAATTTGTGACCATCATACTTAAAAATATTTATTTCTATATTAGGAAAGGTAGAAACTATAAATTATTTTTTTATTCGGGTGTACAAGTCCATTATAGATAAATTGCTTTTCTTTTCTGATGATTCTAAGTAAAATTTAAAGTGAATACATTCAGATGTTAAAGATTCCGAACCTATATGAATATCATATTTTTCAGAAAGTTTCTTATACAATTTTTCTTTATTGTTTCATTTGCCATACCTTGTAAATGCAAAAAAAAAAACTAAAATTGTCATGTATCATATGCTAACTTTTGTATTTTGATATTAACGCAAAGAAAATCAACAATGGGATAAAAAATTTCGATTTTAAGTTCATCTATTTCGTTAAAAACGGTATCATCGTTTTTTCCCTCGAATCTCGTTAATCTAATACTTCGTGCTTTCAGTCTATCGTTTTTTTCGATAACTGTTATTTAATTTTTTTCAATAAATGTTTTTGTTTCGCTCATATAATTATCGAACTTGTTTCTCAAATTATGAAGATATTTCTCTAGAGAATCAAACAAGTTCACAATTTTTTTTTTTTTTTTTAAATAATTTGCGGGTCCCACAAGGCAATTGCCCGTCTGTGTGGGTTCCCAACATAATTATATTGTTTATTCATAAATATACATTTTAAAGCTAATACATCATATCCGTTATATATATATATATATATATATATATATTTATATTACATATTTACACTTAACTCCTATTTTCACTAAACTACGTCTAATTTTTAGACTAATATATTTATACCCACCACACATCCTCAAACAAGCTAATTCTATATTTTATTTCTGTAAAGTTTTGCTAGTTGAATTTATTTTTAATAATATGTCATCCCAAACACAATAGTTAAAAGAATATTGTTAACTGACTAATTTCCAAATAATCCTTAAAACCTTAACACCTTTTTCTTCCCAGAATTGTCAATCTCCTGTGTTGGTAAACGGCGATTTTGGTTGGAGTATATTCTTTTCCGAAACATACTCCACAACTTATTTTATACAATAATTTCTTCATTCTTTTTTCAGAGTTGTTTAATCGCGCGTAAACGTGTTGCGAGGGTGCCATGCATTTTAGTGTTAACATGATGCCCTTGGTCGCCACGCTAGTAACTTGAAAAACAAGACGTTGACATTTGATCGGGCTGATTCTCGTGTTGATTGCAAGTTCACACTTGTTTTTTAAACAAACTAAAACGCCACTATGTTAAAAGATGGCGGAACCAGGGAGGGAAATTTAAAATTTAAAAAAATCTAGTCTCTGCTGACAAACAGAAAGTATGCTCTTGTCTTCGCGAGAATACCTTTCGACTCCCGAAAAGAAGGATATGCCCTTTGCGAAGTTAGCGGGTTGGCAACTCGAGACAATGAAACATTACGTGGCTTCCTTTCTGTTTCGGTAGTGATGCACGTTGGTCGTTGTGCTGAAATTTATATTTTTGCATAAAATCGTTTTCTTTAAGGCGAGGTTTAGGGCCCCCTGACTCTTAAAATATGTTAATGTTTGCGTGATTAACTTTTTTTAAATTATCTCTTGTATAATGTTTAAAAATAGTTTTCTTTTTAAATATTATTTCTATTCATTTATTTATTAAATTCTAAGCGCCAAAGGAAAAAAAGTATATACGGAATATGGAACTTAAAACTACTTAAAAAATTGCCCTTAAAAATACATAACCCGCTACCCGATATTTATCTTGAAATTTTAAAAATATTTATTTATTTACAAACCGCCTGTACAACAGCCTGAAGACCAGTTACTGTACAGCACAATATACGAGTATATACATATACATTATATATGTATGTATGTATGTACACACACACTTAAAAATACGAAATAAATAAGGAAATAGGCACATGTATGTACACTATATACACATTTATCCATACACGCAACATACATACGCATATATATCAATATAATTTATAAATAGAAGCATACATAGGAAAATAAGAACTCCTTAAAATTTAATTACACATGCATAGATAAGCAAACGCGTAGTTTACATTTAACCTGTTACCGATAAATACAATAATGAAATAAACTCACATTCATATAATATATCCAACACATAGACATATAGTTAATACTCCGGGCAACTCAACATTTCTATTGAAAAATGTCCTGAATAATTTTTAAAAACTTCCTAAAATTATTACCATCGAAAATGACAATGCCACCGTGTTCCTTATCTAAGTTATTATATAACGCTAACAGTGAACGAAAAGGGGAGCATGAAAATTGCTTCGTTTCGGCTAAATCTATCGCTAATACCACACTTCGACGAACGTTATGGGCAAGAACTCTTAAGTTTATTTTCTGTAAAAGTGGCGAGTAAAATAATTTGCAATAGATTATTTTATATAAGAAAAAAAGTCCTGGTGCGTCCATCAAGACTCCTAATCCCCAAACCATTTAATGCTTGGCTATATACAAATTTGCTGTCATACGGTTTAATAAATTTGTACTGCAGATACCTTAAACATTTCTTTTGTACGTTCTCAAACATATTTATCGTTTCAATAGACCCGGTAACCCAAATTATTGATGAAAACTCTAGACGTGAGCGGACTAAAGAGAACTATAAACATAATTAAATTTCGATGTGCATGAAATTCCCACAGTTTCTTATTACACATCCTCATTCACATCTGTTCAATAGCACCCTTTCACCATCTTGTCCTTTCTGTAATACCTCCCAATTCATCATCCGTCATATCCTAACCGATTGTAATAATTTATTTGGATTCCGTAAAAAGTTTAATCTATCACCAAACGTAAACCAATTATTAAGTAACAAAAACAGCCTCTTTTTATTTCTAAAACGCTGTAATTTATACAATAGCCTATAAGTTAATTTAACAGCTTCGGCTTGATAACCGCACAGTTGTTTTTAAGCCGTATGTAATAATAATAATAACTTTAAATTTGGAGCTTCGTGATTATAAGAAAACCTCAGAAATTGAGGAAGAATAATTTCAGCTGTACATATATTTTATTTTAAAGTTGTTTACAAATTTTTTCACATGTACAATTTTTTTTTAATGAAATGGTGATTATTGTAAAATAAAACTTTGCTTTGTAATAATAACGAAGTAAGAATAAAAGTAAATTTTTAGAATCAATTAAAAGTGTTCACAATGATAATTTACTAGTCAGCATTTTATTATTTATTTATATTCTTATTTAGTTCGAAGTAAAATTTAAAAAAATAATATCAAGTTAAAACTATTTATTTGCTCATTTTTTATTTATTTTTTTTCACTGTCAACATCACTTTAAATGAGATCAAAATCACAATTTTTTATCGACACCACATCAACATTAACAAACCTATTTAACGTTTCGAACACGTTTACACGGTCCATCGTGAGAAAGTTGATTTTGATGTTAGTATGAACCACGAAAACTCTGCGTATTGTTACTTTAAATTAGATTTTATTTTAATTGAAAATTCGTCTGTTATTATTAAAGATTTAAGTGGAACACTATTATTGCGCGTCGGGGTAGATTAAATGATAAAACCGCGACCTTTAATAAATTTAGTTCTAATCGAAATGGCAATTTATAACCAAGATAGAGGACTGTTTATTTAATAGATAACGCGAGGTTGAATAATCAAAATTGAAATTTTTCCGAAATTTGTTTCTGTATGTTATTTCGTAATTTATCATTTAAATAACTTCTAACAAATGGAATCAAAATTTTTATTATTTTTTATAATAATTCGAAGAAAACGTTGTAAAGTAGTTTTCATTATCCATCATTAAATAATGCATTACAAGCACTGTTTTTAGAAATCAGTTAGGGTACTTTCAAGTATTATGTAAGCAAACTTTAAATGATTTTAGACCCCCCCTCCCCCTGTATAGGCAAAAATAAGAAAATTATGAACTCCCCATTCCCCAAATGATGAGATGTAAGAATTTTTTCAAAACTTTTAATAAATATCAAAATTTAAATTTAAAAGACTAAATTATTTTTAAATTTTAAGTACTAGTATTTGAAGAAAATTAAAAAATTAAGAATTATTTATTATCCAAGGACTCTGTATCCAAGTTTCTGCGTCACTAATAATTGGTAGCTCATCTTCACAATTTAGACTTAAATTCGTTAAATCGGTTGTATTATAACGTCATCTTCGTTCAACCATTCGGCGTCTTCATTTCCCCGTCTGCGTCTTTTTTTATGCATACACTATGTGCTTAGCCTAACGCGACTCGACTGTATTTGTCTTAAGTCGACCTAGTGCATCGGGAATTCCCCGAATTGAACATCGGTACATTTAAAAAAAACTCTATACATTGTAGTGTGGAATTAAGTAATTTCTCGGAAAATTTATTTATTTATTTTTGGTAAGAAATATGAAAAGAACTTCGATATACCGTAATAAAATAATAAAATAATAAAAATATAATTATTAATTTAAATTATAAATATTGTTTTGATTTGTGGGTTTGTATTGATAATAATAATAATAATAATAATAATGATTTGATTCGATTTGATTTGAAACATTTTTATTATTTTATACATTTTTTTTTATCTTACGTAAGATTTATATGCCTCCCGTCCCTTTGTCAGCAAAAGTAAAAAAAATAACCCCTCCCCATCCCCTAAGCCTGCTTACGTAATACTTGAATGCCCCCTTAATTAATATTTTTAATAAATATTTTCTATAAGTAATATATTAATATTGCAAAAACCTTTTTAAAATATGTTTTGATTTTTTTTTTTTTTAAATATACGCATATGACGATTGTTCATCAAAAAATGTCAGTTATTCCAGAAATAAAAATGAAAAAAAAAAAAAAAAATACAGTCGAATTGAATACCTCCTCCTTTTTTGAAGTCGGTTAATAAATAAATGAAATGTTTAAAAAAAAGTTATGTAGAATAAACTTTATTAGTCTGAGATGCAACACCAAAATTTCTCTATAAGAAGAAATCAGTGATAAAATTTGTCAAAATATCTTCAGAAATTGAATAAAAGAGGAAAGAGAAATTTAACGCGAGATAATTTTAGAAATTATTTTTTGATATATATAGTAACGAAAAATTGTACAATTTATATTAATATTAAAAATACAACTGGAAGGAGCGTGCGAGGAATCGAAGAAATAAATATTAGTAGCAACAAAGTGAAAATAACTGGTAACGAATATCTAGTTGCACAACATTTTAACGCGTACTTTGAAGACAGTGTGAGACAGATTTCTGCTGGCACGAATACTGATGAGATAGAAACAAGTGATTTAAAATCTTATTCACAAGTAAATTCTTTCGTATTCCTTGATTTCACGTTAGATGACATTAAAAGGGCTACATTATCGCTGACAAATAAGCCTTCATTTGGTTTTGATGGCATATCTATTAAAATAGTTAAAGACAATATAAGTTATTTTACTAAACCTTTGTGTTTCTTATTCAACGAATCGGTTACGGCCGGGATATTTCTTAGTGTATAAGAATGGAAATAAAAAAGAAGTATCTAACTACAGACCAATTTGTATTATTCCTACAATTTCCAAAATTTTCGAAAAATGCATTAAAAAAGTGATTCCTATATATCTTGTGCGAACAAAACTTTTTCAGTTCTAATCAGTACGGATTTTTGACGGGTAAAAGTACAGATTTAGCCATATTTGATCATATCTCATACATTTCTGAACATCTGGAAGAGGGAAGATCGGCAACAGCTGTCCGTTTTGATATCAGAAAAGTGTTTGATACGGTAGACCACAAATTACTACTAAACAAATTATATGCTCGTGGTTTTTGTGGTAATATATACAATTGGTTCAGAACATACCTAACCAATAGAAAAAATGTAACTAAAATCAATGGTGTTCTAAATGATAGTAGCATACAGGAGTCTGGGGTTCCACAGAGTACAATTTTGGGTCTTTACTTATTTTTGGTTTATGTAAATGAATTATGTAACCTGCCAGTAAATGGAAGAATATTTACTTTCGCCGATGACACACGGTATTGGTTATGAATTCTTGTTTTCCAGGAAAACTGAAAGTGACTATTCAGGAGGATATAGATAAAATTTATAATTTGCTGCAACAAAATAAATTATTTCTAAATAAAAATAAAACAAAGTTTATGATTTACAGCTACCAGGATGAGAAACTGTGGAATAGTTTTAATATTTTGTATGGTAAACACATTGTAATCAGCAGAGTTTATGAAATTAAATACTTAGGTTTATTGTTAGACAGTAAACTTACATGGAGTAGGCATGCTACGTATTGTGCTGAAAAGTTAAGAAGATTAAATTATATATTTTATTATTTAAGATCGCATTTTTCTTACGAGCATTTGCATAGATTATACTTAGGGCTTTACCAACCTGTGCTTGCATATGGAATTATGCATTGGGGTAATGCAGTAGCAAATCAACCACGTTCAGTCGAAGACTTACAAAGGGGAGTAATGCGAGCTATTGGTCCACTTGCGAATAAAGATATATTGTCGATAAACTTAAGTGTTAAACTTCACTTTTAAACATAGGATCGGTTTAATATAACGTTCGTAACGAGGATAACAAGATCAGCTAATACCGAAATTTCTCTTGTTCCATAGTTTAAGAAATACCGCACTCGTATTCAGGCAGTTTGTAACCACGCAACTTAAAAATACATTTAATAAATTATAAAAAAAGGTATAAGTATTTGGTCAACTACATTAAGTCCAGCAGAACATTGCAAAAATCAGTAATATAAGCATGAGGGTAATAGCATGTGTAGATATGTATATATGTATATATATATATACATATATATATATATATATATATATATATATATATATACATATATATATATATATATATATATATATATATATATATATATATATTGTATGTAACAGTCGTATTGCTCGAATTCGAGCGTCGTGACTACCTATTCGTTCATTCTAGTTGTACAGAATAGGCAGCGCTCATAGCAATTGTTATATGCAACGCAGGTGTACACATGCAAGAAGACTACATTCGGAACTGATAGTAGCCGCTTGTTATCGCGCCACTAGTGCAGTCCCGTGTGTGTCTGCTGTGTACTGACCTAGCGCGCATATGATGTTGAACGTGGTGGTTTGCCATTGCCTGCCACGTGATTATTAGCGATTATTTATTTAATTCTTGTAATAAGTTTGTCGTCGCTCGGGATCGAACCCGTGACCGCCATATCGGAAGTCAAGCGCTCTAGCAACTAGGCTATCGCGACGACCATATATATATTAATTACAACGTAATTCTTAGGCTACCACCATGAGAAAAAATGTCCCAATTTTATGTAACGTTTGTTATATTTTAATTTTGACCGACTTATATATATTAATTACAACGTAATTCTTAGGCCACCACCATGAGAAAAAATGTCCCAATTTTATGTAACGTTTGTTATATTTTAATTTTGACCGACTTATATATATTAATTACAACGTAATTCTTAGGCCACCAAAGTTAAATGTTAGGACAGGATTTTTTTGATTATGTTATTATATTCATATGGACCGATTTAGAATTACGTTGTAAATTTTGATCATTTTATACAAAGTATAGAAGAGACAGACACAGAAATGTAAGCAAGAGGAGTCAAAAGGTACAGCCCCCTGCGATATATATATATGTGTGTATGTGTGCATGAATGAATGTTTGTGTATGTATGCATGTATAAGTTTGAGGTGGAAGAAAAGTAAATAGAGGAAGAGGAAATGACAGGAAGAAAGATTAAGGAAGAGATGGAAAATGAAGATGAAATATAATAAAGGAAGGTAAATGGATGAGGAAAAGGAAGGGTATATATAAGCCCATTGACACAAAATTATCAATAAGTACATATGTGACATGTTGCTTTTGGTAGCTGATGTACTTACCATTACTATTACCTACTATTGCTGTTACTTATTATTATTATTACTGTTGTTGTTATTATTATTATTATTGTTATTAGTGTTATTATTATTTCTGTTATTATTTTTTTAGTATTATTATGAATGGGCTTTTAAATCTGGTGAAGGCGACAGTATATTTAACATAAAACCGTTGAGTTTAGTCGTATAGCTAGTTTTATTTATAATATTATGTATGTTATATAAGAATTGTTAACATATATTAACCAGAAAGTATATATAATCACACAGGTAAGTATTTTATTTTCTTTAAAAAAAAAATAAAAAAAATTAGCAAGTATATGCACATATACTGGGTTAATAAATGTAAATAATGAATTGTAATATGTATATTGTAAACTTTTAAACTTTGTAATTTTTTCTAAGAATACGTCCGTTTTATTTGTATTTTCAACCGATAGATTCATTTAAATTTAACATTATCCACTACTCGTGCTTTGCAGCGCATTTGTGAATATTTTTTATTCTTGGAATAACTGTTCATTACACCTATTTTTTTTTAGGTTCGTCAAACAATTGCCCAAGAACTGGGAAAAGGAAAAGATGTTTACTATGGAGGATAAGAATGATTTAAGGACCGGAATAGCTGAAGAGGAACGTAAGGAGAGAATAGAAGATATACAATAAGAAGCTGAAAAACGAATTAGTAAAAGAGAAGAGTAAAAAAAAAAAGGGAAACATTTGGAAGCTACTTTGCTGGTCTAATGCTCTCTGTTATCAAACCCAAGGAAAATATAAGCGCGCATAAAATGTTTTTAATGTTACATATAAAGCTGTGAGTGGAAGAGTGGAGGAAAAGCGGGAGAGGAAAGAAGAGATAAGCGGAAAAAAGATGCAGGAAGCAAACTGTGTCCAAAGCGTAAATGATAGTTGGCAGAGGAAATTGAACGCCGCAAAGGGAAAATTGAAAAATCAGGTATAAAACGTCGAATTAATAAAAAAAATCAGGATTTAAAAATAAAAAAGAATAAGAATTACATCATAATTTGGAGTGGGCAGCTGCGATGAAGAGACGGATATTGTGGGATGGAAATAAACTGAGAAATCTACCGGAAGAAGAAGGTGAACGAGCTCATTACCAACCAGGAATCCGCAATAGATCAGTTTGAATGGAGTGAGAAAGGAAAATGTTGTAAAGAACAATGTAATCAGTAGAGCGTAATAGAGGAAGAGCTGAGATGATTTATAGTTATAAAATTAATCTAACATATTCTTAAACATTATTTTTTATTGCTTTAAGAAAAGTTTAACAAAAAGAGATTATGATAAATCGAATTTAGAAAAGGGGGTAATAAATCGTTTAAAAGCTTGGTTTTATTTTTGGTTACAAACAAGTGTTACTTTCAGTAAAAGATCACGATGTATATATTTTACTTGTCTCTATAGTCAAAAACTGATTCTAACTTACGCGGCTTTTCCGATCATTTAATAAAATAATTCTTTATTTATATTTATCGTCTTTCCAGTGTCTCTATTTTCAAAATGATTACATTTCCGATTTAATGGGAATCCAAAATTTCAAAGGCAGATAATTTTCTAAATATGGCGCGCAATTAGTGCTTTTAATAAGTGGACTAGTGTGTTATTCACAATTAATAGTCGATTTCCCTTCAATTTTGATTTTGTACATATTCAGTGTTTATTCGATAAAAATTACTTCCTACTGTTATATATGTTAAAAATAAATATGAGATGGAAATAAAACGTATTATTAAAAGTAACCAAGAAAACTTTTTAATAAAGTTTATAATCCAGATCGATTTTGGTATTTTCAAATGTACCTATAATTTAATTTCAGTATTGTTTTTTTTTTAAATTTGTCATAATGAAAAATTATTGCCGTGTTTTGATTCGATGATTATTTTACGCCTTAAATATATTAATTGAAGAAATAAAAACTAAGACTAAACTAAATATATTTCGAAATAGGACGAATTCAAAACCAGCGAGAGGTTGAGACTAAACCGAGATAGCCCCAACTATTTACGGTCTTGTGCGTAATTAATCTTGCTCTTACTAACCGAGAGCAATAATTCACTCTTCCACTAGTTCTGTGGCAACGGTTGCACGCACATAAAGTAAAAGAAGTCCCATAGCCTTTTAGCAGGGCTTCGGGGATAGTAAAGTTATGGTTCACAGTAGTGCACATATTCAATTCTCAGTTTAACGCTTTCAATTTTTTTTTTATTTTTTATTTTTTTTTTTGGAGGAACGGTAAAAACAAGTTTCTTTCCACGCTTTGACTAGAAATTATTTTAATTACGTCGAACTTTAGAATGAAAGCACTTTTACGTATCATTTTTTTTTTTTTTTTTTTTTGGGCGTCGAAATATCATATTTTTCTTTTCATCGCATTTATAAGTTACAGTTAGATTTCACGGTAAATAACAAAATACAATTGTATTCAAATATACACGTTTAATGTCCGATGAGAATGGATTTTGTTTAAACGACTAAAATATAATATCATATTTTAGTGGTTTAAACAAAATCCATTCTCATCGGACATTAAACGTGTATATTTGAATACAACTGTACTTTGTTATTTACCGTGAAATCTAACTGTAACTTATAAATGCGATAAGAAGAACTTGACTACAATTTTAAAACTTCAGTACCAGTAAATGTGAGGGATAAATTTTTATTAAATATTGCTTTTAACGCGTCAAAAATTATTTTATGTTAAAGGTGGTCGAAAGTGAACTGCACAACTTTTCTCTGTCGCTGCAAAATAGAAGCCGATGTTCCGTGCCTCTACTCGAATATTAAACGAGCGAAATTTTGACTTAATTTCTTTTTTTTATGAATACTAAAACCTTAGACAGTATTAAAAAATCGTTATAATTAATTACTAAAACACTTCGAAACTTAATTACAGCCTTTCCTTAGTTTTATATTTTATAATTTCATTGCATTACTTATATTTTTTCGGTTTCATTCAGTAGAACCTATTGTTTACAAATAAAATCTATCGCTAAACCTTAAAGCGATTCTACTTTCTTCCTTTAGCGTTATTTAGTTGTCGTGAACGTCTGCATCTTCTTAATTTCGTTTATACGAGGTCGCTAATGAACCCTATTGATAATTATAGCTTATTGTCTAATTTCTGGCAACTATAATTTTTCGTTAACCATTTTTATTTTGCTTCGCTCTCGACAATGCCATCTTAAATTAATAGTGCATATAGGCGAAATCGGATATATACGAATTTTTGAATAATCGGTAGAGCCTTCAAATCCCGATGCCGGCAGTCAATTTAGTTATTTTCTTTTTTACCTTTAATGAATGCAGCACCGAATTTATGCTATCAATCTCCGACAGAATCTCTAACTGACTCTTTCCCTTCCATATTAATTCAGGATGATAGTCTTTTGTCGGAGTGTAAAGAAAAATAAAAAATTGACATTTTCGTAATGTGCTTATGAAGAAATAAAAAATTGAGAGATAAAATTATATATAAAGTATTACAAGAACGGAAAAAGAAAGAGAGACATACTCTCTAGCCTAAACCTTGATTAGAAGAAAAGAAGGTTAAAAGGTTAATCGGGAAAAAGAATTTTAAAAGAAGTTGAGAAAGAATTGTGTAGGGAAAGAAAAAAGGTAATTGGGTGAGGAATTTACGTTTAAAATATAGATACATTTCTCTTCTTGTTCCAATTAATTCGATAATTTTTAAAACTTCTATACAATAAACTTTTATCTCTCCTATCTAACGCGCTCTTTATCTTCTTCAACTTTTCCCTTTATAGTAAAATGTCTAAAGTTGCCGAATTCTGAGCCCGAAACTAGATAAAAAGTACCTTTCTTAGTATTAAGTCGTTATCTACAAATATGATTCTTTTCATTGTTTTTTTTTCCTCCCCCATTTTTTTTTTTTTTATAAATTACGATTGTTCAATAATTTTTCTCTACATTCGACGCAAATTACATTAAATTTAAAAAAATTAAATAATGTAAATAAAACTAATCTAATTTTCTTTTTGAATATTTTATTTAAAATATGGAATACTTATAAAATACCAGCTGCTACTCACGGCTTTACCCTTTAAATCTGTACTTGGAAATTTTTAAAAAAAATTTGTTTTATCTGGAATTTATATATATATATATATATATATATATATTGTATATTAAACACTTTTTAAAATCTTTATCACGTTTTTTAAAATTTGTTCATCCTTTGCAAAATATTCATTAGTGTCGACTCAATGACATTTCTGGAGGTCCTATAGTTTGGCCCGTGGTGGCTTGTCTGCAGAATACGTGCGTAGAATCGTAAATTTATTATAGATAGGTAATAATATGTGTTTTTTATTATACGTCGATAACAATAACATGTGTATACATAATAACATAAATAAAAATATTAATTTATCAAATTTATTGAAAAATTTAAGGTTACCACAACAGCAAACTACATTAGTTGAGTAAGGATTTCGAATTTGATTGTAAACAACATTCCCGGTAGCAAGCATTAAACATTTTGTTGCAGGATTTTTTATTTCTCTGTAAAAAATAATAGGAAACACTACCTTTTTTAACTCCCCGGAATGAGTACAACAGCTAGGCTAGGAGTGCGACTTATATGTTTAAAAATTATGTTAGGGAGCTTTAGAAATAACAGAACGTATTGTATTTACTAACGTTATCTAGTTATTTACCATAGTAATCATTTTGTTTAAATTTTTACGTTTAATTTATATTTACTATGGTAATTATTTTATTTAAAATTTTATAAAAAATTTTTTTTGAACTTCCCATATGCATTTTTGTACTACTGGTCGCAACCTCATTTTTTGTGAAGGAGAAAGGACAGAAAAGTCAGTTATACCTTAAAACCTTCCGTTAGGACATCACGAATACACCCTGAAAATTTCGGCATGATCATGGGCGCCGCCAGGATTACATTCAGGGAGGTACATCTGCATTTACACTAGGATGGGTCAAAACAATCGACTATTTTTTTTTTACTTTCGATACTGAAAAATTGGTTGCTATGCATATAAAAAATTATCTCCAAATATGAGCTCTTAATATTAATAGGAAGGTCCTCCTCGTCAAAATTTTTTATTTTTACCTCAGTCCCATATGGAAAAATTCATATCTTATCATTAATTAAACGTACAGCAAATCTCAACACATATTTTTGTAGGAAATTGAATGCTCTACAAAAAGAGGTCTCTTACACTTTTTCCACTAATCTAACCATTTAAAAGATATTGAAGACAAATGAAGCAAGTGATGCGGCTTTAAATGAACCCATTGTTAAATACGCAGATTTGATTGCTCGAGCCACCCCGTTTTACCTAGCGCGGTATGTGTGCCAATCAAAATTGGTTTAACTATTCTAGCAACAACATGTAGCATTGAACGTACATTATTTAGCACGTTACAACGTGTCAAGACTTAGAATTGGTCAACGATGGGAGACGCAAGGCTAAGCGGCCTGTGCATGCTCAGTGTTCACAGGAAAAGAGTAGAGGAGGACACTGAATTTATTGACAAGATGATACGCAAATTTGGACAGCAATCCAGGCGCCTTAAGTTTTTATTCAAACAGTGACTCAATAAAAAAAAATTTTAATCTTTTTCTGTGTATTTTCTTTCCCCACAGGGGGGTGCAAGTGCACTCCCTTGCACCCGGCTCCCGGCGCCCATGGGCATGATTCGTCTAGTGGTACAGGAATACATACGGGACAAACAAATGTTCATTTTTATATATACATAAAGATTTAAAAGAACATCTTCTTCACTCATATCTTCCAACCTCTGCATCTCATTCATTTTATTAAAGTTAATTTATTACCATAACAACAAACTACGGTAGTTGAGTAAAGATTTTAAATTTGAGTATAAATAACATTCCAGGTAGCAAATATTAAAAATTCCGTTGCAGGGTTTTTTATTTCTCTATAAAAATAATAGAAAACACTACTTTTTTAACTCACCGTAATGAGTACAGCAGCTAGGCTAGGAGCGCGACTTGTATGTTTAGATCATGTCTTTCAGTAACGCAAAAAGTTAAGTAATACAACGCGGTGCATTTACTTACGTCAGAAATTAATAAAATGTCATCTAGAGTTTATTATTTACCATATTAATCATTTTATTTAAATTTTTCGTTTAATTTATATTTACCATGGTAATCATTTTATTTAAAATTCTACAAAAATTAATTTTTTTTACTCGTCCCGTATGCGCATTTCTATACCACTAGTCGCATCTGAACTATTTAAAACCTGATATTTCGTGAAGAAGAAGAGTGTAGAAAATTCAGCCGCACCTTAAAACCTTCATTACACTCTGAAAATTTTAGCACAATCCGTCCAGCGTTACGCGACGGGACAAACATACATGCAAACATACATATAAACATTAATTTATATATATATATAAAAATATAAATTTGACGAAAAAAAAGGCAACAAAACGTTTAAGTTACAGTTTAAACGGTGATACATATTGTTATTTAGGAAACATTCAACAAACCAAGCAATATAATATTTATGTATTATGTTATTAAAATTGTTCGAGAGAAATATTAGCGAAAGAATGAATCGGCTTACTTCTTTGGTTAATCCGAGTTCGATGTATTGAACACTCATTTCGAAGAAATAAAATAAAAAAAATAAAAATACGCAACTTTTAACGTTACTGTTATCGCTGTGCAGTTATCCGCGTTCGTCGTGCAAACTGACACACGGATGCCAGTTGTTAGTATCGTCGTGAACTGATAACAGAAAACAATATCCCACTCCGCCCGAAAAGCCAATAGTGTATCAAAGAATATTAACAGGTGCGCTATTGTTTACGCATTTATCTTTTTTTGTGTTGTGTTTTTCTTTGTACTTTTTTATCATTTTCAAAATGATTTTGCCTCGCTTTGAAAACCTAACTGTGGAAGTATATTAATTTTCAAATAAATAAACAAACAACGGACTTCGTTAGTTTCTGAAATGTTAAAATATCATAAAAATGAGTTGACAAGATCCAGAACAATATTTAAACTGATTTAAAAATAATCCCTAATTTTTATATTTTAAAAACGTACATGAGTGGCGCTCCCATAGTACCTTCAGATGTATCAATTGGAAAAAATAATATTTTTATTTCTGCAATTTTGTTGTCCCTAATTTGTGAGGGTGTACTATGAAAGTCCAAGTTGCAACGTTATCTTTGAAACCGGTGCAGTTATTTAAAATAATAATAATAATAATAATAATAATAATAATAATAATAGAAGAAACGATAATTTTATTAATTTTATTTCTAATCGAATTTTACATAAAAAAGAAATCGAGTCGAAATGAATAAAATCTGTACCCGCTTTCTGTTTGCTTAATTTTTCAAATATGTTCATTGCAGGCGATTATTCATACGTGAACTTTCTAGATTATTATCTATTACCTGTCAGTGATTTTTAATTTGGATGCGCCAATTGTAAAAGTTTTATATCTTTTTCTGCGACCCATATAAAACTATCATTCTCTCATATGTACATCGTAGTGTACTGTGACTGCAGCACACTTTTAAACGAGAATATTCAACAACTTTGTTTTCCAGGAAACGGTTAATATGCCAGGCATAAGTTATATAATGGACATAACTGTGTTAGGAGTTAACATATATTTTTTCTAAAAGAATGCGATAATAGTGTAGATCCGTTTCAGCAAAGAAAACATTTATTATAATGAAAATGCAACAAGTTCCGAATAAAAAAAATTCTGCTGACACTAAGTGTATTCAAGCTCATTCGCAAGCGGAAAAAATTTTAAACAACTTATTTTCCTTTGTCCATATACAGATAGCTGGGCCGAGTACCAATATAGACTTTTTGAAAGATCTATGTAAACATCGCGAGATAGTGACCGGCAATGTCAATACGGATTTCATAAATAGCTATAAAGAGGAATTATTACAAATAAAAAATCCAACGTCCGAAATATTAATTCAGGTAATTTTTCATTCATAAAGCGAGCTTTTATGGGGATATGTTTGTGTATTTTTGTTTTTATTATTATTGTTATTTAAGAGTCGCCAAATTTGAGGACATTAGCGAGCGTAATAATTAATAATTATAAGCGAAGCACCCTTATTCAAATTCAGTTTCGAGCGAAGTATCACTGCCTGGTGAACCATGCTACTTCTCATATAATTTTTATTTTTTTAATCAATTTAATTACGCTTAATTATATATATATTTTTTTCGCGTAATATTTAATAATGTTTTTTTCTAACTGGGCTAAATCTTTTAAAAAAATAATAAATTAACCAGCGAAACTTCCGACTAATCAAATACCGCATTCCACTTGTCTGGTCCCCTCGAGACGTATGTAAAATTTCGGTAAAAACCACGTTCAAATTTAACTTTATTAACATTTAAGATAATCACACGCTCTTTATATCATTAAGAGAAAGAAGTACAATTATACAAAACAGTGGCTCGTATCACAATTTGAAAAATTAATGTTAACAGTTTTACAAAACCGTCATGTCTAACGCATGTTTTCTCATGTTCGTTTTGGTTGCTAAAAACACATTTTACTTACATTATACAACTCAGACCTGTTCAAATCTTACTCGCAAGATAAGGGATTTCTACTAGTCTGTAGAAATTAATGTTTTCTATCTCATTTTTCTTGTTACATTTCGAAACGTTGTTACTTTCGAACAAGAATGTCAAATGATGTAAAAACCCCAACCTTGTCACCAGTTTTAGTCGAATTCATGAATTTACGCAGATCTTATGCTTATTAAATTGGCAATATCACATAGTCGGAATAATATATATATATATATATATATATATATAATTCTTCGCTGCGGAAACTCGCATATGATTATAAACAAGAATAAAACAAAACCAATAGCCAACGAGAAAGAAATATTTGAAGAAGGTAAAAAATTGCGCCCGTGGATGACCCTAAAGTTAAATCAAAACAAAGACAAGGATGAAGTTAAGGGATCACCGCACTTCTGAATATAAAGAATCTGTAAAATTCATCGTCAAATCAATGCTCTATACGCAACGAAATTCCGGGGAATTTGAAAAAAGAGAAAACAATAAAATGCTTTTTTACAAAAAAAAAAACACAAAAAAAAACGATATTTGAAGGTTTATTATCAAAATTTAATAAAAATCCACTACAATACAGCGTCCGCAAAAGCAAGTACCACGTTTTATATTTTCAAACGTAGTCTCTGTAAATACTGCCGGGCGCATAGCACTGTTTCTCTTAACATTTGAATTGAGAGATTTCCGAATTGCTTACATGTTTTCTTTTTACTGACCACGTTTTCGCAACTATGTGATCGACTAGCTGTATGTGTTAATTGGTCGTAGTACGAACTGGTTGTCCGTCGAACAGTTTTACATCGATAATTAAGCATCGATTAGTAATAATGCAGATAAATGAATCCTCTTACGGGGCCGCAAGAACATTCGAAGAATTTGGTCTAACAATTAAAACGAAAACAAATTCAATCCACACATCCCCAGAGTGGTCCAACCGTAATGCACGACGTTAATTGTGAGTCACACCTTAACGTCAAGTCTTTTGCCCAACTTTATTTGACATTTCGTTATTTCAGTCTGTGACAAGTTCAACCATGGAGAGGTACACAATTAAACAGCGCGTTAAGATTGTATCAAAGCCTTTTATGAAAATGGACGTTCAAATCAAAACGCATTTCGTGCACTTTGTGATTTTTTTGTTCAGCATAATCGACCAAATGTGTCTACAATCGGGAGAATTGTGCGCAAATTTCAGCAAACCGGTTCTGTAGGAGATGTGAAAACACGTGTGCATGATCGCCCAGTTCGTTCTTCGGAAAACATTGCTGCTGTTCGCGATAGTGCGGCAGAAGAGCCGTCAACCTCGACTCACCGTCGCGCTGAACAATTGAACATCTCACGGACATCACTGATGCGAATTTTGCATAAAGACTTGAATTTACACGCTTACAAGGTTCAATTAACTCAAGAGCTGGAGCCTACTGACCATTTGAAGTGTCGGGCTGAACAGACGGAAGTGAATGGTGACTTTACAAAGAAAATTATCTTCAGCGATGAGGCACACTTTTATCTCAGTGGATTCGTTAATAAACAGAATTTCCGCATTTGGGCAAATGAGAATCCACGAGTGATTGTTGAAAATCCGATGCATCCACAAAGAGTGACTGTTTGGTGCAGTTTATGGGCTGGCGGCGTCATCGGGCCATACTTCTTCGAAAATGAGGTCGGCCAAGCAGTTACTGTGAAAGGTGTTCGCTATCGCGAGATGATATCGGACTTTTTGTGGCCAGATATTAAGGATAAGGAGCTGGACAATATGTGGTTCCAAGAGGACGGTGCAGCTTGCCACACAGCCAACGAAACAATGGCTCTTTTGCGCGAGAAATTCAATGGCCGTGTCATCTCACGTTGTGGCGATGTCAATTGGCCGCCACGATCATGTGATTTGACACCGTTGGACTTCTTTCTTTGTGGATATTTAAAAGAAAAAGTGTATATCAATAAACCAAGAACAATTCAAGAGCTAAAGAATGAGATAATTCGGCACATTAACGACATTGAACCTCAATTATGCCTCAGTGTCATTGAAAATATGGACCATAGGATAGAGGTATGCCACCGAAGCCGTGGCGAGCATTTGGCCGATAATTTGTTTCACACACAATTGTCATAAATCCTTCTATCATAATAAAAAAAATTAAGATAATTTTCTGAAAACTATTTTTTTTTTTATTTACAATTAACATCGTGCATTATAGTTGGACCACCCTTTATGTAAATTATTGATTTTTGACCCAGTTCGGAATACCCTTTGATATGAAATGAAAGATTAACGATATAGAGAAAATGCATTATCTCGAGTATAAACAGCACTGAGTACACTGGTAAATATCAACGGGTTCTTATAAATAATCATAACAATTTAAAAAAAAATAACATTACTCAAGTTAAGCCACTGCTATTGCAACTGATTTGTTACAGAATTAAATGATTACCTTTACAATATCTCGTATCTCTTTTAATTGTTGCTTTATTATCCGCCCAATATGTCTGCGCAATATGATTTCTTTCTCGTGCAGAAAAAAAAACAACATAATACATAAATGGTCTATAAGAGTTCCCAACCATTTGATGCTCGCGAGAAGTTAAATGTGATTTCTTTCTCACACCACTTTCGTTAAAGTAATCAGTATATTTAACAAACAAGATAGTTAAATTTATGGTAGCTAAAATAGTAACTATTGTTAAGCTTTTAATATTTCATTTTATATTCTGATAATAAATAATGATTTTTCGATATTTTGATTTTTTCAGTATAATACAAATAATAAAATAACAAAAATGAGATAATTTATTTTATCTATATACATACACACACACATAATCTGTTCTTTTATTCAAGTCATAGTTTCTTATCAGTCAACCTTTATTGTTGCCGGAATCTCTGCTATCATCACGCCAGTCGGCGTGGCCGACCCTCTTATCAACCATCCTTCTGACCCCGCAGCTTTATCGTCCCCATCACCGTCATATTCTACGGACATACCGTTACCATCGTCAACAGGTAATGCTGTTTCATTTACTTCTTTTAATACCGAATCGTCTACCAAGAAATCTGCGACTTTTGCTAGTATAACTAAACAAAAAAAGATATTACCAATTCAAAACTTTATGCATCTCAGCGAGGAACAGGGCTAATTTTTAACCAAATTTTAGACTACAAAATCTTGAGACTACCTCTCAGTTTTGAAAGTCCTTGTCAATGGAGCAAAAAACATAATAGCCGCGTTTGGCATCAGCGGTAACCGTGTTATTGTCTTTTTATCAAGTGCTCATTTGGTTCATCATTTCGTAACTAATCATAGACGTTTACTTTCCTTCAGACTACTAAATGTACAGGTTCTGATATTGACCTCTTTTGACTCTTTTGTTATTTCCTCTTAATAGTTCTGGCCATCTCTTTCTCCGAACAACTCTCCCCGGCCACTTAATTTTCCTTTCGTTCCATATTTTTCCTTTTTAATGGGTAATCGTCCGCCGCTAACAAGCCCAACATAATAAAGAAGAAAAATAAATACTGTGCAATGTTAATAAATTGAACGTCTACTATATTGTTCAATCTGTTTAAAATAATGCTTCTTCGCTTTTACAGTAATTAAAAAAAAAAAAACAAATTATAAAACATCTTAACTAATGTGAAGCAGTAAGAAACTAACTTCATTCACTGCTCTCTAATATAGTTTTTATGAATTCACTTAGGCCTGTTTAGCTTTAATATTATGGGAAGAATACGAAGCGGTACATCATTCAACAAATGCTGGTCAGTTATTGAATCCGTGGGTTTTGGAAAGAGGTTTTCGCATTAATCACTATTTCACACGATCGTTAACATTAAAATGTAATAATACAGGTAAGAAGGTAGTTTTTGATAATGTTTAAGTTAAATCATTAATAGAGCACTTGGTTGCATAGGAAAATAAGGAAGAGACAGTATACTTTTAATTACAACGAATATTTTCCCATGCAGCGTCTTGGGGAATCAGTTAACATTTTTATCGTAGTATTTTTAAAAAACATTATAAGGTAAATAACTTGTGGCTGATTAAGGCTTTTTTTTTTTTATTTTATCGAAATTTGTATTAACTTTATTTAGACATTGTACAAATTTTCCTATACTGTCGAAGTTCTGCGAAATATAAATTATTGTTTTTTGTCAAAAGGCTGACAATCAGTGAATATTACAAAGAAAAATGGATTTACTAAGATATGTAACATCAGTTTAAGTAAAATAATGATTTACTAACAAGTAAAAGGCTTATTATATATTTAACATGATATATTATTTTTGTTCTCATAAAATTCTAGTTTAAATAAACGGTTTACGAAAATTACATTCACAGTGTAGTGCTTTTTCCCGTTTAATAGTGTTTTATTTAATAAACTTTTAAACGTTTAAAACTTTCGCAAGTGATTAACCATGATGTAAAAACTGTGTTTAGACGATAAAATGTATTTAATTCAACGCTTAACGTTTCAGTCAGCTTATATTGATCGTCATCAGAAGCGAACTAAAACACCTGAACGCAAACATCGGTCCACAATAGCGACAGAAATAAATAAAAAACCGAACATACACTGTTTGTCCGAAAAGTAAGGGGACTAATGCTATAAAAAATCGACAAATTCAGATAGGAAAATTTATTCTCGGCTAGTTTCTACATAATCCCCCCCCCCCCACCACAATGCACCTTTCAGATCGTTCGTACAACCATTGGAAGCTTCTGGAGAACGCTTCTTTTGGAATCCTTCCCAATTCACGTGTCACAGCTGCTTGAATCGATGGAATGTCGTCAAAACGGATTCCTTTCATGGCAGATTTCAATTTAGGGAACAGAAAGAAGTCACACGGAGCCAGGTCCAGTGAGTAGGGCGGGTGGTGCAACACTGGGATACATTTTTTGGTCAAGCGTTGAATCCGTTTGCAAAGGCGATCCAGGGTTCCTAAATAGTAGTTGGCAGTCACGGTGGTGCCTGGAGGCACGAATTCCTTATGTACGATAACTTGAGAATCGAAAAAGGTTTTCGATTTTGTCGCGCGAACCTTCGTCGGCCGTGGCTCTCCACTGCTCACCCATTCACTCGATTGCTTCTTGGTGATAGGGTCATACTGATAAACCCATGACTCATCACCGGTAATAATTTTATCGAGCAGCGGAGCGTCTTCATCGATCAAATCAATGAAATTCTGCGACGAGTTCAGGCGCTGTTCTTTTTGCTCCAGCGTTAAAGAATGAGGAACGAATTTAGCACAGATCTTCCACTTGTGTAAAACGTTTCGAATCAGCTCGTGAACGGTTGATTTGGGTATTCCCAACTCATCTTCAAGCATTCGGCATGATAGGTGGCGGTCTGCGGCGAGAAGGGTTCGGATTTTGTCGGCGTTATCATCGGTACTCCTCGTCGACGGCCGCCCACTTCTTGGCTCGTCTTGCACCGACTCTATCCCCTCCTTGAATTGTTTATACTACTCGAATACCTTCGAACGGGCTAGACACTCATCACCATACACTTTTTTTAAATCGTTAAATGTTTGAGTAGCACTTTTACCGAGTTTAAAGTAAAATGTAATTACCGATCGTTGTTCCATTACGAAAAAAGTGACACGTTGAAAGAACACACAAATTACAAGACCGTATCTCACCAAGAAATAATCGCACTACTGGCCAACAAAAAATCATACGCTATGTCAAAGTACTACGTAACTGCAATAGGTTCCCACAGATAGCGTCACTCGTTTCTTCAGAAAAAAATCAGTCCCCTTACTTTTCGGACAAACGGTGTATATCCCGGAAAACCCAAACCTAAAAACTTAAACAAAAAAAATAAAAACAAACAAAAACCGCCAACAAAAAAAATAAATAAAATAATACGTTTTATTTTCTAAACGCAGTTGTCCGTAAATTATTTACATCATAATAAACTTTTAGTTTTTACTTAATTTTTAGATTTAATTATATCAAAGAATACAGGAAATTGCTCTAATAAAATAATTTCATTTAGTTGAAGTGCACACTCAATCTTATACAATTGTTTCACGTGGATATACTCGCTACACATGTATATTAGGCCAACAGATTTTTAAATATACTTTAAATCTTCTTTTTCTTTAAGTCCGTTTCGTACCAGAGGTTGGTTACTATCTGACAACATTTTTCTTTATCTTGCGGTGTGGCTGCGTCAAGATTTCTCGTCCACAACGTTCTTCTGCGTCCTCGATCTTTATTCCCTTCAATTTTACCCTGTATTATATTTCGTAATGTTGCATACTTATATGTCTGAAGTATGTTGTTTTTCGTTTTCTCATTGACGTCATGACTTCGCGTTTATAATTCATTCGAAATCTTCTTTTCCCAAGATATTTTCAGAATTCGACTGTATAATCACATTTCAAAAGCCACTATTTTCTTAACTAATGTTGCTTTGAGCGTATGCAAAGCGGAACTGACAATACATTTAATTTTGCAGCACGCCATCTTGTCTCTAGTGTAATTTTACGTAGCAGTTGTTTCATTTTTTGAAATGTACCTCGTACTGTTTCTATTGTGATTTTAATTTCAAAGTTAGGATTCCAATCATCTATTAGCAAGCATCCTAGGTATTTAAATTTTGTTACTCTTTCTATCTCTTTTTCTGCAATATGTAAATGTATATTTTATGCTTTACTAATAACCATAAATTTAGTTGTTTCTCTATTTATCACCAATCCCAGTTCTTTACTTGTTTGATCTATTTTATTTAACATATATTGTACATAGGTGTCGCACATTACAGTCAAAAATAATTGCATCGTCGGCATATTTAATGGTATTTATCCGTTGACCATTCAATTTTATTCCCTTTTTGTTTTCATCCTAAGTGTTTTTAAAAATCTTCTTCGAATACAAATTAAACGGAATTGGAGATAATATACAGCCTCGCCGTACGCCGTTGAATATTTTTCTTTCTTTAGTTGTTAGCTGATCAGTTTTAGCATATGCTGATTGATTCCAATATAACTGTCTGATAATATTTATAGTTGTTCTAACAAACTTTCACGTTTTACATTGTCAAATGTCTTTCCGTAAACAATAAAGTAAGCAAACACTGTGTTTAGTTGACCTAGGCAGTTTTGAAAAAGAACTTGATTAGCCACTAGTGCTTCGCGAGTTCCAAACCCATTCTTGAAACGAAACTGTGTTCCTCCCACTATCCTATTTATTTTACCCCATATATGAGCATATATAATTTTCAAAAATATCTTCAGCATATGACTCATTAAACTGATGAGTCTGTAATCACTACACTCTTATAAGCTGACTACTTCAGAATTGGAATCAAAGTTGATGTAAACCAATCATTCGGAATTGTCCTGTATTAAATATCTAATTAACTCTAATTTTAACAATGTATTACTTCTATTAAAATCAAAAAGTTTAATCAATTCTGCGATGCTTCCGTCCAATTTCTCAGCTTTACCATTACTTTTTTCAATTCAGTTTCCAGCATTTCAGGACCTTTTAACCTTGTTTTTGTTTTACCTTAGCCTTTAATTACAGTTACTTTTACTTAGCTTTGATATCGCAATATACATGTATATGCTTGTAGCATCCCATTTAATTTTGTATTGACCTCAGTGTATTTTATCATAAAAAAAAATAATAATTTTTGACCTTGTAGCTTCACCTTTTATCTTTCTGTCTGGTCATACATTCTGCGCAGTTCTATTTTCACATTTTCATGTTTTTTGTAAAGTTAACACATTACCTCTTGTTAATTTATTTTTCAACTACAAAGTTCAAATTTTGTCTTTTCTTTTAACATTTAATTTAGATTTTCCCATTCTATTTTGCCTGTTCAAATTTTATCCCCATCAATTTTTTTTAAGACCCTTGTTTATGATCTGCATGTTAACTTTGCAGATAGATGAATTTAAGGGTTTTACTTTCTAGTGATTTTTAAAAAGGCCGTTAAACAATTTTTTAAGTTCCAATAGTAATTACATTGCAGATCTATTTTTTGTTGTAATCTTTTAGTCTAGATATGTTGTTTCGTTTAGAATTTTTATTTTTTTGGAAGGTATAACTTTTTTATATTTAGTTCATAGTTAAACCCTAATTTAAGCCAGCCAAAGGGAACACATGTAGCTCAAATAAAGCACATAGTTCATATCTGGATTAATTTTATATATATATATATGTATATATATATCTGTAAAATTTTAATTAGCCGTATTATTTATTGTAAACACCTAATAACTTACTTTTCATTTTACTCATTAGCACAAACAACGGGATCAGTATGTATTTAATTTATAGAATTTTTATTTTTGTTCGTTATTAATTGTGAAAATAAACCTTTATTATATTATTAGAGTAGTTTAAAAATGAGCAAAAAAGTCTATCAAATTAAAAAATATCGAGGTTCTTATTACTAAAATAAACGATATGACCATATCATAAAATATGCATAAAATTGAATATACGATAAACATTCAAATATTTGAACACAGAAAAAATTCGTGTTTTTTATTAATTTTTCGTATGTTTCCGTTATATTTATTACTGATTTATTTAGAAATTACATTCTCTTATTTATTCAGAATACAAGATAGACGTCACATATAAAGATGATAAATGTTTTGATATTAGCGTAAAAGATCAAAATGATGAGTGCAATATAAAAGCGGCCGATATATTGTTCACCGACAAAAAGTACCCGGATCTTTTAATCATTCATGATGACTTTTCAGTGCGCAAATGTAAATTTTTCTTCGAAAATAATCAGCAATTTTATTTATTCACAAAGGTAAATGTATAAATTTCATAATAAAATAGAAGAAAAATTCGTTATAAACTTTAAGGTAACATTTAACTCAGAATAGTAGACCACGAATATTAATGCAAAATAGTTCCATTTAACGCGTAATATAAACAAAAATGAAATATTAACAATTAAATTTATCAGCAAAGTAAAAAAAAATTAACCTATAAAGAAATCAAGGCAGGGTGGCTACTGCAGTCGAAATTATTTTTATTAGTCCTGCAATCTCGGCTTTACATTAAAAACAAAAGATCGTAAAAAAGATACAGGAATAAACTATCTACAAAATGCTAACAATGTGGATTTAATATTTAAAAATATACCTAATAATCATAATATCGGGAAAATGAGATATAAACTGTAAAAAAAAATCCAACTGAAAATAAACAAATATAAGACAAAATTGATGGGGAATAATTTTACATAAGCCGATAATATAAAACTGGAAGGAACACATTTTAAAACAAAATATTATTTAGATCAAAAATCTAAGTCAGACAAAGACGTGATAGAGGAAATTAGACCAAGAATAGCAGGACTATGTTTGTTTAATTAGTAGTATGATAGGAAATCATTAAATTACACAGTTTAAAAGTATTTAATGTGTTCCCGGGAATAATAACAAATGGCTCAGAGACAGTGAAGATATATTAAGAATATAAGTTATCGAATATAGTAAGAATTACATTAAGCTCAGCTTGATTAGATAAGGAAAAGTAGTTAAGTAACGGGTATAATACGATACGTTAAGGAGAAAAATATTATACTTAGTGGGTTACATGATACCAGCAATACACTGGCGGGTAGAAAAAATAGTAGACTGGAAGTGAACTGGTATGTAATACAAAGGTATACAAATACCGAGATAGAAAGATGACCAAATAAAATACAGGGTGCGGCAGCATAACTTCCTTTTTTAAAATGCGACACTTTTTTTCTACTAAATTTTTTAAAGAAATATTAACAGAAAATCGAAATAACATACTCTAGATCCCATTGGCAATATGTATATTTCTTCCCTTGCAGTTTTATTTCGATTTTCTGTTATTATTTATTTTAAATGTTTAGTAGAAAAAAAAATGGCGCATTTTAAAAAAGGAAGTTATGCTGCCGCACCCTGTATATCAGGCGACGAAAACAGCTAGTCTAAAAAAAGAATTGTTTTGAAAAATGTATAAAAAAAAACGTTTGTCCAAAAATAAAATTTATTACAAGTTTTTTGCGCCACTAAACCCATTTAAGAAATTCTATCAGTCTTAAGAAGTAACGGAAAATTTCTGCGGAAGATAAAGAAATATTTAAATCAATGCGTAAGAGGATAAGTTACAAATATTTAATTACTAAAAGTTTAAATTTCGGATTGAACCACAGTCAGTGCCTTTTAAAATTTTTTTTAAAATTTTGTTAATCATAAAAGAGAAGACAAACCAAAAAAAGTCAAAAATTGGCAAACTATATAGATAACGATAAGTCGCGTAAAAACAAAAAAATGAACTGCCAGAGTGCATAAAGATACAAGTCTGTTATTTCCATAAAATCTTTATTTTTTATGAGCAAACAATAAACCGGTTACAGAGGATAAATGGAATAAAAAGTGAGAAACAAATCGAATAATCTCAAAATCTACAGTTCAATGATTAATCTAGGGTAAAGTGTAAACTGCAATAAAATCAGTCTTACAGTTAATAGTATATTTTAATTTAACCAACTTTAATAAAACTGCGTTTCTTTTTTTGTTTTTTTTTTTTTTAAACTATATCACCGAAATTATAGTATCTCCCTCTCTAATTCTTTAATATTGAATGTAAAATCAATTGTTGAGGTTAACTGAAACTGAACTATCACTGGTGGTTTCTGTAGTGGCATCTGCTTGAAAATCATTAAATAACATAATCATCTAACTGCTGGTGAAATATTTACTAAGTTGTTTTCCTTTCAAAAATTAAATTTTATATCACACCGCAGCAAACAGATTACCATTTGTACTACACAGACGATAATTTCCTATAGTTTTAGCTTTTGCTATAACTATAAATAAGTTACAAAAACAAAATTTTTGTGGTATCAGGATATTTTTCGATAGACATTTATTTAACTGTAGACAAATTTCCCATTTTGTTAAGGTATCAATCAAAAGTAATTTTAAAAATTCGAAGTTTTGAATATATTAATAATATCGGATGGAAAAAAAAAATTATAAATAAAGATTTTACCATAAGACACTTTTTTAAAAGTTGAATTAAATTTTAAGATTTTAAAAATGGCGTGATAAAAACCAACTTATTAAAACACAACTCTAGGTTTAACGCTACAGTCATCAAAGAGAAAAGCCAACAATAAAAAAGTAAAATTTTAATAACAAAAATGACATTTAGAAAAAAAATAATCTCGAATAATAAGATAAATTTAATTTTCTACAGCTACTGAATTCTTAGTGTTGAAGCTTGTTTTGAACATTAGGATTTCTTAAGAAAACTTATAAAATTTTAAACAATAATTTCTATAAACCTTTTATAAACGTACCCATAAAGAAAAAAATATTGTTGCAAAGTTGTGAATTTAATGGCTTATTACTTTGCTTTTATACATTAAAACCTTCTTCAAAAAACTCTCTAATTACTAATGAAACCCGTAGTGAAATACGTACGATATCTTCAAAGTTTTTCCTAATCATTTACATTTACAATGTACCAACTGTTTAGCGCAATAATTTAAACATAAAAATCAGAACCAAATATTCTTACAAATTTTAAAAATCTACATATAATCGGATCATAAGTAAATTAATTAATTTCGTCCAGCTTTCTCTTTACTTTCTTTCTCGACTTACTACAATCACAAATTTAGTAGTATAATTTCCCTACTTTGTTTAGAATATGTCTTAATGACTTTTATAATCGTATAGCTGCTTCTCGTTTACAACACTAAACATATTTTTTTTTAATGTTTTTCTCCCGAAACGTTCTCTTCCTTGCTTCAATTCTCATTACGATTTGAACTTACCGCTCTTTATGACGCATCAACCATCGAAATTAACATCATTCGATCACTTTTCATATAGCAAGATGATTTCTTCTATACTATAATCCGTTTTGGAAAATGCTCCAATTCGTTATTAAAGCACACCGTGATCTGTATGTTAATTTTCGAGTTTGATTCGGATTAAGCAGCAGATATTTTTTTAAACATAAATACAGATATTGGTATATCGATAAAATGTATGAATTTACGTTAAAATTATCAATTGTAGGTTACGTGTTATAATTGCTCTGCCAGAAGAATTAATTAAAATCATTTACAATTTACTTGTTTATTGTACGAAATCGTGCAATTTAGGAAATAAATGTACAATAATTTTAAACATTTACATACAAAAGGCAATTAATTATACACGGTAATGAATTTAACTTCTTATTAAAATATCCTTGTAAACAAGTAAACATTTTATTTATTACTATTACACGCCAAAGCAACTTGTACAGTGATCAGTATAGATAAATATACTTCTACTTATTTATTATGAATAAAAAAAGGCATAACTTTCGTTAATATTTATTACCTTTCTTTTTTTTTAAATTAGTTAAAATAATGTATTTAATATTTTAGCTGAAACGTATAATATGCAATATATGTTTATTATAAATGAAAAATCAGTTATTGATGTGAACATTTTCTGATGCAGAACGGAACATATAATTTTAAATTGGTTGATTTTTATTTTGAGAATGATGATAATGAGCAACAAGGTATTGAACATTTACATAATGCAACTATTTCTCCAATGCCCGGCGTCATTAACAAAGTATTGGTAAATTGTGGAGATACAGTTAAAGTCGGCGACCATCTAGTGGTTGTAATGGCAATGAAAATGGAGGTATATTTTCATTTATTCATAATATTAAACTTTTTAATTTAAATTTCATAACATATAAATTATTTTACTATAAGCTTATTTAATGTTTTTATTAATTCATTTCAGTACATAGTCAAATCGCCGGTAAACGGAGTTGTTAAAGAAATATTATTCAACGTCGGGGAAAGCGTATCAAAAAATGCTCATCTAATCAAAATTTCAGAAGATTAAAAGATCGATTTAAAGTACAATGTTATTTTTATAATTAAATTTTGACACAAAAATTAATAATATAAAACACGTTTAGTGTACATCACTCAAATTAAAATCATACTGATAGTTTTTAAAAGTATTTTAAACCGTTTTATTTATTTATTTATATATATATATATATATATATATATATGTATATTTATTTATTTATTAATCAAAAATTATGAAATATTTTGCTGTGTTATCTGATTTGTTCAATCATATTTGATACAAATTTTTAGCCGAAAAAAAAATAAAAATAAATGCAGATTGCTACATACCTTCATTTTTATTTTTGCAAATTCTGAAATCTGCTTTTGAAAGAATGGAACAACAATCTTTATGCATCATGTATTATCATAATTATTTTCGAAACTAATACAATAAAATGAAAATATATGTAAACAACAGCATACAAAATAAGAAAAGAAGAAAAAAAAGTGAAAACGAAAACAATTGTACATTGAGATTCAAGTATATTCTGTTGTAAAGTACTCACTCAACTGAATGTTCGTTGCTAGAAAACAGTGATAGGCACAATAATCTCGTTTGTCGGTACTCTTAATGTTAACAGAAAATTTTTATCAGTTCATTATAATACTATGATACACCAAGCCGCATAACCGAATGTAGCCCGATTTTAAGTATAAGTTTACAGGGTTAGTAATTGAACGCAATTTGACTACAGCACATGTAAAGAAAGTTTCCATTTTTCAAAAACTTTTATATAAACAAAACAACAATATACAATCTAATTTTTCAGTGTCAATTTATATTCATTGTTGGCATGTCAAATTTCACTCAATTTTTTACGATTTTCATGTATGGGGAACTGTATTTTTGAACATGATACATATAATAAACAAATATTAAAAAATCAACGATTATATTTCTGTTAAACAATAGTTTTAAGTTTTAACAGAAAATTTTCCATTTGAAAAATTGCTTTGTACTTCAATAATGTGTGAACATTTTTATTTTAAGCTGTATTATAAGTATAGGATTCATGTGTAATATTTTCAGGATATTTATTTTCATACTATGATTTTTTATCGCCATAATAAAGAAATCATTAAGTTTCGACTTGATGGTGGTGTAATTGCACAGTTAAAATCTTTTCGTTCGATTACCGATACTGTAGACTTATACTTAAAATCGGGTTACATTCGGTTAAGCCACCAAAACCCTATCGTAATTGCTAGACTCGATTCGTAATGCTAAAAGGGACCATTTGCAACGCGACACGACCGCACTGTTTTTATACACAAAGAATACTGTATTATAATATTTTAGATTTAATTACAGAAGTGAAATGGTGGTCTAGGGACAATGGGTACGAGTCTAATGCTTACAGAATTTATCAACGTATGTGAACTAACGGTTAAAGCCATCAGTGAGGCGAACTTTTTATTTTAAAATATTTAAACGAATGTTACATATTTCATATTAGGAAAGTTTTCTTAATTTTATAATAAATTATATAGACAGTATTCGCAGTTGTTTTATTTTTAAACGACGTGAAATATTTTGTATACAATTACTACTAACTTTAACTCAAAATCATTTAAAATAAATACGTGCAAAATAAAAATCGTAAAAATAAAACTAGTTAATTATAATTATGTGAAAATAGGGAAATTACAAAAAAAAAAGTGAAGTGGAGGGAAAAGCAAAGCTATAATGAAGAAAATAATTTAAAATAATTTATTTACATGAACAATTTCCGCAGAGATTAGCCGTTGGAACTCACATAACATTTTATTAAAATCATCAATGCCTACCCCATGAAGAATGATGCGCAATATAGAGTCTACCAGCAGATTCCATTAGCCTTTTTTCTTCTACCTCATGCCCGCCTCCACAAGGTGGCCCCTGGCATGCAGTAGAGGAAGACTGGGTAACCAACATCAGTGGGAATTTAGGTCTGCAAACAAAAGGGCGATTGAGGGTCTAGAGACTAGCAATATCAGTTATTATGAGAACTGGTAGCCCTTAGATAGATGGAAACAGAGATAGGTTTACCATCTTAAGGTATGGCCGCAAATGATTCATTTATTATGAACAATGGTGGCGTACCAAGCTGTAGTTAGCTGAGCTACTATCAACCCCTTTCCAAACTGAACTGGGTCATCGTGGAAAGGTATGACCTGCTCCCCCCACCCATTTCTCTAATCAATATGAATTACACTAAAAACGAGTGCTTTTAGTAGTCTGCATTGAAGTGCCTTAAAATATCAGGGGACCTTAGACTGACATATAGGAGGTGTCAGTCTGGACATGCGACTCCATCCAAGCCATCAAAAACACCTAAAACATCATTGATGTTAGCAACATATAATGTTTGTTCATTAGCAACACAAGATAAACTACATTAGTTATTGTATGAAACTGGAAAAATAAAATGGAATATAATTGGTTTAAGTGAAGTGAGACGTTCTGGAGAAGAAGCATTACTACTACATGAACATGGTCATACATTGTATTGGAACAGACAAGACCAGAAAGCTCATGGAGTTAGTTTCTTTGTACATAAAGATATAACACAAAATGTAATCAAATTTAAAGGCATATTAGAGCGTTTCGTGTACCTGGTTATAGCGATTGATAAGAATATTTCATTGCAAATCGTTCAGGTTTAGACGCCTACAATATTGTATGATGAAAAAAAAAAGTCGAGAAATTATATGAAGATATTACAATGACAACATTAGAAGAAAAACAAACATACATAATTATCATGGGGATTTTAATGCACGATTGGGAGTTTCCCAAGGAAGTAGTCAGTACATAGGATCCTATGAATTTGGAAAAATGAAAGAGGAGACCCGCTAGCCACTTTTGTACAGCAGAATAAATTCTCTGCAGTAAATACGTACTTTAAAAAGAAGCCACAATGTCGATGAACATGGATAGGACCAAATGGAAACAAAATGGAAATTGACTATATATTAACTTCAAATATCAGCATAGTCTGCAATTATGATGTACTGAACACAGTGGACATAGGAAGTAGTCACAGAATGGTGCACTGTGAAATTGTAATAAATAAAAGACTAGAAAGATATAGAAAATATACTGGTCGTGAAAAAAGAATGAACATGATTAGATTAAAGCAACACTCGAACACATACTTCAATACAATAACAGCACTGATCATGGAAAATTCTGAATTAGTAAAACCGATAGGTACAACATTAAATGATACAGAGAAACGATTAAAAAATATGATTAAACATGCCTCCAGCATATCTGATAGATGTAACATTAAATCATGGAAATGTAAACTAACAGATAGAATGGTGAAATTACTGGAACAAAGGAAAGATATAATACAAACATCTAGAAGACATTCTATAAAACACATAGAAATAAATCGTCAAATTAGGAAGTGTATTAAAGAAGACTTAAACGTGTATGAAGATGAAACAATAAAGGAGTTTATAGATGCTAATAAGGGACTTAGAATACTAAGACATACCCTATCAAAGGGGAAAAACAAGTAATAGCAGTCTACAATGCGCATCAAAAAGAGATAAGAGATAAGAATGATATATTGAAAACGATATAATCATTTTATAAATTACTATACAAATAAATTTCGGGGAAAACAATAACACTACATCTGAGGAAACAGTGATACCTGCTATTCTAGAGAGCAAAACAAAATTTGCTATTAAACAAATGAAGTGTGGTAGATCACCAGGTGAAGACGGAATAACACTGGAAATGTTAAAATATGGCGGCGAAGCACTTATAAAAGAACTTACAATTTTATTTAATCGATGCATTCTAGAGAAGCAAATACCAACCTTGTGGAACAATTGAACTACGATTTTATTACACAAGAAAGGGGACAAACGAAAACTGGAAAACTATCGACCTATCAGCTGTTTACTAATGATATATAAGTTATAAATAAGAATAATATCCAACTGACTCGAACGTGTATTAGATGAACAGTAACCGATAGAACAGGCTGGATTTCAGAAAAAGTATGGTACTATAGACCACATCCAGACGTTAACTCTACTGATACAGAAATGTAAGGAATACAACTTGCCGTTATACCTAGGATTTGTCGACCTCAAAAAGGCATTTGATTCTATTTATACATGTTCAATTATGGAAGCTCTAAAAGCTAGTGGTATAGAAAAGGCATATACTGATATACTAGTAAACATATACAATTCAGAAACAGCTAATGTACAACTACATAATGTAATACCCACATTTCCAATACTAAAGGGATTTAGACAGGGAGATACAATCTCACCACGACTATTCACAACAGCATTGGAACATGCAATAAAATTACTGGATTGAAGTGAAAGAGGAATAAATATAAATGGCAGATATTTACACTCCGTCTGTTTTGCAGATGACATTGCGATCATAACACAGACCAAGGATGATTTAGAATGTATGATAAAGGAACTAGAGACAGCACTTAACAAGGTCAGTTTACAAATAAATCCAAATAAAACAAAGTACATGAAATATATTCAAAATCAGAACAATGATCACATGCATAATGAAATACTAATACAAGCAGGAAACATAGAAGAAACAGATCAGTTCACATATTTGGGTAAAGTTTTCACAACCAAAAAACAAGGGATGAAATTAGACCTCAAAAAGAAAATATCAAACAGTTAGATCACATACCATAAAATAAAACACATACTCAATACAATCAGCTCACAAAATAAAGCGAAAATATTTAACCAATGCGTGATTCCAATGCTAATGTATGCTGCTGAAACCTGGCTCTTAACAAAGGAAGTTATAGAAAAATTAAGAAAAACTGAAAGACGGACGGAACAAGCTTTACTTCGCATAAAGCTACGAGATAAGATTAAATCAGAATATATCCGAAATAAGACAACATTTGAAGACGTTGGGACAGGGATAGCCTTGAAAAAATGGGCCTGGGTTAGTCATGTTGGTAGGCAAGTAGATGGAAGGTGGACAAAGGAACTGATCCAATGGAGACTGTATATGGGAAAACGTGCACAAGGAAGACCACTCAAAAGGTGGACGGATGATATTGTGGCAACAGCAGGGAAACAATAGCTTTGTGAAGTGCAAGATAGGTATCTATGGAGTAAATTAAGGGAGGCCTACATGGAATCAATGATGTAATGCAGGCAAAAGAAGAAGAAGAAGAAGACACTTTATAATGTATTAGAACACTGAAATTCAAACTTCCACACTACAGTAAAACCGGCTAAATGTTAATTGTAACAGTTTTAGGACATTGGTGTACAACTAACATTTGCTGGTGTAATCTACTAGTGTGGATATGGAAAGAAGCAAAAAAAGTGGTACAATCATGTTGCATTGCAAATGGTCAGTTTTAGCATTGTGAATTGAGTCTAGTGAGTCTAGTGATGTACACTGTATAGATAAAAAGAATAATTTGATTCTTTTCGTTCAAATATTAAGCAGGTATTATTTTGATAATTATTTTAACTATCATGATTTGTAACCTTTCATTATACAATTCATGTTTCATTAGAAGTAGTTTGTTTATATTTTAACGTTTTCTTATGCCATATTGCGAAAGATGTTATACATTCATGCAAAACTCTAGCTTGTTATATCTAAGTTAACCCTCAAGCAGGCGCGCCTTTTGCAGTCACACTAGTGAGTGTGCAGTGGTATGAACACTGCATTCTTAAAATTGCTTATTTCAAGGAGTTTTCTTTAATAATATGGAACATAATAAAGGGAATACATCCATTGAACACTTATAAACATTATTATTATAAAAGATGATAAGAATAATAATAGTCGTATAAAGAAAATTATGTTGTCGCAATAGCCTAATTGCTAGAGTGCTTGACTTCCATTATGAAGGTCACGGGTTCGATCCCAGGCGACGGCAGAACTTCTTACAAAGAATTAAATTAAAACATTCGCTAATCAGCACGTGGAAGGCAATGGAAAACCACCATATATACCATCATATGCGCATTAGTTTGGTACACACAGCAGGCACACGCGGGATTGAACTTGTAGTGCAATAAATAACAAGCGACTGTAATCAGTTCTGGGTGTGGTCTTGTGTGCATACACTCGCGTTGCGTATTGCAATTGCTATGAGCGCTGCCTATTCTGTACTGCTAGTGTACAAATAGGCAGTCACAATGCTCAAACTTGAACAATATGACTTTATGATGATGAAACAAAATTAAAATTATTTTCATTAATCTGTTTCACAGATGTCGCTAGTTGAATGATATTTGCGGGAATGCATACTGCAGCATGCCCGTTTGAGGGTTACAAAAATGTATCCGTTGATACAGCCGCCATTAATGGCAACATCAGAAAAATTCATAACTTATACATTTGATACAGTAAAATTGTCAGTTCCCTGTAAAAACTTACTATTAAAGTCATATATAGATTCCAATATAAAAATCAATTTGTGTTAATAAACAGAAAAAATCTCTAGGTAATTATCATTTTCCAACTTCTAACTGATCTAAGAAGTGGCACCGCAGAACTACAATCTTTATTCTTTTTGTTACATATAACAAAACAAAGCTTAATTTAGCTTTATTTGAGCTTTTGTTTTTTGGCTGTTTAAATTTTAAATATAGTTTAAGTTTTAGACGTTTAGCCTCTAAAAACTGGAATATAGCTTTTAGATAAAGCTTATGACCAGGGCTTGAAAGCCAGCCGAAAGCCAACAGCTAAAAGCTGAAAGCCAATCATTTTTAGATGTCATAAGCTTAATCCAAAAGCCATATTTAAATTTCCATAAGCTAAAAGCCTAAAGCTTAAGCTATATTCAAAATTTAAACAGTCAAAAGCTGAAAGCTTAAGCTGTATTTTTAGAAAAGCTAAATTAAGCTTTATATTCGGCTTAAGCTTTTTTTTTTTAATTTCTTGATTTTGCATTTTTGACATAATTATTCGTGTAAGAAATTGTTTTTAAAAACTTTTATTATTGTGCGTAAAGAAAAAAGTTGAAGTTTCAATAGTAATGCTAAATAGTTTGATGCGTGGTAATTAGTAAATGATTTTAATTATCTTGTATTGAAATTCATTTCGTAAGCCGAAAGCCTAAGCCATATTTCAAATTCAAACAGCCAAAAGCCGAAAGCTTAAGCTGTATTTATCAAGGACATAAGCCGTATTAAGTTTAAGCCGTATTATTATTCAGCTTTCAAGCCCTGCTTATGACATCTAAAAATTAATTGGCCGTAAGCTTTTAGCTCCTAGTTTTCAGCTGGCTTTCAAGCCCTGGCCTGGTAATTACTAACACAAATAATAGAAAATATCGAGATATGCTCGTAATCGAATGTATTCATTAGTATCATTTACGAGCATATTTCGATATATTGAATGCAATTCTCGATTCTTAGGGAAGAAGTAGTTTTATTTTTTTGTGTGTGACAAAATTTCGAACAATACTATTGAAAGTGTACGTTATGTTAAAAATAAAATAAAATAAAGTTATTTATTCAAAGTGCAATACGAATTACAATCACGATTGTTATAAATGTAAACGTTATATTGGGAATTTTTTTTCGTCCTTTTATTCATTTTTAAATGTTTAAGAAACAAAGTAAGTTAAAATTGATTTTAATAATGTCATTTCCTTGTTTTTAACCGGTTATTTATTTATTATTTTTAAAACAATTCAGGCGTTTATTCTCTTTTTAAATTTCCAACAAAATTTTCTTCATCTTTATTGCAATGTGTTGTAATTAATGTTTATGGATTTATCAAAACATTCGGAACTAATTTTGGGGATAAAAGTGTTGCGGTCGTGATGTTGTTTTATGAGAATTATTATAAACACGTTTAAAAGTTCTAGCGAAATAAATTTGCAATGTTAGATGGTGGGTAAAGGTGCGTTTAAGTCTCTGACGTTCATATTGCTGTTTTCAGTTAATATATCTACGTACAATGTTAATGTTGTTTAGTTCATTGCTAGTGTAATCGCTATACAATGAACTATTGATAAATTTATTTTATATCTTATTGTAAATTGAAAATAAACATAAATTTGTAATTTTTGGAGTTTAAAAATGAAGTTGGAATCCACAAACAAAGTATCGACGCTCATTTGGAAAGCACTCAAAATTGCTACTACCGAAGGAATAGCTGTTATTGAAACACATGAAATGTAAGCAATGTCATAAATATCACGCCGATAATTATAGAAAGTAATTCATTTCATTTTCTTAGAAAAACAAAAACAAACGTTAATTTATACTTTTAGTTTAACTTTTTAAAATTAAATTCAATCAACTGTTCGGATTTTATACAGTGCCGAGAGTAGCATCGTTTTTAAGATTGGTCTATCCATAATATCACTCCAGAATATTTATATTAAAAATTGTGAAATAAAACATTTAAAAAAAGAATATCAACTTTTCAGGATTTACACAAAAAATTGAATAAAAATTCATTAAGAAGTAAAAAATGATTACTGGATAAGAAATAGTATGTCTTATATAGCAAATATACATAAGAACGGATATTTATTCTTAAACAGCATTAATAATACCTAATGCAGTCGGCTGCAAATTCAAATTATAGTAACAATTTGAAATTGTATTAAATAAATATAACAACACACTCGGTTGTTTTTTACAAGCTAAGCATTGGAAACATCGGGAATATTTAATGCAGCTTTTGTTTGTTGTTGCCATTTATATTTGACATCGAGATTCTAGTTGAGGCGTGAGAATATTGCTTAAGAATAATAATATCTGCTTATGCATTATAAGATATATTATCTTTTAGCGAATAATTATTTAGTGTTTTTTCATTCAATTTTTAGGGTAAATTTTTTCGCTAATTTTTGTCTGGTTATATTCAGCAAAGAAAACATATCTCTAAGGTAATCCCTTTTTTTTTTTAAATAAATATTTTAACGGATCCTTTTTATCAGCATTCACCGACGTTAAAAAAGTTATACGCAGTAATGTAAAGACGTAATATTACCCTTAGTGAAAGTTTGTAAATGGCGCCACAGCGCTTTCAAATTCGTTGTCTTTATTCGAATGTACATTTTCATGATATTTTTATATTTTGTCTCGTTAAAAATTAGTTCTTTTCCAACTTACATTTTCAAGGAACATTGATGGTAGTTTAACTGTCAATGGTGTTTGTTATATTACTAAAAACTTCTTTAAATAGACTCCATTTTTTTAACGTTATTTGAAGACAACTCAGTCATTGGTATTCATATGATACCATTACTGACTGGTACACTTTCGATTGAACAAAGAATCATTAAAAGTGTTCTGTATGGGCGCGAGTTATGCGTGAACAAACAAAAAGAACAAATCACGCGACGAAGTCGACAAAAAAGCATTGATTTATATTTTTTTAGTTTAACTTTTTTAAATTTATTTTAAATAAATTGTTCAAACTCTTTTAGTAATTTTATCCACGGATATTTTATAGGATTTTGCTTCCTTTTGGCTGAAAATAAGTTTACATGCGTAAATCTCTGATACTAATCAACTCGCGTAAAACTATTATTTAGAAATAATCTGTTCTGTGACTTCGGCTGTTTAAAGTTTTGTATAGGGTGTCCCGCGGCAGATTTAGGATTTGAAATTCAAATAGCTTTAAAACTGTCGCACGGGGGAGTGGGAGAGAAGTGTTGTTCGACGCGATATTCGTGCGGATGACTTAGTAATGATGTCACAGTGGACCGATGAGCATTGTGTGTTCGCGTTAGAAGCATTTTTTAAAGCCAATAATTTGTGTGCTGTTGCCCATCGACGATTTTGTACACGTTTCAATATTCATCGTTTATGTGACGCACCTAGTGAAAATTTAATCGCAGAGGTTCAACCATAAATAACCCACGGACAGGCCCCAGTCGAACATCAAGGACTGAAGAAAACATCAAACGTGTTGAAAGCGGTATGCGAAAAAAACCACGCCAGTCCAGATGGAAGAGGGAGTCGACTTTGTCTCTGCCGAAAACGACATTACACCGAATTTTAAGCGCGGATATTCAACTTCACCCCTTCAAGATCTAATTGGCGCAGATTCTTAAACCAAATGACTGTATAGTGCGGAAGGAGTTCTGTGAAAACATGTTAAGCCGATTCCAAACTGTTGACACGATTTAGTTCAGTGACGAAGCATATTTCCATTTAGACGGATTCGTCAATAGACAAAACTGCCGATATTTGGCACTAAAAGGACAAAACCCACATTCAAAGCACCAACAAGCGCTGCGCATTCCGAAAGTAACCGTCTGAGCCGCTCTGTCCGCGAATGGAATAATCGGACCATTTTTTTTTTTTTTTGAAAATTCTGATGGAGTAGCTGTGACTGTCGATGGTGATTCTTATCGTCGCAGGATAAAGGAATATTTCATACCGCGACTTCAAGAACATCCGTCGTATAGTTCGCACGTGTGGTTCCAATAAGATGGCGTTACACCTCACATAGCGAGAGCCACCATGAGCCTCTTTCACGAACAATTCCTCCGAAAAATCGATTAGTCGATATAGGGACATTTTATGCCCACCCAGATCACAGAACCTCACCCCTATGGACTTTTTTTTCAGGGGGTATCTTAAGGCAAAAGTGTACAATAGCAACCCAACGGATATATCGGAATTAAAAGAAAATATCGTGTGAGAATATTCGCAGCCATTATTGCAACGAGTCACTTTGAATAACGTCGAGAGATTCCGTGAGTGCGTACGCCGCGATGGAAAACATTTAGACGGTATTATGTTCAAAAAATAAAATCCGCATGTTTAAAGTTTATTTTGAGCAACAATACATAATTATTTTAAACATGTAACATCAATTTATTTCATTTACAAATCTTAAATCTGCCACGGGACACCCTATATAACAACTTTTTTTTGAACAATGAAAGGTTGAAGATCATTGCTTTAAATAGTTTAACATTGTAACCAATCGTAATTACGTGCTTTTTTTTTTTTTTCGTGGAAATCGGAGAGAAAAATCTCCATTTTTAATTGTTTCAAAAAATAAAAAATAAACTAAAAAAACAGAACCGTTCTATTCTTTTTTCTTTTTCCAGCTATTTAGTATTAGTTTGCATTAAATTATTAAATATTAGCGTGAATATTATTAAAAATTTCGACTTTATAATTTGCGATATATATAAATTAATTGTTAAGAATTCTGTTTATTTTTTTGTCGTTGAAACTCGCCAGTGCAACGCTTAAATCAAATTTAAATGTTTATATTGTGTGTATTTCTAATTACTGATAGGGTTTGTTATTTTCAAGTTAACAGATATGCAATTATTTTATTATTACTGGTTTTTGGTTTAAACTAGAATAAATTTTCTGGAGAAAGACGGCAAAAATGAATAACTATTTCCTGCGCGAGACATCATGTGAATCGAAAATGTAAGTTATTGCCCAGTATCGATAATTGCACTGAGAGTTATGGTTGTCATCGCACGTGAGCCAGATGGGTACTGTTGTTAAGAAGGAGGCGAATACGCCAGTTTTCGTTCGATTACTAAGGTAAATGGAACGAAGTATTAATGGAACGTGTGGCATTTTCCGAGGAAATCTTCGATGTTATTCAAATAATTAATTTGATTTATTTTTAGCAGCGTAATTAGACGGTAATTTAGTAAACATCAATTTATCGAATAAGTTTTAATTGTGTTTTGAGTACAAAGTAAGTCGGAAGTACTAAAAAAGAAAATGATTTATTTATTTATTTTTTTTTAAATGTATAAAAATATCGAAATATTCCGGTGTGCCTGTGAAGTAAGACGTTGTAAAAGTTTGCCGATTTGATGAAGCTGGAAGTAAGAATGTAATAAAAGTAACTGGTTGGGACATATTTTAAAGGAACAACGAAATGGCAAAGTTAAAGTGCTGCTGTGTATTCTGTCGGAATGAGGGTGAAGAAGAATGACTACGCGTTAAATTAGAAGAGGTGTTGTAGTTAGCTAAAATAACGAATTGAAATGCCGGGGGAAAAAATATAGTGTGTTTGGAAATACCGAGAATATTGCGACAACAATAACTGTGTAAATAATATAAAAAATAATAAAAAAAATGAAACCGATTATGATGATATCCCCTCGATTCCGAGTATGGATTCTCGTCTTTTATTGGTGAGTCCTTAGATGGCTTATCAAGCCAATCCTGGCACCGCAGACCTTTCCACAAATGTTGCAGATAAAATTGGTGGCTGTGCTCAAATGAGTGATAGCTTCCGGTTCACCAAACCTGCTACCACCACTTTCATCTTGTCGCCGTCGGACTCTTGAGAAAGGAAAAGGAATAAGAAGGAAATAAAAGGAAAAGGTAACACGTGCAATAGGAGAAAAGAAGAATGAGAGGACAAGTATATAGAATATAGAACGGGATTTATGCGCAAGGGGAAGGATAAGAAAAGAAAATTTAGTAGTAGTGGAAAGAATGAGGGAACCAGAGCACAGTTGATTCCCCCATTCCCCAGCTTTGCAATACTTGATCAGTAGCACGGAGAGTTCCGCGACGACTGAGCCAGACAAAGGTTTAAGGGTGAATGGAAATAACAAGAGACTAGAGATAAGAATTAAGGAGAGGAAGGACAAGGAAGTGGTCACTATTTCGGAGTGACACCCTAGTCTTTGAGTAAAAATTCAAACTGCAAGGCAGCAGCTTGCTACTAAGAAGGTAGCAATGGAGACTTATACGGCGGCCTCTACGCGCCGAGGATGAGTTGGTTAACAGACTTATGTAGAGTTTTATCAGGCAGCTTCTCAGATTGCCCCTCCACGCCCTCGCAACTCATTGTCCTGCCACTATTGGAATCGTCTACTTGAGACTTTCCACCAATAGCCGCTCATGGTCCGCGACTGCTTATTTGTTTCTTACGAAACTTATTCGCAGCTAACCATCATATCTGAAGTCATTCCACTATCCGCCGCCTGTGGACGCGCCGGTTCCCCTGAGCTGAGGGTCCCTGGTTGTACCGAAGTGCCCCCAGGAGGGAAACCGATTATATTCGTATATGAATGGAATTGATTGTGTATTCTTGGTTTAAAAAAGTAAAAAACTTCGATACTTTATCCTACTGTCGAGAAACGCCCTTTTTATCTTTTTGTAATATTTATGTAATGCATTAATATTAGTTGAATGTAAAATTTAATACAATAGTTAGGACAAAGTGTATGCGTACGTATTTATTTGCGAAAAAACATCTTTTATGCACGGATATTCTTATTCGATTATTCCAACTCTTAATCCTGGAACATTTACTTTCAGTCGCTGTAATTTTATAATTGTCTGCTGGAAAAATGAGCGATCGATCCTGCTGATAACGTCTCAAATTTAAAAAAAACTACGGTCTAATTTTACAGGGTTGACTGATATTTAATAACGGACGTTAATTTAATTCAAATAGCAAAAGTCATTGTTGTGTGTACCTTTGATGAAATATACCCAAATAGGTTAAAATTTTGCCAAGTATTATATGTATTTTTGGGTGAAATGTATTAGAATAGGTTACGATATAGTTCTCACTTGTATGTACGTTGCGCGTGCTCTTAATGCACAACTGCTGCATTCGAACTTATAAATAGTTTAATTTAAATTTAAGATGTATTTTTATTTTTTAAAGTTTTTTTACTGTAAAAAACTTTCAAATAAATGATCGGTTTTGACATGGATATGTCTTATCGGTGGGTGTCAACCAAATTGTTCTTCACGCTTTTTTTAAATACTCGCGAAGCAGCACACGTTAATGTGAAGTGAAGAAAAATACCTTGAGCTCGCACCCGCGATGAACAAACGTCAATTGTCGCTTCTCTTTGACGAGTACGCTGAAGAGCTCTCGTTCGTCTCCATTTACCTGGGCGAACCACGTAGGTTTATAATCGAAGGTGTGACGCCTTACATGATGGCTAATAGCGAGATTTGCCGTTCTGATCGCCGTGGAGTAAAACGTGAACACGTCTTGTATATGACAATGAAAGTGATGCGTATGCGATTGACAGAAAGCATATATTGTACATTCAAGGCTAGCGATAATTTGAAGAAATTAACGCGTGAAAATGTTGAAGATGTACAGTTTATGAACAACATTTAATTGTTGAACGTCTTTTTTTTACAGTACTTAAACGTATAAATAAAGTTAGAACAAAGTGTCTGAAAAATGTCTGCTTAACACATGTTTAATTAAAAGTTTCACGAACACACAGTGCCTATTTAAACGTACCAAAAAAGTTGAAAATTTTTATCAGAAACAAGTGTGTATCTGTGAATAAATGACCATTACAGTTGTTCAAATTGCTGCAACAAGTTAGCGGCCTCTTTCTTCTGGGCGGCAAATTTACTAAAGGCCGCACGTTCGTTGTCTAATTGTTTAGACAATTCGGTTATTCGATGTTGGTGAAAAACCATCCCTGCGGAAGTCATTTCCATCTTCCGTCGCAAATGCCAAATTATACTTGCACAGAGATCGGTGGGAACTATCACACACACACAGCACCACTTACAAAAGTTGTCAAATTGAAATAAAAATTGAAACTGACAAGTGATTGCTACTTTTTCAATGATGCTTCCAGGATGATAGTTACCTTTTTGTTCTCTCGGTTAATGGGTAGTTCCGCTGCAACGAAGTCTTCTTCATCACCATCCATCAGTGCTGCTGCTTCAGGAGAATTTGGCTCAGAAATCGTAGAGGGAGCAATATCTTCCATCGCAGGTGCACACAGTGAAACGTTGACCAACTTATTAATCCCAATGTAAACTCTAAGATGATAGAACTTTTTTCGAGATTTTCCAAACGCACAACTGGCTCTTTATTGTTTATACGTTGTTGCTCACGAGAAGAAACATGTGTCCCTTTTATTCGTAGCAATGTAATAACCACGGAGTATCGGCTCGTAACCTGGAGAGTGAAGACCTCTTGGAATTTTACGTTGGACATTTTTTAGCTGAGGAAAAATAAGACATATTCATATGTACCGATGTATCTACATGTAGTGTAGATACTTCACAAATTTTTTTTTTTATTACAACGAACATCACGAACTGTAAGTACGCTGAGCTGCTTTCATTTTCATTTGTTGCAAAAAAACAAAAAAAAAGGAACAACAATTCAGTGGTATTAAAAATCGTTTAAGTTCGATTGCTTTCTCGAGCAATTTTCTTTTTTTGTAATGTTAAGCGCAGAGATGACAATGACTATTAAATTTGAATGCATAAAATTGTCTGAAATTTGCAACGGACAAACGGAATAAAACTAAAAATTTTACTCCGCTTTTTTTTTTTTTGTTTTTCAATACAGAATTAAAATTTAAAACTTGCAATAAATGTAATATATCATTTTCTAGAACAAACAAAAAATGGATCATTCTCCATTATTGTAAAAATGTATGAATATAAAAATGTAAACATACGCATATTTTGACCAGCGAATTTTTTTAATTTGTAGAAGTTTAACTTTTCGAGGGAATTACTCTGATTACTACAAAGAGGTAATTCAGTTCAAAAGATTTTACTTTAAATGCGATACAAATTTTACAATAAAAATTCGCTCCACTTTTGTATCCGTAAAAATTGGCTATTTTGCTACCGTTAAAGGTTTCTTACAACGAATAAATTGTTTCTATACCTATTATATAGGTGTGAAAACAAAAAAAAAAAAAAAAAACATTAGAAAATCACGAGTGAGCCGTAAGATTAGCTCGAATAAAAATTGTATGGAATTTTAATTTAAATTTTATTTTTATCAAACAATATTTTCCGAGAATTATTCTAAATGACCTTTATGTATATATATTTATACATACATATATATGTATTTATGAATTGTTGGTTTTTTTTAAGTTGCTGTTGATGTATATTAGTTTGTAATAAAAATAATTTTCCGGAAATTTATTATTTCGTTTATTATTTGACATTTTATTTGTTATGCAGGTAATTCGCTGCAGAGCCAACGCGAATAGTTTAATATTAATTATTAGTACATACGAAAGGCTTGTTCCACGACAAAATTAAATTTTTTTCATTTAATTTTTAATTTTTTTCGTTTTTAATTTATTACAATTCAGTTGCGGAAGGTTTATCAAAACGTGGCAAAGAAAAATTTTGCCATAATGGGTACTCGTACAATTTTGAAAAGTTTGCCGGTTAAAGTAAGTCAATATTACGAAATTAAACGAATTTTTATTAACATTTTATTTTGCGATTATTATGAAACAGTTTATACTGATTAAATGTAAAGATTTACTATGCTACTTGACAATTATAACTTAGTTGGAGCTTAAAAATTCTCGCACCAACCCTTTACAAAATAGCGAGTTTTAATATATTGATCTTTCGAAATATTTTTATACTGAAAAAAATTATTATTCATTATTAACTCAAAAGCTAGATTTCCTAACAAAAGTATTATTTTTATAATGAGATTATCAGAAATTGTGCGATGAATAATATAAACAATAATTCATTTAAAATTAACTTTCAATTTAATAAAATAAATCGAAAAATAGGACAAGAAACGATAGAATACATCATAATATTCTTTGAAAATTTGATGAGATATATTTGTATCATTTGGGGCATTATTGTTTACTTTTCTATGGCAATTCTTATTCGATTACGAGAGTGAGAATTAGAAGGTAGACGGCAGCGCAACCTAGCTTCCGTGCTCTACAGATCAACATGAGACAAGTTATCAGTGGCGAGGCGAGACCACTGGCTTGTTCACGCTGATGCGATTACTTGCCGGCTGAATATTCCTATGCGACGCTAACATGCACGACTATATTTGAAACTGATTATAGTCGCTTGATTTATGGATATACAAATGCAGTTCCCTAAGTGTGTCTACATTGCTGTATACTAGCTAGCGTGCATATTCTGTCATCGCGTGGTATCGAACCCGACACTTCCGAAACGGAAGATAAGTGCTCTAGCAACTAAGCCATCGCGATACATACATATATATATATATATATATATATATATATATATATATAAACTCGGCCATTTTGGCTTCGCAAGAGGCTGTGCTCCTTGACCCCTATTGCTTTCATTTCTGTCCCTTTCTCTTCTGTACTTTGTATAAAATTATCAAAATTTACAATGTAATTTTTACTGGCATCAACACAAAAAAAATAACATAATCACAAAAATCCTATCCTAACATTTAACTTTCATTATATAAAATTGTGACATTTTTTAAATAACAATAACAAAAATCCTATAAAATATAACGAACGTTACATAAAATTGGGACATTTTTTCTAATGAGGAGTAGCCTAAGAATTATGTTGTAATTAATATATAAACTCGGCCATTTTGGTCTCGTAAGAGGCTGTGCCCCTTGACCCCTCTTGCTTACATTTCTATCTCTTTCTCTTCTATACTTTGTATAAAATTATCAAAATTTACAACGTAATTCTAAATCAATCCATATGAATATAATAACATAATCACAGAAATCCTATAAAATATAACAAACGTTACATAAAGTTGGGACATTTTTTGCTAATGGGGGTAGCCTAAGAATTACGTTGTAATTAATAAATATCATAAATATTAATGTGTGTTTATTCATATATGCAATTTGAGACTTTTGGTGAATATAAAATCACATCCGTATTTTCCGTGTGGTTTAAGATTTTTTATGTATTTTTTTCGCGATGGAGATAAATTTTTAAAAATATTTATAAATATTGGATTTAAATTTAACCGAAAAAATAATATATTCACATTATGGTGATGTTTTTACTGGCACAGATCATTATTTTCGTATAGACACTTATTAAAATAAATTATATTGTAGAATTTTTTCGAAACTTAAATTTTCATGATCACGGAATATTTCGTAATATTTTAGGATCCAGAAACCTTAAGCTCCGAAATGCGCCACAATTATAGGAATAAATTCGTTATTTTAATATGGATTTATATAGGATTATTATTATTACTGATTCGAAACTACTCGGTATTTTATTTTACTTCCATATAGTTTAAATAAACTGTTTCATAAAAATAAATTTATGGGAAGGAAGTCCGCTGTGAGCATGTCTTGTAAAAGACTAATCTACCTATCCGTACTGGCGCCAGTATGAAGGTATGGCGTCGAAGTATATGGTGCAACGTCCAAGAGCAATATCAACAGAATTCAACAGCTTCAGTCTAAAATACTCAGACAAATCGCCAACGCCTCTTATTTCGTTTCCAATAGAACACTTCATCACGATTTGAAGATCTCATTCGTGCAAGACTATCACAAACTTCGATATGGTACGTTCTTTAGTAAACTAGAACTCGGTGAAAACATAGAAGCGTCCAGCATGTTTTCTCCGTCTCCCTGGGAATCGGCGAAGAAGACTTTAGAGATACTGGTGCAGAGACGCATTAACCGGATAACCCTAAGCAAATTACAACAGCATTCCACGGAATTCATTTCACTCGCTCAAACCTAATTTGTGTTGAACAATGCGATAAAACGAACTTAATTCGTGAAAGTTTTTTTTTTCTTTTTCTTTTTTTTTTACTATGATTAATATTGTTTATTGTGTGTAACGTAAAATGATAGTAAGTTATTAGTATATTAGTTAAAAATCATGTCTTTTTCTAATGAGAAGAGATACGAGGAAATGTTTACTTAACATAGAAAAGTCAAGAATTAGTTAACTAAACAGCGGTGCCAATTGTGGTCCTAGGACCGGAGTGGAAAAAAAAAATTGAAACAGACTCTTTTACACACAAAATATATTCACAATAAATTATAAAAATAGCTGACTTGTTTCGGATAACAACGATCGATAAACATGGCTTATTAATTTTTAATAGTATAAAATGAAATCGGAACAAAACAAATGCAAACGAAATCATGAATTCGATAAATTTAAAAGTTTAAAAACAATATAAAAATATTAAAAAATTTAAAAAATTTAAAATACAAATATTTTAAAAATTCTAAATTTAATTATACTAAATATTTAATAAAGGATTATTATCCTGATACTGTGTGTTTAATATTTTGTTATTGTTGAATTTATTCATATAAAATTGCTCTATTTCGCTTTGCTTTAATTCACATAGGATGGTGTGGAAAATATCTTAAGTAATAATCCGGTAACACATGAAATTACCAAGTTTGGCGGCACAAAGCGTGAACGTCAATTCATCTGGTTCGATAGTAGGAATTCCTACTAGAAGATTTTGAAACAGATAAAATGAAGAAACCCTGAATTTTTGTCGTAAATTACACTTTTAAATAAATGTATGGTTTATATTACGCTTAAAATGAAATTATTATTTATTAATCTAAATTTACTTCGTAAATATAAATATGACATAATTATTGTTATGCTAATGTTTAATTTTTCGTTTCATTCGTGATTCCTTTAAAATGTAATATTTCGTTACTTTTACAACAGCAAGTTACAATTTCTGTGTGTGAGTTATTGTAATCTTCTAAATAATAAATAATTCAAATTACTTTTAAAGCATAGTACTTTATTTTACGAGCAGTGATGGCTGTGCGTTAGCTTTTAGACTTCACTTATATCTTATAATAATATTAAAAAGTAGTGCGCGTGATAATTGTGTGGTTAAAAACAGATCAAGATTTTATTAAAGGGTAATTGTATTTGTTGTAAGTAAAGTGAGTTCCATACCCTTGACAGGGCGTTGGGATTGTGAAGTTAAGGTTCACAATGTACTAAGCCCAACGGCACTAATGAGAGTAGGGGGGCCAGTTCCTTTCTCTCGGCCGCCTTTACTTTCCCAGATTTCTCTGGTACCCAATTATTTCAAGCTGGGTAAGTTTGGTCGAATGATTTTATTGAACTATATAATATAAAATCTTTATTAACAGAAACTTATTTTTAAATTAAAAATTAAACGTGCCGACATGTTTCGGAGTCACTTGCTCCATATTCATGGCGTTGTTAAATTCGATTTACCCGTTAATACCGGTTTTTGCAACGGTTTTAGTTTCCGGTTGTGTCAACTGCTTCTGACTGTCACGTATAAAATCTCTATCGCTGTAGTATAAATCTCGTTATAACATTATGCTATGTGAAGTATGTTTTTTTTTTGTAGTGATAATCTGTTCAGATCAAGAGTAACGAAAAAGTTAGTTGCAGAATTATCGTAACGGTCCACTTAGATCCGTTGCCACTGATATATTCGTGCGCGTGTTTAAGTTTCATTTTTCTCGAAAAAAAACGAAAGGCTGATTGATTTATTTACGCAGTTCGAAGGTATCATAAAGGTAGAGAGTTTTTTTCAGTGCGTTTATGTTTATGATAGAAGCAATCTGTGTAACACGGTAGTCTGTATTGTCACACTCTTAGTGGAGATTCTGAGTAAATCGGGATTTTTTTCAAGCAGTAAATTTTTGCGAAGTTTTGAACTGTCTCTGAGGATATAATTTATAAATCGTATTTGAAAAAGTTTTGCTCTGAAAAGAAAATGTTTTCAAAAATTGGAATGCCAGTAGTTAGGCTTATACGAATTTACTGTTTAAAAAAAATTCCGATTTATTCAGAATCTTCACCACGAGGTGACAATACAGACTTACCGTGTTGCACAGATTTCTTCTATCATAAAGATAAATGTGCTGAAAACAGTTATCGAATCTTCGCGCTGTTCAATAAACACGAACTACGCGTGTTAAGAAATTCCGGTTCGTCGCGGTAGTCATATATTGTTGATGTATTGGCCCGTAACTGCTTACTTAAAAGTGAGGCAAGTAAAATTTTTAAAACCGGGCAAAGCCGCAAAGCTAGTGTTACCCATTAAACTGAGCAATAGTAAGCGTAAATGATATTCGTTCTGACCAGCGTAGGACAATTGTGCAACTGAATAACCGCATGTTGTGCTAACTATTTCTGCGTTGTGTCTGTCTCTTAAGTTACACTCAGATATGCGAGGAGCGAAATGAACTGAAATAATATTACTGATCTGGACATTTATCATACAATAGTGTATGAAAAACTGCGGTGTAATATTTCTAGGTTGCCTGATATTCAATAACACGTGTTAATTTGATTCGAAGGAAAAATCGTTGAAAACTACATGAAAGAGGTGATAGTAAAGATCGAAATGTGCATGTATCGCTACGTAGCTAACATGCATGGGTAGTTGGGGTCAGAACATTGGATTACGAGATGATAAATATTTTAAGTTGTTTAAGGCGTCATTTAGTATTTTCAAGTCTACTGAAGGTAAAGTAACCTAACAAGATCGGTTTTTGTATTATTTCAATGAGACGACCTATATGCTTTCAACAAATCAATAACAGTTTTTTTTTTATAATTTATTTGTACATTTTTGTATATATTACCTTTTGCAAATTGATTCTAAAAACTTTAGTTAACACTGACTTAAGTGTGCCAGCTTTCCCAGAACCATTAAATTTTCTCTAACGCTAACAATAAGTACATCCTTGAAAATTACAATTAAATTTTGAAACTGCTTCTGACAGCATTAAATATGCGAGATTAATTGTCGAAAATTATCCATATACGGAATAGGCAAACGGATTAATCACTGGAAATTTATACTATTCTTTTTGCAAAATTATTTGTTCTACAATGCTCAAAGCATCGATGAAAATTAAATATAAATTTTAAAACTTGCATGATTTGAATAGCGAATTTTTAAACTTTGTAATAAATGTAAAATCACTTGAATTTTATTTATTTCTTGTAAAGGTAATCTATCACAGGGCGCAGTAACCGTATAAAAATTTTACGTAAAATGTGATTAAACGAATGTTTTATATTAATAAGTAGTGCACGCGGAATGCTTGGTTAACGATGATACAGTTCACATTTTTCTTTTATTTATTAACTTTTTTAATTTTTGATTTGCTCTGCTTTACAGTTGCGGGAGTGTTATCACAGCGTGGCAAAGAAAAGTTTTGCCATAACGGGCACTTGTTCACTTTTGAGAAGTTTTCTGCGGATGGAGTAAGTAAATATGAATTAATCGCATTTTTATTAATACAATCTTATAATTATTGTAAAATGTTTTATACGGATTAAATGTAAAAATCGATTATGTTGTTTATCAAAATGATATCAATTACAATCCCATTAGAGACGTATATTTCTCGTATCGATACTTTAAAAAAGACTTTTTAACATTTATGCTAAATTTTCATAATATTTTTATAACGAAAAATTACAATTGTGAAATGTCACTTTATTTTTATATATTTTCTTATTGACTGGCTGCACCGTATTTTTTTCCACCTTAATTTTTCTTGTTTACATACAAAAATCATAGTCCTCTATTAACTTACAATCTAGACTTCGTAATAACACATTTAGTTCATCACATTCTTTGCTGCCTTCCTCCAGATTTCGTTTTTCCTTGATTTCTTCTCCACACTGTCCTCTTCATCAAGATGATGCAGTTATTTGCGACGCCGATCATGTGTTTTTCCAGTGTTCATCTCTCTCCGTGGAGCGTTCTGTCTTGTATTCTTATTTGCTGAAGCTTGGACTTCCTACTCCTTATTGTGCATCCTATATCCTGTCCTTTCCTTCCCCACTAATTATTCCTACTATTTGTTCCTTTCTTATATAAAAGATTTCCGATCGGATCAAAATATAACCGACTTCTTTCCTTACCTTTTGTTTCTGGGTAAAGGTCCTTGGTTGACGAGCCCAAAAAAAAATCAAAAAAATAAATCACTTAATGTGAAGAAGTTTAATTTTTTGTGTCAGTTGTTATTTTTATAATGAAACTATCAGTAACGTGTAAAGAATGAGGTAACTATTTTTTTTCTTTTTGAATTTAATATTTTCCAATAAAAGTAAACGGAAAATAAAAGTTATGAAACGAATGACTACAACATACGAGGTGTGGCAATTAATTATCCGGAATGAATTTTTTCTTTTTTATGTGGCAATACTGATTGTTGCATCAACCAGCATTCGATAGCATGAACGTTCACGAGTTAGTTATAATAATTTCGCCTCGATCGGTCCACTTCTTATCGAATAAGAAAGTTTTATTTAATGTATGTTGAATGCTCTCGGTCGAAGTTAATGAAGGAACAGAGAACGATCATCAAATTCCTAGTTAAACAAGAAGACAACGGTAAGCAAGTGTTGGAATCGTTAACGAAGGTGTACGGCGACTCAGCAATATTCAAATCAGCCGTTTACGAGTGGGGGTAAAGTGCGAACCAGGATGTCGAAGTCACAAATGAAGACGATGCTCGTCGTTTTTTTTTGATAATGAGAGCATTTTTCATCAAGAATTTCTACCGCAGAGGACCACTACAAATGCCGAGAGGTACTGCGACAGTCTCCGTCCATTGCGGAAACGCGTGGTGCGTTCGGTCCCATCTGTGGGCAAATTAGTCTTGGATTCTTCATTAAGATAATGCACCGGTGCATACGGTGTTGAAAATTCGACATTACGTGGCGAAAAAGAACCTTCCTGTGTTCGAACAGGCCCTGTATTTACCTGGTCTCGCTCCGTATAAATTTTTTTTATTTCCTCGTATCAAAAGTGTGCTGAATGGACATCGATTTCGCGGAGTAGAGGGGATTAAAATTCAGAAGGAGAAATTTGCGGCATGCTATAAACAGTGGAAACAACGAATGGAGAAGTGCATTGCGTCCGCGGGGAATTATTTTGAAGGGGACAAACTCCATTAAACTGGTAAAGATGTTTTTGTGGTGCTAATAAAATAATTTCGGGTAAAGAATTGTCACACCTCGTAGTATTCTTTGAATTCAGCTTATAAATGTATTTTATTATTTGGAGAGAATTGTTGGTTACTTTTCCGTCGCATATTTGTAATTTTTCTTTTTCCTACAATATATAAATATACATACATGAATGAGATGTAAATAATCAATCTGAGTCCTTTTTGTGGAGTTTATTTCATTTGTACTTTGTTCGTTGTGTGTTTTTAATGTATTGAATTTACCGCGGTATTCGTATCTATATATTTGCAGGATATTTAAAATTTCAATTTTTTCCCAATTTAGGTAGTTCTTTTATAACTCGTATAAATGTTTGAATTCGTTTTTATAAGAAATGGTAATATTATATCTATTTAAATAATTACGTAAATTCAAGGAATGCGTTTACGTAATGTGTATGTATGTTTTGTTTTTTTTTTCTCTCTTCTTTTAGAAATACCATTCACCGTAGTTTTTCCTGTTGACTTAAAAAACTAATTTAAATTACAAATACTGTTATTGAAAGGCGAAGCTGCAAATAATAAATATTAGGATAAAATTCTGTATTTAGCGGTGTTAAAAATTTTGAAGTTTTGATTATAATTTTATAAATGATTTTTTCTTCAAAATACAGTGGAATTCGGTTATAACGACATTAAAGGAAATAAATAGTTTTGTTGTTATTTCCGATATTAAGTGAAATACTTTAATTTTTTTAATGCTTAAGATTTACTGTTACAAAATAGTTACTTCGTTATAAAACTCTTGTAATATATTTTACCGAATAACTTTTTTCGTTAATTAAACATAAATCATTTACACATATTTTTTACCAAATTCAAAATTTTGAACTTAGTACGTATAAACTAACTTAGTTTTGCTTTCATTTAATAGTGGTTTATTATTTCATAACCACTGAAAAATGTTATCAGTATCCTGTTGAATTAATACTCGCATTATCTCACGGAAACTGAATTCATGACTAATACTGTACCGTCCGTGTAACTAAAAATTTCACCATTTACCAACATATCGCACAAGTCATTCATATATATTAAGAATAGGTAAGAGCTTAGAATACTTCCTTGTGACACACCAGATATCTGTTGAATTCTGTTGTTGAAAATATTCATTTTTGTTACAGGTAGATTTCATTAAACATAAAAATCTTTCTCATTTATCGTTAATTATATTCGAATATTTACTACATGTAATACTAAATTCAGTTTTACACGAATCCCTGACTGTACTAGTAACATATATCAAAATTAATAGTTGATTAGGTGGGATTCCATTGTAATCAGTGATTCTCACGCATAATGTGAGACAAACAATATTAATGATTTTATTATTTCTAACTGTACTATGCGTACATTTCATAATCTAAATCCGATTAAACATTCTGTTAATGGAAAAGGCGTTTATACTTTTCTATTTACCCCGAAACCATTAAGTTCACAAGTAGAGTGGCATTTGAAATAACAGCCAAAATAGTTTTTAGTTTTTTATAATTGGATTATTTGTATAATACGAGTATTATATGGTTTTTGATTTTTTTTTTTGAAATTTCTTAGTTTTTTTCTTTTACAGTAACCGTTGTTTGAAAGCGTAAAACAGAAGAAGAACACAACTAATTGAAAATAATTGCATATAATCCTGTAAACGTCTTTCAATTATTGATATTTTGAAAATTTTAGTACCTTATTTTTCTAAATTTTTAAACAGGCAACTCGATTTTGGCGATGTGAGGAAAAATATAATTGCTGCAAAGGTAGAATCCACGAATTAAACGGAATAGTAATTAAGGAAATAAACGATCACAATCATCCGTCAAATCCAGCACGACTGGAGGCTAAATACTGTCTTACGAAGTTGAAAAAAACAGCCGCGGTGACTCAAGAAACGTCTTCGACAATTGTAAATCAAATATTAAGTAATATTCCTGCCGCCGTACACATGGAATTACCCTCGTTTCACGGAATAAGGCAACAGATTCGGCGGGTGCGGACATCAGTTCAGAAGTTTCCTTCGGTACCCAATACTTCGGAAGACACATCAGTTTCACCGATATATATCAATTGTCCTTCGGGTTCGATAAAAGAGGAGAAATTCCTGTTGGAAGAATCTGACACAGAAGATATGAAGGAATACTGAATTTTCTTCGAAGATTACAAATTTTAGTAAATATAATAGTTCTTATTACCCTGGTTGTGACCGTGTGAATGATTTGTACACATTCTGTTTTAAAGTGAACAATGATTGAAATAAAATTATTGACGCGTTCAAATTTAAATTTATGTCGTTAATAAAAACTTGACCTGATAGTTATTATACCAATGTTTTACTCGTTTCGAATGTATTTTTCGTTTGATTTGTGATTCCTTTAAAGTGTAATATTTCATTTGTTTTACAACAGCAAGCTACGATTTCTATTAATAAATATATATTCTTTTAAGTAATAAATAATTCAAACTACTCGTAAAACATGGTACTTCATTGTGTAAGCGATATTGACAATGGTCAACGTTTAGGCTTAATTTTTACTTTGTAATATTATTGAAGGATATTGTGCACGGTAATGTGGTCTATAGTTAAAAACCGGTTGAGATCGTTAAAAAAGAATGAAAAACAAAAATCAAATAACGTTAATGTAATTTAAATTTTTAGTGTTTGCGACAGTTTTAATTTTCCATTGTGCGAACTGCTGTATGCAGATTCTATAGGGGGAAGCTAAATTTATGGAATTTTGAACTGTTCTGAGGATGTAACTTATAAAAGATAATTCGGAAATTTTAATGTCAGTATTAGTCCCTGCGCTGCATTTAATGAAATAAGGGTATATCCGCAAGAATAAATTTCTGTTGATCACTAGTATTCATTTGTTATTGATTTCTATGTTGCAGCTGCTGCTTTATAAGAGAGGTAAGTAGCCATTTTATAGTCGGCCTGGTTCATAAAACCCGTGTTAATCATTAGATGAAGCAGTAGTAGGCGCAAACATTACATATTGGTATAATCGCGGCTTTTCTTCATTGTATTTATGTTGTGGATATTTTTAAGTAATGCACGAGGTGTGTAGGGTGCAAAATTAATTGTGAAATAACGCTCCTGTAGCGCCATTATGATTGATTTCGTGAAATAGCGGCGTATAAAGATCTACGATTCGATATTTGCAAGTTGATTAATATTTTGGATGGGAGGAGTTAATTTGCCCCAAACAAGAGTTACTTCATGTATGGATGCGTTTTTGGTTGAAATATTTATGAATAAGTAACGCGAAATACCGTATTGCGTATGTATCGTATGCATTCTTAACTTGCATGTGTATTTGGAGTGACAACATTCTTCGGACTCTTAATTTAGAAGTTAAATTATGTAGGTTGTTTGTGGTACTTTTTATGTTTTGAATGTTATTTTAAAATAGTAAATTGAATGAAATCGGTTTTGGTATTATTTCATTAAGCACTCCGTGCCGTAAGTATGTTGCACTTTTTCATTTTATTTTTATTCCAAAAAATCAATAAATAAATTGATCTTTTACACCAATTTGGTATTTAATTTTTTCTTATGATGTGTGCTTTTTCTAATTTCTGCTATGACGTTGAATATAAAATATCGTTAAATTCGATACTTTCCTCAAACCATTGTTTTTTTTATTTTTTTTATTATGCCTAGAAAATTAAAAAAAACTGAATTACCAGTAATGAGAACAAAGTTATTTGAGATCATCTAAAATTGCATAAAATTGTCCCAGATGTAGAATAAATAAGCGGATTAAACATTAACTATTTTGAACTGTTCTTTATAAAATTGAGATTTATGAATTAAAGCAAATGTAATATATCATTTTTCAGAATATTAAAATTTCTTAAAATTGAACCAAATTACGGTCTTTGTTATTGCAAAAATATATCTCTGTATGAATGCAAACATTTATGAATCGCTAATTTTTAATTTTGTAAAGAATTTAAAATTTACTGGGGAAAATATGTATTCACTTCAGTTGCTGAAGATAATAAGATAAGAAAAATTGTAAGTTCATGTATACGTTTTAAATATTTATTATCACAGAAATTTTATTTTGAAGCCTTTTTTTTTCTTCTTTTTTTTGCTTGCAGCTTGTCCTAAATAGACAATAAGTAGCACTGATATATTATTATTTTACCTCCGTTGTATATATATATATATATAATGCTACCCAATGGTGGCTGTTCTTTTTTTAATTAATGTATGAAAAAGGTCAATTTTATAATTTAAGGCCGATTTTTCAATTCAACCGCATTACATCTTTTCAGCCGTCTGAAGTACGCGCTATAACCGGGAAAATTGCATGTTAACGGATTAACATGGTGTTGTAATCGTTGGATATACCTAATATTATGAATTTTTATTCTGCCATTTACAGTAGGCGATGAAGATTATTATGTAAATCATCGTTTCGAATATATCGCGCTGCTCCAAAAACTAAATTCTTTTTTGTATCATTGAAAATTGCTGTTTTTCTACTATTATAGTTTTTTTTTAATGAATAAATTGTTTTTATGCATATGATATGCACGTAGATAAAATTTATCTCGAGGTAATTAATAAGCCGAAAAGGTAAAAGAGAATTCCAAAAAATTGAAACCATGATATCGACCATAATTCGTAATTATGAAATGCTTGTTTTTCTTATGTTGGCGTTATTGTACAGTAGTTTGTAATAAAATATATTTTGCGGAGAACTATTTAATTTTTCATTTTTTTCTTATAAAGATAATACGCTGTAGAGTGTGGCAATAGTTTAAAAAACCTATGGAAAATGTGACTAAACAAGTGTTTAATATGGACAGGTAGCAAATACCGGATGTTTGATTTACGAGATAATTAAATCTGTTTTCAATTTTAATTTTTTAACTTCCTATACTTCACTTGCAGAGGTATTATCACAACTTAACAAAGAAAAGTTTTGAAATAATGGCTACTTGTTCAATTTGGAGAAGTTTTCTGCGGATGGAGTAAGTAAATATTATGAATTAATCGCATTTTTATTAATACAATCTTATAATTATTGTAAAATGTTTTATACGGATTAAATGTAAAAATCGCTTATGTTGTTTATTAAAATGATATCAATTACAATCCCATTAGAGACGTATATTTCGTATCGATACTTTAAAAAAGATTTTTTAAAATTTACGCTAAATTTTCATAATATTTTTATATCGAAAAATTGCAACTCTGAATTTCATTTTATTTTAATAAGTCTGTTTATAACGCATTAATAATAATTAAAATTTGAATAAAGAAATAAGAATTCAGGGTGCTGTAAGTTTATCATTTAATTTGTAAGATTTGTAGTAAATTTTTCGATTTTCGAAGTAGTAATATTTTTCCATATTATTAGGTTACGAATTAATTTATGAAATTAGATATTAAATTCTTTGAAAATTTCCGGTATTTACAAAAAGTGTAATAATAAATATATCATTTATTTTCTAAAATACAGAGAAGTGCGCATGCCGAAATTACGCTTCGTGAGATATAAATTTATATGATGTTTTTACTACATTTTTTTTTGTTATTCATTTTTTCCAGAAAGAATCGTTTACCGAAGTTAAGAAAATTAATTATTTCATTGCCGTGTATAAACTACATTCATTTATGAGAATCGTTTTTTATTTACTTAAAATAATGAAATTTAAAAATTAAAGATGAAAAGTAAAACATATGAAACGAAGGAACAGAGGAAAAAGGTACTTTGAATTTATTTGACAAACATGTTTTTTCGTTTGAAATATCATTGTTTTGTTTTCCTTTTCATTTTTAAAATACTGCTTTCTTCTCATATATATATATATGCCGATGCGCGTGGGTGTATGTTTGCTTTATATATATATATATATATATACATATATACATCTGAGCATTATTTTTAGGGGTAACATAATTTACATATTTGCTTTTTATGAATGTAGTATATTTATATTTATATAATGTACAAATTTAAATAATACGTTAATACTGCGTTTTTGTATTTTTTTATTTGTAACTAGAAAGATAAGGACAATTTATCTAAATTTATTCTAATCCATTAAAGTGTGAGTCATCAAAAAGTAATGGATGATTATACAAAATTTTATTTATTATATAAAATTATTAATCGTAATGCTTCTACAGTATGTGAGCAGAGGTTAACTTGATAAGTAGGAATTATTTTCAGTTTCTTCATGTCAAAGTTTTTATTAATCATATTTTGTAATCTGTAAATAATTTCATAAATATTTTGCTCTTCTAAACATTTTAATTGAACTTATAATATGTAATTATATACTTTTCATATTTGTAGAGAAAAAAAGATTAAACATAAAAATCTTTCACATTTTTCGATAATTGTAATGAAATATTCATCGCGTGTAATATTAAATACAGTTGTTTGTAGATTTTTAGCCATGCTGGTGCGATATATCTTAATTAATAGTTGCTTAGGTAACATTACTTTGTAATAAATGGTTTTTATTATGCGGTGTAAGCTATTTGATATTCGAGATTTTATTATTTCTATAGTGCGATTCGCATGTATTTTATAATTCGAATAGGATTATACTCTCCATTACAAGTATATAAATTTCCCCGCTCTTCATTCTTTCTTTTATTTTTGATTTCTAAATTTTAAACCTTTTGAGTGACATTCGCACTTTTCATTCATTCCAGCACAGTAAGCCTTGAAGCCAAATAGCTTTTAAATAGCGTGAATTTTGAAATAGATTAAATTAATTTAGCTAAAATGATTTTCAATTTTTTTTAAACTACATTAATAATTTATTGAAATTTTTTCGTTTTTAATATCCTTTAGTGCAGAATATAAAACAACTAATTATTCATAATTGTATAGAATTTTTTGTAGTCGTTTTACAATTACCGATAATATATCAACAATATTAGTACCGGATTGTTTTTCTTTTTTTTTTTTTTTTTTTTTTTTTGAATATTTGAACAGGCAACCCGATTTTGGCGATGTGAGGAAAGACATAATTGCTGCAAAGTTAGAATCCACGAATTAAATGGAACAGTAATTAAGAAAATAAACGATCATAATCATCCGCCAAATCCAGCACGACTAGAGGCTAAACACTGTCTTACAAAGCTAAAACAAACAGTTGCGATAACTCAAGAAACATCTTCGGCAATTGTAAATCAAATACTAAGTCATATTCCAGCCGCTGTACACATGGAATTACCTCTGATCTGTGGCGTAAATCAACGAATTTTGCGTGTGCTAACGTCAATTCAGAAATTTCCGTTAGTACTGAATATTTCGGAGGACGCATCAGTTTATATGTCAGTTGCAAAAATCCCTGTTGGAAGAATTTGTGACAATAGAAATGAAGGAATCCTGAATTTTCATCGAAGATTACAAATTTTAGTAAATATATAGTTCGTATTATACTGGCTGTGACAGTACGAATAATTCGTCCGTATATTTTAAAGTGAACAACGATTAACGTGAAACTATTAACATTTGATAACTTGAATTTTATGTTCTAGATATAAATATGGCGTAATTGTTATTACAAAAATGTTCAATTTGTGTCTGTAATATTTTTTTTTTGATTTGTTACTTTCGGGTTAATTTTACAACCGCTAGTTACCAGTTCTATATATAAGTTGTATTTTTCTAAGTAATATATTATTTAATCTATTTTGAAGCATAGTACTTTATCGCTCTAGAAAAAATGGCTGTGCGTTAACCCTTTAGATTTCATTTATATCCTAAAGTTTTATTTAAAATTATTGCGTGGGATATTGCGCTTGCTGGTTAAAAACCGTTAAGATTTTTCCAGTACCCCTAAAAAAGGGCAATTGTCTTTGTTAAAGAAAAGGAAAAAGTTGAGAGACAAGTGAAATTAAATAATTTTAAATTAATTCGATTTATCCGTTAATACTGGTTTTTGCAGCGGTTTCAATTTTCGGTTTGTGCAAACTGTAGTCTGCATTTGACTATAGGGGATTAAAAGCCCTTTCGCTATGACTATTAGATTTATTTAATTACGGTGTATTAGGCCAAGGCGGAGTTTATTTGACAATGAGAAGTTATGCTTATGATAAAAGCAGGTAAGTCTGTATTGTCACACTTTGCGCGGGAATCTTCGTTGTTACACAAATTTAGAAAAGTATCAGGTTGTCCTAAGAGTTCTTCGACAAAATCGTTTTGCATATTTTTAAATTAAAATTTGAGGATGAAATCTAGTATGGTTTTAAAGCATTTTTTCTGTAGAATAATATACTTTTTAATTAGTTGCAACAACTTTGATTATATATTGTTTTGTAAGGTTCGAAATGAATGAAGAAAAAAATGCGATTCGGGCTCGTTTTTGACATTATTGGAAAATAGGTTTAAGTGCAAGTGCTACAGCCAAATAAATTTGTGATGTTGAAGGCCCTGATATAGTGCATCGTTCAGCAGTATCAATAGCCTTAATGACGGTGACACCAGCGTGATGGATAAACCTCGTTCTGGCCGCCCATCTACGCAGATGATGAGTCATTGCAAGCCGCTCTGAATGAACAACCACATGCAAGCACTCGCGATTTGTCAGCGATTATTGGAACGTCAAAATCATCCATTCACCGGCACCTGAAAACCAGCTTCAAACGGGCAAGGCAAGATCCGCACGAATCAACAAATTTGCAGGCAGAAAAGTGTGTTGAAATTTTCAATCAATTGCGGCAAAATTCAGCTAGTGACCGTTTTTGGAAAAGCATTGTTATATGTGACGAAAAATGGATATTTTTCCGTAATCTTGACAAAAAACGACAATGGGTTAAGCAAGGAGATCAATCAAATCCGGTGGTTCGGCAAAAGCGATTTAGAAATAAGGTTATATTAAGTATTCGGTGGAATTTTGAAGATGTACTGCACTTTGAATTAATTCCAAATGACGGAGCAGTTGATGGCGAGCCCTACAGTAGCCAATTGGAACATGTATATGGAGTTTTATGCGCTCGTTATCCTAGATTGTCCAAAAAAAAGCGAGTATTACAGAATTGAAGTGTTACGCATCTAGCATATAGCCTTGACGTCGCGTCATCAGGTTACGGTTTATTTCGGTCAATGGCACTCTTTTTGATAGGCGCCAGTTCAATAATTTTGATGAGGAGGAAAATGGATGTCGAGAAATTTTTGCTTCTAAAACAAAGGAATGGTACCATTCACAAATTTCATTACTAGCAGAGTGCTGGATAACCGTTACAGAAAATAATGGTTTATATTTGGAAGAGTAGAATGTGCTCATATTAGTTAATAACTTTTTGTTAATAAAATATTGTATTCTTGTCGAAGAACTTGTGGGACAACAAATTCATATATGTCTGCGTTTGTTTGAATATTTTGAATAAATCGGAATTTTTTAAGCAGTCGATTTTTGCGTAATTTTGGACTGCCTCTGAGGATTTAATTTGTAAATCATATTTGAAAAAGTTTTGCTCTGAAAAGAAAATGTTTTCAAAAATTGGAATGCCAGTAGTTAGGCTTATATCGCGTTCAATAAACACGGATTACGCGTATTAAGAAATCCCGGTTGGTCGTGATATAGTCATATATTGTTCATTTATTGGCTGTATTTACAATTTTTATAATCGTACTTAGCCACAAAACTGGTGTTACCTATTAAATTTAGGAACAGTAAGCGTACACGATATCTTTCTAAACCAGCGTAGGACAATAGGACAACCTAATAGCCGCAGACTTTGTTAACCATCTCCGTGTTGTGTCTATTTCTTATGTGATATACTTTTGAGGTATGTGAATTGAATGTTCCTCTAGTGTCATGGAGACTGAGTTAGATACTTACCAAACAGTAAAGTACGAAAAACTACAGATTTCTAGGTTGCCTGATATTGAATAACAAGTGTGAATTGATATGAAAGAAAAATTACTGAAAACTGTATGTGTCCTTGAATGAATTATTTACGGATAGAGGTGATAGTAAAGATCGAAATGTGCATGTATCGCTACGTAGCTAACATGCATGGGTAGTTGGGGTCAGAACATTGGATTACGAGATGATAAATATTTTAAGTTGTTTAAGGCTTCTTTTAGTATTTTCAAGTCTACTGAAGGTAAAGTAACCTAACAAGATCGGTTTTTGTATTATTTCAATGAGACGACCTATACGCTTTCAAAAAATCAATAATAGTTTGTTTTATAATTTATTTGTACATTTTTATATATATTACCTTTTGCAAATTGATTCTGACTTAAGTGTGCCAGCTTTCCCGAAGCCATTAAATTTACTGCTTCTGATATGGGAGAGTAAATTTCCGAAAATTATCCAAAATACGGAATAGACAAATGGATTAATCATTGGAAATTTATATTATTCTTTTTGAAAAATTATTTTCTATAATGCTATTCTAAAGCTCTAGATGATATGTTTATTTAATGTTTCTTAAATATCATTTTTTTTTTTTTTTTTTTAGGATCATTCTAAAAGGATAATTATTATCTGCCACCGGTCATTATATGTATTTATGAAATGTTAGTTTTTCGTGTACCGTTGTTGTTTTGAAATATACATAATATAGTTTATAATAAAAATTATATTGTTGAACATTATTTGATTTATTTTGAATTTTATTTATTTCCTGTACAGGTAATCTATCACAGAGCGCAGTAACGGTATAAAAAATTTTACGTAAATTGTGATTAAACGAATGTTTTGTATTAATAAGTAGTGCACGCGGAATGCTTGGTTAACGATGATACAGTTCACATTTTTCTTTTAATTATTAACTTCTTTAATTTTTGATTTGCTCTGCTTCACAGTTGCGGGAGTGTTATCAACACGTGGCAAAGAAAAGTTTTGCCATAACGGGCACTTGTTCACTTTTGAGAAGTTTTCTGCGGATGGAGTAAGTAAATATGAATTAATCGCATTTTTATTAATACAATCTTATAATTATTGTAAAATGTTTTATACGGATTAAATGTAAAAATCGATTATGCTGTTTATTAAAATGATATAAATTACAATCCGATTAGAGATCTATATTTCGTATCGATACTTTAAAAAAGACTTTTTAAAATTTACGCTAAATTTTCATAATATTTTTATATCGAAAAATTGCAATTTTCATTTTATTTTAGTAAGTCTGTTTATAACGCATTAATAATAATTAAAATTTGAATAAAGAAATAAGAATTCAGGGTGCTGTAAGTTTATCATTTAATTTGTAAGATTTGTAGTAAATTTTTCGATTTTCGAAGTAGTAATATTTTTCCATATTATTAGGTTACGAATTAATTTATGAAATTAGATATTAAATTCGTTGAAAATTTCCGGTATTTACAAAAAGTGTAATAATAAGTATATCATTTATTTTTCTAAAATACAGAGAAGTGCGCATGCCGAAATTACGCTACTTGCAATTTTATACATTTATTTGATGTCTTTATTATTTAATTATTTGGTTTCTTCACGATGATAGCTCTAATCTATTTTAAACTCAAATAGCGGACTTCATAATGACGCATTTAACTATTATTTGAAGCGATGATTATTTTTTTTATGAAGCCATTTTCTTGAATATTTTTTTTCTTTTTTTTTGCCCGGATGTCGAACGATTTGGCGACTAACGAATTCCTATAAATTAGCTGGACTAACAGGCTAATATATACGAAAAACAAAAGCTCACATTAATTCGCTCAGCAATCAGTAAAGTCTACTGAAATAACTGCAAATTTATATTGGTTGCAGTATAATTCGAATACATGTGGCTGCAATGGTGTAGCATAACTCAAAAGGAAAGAGAGAGAACTGTCCATATTACGACCCTAATGAAATAGGCATTAGAGCGCAACTGAACGATTAAGTTAGGAACATGTGTTTAGGACTTAGTAAATGGCAATGTAACATATATGCGCACTAAATTCGTGACAGAATCAATTATTAGCTGTAAAAAGGAGTAGAAAATGAAATGGCTTTCAAAAAGAAAAGGAAAAAAAAACGAACAGCATTAAAATAGGAAGGAAACTACATACAGTAAATTAGGAAAATTATGTAACGTTTAAATAAAAACAAATTTTGTAACTACCAAATGACAATGCCATTTAAATTTGAACAATTCTACAAAAATAGTATCTGTACAGGATAATAAGTAAGATACATTATACGAGGAGAAACTTTCGAGGAAATTAAATCATTAAAGAAGCGACTTTTGGTAAGTTCGTATTTAGTACAATTAAACAGCAAATAGTTAATACCCTCGTTAAAATTAAAAAGCTGGTGAGTATCACAACAAACATGGTCTTGTTCTTTTTGTAATGTATATTTGATATTTACAACATCTCCGAGTGAAAAAATTTAATTTCATTTAATAAAATGTAGTATCCTTCGACGCTTTTACTTGCTAGATTATACTTTTTAATTTAAAGTATTTTAAACAATTGGTGTGTTTTTGTTTTTATTAAAGTTATTTGCGCTGTTTTTTTCCCCGTTTAAAACTATGCTCAAAGTTTTATGATTAATTCTAACGTTTAGAATGAAACTAGGTTGTTTATTTTCAACAAAAAAAAAAAAAAAAAAAAAAAAAAAAGTTTCTCCGAAGTTTAAAAAGTTAAACATGAATTTTTTGAACATTGATTTGGTAATATTAAACTTAATGAATTTATTTCATTTTGTGTCTTTAGGCCGCATTGGCTGCATTAATTTCATACGAATCGTTTTTCTGTTTTTAATTCTGTAAATACGTAAAATCACGAAATTTAAAAATTACAGAAGACGAGAAGTAAAAAATTGGATTGAAAGATTACAGTCAAAATGTACTTTGAATTTAGTTGAAAAATATGTTTTATCGTTTAAAACATTATTGTTTATTTTTCATTTTGGTGTTTCAAATTTTTTTTTTTCTCAAAAATAAATTTAAGCGCCTTTTTCGGGGGTGAGATAATTTCCATATTACCTGTAATGAAGATGTCGGGTAAGATTTATTATAAATAGAAGGGGTATTGCAGAATAGAAATTTAGGTAATCTAGGAGGCTACTATTTTTATAGCTGAGCTTACAATTAAGGTAACATTAGAGTTTGTACAAAATGTGTATTGCAGCCCAAGGGGAGAATTTGTGTTGTTCTCGGATGGCCGTAGTTCTCTCTTGTCTCTTCGGAATAGTAACTTTCAGTATAACTGCCATCCGTCTTATTTATGACATTAAAGAAACTTATTTTAATATTTTAGAACTAAGAGGAATTTTTAAGTTTTTCTAGATTCCAAACTACTTGTTGGATGTTGCTTTGTGACAGAGTCGATTTAATCACTGAAGAAGTGACTAACAATAAGTCGGATATTAAGTTTCCATTCATTCCATCCTTCGATTTTCTAGATAAAGTTAATAGGGAGAGTAATGCAGATTGGTTAGGGTATAAACTTAGCGATCAAGGTTCTGGTAAATGTTTCCATATTGTACAGCCATCTCATTCGTCTAGATCTTGGTTTTATTCTACTTGTTTTCTGGTTAGGATGGAACGTAGATACGCGACTGTTGTGTGCAGGCTACGCTGCCTGGTTGCAATACCTAATATAGAGTAAATTTCAGAGAAGATAACTATTTTTTATTTATTTGCAATCAATTAGATTACAAAATACTTGCGCTTTTTAAAGACTCTACGTCATGCGATTTCATTTTAAGTACATTAAAGAAAACAAGATTATTATATAGTTTTTATTTAATTTCCTTCTCCTCAATCATTGCAGTATATTATTTTGTTAATGTAGGTGGTTAATTATATTTTATTCTATTCTCTGTTTATTTATTTATCCTTTTTTAATTGTTTTTTTTTTCCTATTCATGTTTTTATTCTAGTTTATTTTGTCATTATCTATAGTACGAGGTTACTGGACCAATGAGGCTACACTAAAGTAGTCTGGGAGGGAAAAAAATCTGCGTTGTTAGGACCGATATATACACTTCCACGTTGTTTAAAAGGTTCATCATTGTTTAAATTCGTTTTGAGAGTAAAAGGAAATAATATATCTGTATTGATATAATGTACAAATTTAGATAATACATTGACACTGTGACATTTAGTATTCTTTTATTTATAATTATAGAACAGTAACGATAATTCATCTAAATTTTTTCTATTCAATTAAAGTGTGATTCGTCAAAAAGTAATTAATGATTATAAAAAAAATTATTTATTATGTGAAATTAGTAATCGTAATAGTTCTATAGTATGTGTGTCTTTAATTTGGCAAAGGTATTAAAAGTTTTCTGCTACTTCAACTAAATTCTGTATTTAGCAACAAAAAAAAAGAGAAAAAAAAGGTTCAAGTTTTATTAATCTTATTTTATAATTCGTAAATAATTTTATAAATATTTTGCTTTTCTAAACATTTTAATTGAACTTATAATATGTAATTATATACTTTTCATATTTGTAGAGAAAAAAAGATTAAACATAAAAATCTTTCACATTTTTCGATAATTGTAATGAAATATTCATCGCGTGTAATATTAAATACAGTTGTTTGTAGATTTTTAGCCATGCTGGTGCGATATATCTTAATTAATAGTTGCTTAGGTAACATTACTTTGTAATAAATGGTTTTTATTATGCGGTGTAAGCTATTTGATATTCGAGATTTTATTATTTCTATAGTGCGATTCGCATGTATTTTATAATTCGAATAGGATTATACTCTCCATTACAAGTATATAAATTTCCCCGCTCTTCATTCTTTCTTTTATTTTTGATTTCTAAATTTTAAACCTTTTGAGTGACATTCGCACTTTTCATTCATTCCAGCACAGTAAGTCTCGAAGCCAAATAGCTTTTAAATAGCGTGAATTTTGAAATAGATTAAATTAATTTAGCTAAAATGATTTTCAATTTTTTATAACTAAATTTTTTTTAACTACATTAATAATTTATTGAAATTTTTTTCGGTTTTTAGTAGCCTTCAGTGACAACTAATTATTCATAATTGCATAGAACTTTTTTGCAGTCGTTTTACAATTACCGATAATATATCGAAAATTTTAGTACCGGTTTCGTTTTTTCTTTTTTTGAATATTTGAACAGGCAACCCGATTTTGGCGATGTGAGGAAAGGCATAATTACTGCAAAGTTAGAATCCACGACTTAAACGGAATAGTAATTAAGGAAATAAACGATCACAATCATCCGTCAAATCCAGCACGACTGGAGGCTAAATACTGTCTCACGAAGTTGAAAAAAACAGCCGCGGTGACTCAAGAAACGTCTTCGACAATTGTAAATCAAATATTAAGTAATATTCCTGCCGCCGTACACATGGAATTACCCTCGTTTCGCGGAATAAGGCAACAGATTCGGCGGGTGCGGACATCAGTTCATAAATTTCCTTCGGTACCTAATACTTCGGAAGACATATCAGTTTCACCGACATATATCAATTGTCCTTCGGGTGCGATAAAAGAGGAGAAATTCCTGTTGGAAGAATCTGACACAGAAGATATGAAGGAATCCTGAATTTTCGTTGGAGATTACAAATTTCACTAAATATGTAGCTCTTATTATACTGGCTGTGACCGTTCGAATAATTTCTACGTCAGTTTTAAAGTGAACAACGATAAAAATAAAATTATTGACATTTAATAATTTAAATTTATTCGGTGAATGTGTTTTTCTTTGATCCGTTATGATGTCATTAATTTTACAACAGCAAGTTGCGCTTTTAATGTATGTGTTATATGCTGTTTTAAAGTAATAAATAATTAGAAATCATTTTAAAGCGTAGCAGTTTATTGCACGAGCGATAATGGCCGTGTGTGTTAACCTTTAGCTTTCATTTGTATCTTTTAGTATTGTTAAAAGTTACCGCGCGGAATAATGCGGTTCCCGATTAAAAAGCACAATTTAAGATTTTTTTCGGACCTCTTAAAAAGAGTAATTTGTTTAATAATAGGGAAAAATGAGAAGCAAGTTTAATCGAATGATGTTAAATTTGATTTTTTCGTTAACGCCGGTTTTTTCTGTTTTCGCTTGTGCAAACTGTAATCTGCATTTGACTGTCGAGTTTAAAAGCCCTTCCGCTTTAGTGTGAATTTTTTTCTACCGTTATATGTGCAGTACGATTTTTTTGCGGTGAATTCTGTTCACACCAAGTTGTTTCAAAAAGGTCGCCGAAAAATTGTAGCGGTTCACTTAGTTTCTTTGCTGCCGATCTATTCGCAACTCTGTTTAAATTTCATTTCTCTTGAAAGAACACAAAAGTCTATTTGGCTTATTTAATTGTGGCGCGTGCGATTAAAACGGATATTATTTGTAAGTTGGAAGGTATCGTAAAGATAGAGAAAGTTTTTCAGTATGTTTATGCTATGATGGAAGTAGCATGGGCAATAGAGTTAGGTGTTTGCATTTTACCACATTCTGCATGGGCAGTTTCGTTGTTACAAAAACAGTTAACGAAGTGTAGGTGAATACATGCCTGTTTATTATAAACTGTATAATAAAAAACAACTTTAATAACCGACAACTATAAGGGTAAAAAATAATTTATAACAATAAATTAAATAAATACCTTAAAAACGTTATTAATTAAGGTGTATTTACTTAATTTATTGTTATAAATTATTTTTTACCCTTATATTTGTTTGTTATTAAAGTTGGTTTTTATTATACAGTTGACAAAATATTTTAAAATTCATATTTGTCTGCGTTTGCTTGAATATTCTCTGAGTAAATCGAAATTATTTAAGAAATAAATTTTTATGGAATTTTGAACTATCTCTGCTGATGTAGTTTATAAGACATAATTATCGCAGGAAATGTTTTCGAAAATTGGAATGTTAGTAGCTAGGCTTGCATCATCTTGAATAAGCACGGATTTTACCTATTAAGAAATTCTAGTTGGTCATAATAGTGGTATACCGTTGATTTCTGTATTCTGGCTGCTTATTTAAAAGAAAGTAAATAAAATTTTTGTAATTAAGCAAGACCGCAAAACTGGTGTTACTTATTAAATCAGTTTAAGTGATATCTTTTTAAACAAGTGTAGGATAATTGTACATCTTAATAAACGCGGGTTCTGTTAGTTATTTATATGCTGCACAGGTCTTTCGCGCCATACACCAGTAATGCGAGATGTGAAATTGGCTTTGAAATAATGGTCCTGTAGCGTCATCGATATTCTATTAGATGTTACACAGGCGTGGAAAAATAGATTTTGATCTGTTACTGCTAGAAACCGTTTTAGTACGTTTCTAATTAGGTACCGAGCACTTTAAATTGAACCATTTTCTATATATCAATGAAATTGCTTTTCTTTATTTTCCTGTTATGCACCTAACAGTTTCATTTCTAGTAATCCCAAATGTACAAGTGTTTATATACATAAATATTTTATACATTTATTGATTTTACTGCCCGGAGCAAATACAGTGTAATTTAAAAATTTCGGCTTTTTTTTGTTTGTTCGTTTCCAGTAATTTACATTTTTTTTTGACCAGAGGGCAGTAGTTTAACAATCTGCTTTATTGGTAAAAGTGTCTGAAGTATTCTCATTTTAGCTGTCCTGCATGTGGTATTATCTCGCATAGTCGTAGTTTTGCGAAAGTAGCTTCTGCTGCCACATTTCGTATTTGTCTTCTTCATAATGAGAATATAATAATACAACTACTGTTTTAAATATTCCGTCTAATTATGTTGTATCGTGTTCAATAATCACAATAAAATGGCATTAAAATTTGCTTTAAAGGAAATGGAATGGCGAAGAAATAATAATAAAACCGATGATTTTTAGTAAGTTCATTTATCGAATGATATTCTTTATAACGTATTCCTTCAAATTGTTAAGGATATTACGTAGGTGAAATATTTAAAAATGTTTCGACCGGCTAGAATTTCATGTGCGAAACGATAACAAGAAATCGTTGACAAATCAAATTTTAATGGAGAAGAATAGGGGGGGGGGGCAATTGCTCGGCAGAGAAGGCTGCGTATTCAGACAAAACGGGATCTACATCACAAGGAATGCATATCACTTGCACAAAACACCGCTGTTTAACTAACTACGCCACCGTCAACCATTGTTTTAGTGAAGAGAAAAAAAATTGAACCAGATCTGTGCTCTTGGATGATACTGCTGAAAGTATTCAGTTAGTTTGCGTAGGGGAGGTAAATTACCAAAACTGTCGAAATACTTTACACAATTTCCGCACTTTTAATACACCATCCAGTGTGTTCCTCGGCTATGTATGGGGAATCCAGTTTAACAACTATTGTCTCATTACATCTCGGCTTATCTGATAATCCACTATGTCAAAGACACCTCTAAAGTATAGTAGACAAAGGCGTTTTATGTATGTTTCCATATCTATATTGGTTAACAAAGTCGTTCGCTATTTCACGTGAAAGGTAATGGCAAACCACTACATACAACTTCATATGCCCGCTAGGTCAGTGCACAGCAGACACACACGGGACTGCACTTGTAGCGCGATAAATCAAACATTTACAATAAAAGTCTATGAGCTGTACAATACCATTAACTGTGGGGAGCTATGTTTATGTTTCTTCACAGGGACCTTAATTTTTATTAATAAAAAACTATATAAATAGTCTCGTTACTTGTATGTATTTATCAAGTATAGTCATTTGTTACTAACATTAGCATGTCGTCTTATTTATTTCGATTAAGTCGCAAGTCCTCCATCCAAAGCAAAACAATGTTTCCATCATTCTCGCCAAGTGCCGAGCAGTAGTAGAGTATTGGAATGGTTTCCTGTACCGGCTACAACTCAATACATAATGTGTCATCAGTGTGTAATTCCATATATTACTACAAAGACGTCAAGAGTAAGTTAGTGGTGGGAATGCCAGGCTCTGTTATAATACTGCCAGTCAAATGTTATGAACAGACAGATATTTATCAGTAGCAAAGGTTTACGACCGAACCGTGAAATGTCTAGTAAAGAGTAAATACCGTTCTCAAGTAACCTCCAAAACAGTATAGACGCGCTATTAGGATTCGCCGGAAGTTAAAAAATGGTAATTGAATAGGGAACCGATCCCAAGAAAAAAATGTATAAAGAGAGCTACAAACAAGCATTTGTTGTCGTATGAAAGTATTTGTATCCTACAGTCATTAGGTTACTAAATAAGATTATATATAAGTATGCCACTGACGTAACCGCTGGTGGCTATATTCTGTACCATATTCATCAAGTTAATAGCGGCTCTATCTATATTATAGAAGAGTTGCATCGTTGCTGATTCAATTGCCATTTTTAAACTTTCGACGAATCCTAATAGCGCGTCTATACTGTTTTGAAGGTTGCTTGAGAACACCAGATGATATTTACTCTTTACTAGACATTTCATGGTTCGACCGTCGACCTTTATTTTAACAATATTATCTAAGTTTTCCTTTAAGTACTGATGAATATCTATCATTTTATAACATTCGACTGGTATTATAATAGAGTCTGGTGTTCCCGCCAATGACTTACTCTTGACGTCTTTGTAATAATATAGGGTATTACACACTGATGACACATTATGTATGGAGTTGTAGCTGGTAAAGGAAATCATTCCAATACTCTACTGCTGCTCGGTATTTAACGAAAGCGGCGGAAACATTGTTGTAGTAAGATGGAACACATTTTGAACATGGGTAACAGTGGCACATAAATGATGTTTCAATCACGGTATTCGACTATCACAAACCATACTACAACTTCAAATTTGTGTCAAACGATGAGATATGAATATTGACTCAACAGTAGGACATAGTCACATTGTCATCAGAGAATAATCGTATAATTGAGGGTCGTGTTTCCCTTGAACTCGAATTTTGCGTCGGTGGTTCGCTATTCCTATTCTCTGAACTACATTTAAAATTAACGATAATTTTGTGAACGTAAATTGGCTGTTTGAGGGCACCACGCTGATTAAGAAGTTACTAACCTCGGTGAATATTCATTCAGACTACCTCTAAACCTGTCTGATATTAAAGTATGCACACATGGACTAAAAAAAGTAGGGTGCGCAGAGTTTTCATTCAACGTTCCGCTACATTTCCTCTTCGGATTCTGCGAGAACTACAGGAAAACTATTGTATACACACTTCCGGGGTTAGGGGCAGTCAGAATTTTCAAAAAAACGTTTTCTTTTTTTGGCATTTTCTCAAAGTATAACATTTTTAAAATATTCTCTGAAAATTTCAAGAAAATCTAACGAATACTTTTCGGGTTATTCAACGATGAACGGCAGACTCTTCGGCGCTCGAGAGCAGGTACCTGCGGCAGCAGTAGATAACCGATTTTTCGGGTTGTATTGTCATATAGATTGTTTGTTATTATACACTCATACATACATTTACAAATTTTAGGTTGCAAAAGTGCTGAAAGTTATTAGTTTGTCATCAGTATGCCGCCTGCGGTAGTTGCAGTGAGCAGTCAATAGTTGAGCGCTTAAAAAAATTTTTTTGAGTAATTTATCATGGGACGTGATTTTGCAAAAGGTTCGAGAGAACTTCGGAGCTTCAAGAATTTTTGTAAATCGCGTCTCGTTAAAAGAAAAAAATGTTTTCAATCCGAAAACAGCGGAACGTGATGAAAGTATTAGCAGTACATCATCTAAAAAATTGAAACGGAACACGGAAGAAGATGTACCCGAAGATAGTAGTACTGAATTTAGAATTATTAACTTTATTATGGTATTTAATGCTATTTCAGGTATTGTTAAGTGTAAAAAGTGCAACGGAAATGTTAAATTTCAAACAGCAAGCACACGTGGTCTGGGATTTAAAATTGTAGTTTCATGTGACAATTGTGCAAATGAATACATTCCTTCCTGTTCTTTCGTTGGATATTCGTATGAAATAAATAGACGTTTTATATTAGCAATGAGAATACTAGGAATAGGATTTGAAGGAATGCGAAAGTTTTGGGGTCTAATGGACATGCCGTCAAGTATACAATATTATTGAAGCAAATATTAGATTGTAGTACAGCTGTCGCAGAATCTTTGTTGAAAAAAGCTGCGAACGACCGAAAGCAATCAACGTCAGCAAGTGAAAATAAAGATACGAATGAATTGACTGTATCTGGGGATGGAACACGGCACAAGCGTGGATATACATCTTCATTTGGAGTTTCTTCTATAATTGGTTATTTTACCGGTAAAATTCTTGATTTAAATATTAAAAGTGCATATTGTAAACAATGGGAATATTGAATGAAGAAAATAAATACGGCTGAATACGAGGAGTGTGGCGACATTTTATCACTACGGCTCAACCGATGACAATCCAAATCACAATATGTGTACAAAAGGCGAAGATTTCTGGTGCTCTTACCAGGGCTTTGAAGCGCATGGAGAACTTGATACTTACACTCAAGATTTTGCTTCCTTATCTCCTGATGTTTTAAAGGCCATCGAACCAATTTATAACGACCTGCGTAGTGACAACTTACTCTCAAGATGTGTCGGTGGATTTAATCAAAACAATAATGAAAGCTTTAATCAACTAGTGTGGAAAATATGCCCAAAAATTATAGATACTAGTTATACCATCGTACAGATTGCTGCATACATTGCTACTGGTATATTTAATGAAGGTATACATTCATTATTGATAATTATGAATAGGCTGAGATTAAATTGTGGGCCCAATTCTCATCGGTATGCCGAAAAAACGGATGCTGTCCGTATGAAGGTGGCTGATAAGTGCGCTAACGATAACACTCGAGAAGGCAGAATGCAACGTAGACAACAGCAAATCGATATTTCGGAAGCTTCTACATCGGCTGAAGAATTATTATATGGCCCAGGAATAGATGACTTAAGTAATTAAATGACTCCTCTTTCTACACATAAATCCAGTTTAAAACTTTAAACGCGTTTTTCTCAAAACTATGTTTTTAAGGTCGGTGACCACTGTCATTCAAAAACCGCTCGGTGGATTTGAATGAAATTTATACAACTTTTTTAAAACACGTTAAACTAGTGACTGATCGAAGGATTTTTTTTCTTCCAAAAAATCGATTTTTTATAAACAATTTACTGTTGCTTTTTATCGGAAAATTCGAGAGTAAATTGTCTGAGGCCGCCATTTTGTTTATTTTCAAAAAAAAAAAAAAAAGCTTCGATCAGACACTAGATTAACTATTAAAATACTAATTTTTTTTTATTTGAATGATTTTAGGTGAACTGTTGAGAAGTTATGGTGGTCACCGCAAATACTTATGGAACAGGGGTCGATACATATAGCGATAACTTTTTACATAATTAATATTTTTTTTTCAAATTTGGGTGAAATCAAGTTGAAACATGACATAATGATATAGTATTGTTACTTTTATAAAATAAATAAAATTACTGATAAAAAAAAATTATTAAAAACACTTGTTTTTCGTGCCTCTGACTGCCCCTAACCCCGTAAGAACTAGTACTAGTACAAGCAAACACAGACACAAGAATGCCTTCTACAAAACGGAGGCATCAAAGAATTTTTGATGCGACATCTGACAGTTCCATTTAGATATGAGTAGACTTCAAAGTTAACAAGAACATTCCTAATAGTACTGCGATGTATGTTCTCGTTATACATGAAAAGAGCGTTAACATGACATATTAAATTTATAAAAATTTCGTAATATTACATTATCTTGTGGGGAAGTTAACGTTAGCTTTGTAAGAGTATAAAAGTGCTAGACTTAGACTATTCTATAGCAGTTGTTAGTTTCCCGCAGTAATACAAGTTTGCACCTTATTTGTGTTCAATTTATTTCCGTTTACTCGCTAAAATATCTGTTAATCAAAGTAACAGTCGAGTCATGATCGATAATTATTGAATGTTTTTTCAATAACCCCAATAAATATATAGTCAAGAAAATAACTATAATAAGTGTTGATGATGATTATGTATTTCATACAACTTATACACCGCTTTATTTCTGGGACAAGTTAACTGAGAACATTCAAAGAGGCAGTACATGGATGCTAAATAGATACCATCATATACAGTGGGATTTGGGAGCGAGACATCATAGCTATGTAATACACGATATAGTTGGAAGCATAAAGCGATTGCAACCAGAAAGAATTTATGTCAAAGACGCAGTAAGGCTACATGCGATGAAGGATATTTTGGAGACTTGTACACACGCTAAGTAATACCCTATATTACGGCTTATCAAGAACAGTTCAATGTAATGCACACATGAATGTTGGAAAGAAGAGAAGTATCTGCGCCCTGTGTAATGCGGTACTAATGAGTAAATAAATGGAAACCAATGTTCTACCATTGCTGTACACCTTATCGAGACCTAACGATGAAATATTTAAAAACGTCAAAGTAAAGCTAATTATCGCAGAACTTGGAAAGTGCGTATAGGGTATTTACCAATACTTACCCGAAGAGCTGCGGAATTTAAAAAAAATAAAAGATCAATTATCGCGCTTAGGTCACCTTAATTTCGATTGTCCGGCCTGTTCAACGATAACTTTTGTGAATTCTGTACTTGTGAAATCAAAAAATTAATCCCTCGTATCGGTTCTAATTTGTTAGATAAGAAAAAGCTTATTGCATAATGCTTTAAGAAAGCGTTAATGCTGTTTTTAATAGTACTGTAACAAGTCGCTTATATAATTTTGTTTATCTTTTCCGTCGTTTTACATGTTTTGTGTCATCTTTTTCCATATTTTACGGGTTTTTTTTGCAATTTACATTTTTTTTTTTTAAATTTTTAAATTGTTTACTCGGTTCATTTACTGATTTTTGTATTATACTTGTTTTCTTACGTAATAAAGACTTTTGTCAATAAATGCGGCTTTGTTTAAAAACAAGTAACTCAATTTTCAATAATGACCGTTCAAAAACCAGCTCATCTACTCTTTTTCCAATTTTTTCTCTGTTTGTAGAAAACCTCAGAAGTTTTAGGTGCTGGTTAATTACTTTTTATCTGTAAATTTATTGGTCGCATATTTTTGATATTGAAATTAGGCTTTCGCCTTTGCAAGGTCTGTCATATATTTCTTACTTCGAATCTGATATTTAAGCCCTGCTCGTTCAGATTCTAGCCAGATTTTCCACTTTCCTCGTTACTTGCAGTTATCTAAAGCACTACGATAGGACTGATTATTCAGCCACTTCTTTGAGTTAAAGTGTATGCTAGAAATCTCACATACAAGCAAGAATGGAATTGATGTGGGGGGGGGGGGTAGAAGTTACAATTACTCGATGACCGCGTTCACAAGAGATACGTTAATTTCGTATGTTAATCGACGTTTCAGAATCATGTTAAGGTATTTGATGGTGTTATATTATGTTAGATTTTGTTTGTTCAATTGCAGTGAAGGGCAAAACTTATTCCATTTGAAGATAAGGCCATCCTCTCTATTCAGCAGCTCGTTCTTAAATCTTATTTAAATGTTTCTGTGCTAACATTGAAACAAATGCAAGATCTGCACAAGGTATTATAAAACATTTATATTTTAGAAGCTAGTCTGCATATTTCTTTGTAGAGCTGAGGTTTGGAACGTTGCAAACTTTAGTATATTTTGGAGAATGATGAAAGATAAGCGGACGCCTCGGAATAATGACGCAATCATTGCTTTTCACAAGATTCGTTATAATAATATTACTTCGGAAATTTAAAACATTTAACTGTCCGACTAGCGTCTACGCAAGTTTGCAGCCATGAGGGGAGGTGGGAAGTTCAAACATCTACCGAAACTTTTCCGAAATGTTTTAAGGAATAAACAACAGAAATAGGGGTTGTTTCTTAGCTGTATAGAATTAATAAAAAAATATTATGAGGAATTTGGAGATCCGTTTCCGAGAGTATTATTTATTCTATAAGGGCAGATGACATAGTGAATTTGTAATCTTTTGTTTTAATAAAAAATAAACGAATGGATTATTATAAATAAAAATCTTAAAATTATTAATTGGAATGGTAAACGGTTGGATTATCCCACAGTAAAATAAATATTTGTAGAACGTGTTTTTAGTTTTAGCTGGGTGTACCCTATATTGTTAGCCGACGATGAATTATGCCCAAAAACGTTTCTAAAGTAAGGTATTTATTTTAATTTATTAAAGTGTAAATTATTTTATACTTATTTTTCTTTGTTATTGTGGTATTTATTTATTTTATATTTATAAATATCTGCCGAGTTTGTCGCGTTTTATTAGACATGTTAATCATGGAAAAAACTATTTGAAGGATTATATGTAATTATCATTTTGCCTGGATTGCCAATGTACGAACCTTGCCGAAATGTTAATTTTGCCTACGAGCCCACGTATATAATATGGTAGCTGTCAAAATTATTGTTTAGTTTCGAATCTGAAGAACAGCTGATTTAAATTAATGGCTCTCGATATTATTTTCAAAAAATATTAGTCGACGCTATTACCCAGTTTTTACAGGAATGCGTTATTTCAGTATTAAAGCGAGAAATCGCGTTGGTTATTGTTTCTTTTTTTCTTTCATGACCAATGCTGAATTGCCCAAATTTTATTTTTCGGTTCTAACTCGCGTTTCCCTTTGAGGTCGTTCGCGACAACGTTCATTTTCCTTCGGCTAGCATGCTACACAACAGTTTTTAAGGTTCATTCATAGCACATGTTCACACGATTCTGCATTAATAGTGTTCCGACAGAGCTGCATTTCTACAATTTGAGTATTTTCTCATTAGTCACCCATACTTTTCACCGGCATCCGGAGAACTTCCGCAATCATTTTTCTTGTTAATACATTTATAATATTTTTAAAATTTAAAGCTTTCACAGTGATTACTCATGATAAATAATTTTCGGAAAGAACTGTGTTCTTTTAAAAAAAGATACTAGTTACTCGCTTAACGTTTCGACCAGCTTACACTGGCCATCATCAGACGCAAACTGAAGAACGGAGCGAAAATTGCGATCGACAATAACATTAAAATAAGCATCAGAAATCATGAAAAACCCAAATCAAAACAGATAAACTACCTCTAAACAGGAAAACCGACGTAACACAATAACAACAGATAGAAAAAATATAAAAACAAAAAAATAATAATAAAAGAAACCAAAATCTAAACGGGAAAAACCGACAAAACGCATAACAACAGAAAAAAAAAAAAATTAATAATAATAATAAAAGGAACACAAAATCTGAACGGGAAAACCGACAAAACGCCTAACAACCGAAGATAATAAAATGTAAAAACAAAAAAAAAACAAAAAAAAAAATAAAAATAAAATTAATAATAATAATAAAAGGAACACAAAATCTAAACGGGAAAAACCGACAAAACGCATAACAACCGAAGATAAAATGTAAAAACATATGAGAAAAAAGGTATTAGAAAAATTTACAAAAGGACCAAAAAACATCGGGTCACAGTTGGGGCAGGGGGGAAAAACGAATAACACCTTATAAAAAATAAAACTGAAAACGTTGAAAACGCACGGAACAACCAAGTGAACAGAACAAAAATATGAAATATTACAACAGAAACAGTTGAATTACCTGAACAAGGACTGGGAACTACCTGAAAATTGCTTGGAATCCGCACCTGAGGACCCACTCGAAACCTATCCGGAAGAAGCACCAGAGGGCACGGCCCCGGGCATTGGACCAACGGAAGCGTAACCAAACGAAGTGAAAAAAAGCAAATCCAACCGAAAGAAGAAACCACTGGGACCGGCGGTCCGCCACCGCCTTTCACTTCTTTTTGGTCTTTTGTTCCCACATCCCGCCGGTCCCAGTGGTTTCTTCTTTCGGTTGGATTTGCTTTGTTTCACTTCGTTTGGTTAAGCTTCCGTTAGTTCAATGCCCGGGGCCGTGCCCTCTGGTGCTTCTTCCGGATAGGTTTCGAGTGGGTCCTCCCGGATGCCGGTGAAAAGTATGGGTGACTAATGGGAAAATACTCAAATTGTAGAAATGCAGCTCTGTCTGAACACTATTAATGCAGAATCGTGTGAACATGTGCTATGAATGAACCTTAAAAACTGTTGTGTAGCATGCTAGCCGAAGGAAAATGAACGTTGTCGCGAACGACCTCAAAGGGAAACGCGAGTTAGAACCGAAAAATAAAATTTGGGCAATTCAGCATTGGTCATGAAAGAAAAAAAGAAACAATAACCAACGCGATTTCTCGCTTTAATACTGAAATAACGCATTCCTGTAAAAACTGGGTAATAGCGTCGACTAATATTTTTTGAAAATAATATCGAGAGCCATTAATTTAAATCAGCTGTTCTTCAGATTCGAAACTAAACAATAATTTTGACAGCTACCATATTATATACGTGGGCTCGTAGGCAAAATTAACATTTCGGCAAGGTTCGTACATTGGCAATCCAGGCAAAATGATAATTACATATAATCCTTCAAATAGTTTTTTCCATGATTAACATGTCTAATAAAACGCGACAAACTCGGCAGATATTTATAAATATAAAATAAATAAATACCACAATAACAAAGAAAAATAAGTATAAAATAATTTACACTTTAATAAATTAAAATAAATACCTTACTTTAGAAACGTTTTTGGGCATAATTCATCGTCGGCTAACAATATAGGGTACACCCAGCTAAAACTAAAAACACGTTCTACAAATATTTATTTTACTGTGGGATAATCCAACCGTTTACCATTCCAATTAATAATTTTAAGATTTTTATTTATAATAATCCATTCGTTTATTTTTTATTAAAACAAAAGATTACAAATTCACTATGTCATCTGCCCTTATAGAATAAATAATACTCTCGGAAACGGATCTCCAAATTCCTCATAATATTTTTTTATTAATTCTATACAGCTAAGAAACAACCCCTATTTCTGTTGTTTATTCCTTAAAACATTTCGGAAAAGTTTCGGTAGATGTTTGAACTTCCCACCTCCCCTCATGGCTGCAAACTTGCGTAGACGCTAGTCGGACAGTTAAATGTTTTAAATTTCCGAAGTAATATTATTATAACGAATCTTGTGAAAAGCAATGATTGCGTCATTATTCCGAGGCGTCCGCTTATCTTTCATCATTCTCCAAAATATACTAAAGTTTGCAACGTTCCAAACCTCAGCTCTACAAAGAAATATGCAGACTAGCTTCTAAAATATAAATGTTTTATAATACCTTGTGCAGATCTTGCATTTGTTTCAATGTTAGCATAGAAACATTTAAATAAGATTTAAGAACGAGCTGCTGAATAGAGAGGATGGCCTTATCTTCAAATGGAATAAGTTTTGCTCTTCACTGCAATTGAACAAACAAAATCTAACATAATATAACACCATCAAATACCTTAACATGATTCTGAAACGTCGATTAACTGGGACCGGCGGGATGTGGGAACAAAAGACCAAAAAGAAGTGAAAGGCGGTGGCGGACCGCCGGTCCCAGTGGTTTCTTCTTTCGGTTGGATTTGCTTTGTTTCACTTCGTTTGGTTACGCTTCCGTTGGTCCAATGCCCGGGGCCGTGCCCTCTGGTGCTTCTTCCGGATAGGTTTCGAGTGGGTCCTCAGGTGCGGATTCCAAGCAATTTTCAGGTAGTTCCCAGTCCTTGTTCAGGTAATTCAACTGTTTCTGTTGTAATATTTCATATTTTTGTTCTGTTCACTTGGTTGTTCCGTGCGTTTTCAACGTTTTCAGTTTTATTTTTTATAAGGTGTTATTCGTTTTTCCCCCCTGCCCCAACTGTGACCCGATGTTTTTTGGTCCTTTTGTAAATTTTTCTAATACCTTTTTTCTCATATGTTTTTACATTTTATCTTCGGTTGTTATGCGTTTTGTCGGTTTTTCCCGTTTAGATTTTGTGTTCCTTTTATTATTATTATTAATTTTATTTTTATTTTTTTTTTTGTTTTTTTTTTGTTTTTACATTTTATTATCTTCGGTTGTTAGGCGTTTTGTCGGTTTTCCCGTTCAGATTTTGTGTTCCTTTTATTATTATTATTAATTTTTTTTTTTTTCTATTGTTATGCGTTTTGTCGGTTTTTCCCGTTTAGATTTTGGTTTCTTTTATTATTATTTTTTTGTTTTTATATTTTTTCTATCTGTTGTTATTGTGTTACGTCGGTTTTCCTGTTTAGAGGTAGTTTATCTGTTTTGATTTGGGTTTTTCATGATTTCTGATGCTTATTTTAATGTTATTGTCGATCGCAATTTTCGCTCCGTTCTTCAGTTTGCGTCTGATGATGGCCAGTGTAAGCTGGTCGAAACGTTAAGCGAATAAATATCTTTTTAAGAACACAGTTGTTTCCGAAAATTATTTATCACATTTATAATATTTAAAAAAAAAAATTTCGTGGCTCTCCGAGTTTTACTGCTGGTTACTAGGGTAAGAAGTAATACTGCTTTATAACCCATTATTTTGGTGCCGTTTAATACATTTGATTCTAGAATATTCTAATAGTCTGTTTTAATTTGCCTGATATTTCTAATTTTATAATTCATTTATCATCTGGTGACGTATCTTTGTCCACATTATTTCCAAGGTATTTGAAGTTGTTTCTTATAAGTTAAAATAGAATCTATCGGATGTTCATCGGTACGATTTACGCTTTCTTTTAACGAATTGAGAGTCCGATGTTTACAAGATTTTTATTTATTTATTAGTGCAGGTTTTGGTGTTACATTTGAATTTATATTTAACCAAATTATATGTAGACGCCTTTGAATGTAAATTTGATATATATGTATGTTGCGACGGATTCGGTACCTGTAACGCGATCTTTTAGCGGTGTTCGAATTATGAAAATATTCTTTTTCATAAAATCATTTATTCATGGTCCATCGGAACTGTTTTATTCGGCGTTATCGCAAGTTGTAGGTATTGGGGATGTTTATTCGTAAAATCAAGATTACTGTACGCGGTCGAACGGACAGTTTTGCCGGGGTTGAGACTGTATGCGTGTGTATTGTTGGTAGTGGACACTAGTGGAGGTAACTGCAAGCGTAAGAGCTATGCCGAGCAGCATCGAGCCGAGAGAGGATTTATAAAATCCCGAAAATGTCTGGCAGGACAACTAACGCGGTATCATTCCGAAGATGAATAAGAAACATCGATAATTATTATCGTTACCGCGTTTATTAATTGTTCTTCGATTATTCGGTTACAGTTAAATAGTTTTGATAGTTACATTATTCTAGTTGATCGCCAATCGCCCCCGTGACAGCGTTTAAATTATGTTCTAGTCCGTATCGTCGTTTATAATGAATTTCATGCCGTTTAGCGAACCGTTTTTATAGTTGTAAGATTTGATGTTTTTTTTTAGTTGAGAATTGTTTGTTTTTTATTTGGATGTTAGTTTGGATCCATTTCCATGAAATATATGTGTTTTTGTTAATTTCATCTTTTTTTCCGAACACGTGGTAAAGAAATCCACCGTGAGAACTCTTACTGTTGCGGCACAAGAGTATTTTTGTTTGATCAGAAAGCCTAAGATCTACGGGAGAGAACGTTCGAAATTGTGATACTGCGTATGTCACTGGCGCTTGTGTTTTAGTAGTTTTTTTCCGTTAAATTCGAATTCTTATCAATATATATATATTTACAATGTAATTCTTAGGCTACCCCCCACCATTAAAAAAAATGTCCCAATTTTATGTAATGTTTGTTATATCTTATAGGATTTTTGTGATTTGTTATTATATTCATATGGCTTAATTTAGAATTACGTTGTAAATTTTGATCAGTTTATACAAAGTATAGAAGAGAAAGAGACAGAAATATAAGCAAGATGGGTCCAAGGGGCATAGCCTCTTGCAAGGCCAAAATGGCAGAGTTAATATATATACATATGTATATATATATATATATATATATATATATATACATATATGTATATATATTCCTTCATCTGATGAATGCAGTTTGAGAATATAATAATACATTAGTTTTACATAAAAGTTAAAAAGTTGGGGTCCCGTACGCATTTCTCCTTCAGCTTAATGATAAATCTGCACTACTGGCCTGGTTGATAGCCAAAATGCCTTTATACGAGGGTGGTTCAAATATAAACCAGAATTTTTAAATAAACGCGCGAAAAATTTATTGTGGAAAAAGTGGTTGCACTGGCAGTTAGACCGGTTTGTTATGTAGAGCAATTAGAACCGCGTAACGTCACTTTTTAGTGTAGTTAGAGCCATGAGTGAAAAAGAAGTACCAGTGTCTGTTGCGCAACGCATCATTATTCGTTTTTTAGTCAAAGACGACGTAAAATCCGTGGAAATTTACCGAAAATTACGCGAACAGTTCGGGCATGAGTGTCTCTCCAAAACTCAAGTGTACGAGTGGTGTTCCGCGTTTCGAAAAGGACGTGAAGTTGTGTCAAACATACCACATGCGCGGCGCCCAAAAACCAGCATTACAGATGAACACGTCGAAGCCATCGAACAACTCATTTTGGCTGACCGACGCGTCCATGTACGCGATATGACCGACGAATTGGGCATCAGCATAAGTAGTATTGAGACAATAATTCATGATCGGCTAGGTTATCGCAAAATTGCAGCCAGATGGGTGCCAAGACTTCTGAATTTTGAACAGAAATTCACTCGTTGGGAAGTTTGTACGCGTCTCCTGCAGCGGTATGAAGAGGAAGGAGAGAATTTATTGCGGCGAATATTCACCACGGACGAAACTTGGGTACACTACTATACGCCGGAGAGTAAACGCTCGTCTATGGAGTGGCGGAAGAAAAAAGAGGGAGCGCCAGTCAAAGCGACGGTTACACAGTCAGCTGGGAAGGTGTTGTGTACCGTGTTTTGGGACATGAAGGGGGTGATCGCAGTCGATTTCCTAACTGAACAACCAAGGCCGTGTCCACGGGGTGGGTTTTGGGGGTTAAACCCCCCCTCCCCCATGAGAACTGAAATAGCTTAGGGACTTCATTAATATTTTATGCAAAATTTTTTGTTACGAGTATAATCAATAACACATGTAATTTTTATTAATGTTTACAAAGTAATTCGTTTATTTAAATTATTAATATACAAATCAAAATGATGGAAATTATTAATAGCATGAATATTAGTGAAAAATGTATTTTTATTTATAAAATAAATATGCGAAAAAAAATTTCAACCCCTCCCCCTTTCCAAAATTCTGGGCACGGGAACAACGTACTGTGACGGCGCAGTATTACAGTAACCTCCTAAAAAACACAGTCAAACCGGCCTATCGAACAAAAAGGCGCGAAATTCCGATCCGTAGTGCGATACTTCTTCAAGACAACGCCAGGCCACATACCGCTCGGCTCACGATGGAGACATTGGCCGAATTTGGCTGGGAAACGCTTGAACATCCTCCTTACAGTCCAGATTTGTCGCCTTGTGATTATTATTTCTTTGGCCCGTTGAAAGAAGCACTTGGTGGACAACGTTTCGACAGCAACGATGAGGTGGAATCGTTCGTGCGCAAATGGCTATGTGACAAGCTGCGAGATTTTTACGAAAAAGGAATAAAAAAATTGCCGGTGAGGTGGAAAAAGTGCGTAGTGTGCGAGGGGGGTTATCTCGAAAAATTGTAAAAAATATGAGCACTGTAAGTATAAAATAAAAATTTTTATGACGAAATTCCGGTTTATATTTGAACAACCCTCGTATAAATATTAGATTATACGCAGTAATTTTGGTGGATTTCTGATAATTTTTAAGCATTTCCACAAAGAGTCTTTACTTATATTGTGCAATGATTTCTTGGTGTATAAAAATGCGCGAATACTGCCGATTTTTCTTTTCTTATCTAACGGCTTCTCTTGCTATATTTTATATTATGTTGATTTCAAAATCGATTAATCCCAAATGCGAAACGCCCCCACCCAGCAACACCAGACTCTTTGCCCGACGATTCCACACTATCAGCGACATCTCAGACTGCAACAAAGAAAATTAATATCCCGTTACCAGAGGACGACATCAGCCATACTGCACTACTGGAACAAACAGATAGCTCCCCAATCCAATCAGAGCTGAAACATACTTTGAAATCACAGCCAGAAGAGAAGGACTTTTTGCAGCAACAGGCACGACAGAAAACCGATTTCAAAACACCGTCAGACATGCAGTATATCACTGAGTCAGCTAATCGGAAGCCAAAACAAAAAAAAAAAACTTAAACATCGACGAAGCAGTTGAGAAGGTCAGACCGATGTTTGATAACGATCAAGCCAACTTCATCATTAACTTCGACAATTACAAAACCTTCATGAGAAACATAACTTCTAAATCTGACTATATAACCTACGCGCACAACTTTACACAGGATAAAGACGGACTGATTCACCTAATTGCAGCAACCAAACCACACCTGAAGAACTCGAGCTTAAAAAATAAATGTACCCGCATACTAAAAAGTCTGAGCTGCCTATCCACAGATGGCAATACGTCAGAAGGGAGCTCTACCCACTAACACACGAACCCCATGTGAACCCCAATATTAAAGACCGACTAACAACAGCCACTGGCTTCACGAAACAACATAGAAACACCTAGCATGGCGAGCAACAATACAATTATGCAGTGGAACTGCAGAGGCTTTATCAATCACCAAGCCGAACTGGAACAACTATTAGCCACATATTCTCCATCGGTAGCCTGCTTGCAGGAGACGCACTTGCGGCCTGGAGACAAACCAAGAATAAAGGACTACAGCCTATTCCGATGCGATAATATTGGTGGCAACCGAGCAAGCGGAGGAGTAGCAATCCTAGTGCATACGTCGGTCTCAGCTGTATCAGCCAGAATAGACACACCTCTTCAGATGGTAGCGATATCTGTATTCTTACACGGTCCTCCGAGACTTTCATTAACGATCTGCAACTGCTACCTTCCCCCCAACACTATGGTACATTCGGTAGACCTTCAAAACGCCATATCCCAAATAGTAAGCCCAATGGTCATACTTGGAGATTTCAACGCTCACTCCCCACTATGGGGAGCGGCGTCAACCAACAGACATGGATCAATCATCACTAATATATTAATAGAGTACGATTTGTGTACCCTGGTCCCACCTGACCACACACATTTCAACCTCTCCCATAACACCTTCTTGACTATTGACTTAGCACTGGTATCCCCATTACTCCTCCCGAAACTTAAGTCTTTTATCCATGACGACCAGTGATCATTTCCCAGTATTCCTACAGTTCGCGGGATACCATCCATCACCGCTAATTCCAAGACCCCCACGATTTTTGTTCCACAAGGCGGACTGGGCGGCATACGAGGCCGGAATCAAAATCCCAGCTCCTAGCGAGTCCCTATCAGACAATTTAAGCACGTTTCTTAATGCCATTCTACACACTGCCTGCTTATCAATACCCATCTCTCACAATTCCCGAGCTAAGAGAGTACCATGGTGGTGCAAAGAGATTCATACCACAATCCAACAGCGCAAACGAGCACTCAGAAAGTATAAAACGTCTCGGTCGCTACCTGACTTAATAGCCTTCAAAAAGTCCCGAGCTCTTGCCCGTGCTCTTATTCGCGGCAAAAAACAAGAATGCTGGGAACAGTTTATCGCATCGATCTCTTCGTCAACGTCAAATAGGACCATGTGGAACAAAATAAAATCCATCAGCGGAATCAACAGCGCCCCAAAACGCGTTCAACTCAGAATCAATGGCAGCCAGATAACGGATGAAGCGGACGTCGCCAAAGCCTTTGCCAGCTACTTTGCCGCAGTATCGTCGTCAGAAAAGTACCCTCCCGCCTTCCGCAGCATGAAACACCAAGCAGAGCAACAGCCAGTGCACTTCCCGTCCGAATCCATCCAACGAAACATACAACAGTAACTTTACCATCTCAGAATTAAATTTCCAACTCAACCACCACACATCCAACACTGCCCCTGGCCCCGACTGTATCCACCCGTACATGCTAAAGTATCTACCAATTTCCGGGCAAACATTTTCTCCTACATATATTCAACCAAATCTGGAATTCCGGAAACATTCCGGCACAATGGAAATCAGCCAATATCATTCCAATACTAAAGGAAAATAAAGATCCTACTCTTCCCGAAAGTTACCGTCCTATTTCATTGCTTAGTGTCATTTCCAAAACGCTGGAGAAGATGGTTAATAGGCGCCTCATGTTTTTCCTAGAACAAAAATGTCTTCTATCTCCTAACCAAGCCGGCGGGCGAGAGGCAAGATCGACAGTCAGCCAGCTACTTAGCCTGCAAAGGCAGATTTTATCGGCGTTTCATCGCCAACAGCACCTCTACGCAGTATTTTTCGATTTAGAAAAAGCATTTGACCGCCTGTGGCGTCATGGCTTACTACTAAAACTGCGAACGGCGGGAATCGCCGGAAAATTGGGTAAATACCTACACAGCTTCTTAGACAATAGAACGATCCAAGTTACGACTGGTTCGTCAACGTCTGAACTGATGCTGTTGGAAAATGGTGTGCCACAAGGCTCTGCTTTAAACGCAACCTTGTTCATATATTATATCAATGATATAACTGACTGCCTTGCCGCCCCAGTAACGTCCCGGCTCTACGTTGATGACCTGAATATATCCTTATCGTCCAACCATCCTATAAACGCTCAAAATATCCTCCAAAAATCCATTGAAAATTTACAAAAGTGGTCCAATGATAACGGTCTGACCTTTTTCTTAACAAAAACAATATGTGTTGATTTCCACAGGGGACGCCAAAACCCACTTCCCAGCGTATTCCTGAGTCTAAATGGTTTTCCTAACCCAAATCGTCCATCAGTCAAGTTTCTAGGCCTAATATTTGATAAAAAACTTTCCTGGCGCTCTCACATAGCTGAGCTCAAAACCAAGTGCCTAAAATCCTTGTCTATCCTGAAATATCTATCAAATTACAAGTACAATATAAACCCAAAATTACTTCTTACAATCTACAGGTCGATTATCCTTTCACGAATTAATTACGGGTGCCAGGTGTACTCCTCAGCCGCTAAAAGTGTGCTAAGATCCTTAGATCCTATACATTCTGCTGCCCTCCGGTCTATCCTTTCTGCTCATCCCTCTTCTCCGGTTATAAGTTTGTATGCACTGGCAGGTTGTCCCCCGCTGTCCTACTATAGGATGTACTATAACTTTAAAGAAATGAGCACCCTCCATAGTAGTACCAAAACCCCGACAATATCTCGCCCGAACTTTTTTCGGTTATGGGTCGTTTCCAAATCTTTTCAATCCCAAGAACTCTGCCAGACTTCGCAGCAACCGCACCACCTTGGAGTCAGCCAATCACAAACATCAACATATCGCTGACAAAATTTAACAAAGCTCAATACACCCCAAACATAGCACAAATAGCAACAAATATCATAGCGAGCTACACAGACCATGCATGCCTCTACACAGATGGAGCGAAGGCAATAGGTTATCAGTCGCCGGCGGCATGCTCCTTCGAAGTCTTAGGGGCAGCAGAGTCAGTTAGACTGCACGATTGCTGTACAGCACTGGACGCTGAAATATACGCGATAGTCTTTTGCATCCAACACTATACCGATAGCAACCCCCAGTCCCAAAAGGCCCTATTCATAACTGACTCTCTAAACTCCCTTCAACTCATCTCGGGGATTAAATCCAACTACCCTTTGGTAAGGAAGGTACATTACCTATTATACAGGTTATCACATTTAAACTCCGAAATGTCCTTCCTATGGGTGCCGGCTCATGTTGGGATTCCAGGCAATGAGCGTGTCAATCGAGCAGCTCAGGCGACATTGTTCTCTCCAATGCCACACAACCCCCCTCTTCTCCCTACATTGGCTCATTTATTTATGCAGCAAACTGGAGAAGAATGGCAACAGGAATGGAGATCTTCAAGTACATTTCTCCGAAGCATAAAAACAACCACGGAGCCTTGGTGGCCCACAGACGGAGTTTCCCGCAGAGATTTTTCTGTCCTGAATCGTCTCCGAATAGGACATACAACCCTCTCGCACGGCTACATATTCACGAGCCAGGAACTCCCAAATGTCTGCCCCTTTTGTAGTGAACCGAGCGCCCCATCCACCAATCACCTACTTCTCGAATGTCCCTCTTTTGCAGTACCACGATCCATGCACTTCACCACTTCCTCTACTTCTACGATACTGTCAAATGCTCCGCCCGCGGTCGCAGCTGTATTAGCTTACATGCGGAGCAGCGATCTGTACTATCGCGTTTAATCCCCTTAAGTAGGCTCCATGTGCTGTAATAGCCCCAGTAGTTAAACACGGCACATGGAAACCCTCATATACAATCTTAGGGGAAAAAAAAAAAAAAAAATCGATATTGTTGTTCCGGTAGAATTAGCAAGATTTTGTTCAAGACATGCGTAAAAACGTTATCCTACGCCTTATTCTTTTTAATTTTTCTATATGGAAATTTTGCTAATTCTTTCTTCTCATATTTTGTGGAATAAATTGTTTAAGCCTCTAACTATTTGGTTTCCACCTATTCTGTAAACATCAAATGGGGTATCATCTCTTTTCGTAGACTTATTTCTTCCTTAATAATTAGTAGTGTACTGAGTTTTGTATTGGTTGCATGTGCATTGGTATTAATTGCAATATTTTTTCATTATTTAACAGATGTTAATAACGTTGTTTCTTTCTGTCTCGTACATCCTCTCTTTTTCGTAGCAGGTTAATATTTTTAGCGTTGGTTACAACGCCTTTAATAGCATTAGGTCATTGTTTTCGACCATGACTACATCTCGTTAGTCTTATTGAACCACCGCTGGATTTTCAATCTCTCGGTTTCTATCTCAGGTCTGTCTTTTTGCTTTTGAAAATATCTCCTCTATCATTTTATTTAACTTGTCTATGTTACGATCTATTATTTATGTTTTTCCCATCGTTCTTTCTCAAACTATACGGTTATTTTTGACTCCGGTAGTGACTTTCAGTCTATCTTCTTTTCTCGCTCACTCCTGTGACTTGATAACTTTCTACAGCTCTTTCATCCATGATCTCTTGTTTGTGCTTTCAGTTACTATCGACTTGTTATGGATTTATAGTGATGTAGACATAGTGGGTGGTCGAGTTGCTGCTTCGTCGCGTGCTTTCTTTTTTCTAAAATCCAACTTTTCCACTTCTCTCTTCCTTAACTTAATAAAAATGTTATATATGTATGAATCGTGAATTTCAGTTCGTATAACAAAAAATATGACATTAGATAACTGCATCACATGGATCATTGTTTTTTTTTTTTTTTTTTTTTTTTTTATGGATCATTGTTAATTTGCTTATCTAGTATAACTCTACGTGTATTTATTATTCTCAAATGCTGAACTATTTAAGCTTCCTTCAATTTCTATTACGTCTCTTTTATTTTGTCGCTTTCGCCTCTGTTTATCATTTCTCCTCTTGGCTTCTTCATTTTTCAATCTCTAATTAAATTGTATTCTCTCTCCTACTCTGCAAAACGCTTCAGATTGCTATGTGGCACTGAAGCATAATTTTTTTTTCAACCTTACAAACTTTTTTTCTTTTTCGCATTGAACCCATTTAGTCGTTTCCACGGGAACTAATATTTGATATTTTTGTTCAGATATACGTCAGATAATTTCTACTTATGATTTCTGAGGCGTTATTTTCGTGGCGCCTTTCGCTGCAAACCGCTTAAGCACTTCCAGTGTTGTAAGCGAAAAAACATCAAGCTGCTATTATATAATAGATATTTTTTTTTTTTTTTTTTTTTGCAAAATGGGAAAAAAGTTCGTAGCTTTTTCCAGGAAAAATTTGTAATTCTATACCATAAATGGGGAAGAACGTGTGACGAAAATTCAGCCGAGAAACTTATTTTAGCGAGGTGCGACAGGTTTTGCGATGCCAAAGTATTTTTAAAGCATACGGAACGACTGAATTTTAACAATCGTTCTACTTTCATTCGTTACGTAAAATTCTTAATAATTTCAGTCGGTGTTTATTGCTTGTTAAAGGGCGCTACTTTCATGAAGTAATTCGCTTATTTACATCTGTGCGTGCGAACGATGCGCATTCTGGAATTAGCGAGGGAATGTAAACAGATGATTAGTTTAAAGTGGACGGAGGCTGTGTTGTAAGGACCAACAAGTGTGGAAACGATTTCGGTTTGTTGTCGTCATGTGCAGCTTCGGTTCTGACATGAAATATGTAAGCAAACGAGTGCTTAAATGCTTTCGGTGGAGTGACCTTTTGTCGTAGTTTGCCTTGTTCCTGCTGTTGACAGATTCTTCCGCTCGCATTTTGCTTCCCGCAAAAGTCCCTTCCGACTCCGTTTAATGGCTGCTTTTTACATTATTTATACTTCTTAAACATTTAGGAGGCGGCAAACTTTAAACGGACTCTTCGGACCAACGAAGAACTTTACTCGGCCACTCTGTTCGTAATTTTCTCCGTCTTCGCTATTGTATAAATTAAACTTGAGCGATTTTTCGAAAAGAACGCGCATTTTATTGCACAAAAGAGAAGATTTAATCTTATATAAGCTGTAAGAATGCGTTCAGAAATAACGGAAAATTATTTAATTTAAGGCGAATACGCCGTTTTTCGCTCTTAACTCTTCTCTCGACGGAGACAATGATTCACAGCCGGACAATGATTGCGAATCATTTGCAAAATGATTCAGTTATAAAATCAAAGATTTGGAACTTGCGATTTTCGTATTTTTCATTGTAATTTAGCGGTAAGTAAAATGAAAGTTAAGAATAATTTGCGCTCAAAAAGAGTTTTAGATATTAAATAATGGGAAATAAAGCGTAATGTAAGAGAATAGTGATCCGGGAACAGGGTATCGCGTGCGGAAGTGATCTGAAAGACGGAGGTAGTTGGAAAAAAGAGATCAGCGCAGTTAAATCGGAAGTATTACATTAAAAATGCGTAAGACTACGGCGAAGAGAAATAAAAAATTTAAAAAAAAAACGGTTTAGTCGAATTTTGTAGAAAGTAGCGCATGGTCTAGATAAGATGATAAATGAAAGATGAGATACAGATCTGAATTGAAGATATAACAGCAGCCCAGTAAAATGAATAGCAGGAATTTTGCATGACATCAAATTGTTTTTAAGAAGATATTTGAAAACAGTTGGACAAAGCAGTAATAATAAGTAAACGAGTAATCATCGTAAACGAAAAAGCAAAAATCGCATTTGGAATATGCAAAATAGATTCATCGCCGTTGGGCTTTCAGTAAAAATTTAATTTTTTAAGAGCGAATAAAGATGAACAAATAATTGATGCGTAAGGAAAGATATTGAAAACAATCGAATTTAAGAATGGATTAATCGTCAAAAACAATATAATTTAGACAAAGAGTGAACTGAAGAAAGAGCGCCCTCCGGAGGATAAAGTGGGAAATTCAATTATATAATATCGCGAGAAGAGGGAATAATAAGGAAAAACAGTTAATGGTTATACAAAAATTGTATAGATTTTGAATAGAACTTACGAAGGAACCTTGAGAGAAATCGCCGGAGACATTTCTCGTAACAGGTAGAGCATCGGGGAAATATGGGCGGAACGCTTATTTCGCGGATAAGCTGTAGCGGAATGTGTTAAATGGCAACGTTTTATCTTTCAAAATCCCTAGATGGGCGTGTTATTAAAAAACATCTCAGTAATGAGTGATACGGTTTTTGTTAGTGAAGGATTTGTAATGTTTCGAAGTAAAACGAACAACCGATACAATCTATGAAAGGACAAACAAAAAATAACCATCGACGAATCGCAGTCCGAGTCAGAGTCCTCTTGCTTCTTATTTGCTGCTTTTTTCTTTCCACCTTTTTTGGGTAATTCTTGCTCGCTGCTGTCACTCATAAATCGCTTATTTTGATTTCTATTCGCTGCTACACTCTTAGAGGATGACATAATTCTGCAGCTAATTTATCCGTTCGTGTGAAATAAAATATTCAATAGCTTACTTACTGTCTTAGAAATGATGATAATTGCGTTATCTCTTCAACGTATTAAACACGAGAAAGAACGTTATCACGTTACAACAAAGTTTACGCAATCCAGAATATTGTAACAGATACGTGATTCTGGACATATTTCGGATTTAGTACAGAATTTTCAACAGCTTAACAAAGGTAGCAATACATTGGTGAGCAGATTAGAAGTAATTTTAATCGATACCAGATTAGTCGCTGCAGGTTTTTTAGATTCATAAAACTTCTCTCCCAGAGCACGTTACGACATTCAAAATTCGATTCCTTGTTTCTCCCAGCGTTCGTCTACCGACGCAGTGCTCTAAATGCTTCCTTTTTGGACATATCGCGAAGCACTGCCGTGGTTCCTATACCACCTGCTCCCACTGTTTTTCCAGGCACCCAGTCTCGGAATGCAGCAGTCTATAGCTTCCTCCCAAAGGCGCCCACAGTGCCAATGATCGAGCTTGTCCCGAGTGGCTTATACAAAAAGAAATCAAACGTATTATGGCGTTTGAAAATATCACATTCCAAGATGCTTCTCAATTAAAAAAAAGCAATTTAGCTTTTCAGGCCTTTTCGTATGCCGGTCGTACCTCATCTTCCACTTCTTCCATTCCTCCGTTGATTGCTCCCTCTCACTTCCGACCCAAATCTCCCACCTCTCATAAATCCCGTAATTCCAAACCTTTTCATAATTCTTTTCCTCAATTCCCCCTCCCATCTAATCGTTTTCTAACTCCTTCTAATGGTTGAGCTCTTAACAAACCTTCCTTTTTAAATACTTATCTTCCTCCAAATCCTGCCATTCCTGTCTCCTTAGGTACTCCTAATTCCTCTTCCGCTACTTCTTCGCCCTTAATTAAGGATATTTCGGTAGCCATCATCGATATTGTTCCCTCTACATCCTTTGTTGACTCCCTTTCTTGTTTCCTATCGAATAATATCCGTTTTAATTAATTCCCTCTTCTTATACTGCATGAAAAAAATTAAATAAACAAATTAAAAAAAAAAAAAAAATGGAAATAAAAATCGAGGCTGTATTTGATTTATTATGTTACCTTCTGTCCCCTGCTTCCTTTTCTTCTTCTACATTTCTTCCCTTTCGCGTAATCTTCTTTACAATATTCAGTGCGAAGCATATTAACCAGTTGGTTAACGATTTTATCGTAGTAATTATCTTCCTTTATGCTTATGTACATAGAAGTGGTTGCAACCTCTAACAGGCATTGGTGTATATTTTATACACTTTTTTTTCTGGAATGGGCTCATGTTGAGTTGATACACTCAATCTCTGAACTGAGCTCCATTCCTATCACTCTCCGTACACACCTTTGCTGTTTTAACTGCACTGTGATGAATTTGTCGGAGTTGTATAGCGCTGGCTATGTACCAAGCCTATATATGAAGTACAACTTGAATTCTACTGGCTGCTTCGGTTTTGCACGAATATTGCTTACTCTTTTTTCTTTTATGCTAAAATTATTCTATATCTCTTTCTGCACTATGCTCTTTCTTTTTCCTTTCGACTTAACAGCCTCGACTTACTTCCTCCTGTTTTGTAACTGCTGTTTTTTCTTTTTCTTTTCTCCGTTTCCCATTTATTTTAGTTCCTTCTATACAAATGCATTTCATTGTCTGCTCTTATGGTCTTTTCTCCTGCTTCTCACCACTTCATTTATGCCTTGTTCTTTTACTATTTTATTAAGATGGCTGCGCTAAATATTCTACAGTGGAATTGTCACAGTCTAAGAGCCAATAAAAACTCATTAGAGGGGTTATTGGATCTCCATAATGTCAATGTTGCTCTTCTCTCCAAAACGTGATTTCGATCGGGCATAAATTTCAATATTAGAGGTTTCAGGGTAGTTAGATATGATCGCGATGACGGTTATGGTGGTTCTGCAATCCTGATTAGAAATGAAATTCCATTGTACTCTTATGATGTCTCCCTTAATCTTCCTTCTTGTCCCAATTTACCTAACATCGTTCACATTTCCATTCAGCTTCCCTCTGTACGTCCTATTAGCATTGTTTCTATCTATGTTCCTCCTAGTTTCGATCTTTGCCTTTTCCCCTTTTCATCGTTTTTTAATTCTATTCCGCATCCTTTTATCATCGGAGGTGACTGGAATGCGCATTCTCCTTTATGGGGCTGTGCATCCTACAATCCCAACGGTTCCATCCTTGAGAATGCCATCCTCTCTGATAATCTAGTACTCCTCAACGATCTCTCCCCCACATACTACAGGAATGCTTCCATTTCCAGTTCTCTCGATCTAACCTTTTCCTCTTCGTCTATTGGTTTTAATTATAATTGGAAGACTCTTATGGGCTCTTACGGCAGTGACTATGTTTCTATTCTAATAACTCCTGTTAGTTTTCTTCCTCCATCTGATTCCAATTATACCAATTCTCCTGGATGGAATCTTTCCAAAACTAGCTGGCCTCTATTCCGCGGCCTGGTTGACTCGTCTCTTCCTCTCCTTCAACCGGATCACGATCTGGTACCTCTCTATAATTCCTTTTTATATTCCTTAACTTCTGCTCTTTCTTTATCTTCTTCGTCCCGCCATACGTCATCGTCTGTACATCGCAGTAAATCTTCTTCACTTTGGTGGAACAAGGAATGCGACATTGCCTTTAATATCAGTCACGCAACCTTTAGAACCTTTCATTCTAACCCTACGACTGAAAACTGTCTCGCTCACAAACGGGCAAATGCGAGAGCTAGGTTTATATTGAAATCCACAAAGAAGTCTCTTTGGAAAAATTTCTGTGCTAAGTTCTCTAGAACTACTCCTCTTTCGCAGATTTGGAAAATAGCCAGAGCCTTCAAATTCCCATCTTCTTCCCGCCCTTCCAACCTCAGTATTCCCGACGATAGCTTTTTTCCTTTTATTGATTCCGTCGCTCCAGCTTATGTTCCTTCTTTTGATGAATTGTACTCTCCTTTTCCGGAAAATTCTCCTTCTTGCTTCCTAACTTTGGCTTTCAATTTTAATGAATTAAAGTCTGTTCTCTCCAAATCGTCCAGCCCTACTCTAGGACTTGACGGTATGCCCTATCTCGCTCTTAAAAACCTTTCTGAACAATCCCTCAGTTTTCTTCTTAATCTTTTCAATTCCTTCCTTTCAAAGGGTATAACTCCTTCCTCCTGGAATTCTTTTATCGTCATTCCCATTCCTAAGAAAAATTCTTCCCTGCGTTCTATTTCCCTGCCATCCTGTATTAGAATACTATTTGAGGGTATGCTCAACAAGCCGCTTGTTTGATAGCTGGCGCATAATAATATATTTTATATTAAAATGTTCGGCTTTCGGCCTGATATTGGCTCTTCTGATTGTGTTAGTCTTTTCGTTTCTCACTTATGCAAGTCTTTTATCCAAAAACATTTCACCCTAGCTTCCTTTATTGATGTCTCCTCTGCTTTTGATAATGTTCATCTTCCCACTTTAAGAGATAAAATGACGGCAATTAACATTCCAATCAAATTCACTTCCCTTATTATCAATCTCATGTCAAATCGTTCTATCCACTTCATCTCTCCATCTCTTAACTCTCCAAGAAAGGTTTTCCGAGGTCTTCCTCAGGGTTCCTCCCTCAGTCCTACTCTTTTTAACATCTATACTATCAGTATAGCTTCTCTTCGTTTAAATTCCTATTCTTTATTCTTTGCGGACGGCATCCTCCTTTTTTCCTCGTCTGAGGATGTTTTAGCAGCCTATGAAACACTCAGCTCGTCGCTCATTGTGCTGGAACATTCTCTCTCCTTAATTAATCTTTCGATTTCTCCCTCTAAATCTTCTTATATTATTTTTACCCTCCGTCCCTATAACCCTGCTTTGGTCAACCTATCCTTAAACAATGTATCTCTTTCCCGTGTTAATTGCTTTTGTTATCTCGGTGCCTTTCTTGATTGTCGTTTGTCCTTCTCCAAACACATTAAATATCTTTCTGCTTCCACTATTAAAAGGTTAAACTTGCTGAAAGCCCTGTCGCCAACTAAATGGGATGGTAATCCCTATATTTTTATTTCTCTTTACAAATCTATTATCCGTTTCAAATTTGATTTCAGTCTTACCTTTCGATTTATAACAGCTGGTGCTTCACTCCCAGCAAAACCTCCATTCTGGTTTTTATTTCACATCGCCTCAGTTCATTTGGGCCGTATATTATCTCTTTCAATAATCTCTCTTATTTTTCCTTCGACTTTGCCGATATCTGTCATCCTCCCAAAGTATTTATCCTTCCCTCATTTGCAAAAAATCTCCCCCAAGCCATATTTAAACAGGAATTCTACAGCACTATCAATTCCCTATTTCCCTCTCATGTTACCATTTACACGGATGGTTCGAGGGGGCCTGGTGGTGTTGGTGCTTCCTTCATCCTTCCTGATTTTAACCTATCAGAATCTTTTCGTCTTCCTTGTTTCTGCTCCATATTCACAGCCGAGTTGTTGGCTATCCTTCGCTCTATTATTTTCATTTCCTCGAATCAATTTTCCTCTAAATTTTTAATTATCTCTGACTCTTTGAGCGCCCTTCAGGCCATATCCTCTTCCCTTCCTGATCATTCGTGTGACTTTGCTATCCTCCGTATATGTTCACTCATTCACAATCTTTCCTATCTCCATTCAATCAATATTGATTTGCTGTGGGTACCCAGCCACTCGGGCATATTTGGTAATGAAGCAGCTGATTCCTTGGCTCGGGCTGCTGCTGCTTCATCTCGTCTTTATTTTAAAAAAATTCCATCCGATAACCTCCTATCAATTTGTAAAAGTTTTCATATCCGATTTTGGTCGGACACCTATGTTTCCTCTTTTTCCAACAGTTGTTCAGTTGATCCTTTTACCTGTCCGTTCAGCCTACTCTTCCTGCATATTCATGGTTTCTTTTGCATCCCTCCTTTCGGCGTTCTGATGTTGTTTCCATTGTTCGTATGCGCTTTGGCCATTCTTTGCTGCCTTTCTCCGGATTTCGTCTTTCCTTGATTTCTTCTCCACACTGTCCTCTCCATCAGGATGATGCTGTTATTTGCGACGCCGATTATGTGCTTTTCCAGTGTTCATCTCTCTCCGTGGAGCGTTCTGTCTTGTATTCTTATTTGCTGAAGCTTGGACTTCCTACTCCTTATTGTGCATCCTATATCCTGTCCTTTCCTTCCCCACTAATTATTCCTACTATTTGTTCCTTTCTTATATAAAAGATTTCCGATCGGATCAAAATATAACCGACTTCTTTCCTTTTCTTTTGTTTCTGGGTAAAGGTCCTTGGTTGACGAGCCCAAAAAAAAAATCAAAAAAATCACTTAATGTGAAGAATTTAAATTTTTTGTGCCAGTTGTTATTTTTATAATGAAACTATCAGTAAAGGAGAGAATGATTGATCCGGAGACGAATTAGGGGAACAATAGAAAAGCGACGACCGAAAGGAATAGAATGGAACCATAACAGGGATCGAGGAATCGGCTGAATAAAATTTTTTCAATGGCCAAAAATTGTGGAATAGAATCCTATTTCGAAATACAAAGCGAAAAAGAAGAGATATCCTGGTATAGAATTAGGAAAATGAACAGAAAATATATATGTAATAGGTATAAAAGAACACGTCGAAAACGAATGAATGGCGGAAATATTATTTATATTGAAAATTATGTCTAAATCTAGGAATAGATCGATCACAAATAACCGTGCGATGTTCGTTACACTAACAGATTCCTCGCTATTCTATCTGGTCGGTTAGAGTACGGGAACCGGAACGAAAAAGTGTAATACCCGTGTATTTAATATCGGAATCATTTAAGAATAGTTATTAAAAGGAAATAGTGACGAATTTCTGAAAAATTAATTTAGGAAATTAAATCAAGTAGAAAAAAAAAGGGAGAAAAAACTAATATTATTTAACTGTCTTGGTGGAATAATTTTCTAAACGATTTTTTTTTTATTTTTTATTATTAAATCCAGATCTGATTTCTGTATTACGCGAAAGCGCTATTGTAGCTGAGTAGTACGTGCTTTCAAAATTTTACGAATGAAATTTGTTCACAAAGCCCCTTAATCGCTTTGTACAAGTTTTATTAAAAGAGCGCGCCTTCTACCTGTTTCTGAAACACTTCCACAGATTCGAGGGTGTCATCGGTTCGAAATTCAGTATCGGAACTTACTCAGTCTTCTGTCTGGTTTGAAATTAAATTCGGCGGTAATCAGGCAAAATGAGTACTGCGAGTCTTTAGTATTTTACGCAAATTTCGATTTTGTAATCGCTCACGAGCCCTGTCAACGGTGTGCCGCTTCACTTTTCTCTTTTATTATATCATCATTATTCCTGTTATTATTATTATTATTATTATTATTATTATTATTATTATTGTGGCGCTTGGAGCTCGGTAGTCGGAGAATTTAAAATCAATCGGGCAATCGAGTTTCCTTTGGGAATGGGGACAGTTTTCTAGGCGCTTTCCGATGTGAGTGGGAACAAAAACTTCAAAGGGGCTACGAGTTGTTTTTTTGACGTTTCGGTGCCTTAATCTCTGTCATCGATTAAGGTTTTTTTTGCTCCTTATATGCGCGGGATTAGAATAATTAGAATAGCAGGCGCGAGTGTAGGTTTTTCTGTTAATTCGCGAATCGGATAATTGAGATTGTGAAGGCGGCTTTTGAGGCGATGAAAAAATGAGTGCGACGTTTTTGCGAAAGTCACGAGCGGGAATCTGACGTTTAGCATGTTAAACGATTTATTTATTCGTGCCAGGTAAAATAATTGGTCATTTCGGTCACGTACGATACGAGGCAAAGTTTCAGCCAGAAGAGTCGGTCAGCGTGATGAATGGTCAAATTGCGGCCAATGTAAATTGCTGTTTCACACCTAACCAAAACCGAACGGGCGCTTTTCACAAGAGTCAAACAGCCGTGCACCTTGGCAGCTGCATTTATTTCGGAGCGCCATGCGGTCCTCACCTCGGGCACACTTCTAGCCGGTCTGCTCCAGCAATTTCGAAAGCTCATCGTCGAGTTGTTTTGGTTCTCTTTGTTGCAGTTCAACTCTACCGGGAATACTAACGAACACGGTAAAACGTTTACCTTCGAAATGACTAAACGTCGTATCTCTGCGTTCCATGTTGGGCCTTCTTGTCTTCTGAACTTTCGTTCAAATTCTATCTCGTTTTGTCTTCCTTTCACTCTCTCTATCTCTCCCTATCTCGCTCTCTCTTTTTCTCTCTCTTTTTGTTTTCTAGGCGATTCTTTCCGGGGTTGCTGCTTTATCGTCAGACCACGTTCGCAACGTAAATAGGCTTTGGGAATACCGAATTTAAATAAATTCTAAACCGGAATATTTTTTTTTCTAGCGGCAGGTAGTGCGTCATCCATTTTGCACACATCCAAATAACATACCGCGAGATAAGCGTAGCAGACGAAACCGCGCCCGAAGAAATGATCTTTACGTCAGCCCGATTGCTCAATGATGCTGAAAATTAAAAAACTTACCGATAAAAGGCGACTATGCTTTTATTTTCGTTCATCTGCGCTTCTAGTAAGAAGAGGAAAAACCGTTTCCTCTTTTTCGTTTTATTTTTTGAAAAACCACATCGGCCTGAATATTTGTTATACTAGCTGGTGAAATAACGGGACGCTTTCTATCGCTGCCGTATAATTCTTTCCTTTCCCTATTTCCTTCGTACGAATTTTCTGTGCAGGTAAACAAAATAAATAAATAAAAGAGAAAACAGAATACTCGTATATGTTGATAACATTTTAATTTTGACACGCAATTGCAAGTATTACATACTTATGTAAATTGGCTAAAAAGTTTTCCCGCAAATTACCTCGTGGCACAGATAAAAACACCGTTTTGCATATAAAGGTCCTTTCGTATTTGTCTAAAAAGAGCTGGGGCACATGATGGTCTGGCAATTTTAATAGCGCTTTTTTAAGTAACGGACGACGAAATAGATGTCAAAGAGAACAACAAACAAGGCAGACGAGTAAAAATCGGATTTACCACTCTTTAAAGAGGTGCAATAAGAACATTAATATTCAGTATTCTACGATATATTAATTGAGGTCGCTTCCGTATCTATAAACCGAGGAAGAATAAGAATATTGCAATTAGATGGAGAGAAAAAAAAAAAATATATATATATATTAACAAATACGTTTGTCTTGTAAAATTGACAAGCTAATCGTAATGAAAATTAAATTGAAAATTTTACCTTTTCATCGAGCACATATCATTTCTTACATTGAAGTATGGGATAATTATAAACGGGAAAAATAGACCTCGAATGCGGGCCTCTCAATAAACTTACTCGTAATTATGGACGTTACATGTGACATATTCAAAAAAATTCGTGTTGAGAGCATGTTAATTTTATAAACTGATCCGTGAGTAAGCAAACTTATTGTACTGATAGTTGAGTTAAATTTTCTCTTTTTTTACATGTATATTTTAGTACAATCTAATTGCAGTAAATAAATTATTAGCACTACTTTTGGAACACAACTTAACCTAACTAATTTGTAACATCCTAACCTATAGGTATGTAAATAATTATATGCGCATATAAATACCTACACGCACGCACACCAAGTATATGCACATACCCACAAAATGCATACATACATATATACAGTCGTCGCGATAGCCTAGTTGCTAGAGTGCTTGATTTCCGTTACGGAGATGACGGGTTCGATCCCGAGCGACGACAGAACTTATTACAAAGAATTAAATAAAATATTCGCTAATAATCACGTGAAAGGCAATAGCAAACCACCACGAATAACAGCATATGCGCGCAGGTCAGTACACAGCAGACATACAGGGGACTACACTTGTATGTCGATAAATCAAACGATTACAATCCGTTCCGAATGAAGTGTTGCGCGTTTACACTTGCGTTGCATATAATAATTGCCTAGTACACAACCTATATCTGTACAGCTGAGATAAATGAATAGGTAGTACCTACCAACCATTAGGTTGAGGAGAGAAAGAAGAAGATACATATATACATGTAGAATAAATTAGTTGACCAGCTCATAAGGCTTCGTTTAAGGCGCCTTAAATCATCATCAGAAAGTAGTAGTTCTAAGGCCTTTACATGGCTGTGAAATCGGTTTTCATGAGTTTCTGCAATATAGCGTACAACTTCATCGACCCATGGAAGCTTTAAATCCGAATGTATATCTTCGTTGTGTTGGTGCCAGAAAGCTCATACTTCGGAGACACTTGTTTTGAGCGTGCTGAATGATCAACCGATTGGATTTTTTTGCACAGCCCCAAAGTAGTTGAATATCATACATCCATATCGGTCTGATGATTTGACAGTAAATTATACGTTTATTAGACAGACTGAGCTCGGAGTAATGCTTAGTCAACCAATAAATGGTCGGGTTAAATATTTTAAATGGTTTAGCGGGCGATTATATACATACCTACACTATACAGTACGTATGGCAGTGGCCTGTGTTTTACAGGAGAAAAGAATAATTTTTTAATCAACGAAACAAATATTTGATTTAAAAACTAATTTAATACTTAATAGGCGGCCGAGAGAAATACATTAGTACATTGTGCACCTTTACAATCTCTGACACCCTGTCAAAGGTATGGGACTTACTATACTTGTTTAATTTTAACGCGTGTCAAATGATTACTTTAGCGCTGATTTATAAAAATCGGATATTAATTTTTACAATTTTTTCATGCCTTACTTATTTCAATTAAATGATACAGTAAAAACAAATCATTCGCTGTGTAAGTTTGTATCGTGTTTATTTTGGGAATCATAATGGCGAATGCAGTTGTTTTGATTTTCTACCTACACAAGTAGTAGTAATACACTGTACGCCCACATATATATATTTTTGGCACTTAGTATAGTACCACTTCTGTTAGCTTTATTAGGTCAAGTCATAATAATAGGTACTTTCAGAAATTACCTAGAACTACCGCTCTTTCAAACATTTGAAGGATGGCTAGAGCTTTTAAATTCACATCCTCTAAACGTCTTTCCTATTCTATCGTTCCTCAGGATAGTATTAATTCCCATTATTGATTTTGCCGCCGCTCCAGCTTAGATTCCGTCTTATGATGAATTGTACTCTATTACATTTTTGCAAAATTCTCTTTCCCACTTCCTCATTTCAGTTTTTAATTTTAACGAATTAAAATCTGTTCTATCTAAATCTTCCTTAGCCTCACTCACAAGGCCTTGGCGATATACCTTATTTCGTTTTTAAAAACTTATCTGAACAATCTCTTAGATTCCTTCTTAATTTTTTAAATTATTTCCTTTCCAGGGGTATAATTCCTCCTTCCTGGAATTATTTAAATCATTATCCCATTCCTAAAAAATAGTTCTTCCTTAAGATGTCCCATTTCTTCAATATCTTGCATTAGAAAACCGTTTGAAGGTATGTTGATCACGCACCTTGTTTGATGGTTTGGAACACAATAATGTATTTCTCGGTAATATGTTCGGCTTTCGGTCTGATATTTAACCTGCTGTTTTGCGTCTTTTCCTTTCTCACATATACAAATAATTTATTCATAAAAATTACATCTTGGCGTCCTTTATTGATGTCTCCTGTGATTTGGATAACGTTCATCTACCAACTAACATTCCAGCTCAATTCACTTCCTTCGCTCAACCCTACTCTTTTAACATCAGTATTGCTTTCCTTTTATTTTTTTTAAATTTCTTCTCTCTATTCTTTGTTTATGGTATTTTGCTTTTCTCCTATTTCTACGATATCTTAGCAGTTAATAGAGCCTCAGTTCATTGCTTAATTTGATAGAACTTACTCTTGCTTCAATAACCTTTCGATTTCTCCTTCCGAGTTTTCTTATATTGTATTTACCCTTCGACTTACCATTCAGCTTATCTTTAATATATCTCTTGTTCGTGTTAATTGTTTCCGTTATCTTGGTATCTCTGAACACATGAAATATCTTTCCTCTTCTTCTCTCAAAATGGTGTTAACTTGCAGAAGAACCTGTCGCCAAACAAATGGGACGGTGATCTTTACATCCTTATTTCTCCATATAAGTCCATCGACCGTTTCATATTTGACTACTGTTCTTTTATTTATGTTTGCGCCTCCAAGTCTCGACTTTCTAGACTAGATTTAATCTAAAATTCTTACCTTCGACTCTGTTTCGGTGCTCTTAAGTCTTCTCCCAACTTAGCACTTCTTTGCTGAATCTTAATACGCCACTCCTGTCTATCCGAAGATACTATTTGAGCTATCATTCCCTTGCTAAACGTCTTCTACACACATCCCTTAACTCTCATTCATTTCTACCTTTCAATTAACAAGAATTGGCGATTTGTACCTCGGAAAATCCCTATCTTATCTCTTATTTCTCTCCGTCTTAGTTAATTTTGGCCCTACCCGATATCTTTTAATTATTTTTTATTTATTATATTTTTATTTATGGTCGCTATATGACATCATGGCCTTCAGCGACCTCGAAATTTACATTCGGTTCTTAAAGATTACGTATAATACATCCTTTACATTTACAAAAGTTATTATTTCAGTATTACTTAACAAGCAAAGAAAAGAAAAGAAAAAAAAAAGGAAAAGAAAACAAAAGGGTCACGCGATGTGTGACAAGCGTAGTTGTACATGAAAATTTAAATCAATTTAAAAAGTGAAGCGTTTTTTAAAAAATTTATTACTCGTTTACACACATTATCGTCCATTGTCAAACCTGGATGAATATTATTGAGTCCAGCTCAGGCTCTGTCTGGCTGGTAGGCGTTACAATCGAACAGGAGATGTTTGATCGTCACTGGGTTGTCACACCGTTGGCACAAAGTTTGCGGTTCCTTGGAAATTAGATAGGAGTGAGTGAGGTGCGTCTTTTAATTGTCTTCGTAATTTTTAAATAGTAAAACATAAAAATCGCCGCGGCATATAAGAATCGATCATATTACGAGGCAGTGCTTTAAGATCACATAATAGTGATACTATCTTTGCTAAATCCCCGCTACATTTATGAATATAAAGAAACGCCATTATCTAAAATAGAATATAAGACCGTTAAAGTAAATGAAACAAGAAATGGATTTTTGGTAAAATTGAAAATGTTAAAATATATTGCCCCTCGCCTAGTAACACAGCCCACCTCCACCTTATCTCTCGAACATAATCTTCAATAATCTCACGTCCTTATGGAAAACCCATTGGTCCTCGTGTCAGACTTTCTCGACGTTAATTAAACCCTCAACGGAACCATGGTGGCCAGAAAAAAAGCATTTCCCGCAGAGATTTCTGTGCACTTAGCCGCTTGCGCACAGGCCATACGGCCATGTCGCATAATTTTATTTTGCAAAGAACCCCCTCTCCTATGAATTGTCCTTTCTGTGGCCAAGATGTTGCTCCCTCAACTCCTCACATACTATGCGACTGTCCAGCATTATCACCTCACCGGTCCCCTTCAATTAATAACAAAACAGTCACCAACATTCTTGAGAATTCCCCCGATGCAACAAAATTTATCAGAACTAGCGGAATAAGCAGATATCTATAAAAAGAAACTGCGCATCTTCGTACTGTAATAGCCACAGCAGTTAAACACGGTACAGGATGTTGCTTTCACAAGAAAAAAAATAAAAAAAAAAAAAGAACGTCCCTAGAAGGAAGCTACTTCTTCAACAAGTTTTTCAGGGGAGAGTATGTTTAACAAAAAAAAAAGAATATTGTTATTAGAATTTTTAACAAGAAAACAAAAAAAAAATTTACCGCGGCAACCTAAAAAAGAGAAACCCAGATGAGTGGAATGTGAACCGAAAGTTTGGATAACGATACGAAACTGGTTGCTTATGCCAGTAGTAGTGGTTCCGAGGTAAAATAATTGACAGACAAAAAAAGTAGTCCTATGCAGTACAAACTCAAAAAGTAAGCGGCATTTACGATTTGTTACATAAAATGAATAAAAACAAATTAAATTTAAAAATTTAAAAAGCCGAATTAATTAAAAAAAATACACATTATTAGTAGGAAAAATTTTAATGAATGGAATCGTTGATGGAGAATTCTGTGCTTTCGCGTTTTTATAATATCGTAATTTTCGTTATTTTATCGAGTTGTGTCGGCCAATACAAAGCCTCGACCAGCCAAAGGCCAGTACGGGGATCATCTTGTAGCACTAGCTCTTTTTCATCGACGCTGCTATAACGCCAACCAGCGCAACAGAGAATATTTGCGCCGATATCGCAATAATTGTGACAAAGAGCCCCACTGTGACGGCGAGGAAAGACGAAGGTTGTTAATTTCACTTCAAACGTTTTCGCGACTGTTACCACAAATCGCACTGAGCCGCTAATTCAAGAAACGCTATGATTTTACTGATGATACATCTCGTTATCATCCGATTCGATTTTCACCGAAATTTCTATAACACGCGATAATCAATTTCCGAACTTACCTGATAGGTTGCCGAATATTTCACAGTTTGACAAGACCGCTTCGTTCACAGCTCTTTTTTCGGAAAAATCGAAGTTTTTCAATAAATCACTCGCAATACAAAAGCAGTAACTGCAATAATAAGCCTCGAACCTATCGCCGGCGAATAATGCATAGTTTCACGCATCGATGCAAAAAACGGTGAAATTCGTTTTTGTTTTTTACCGAACACTATGCCATCTGGGAAAGTAGGACCAAACCAGTGATCCACACGTTTCTTGTTCTCCTTGTAAGTTGCGGTAAGATTATCATCCAGTCCAAATATGACTATTTACGGTTAACTAAATTATAGTCAGTTTGCGTTTGCGTATATGTAGAATGGTATTTACCATTTCTTTTTCCGTGACTTCTTTTTTTTTTCCTTATCCTGGGCGCGCCAGCGGCCTTAACCCAACGACTTCTTCTTCCCTCCTTGTCTATTTTTCAGCTCGTAAAAAAATTAAATCGTCTTCCTTCCTGCCGCGATAGCCTAGTTGCTAGAGCGCTTGACTTCCGATATGGCGGTCACGGGTTCGATCCCGAGCGACGACGAACTTATTACAAGAATTAAATAAAAATAAATAATCGCTAATAGTCACGTGGAAGGCAATGGCAAACCACCACATACAACATCATATGCGCGCTAGGTCAGTACACAGCAGACCCACACCGAACGGACTGCACTTGTATATCGATAAATCAAACGATTACTATCAGTCCCGAATGTAGTCTTGCGTGTATACACCTGCGTTGCATATTACAATTGCCTGGTATACAACCTATATCGGTACAGCTAAATGTACGAATAGGTTGCGCCAACGCGCTATGTAGCGTACGGCAACGACAAGAGCAAGGCTCTTTAAATATAAGATAAGATAAATTGAAAGGTAGCGGTCGGAATCGATTTTGTTCTACTTTCAAATTTAATGTTTATACATTTTTTTTTTACCGGTTTCCTAGAAATTGCCACATTATGATTAATTTGTTTTTCTTTCCTTTTAATAACTGGTGACCGCCTTGTTTTCTGTTTAGTTGGTTTACGTTGAAAGCGGATAATTAGTTTGGAAGTACAAGGCGCAGTAACTTTTTATTATTAGAAAATCTTAGGAAAAGACATTACTCACGCACTATTCGGTTCTGTTGGTTTTCAATAAGAGACTAATTTGCTGGCGAAAAACGGAATTTAATAAAAAAGCTCCTTTGTATGAAAAGAAAGATAGCGAGTACGTAAAAGCTGCAGGGGATAGGAGTAGAAGTACGGACTGCGAGCCGATTAGGGCGATATAATAAGACAGGAAGATGCTAGTTGAAGGTGCGAGTTAGACTCTGTTTGTAATTCGGGGTTAACCTATTTCTACAGTGGCGGAAGATCAGCAACATCAGTAGTTGATAAGTTGCCGCCGCTGTGGATGTTGAAGGCTGATAAGCTGATAACTGAAATTGAATGCTCAGCACGTTTTTGTGCTTCGTCAGATAACATATCTCTACCGGCTTACCGTTCTTACAGATTTTTCCTCGCCTCGCGTCACCGTCGCTTCTTATAAAACTTTTATTACCTGATCCTATCCATAGTACATGTACATCCATAAATGTATTACGTATCCGCTTTTTCAAAAGAGCTGCCACTTTTCATTTATACGCTTGCAACGGAAAAGAGCTGTTCTCCTTCTTATCTTTAAGATGCCTCGAAAGAAAATAATTAATTTTTAACACACAAACTGACACACTCATAAGCGGGTATTTCGGCGGTGGTGAATATTTGCCGTATAAAATCTATTTTTAGAATTAATAATGGAATATGTGCGTTTTGAAGTCAGTTTCAGCTTAGGTAGGAAGCCGCACACTTGGCACGTTCGAGCCATTGAAAGCTTAATTTTTTACGTTGCCGACATTCGTTGTCGCTATGGATGATGTCGGTGGGTCACCCTCTTTCGGGCGCGATCGATCGGGCGCGATTTATCGGGCGCAGCCTCTTTCGGGCGCAGGCGAACTCAGACCTTTTTACAGACCACCTACGGTGATTTTCAGGTATCATCCGTTAAACGTTGTCATCTGTGTTAGTGAGAAATACAAGTTACCAAATACAGCTATCAGAAATTCCGTCCAAAAAATACCGTTCTTCGTTAACGATTTAGTTTTTCCGCGCGTATAGCATGTTTTTATATGCATAAACATATACATAATCACAAGACACATGTTTTACATGATTTTATTTGGTTATTCGCTTTTTAAAAATATTTTCTATTTTTTTTTTTTTTTTTTGAAATTACGACTTCACCGTGAAATACTCATAAACAGACTTTCGCGATGTAAATTTAAGAGTTCTGTTAGCAATGGTGACATGAAACGGACGAAAATTATTAATATTAATAATCGGTCAAATGAATTGTCGGTTTTCTTAATTTTTTTTTTTTTTGCTAACGTATGGATACGTTTATTGAAGTTTTTTTTTGTTATCTACGATTTTAATTATATATTTAATTCCTTGACGAATCAACCCTGGTTTCAAAAAAATATCGAAAAAGACAAACAAAGGCGCAAAAATTTTTAAACATAAACACATTTATGTTAATACTGGGCGAGAAATGAATACGATATTTCAAATTAAAGATTAAATATCTTTGTTTTGAATTTAATATTATGTAAATGTAAATTATGGTAATCTTTAAATTAACTCACAGAATGTTCAGTACATGAAACATCCTGCCCGGCTAACCTCTTTTTTTTTTTCTTTTAGTTCGTTTAGAAAAATTTTAAATCTTCAAAACACTGGACTAATATTATTTTCGTAAAAATTTTAATAAAGCCAATAAGGAAGAATCTTTCAAACCTTGAATTTGTTTAAATATTCCCGATAAATGCACTGCGGGAAATTCGATTTTAAAAATAATGGATAATCTTCTTCTGTATATAAATAGGCAAAGACAAAACGGTTCAGTACCTTCTTCTCCACTATTTATTAACCGATTTTCTTGCTTTTTTTTTTTCTATTTAGTAACTATTGATGATCTTTAGAGCTATCAGTACACAAAATTTTGGAAACAGTTATACTTTTTATTTCGTATTTAAATAAAAAAAGTAATACAAAAATTGAAAAAGGAAGTCGCTGCAGCCAGTAAATCTGTTCTTGTTGAAATGTTTTAATTTTTCTTAATAATCATCATTATTGGCTTTTTTAAAGTGTACTAAATCTTAAGGTGTTATTTAATTTTTGTATTGAAAGTACATATAAAAGTATATGTTCTCAGATATATAATGAACGAATATATAAGAGTGGGAGAAAAATTTTGGAAATATACAAATTCGTATATATTTTTCTAAAATTTTTAATGATAATTAAGGTCGAATTTGGACCATTGGGGGAACGCTAGTATTTATATACACGTGACTGAAGTGGCAAACTGTAAATATATGAGATACATCTACATTGCAAAATGATTTAATCAACCCAGAATAACGCTCCTACTGAATAGCATGGACTCATCAAATTAAATGACGAATTAAAATCACAGTTTTTATAACCTTTTCGTATTTACCTGAAATTGCGTACAAGCAAGAATATATAAATTGACATATTCCCCGTTTTTAGAATTAACTTAAAAATATTAATGACTTAGTAATTATATAATGATTCATTAACCTTAGTGTGGTGAACATTAACGACCCAAGTCCGAGTAAAAGAAGTCAGTGAAAATTTTTATACATATAATAATTGAAAGTTTTTAGAATATTTATTAATTAATAAACTGGCGTACCTTGGCGGATAGTTTTCACAAAATTAAAAATTCAGTATCGCGATTTTCTTTTTTATTTTCCAGCTACTAAGTCTTAATTAGTAACCTACATGTTTATGACGGGTGTAGGAGTAATCACATTTTTTTATAATCTTTTTATATCTACCTGGAGAGTCATTTCGTTTCGGCCGCAACACGATTCGCCTCGTTACATTTTGACTTCGTCTTTTTTCCAAGTAGACCTAGTTTAGCCTTATTGAGTTTTTAATTTTTTTTTCTTCTATAATTGTCATATTTAAGGCGTAATGAATCAAAAAAACACCCGTGAAATTAGTAATTAATTTGTTTAGAAAATAAACCAGCTGTTTTCAATGCTTCTTTTGCGTTCGTATATCGCAAAAAGAATTATTTTTGGTTATAAAGACTTGAAGTTCTGATTATGTATTCGTTTAGCGGGTTATTTCAATAAAAGATTTCAGAAAGAATTAGTAGATCATAGGAATAATTTCCCTCTGTGACAGATTTTCTGCTTTCAAAGGAAATCCATGTTCTTTATAATAAATTTTTACATTCGCAAAAAAATAAAATTAAATTAACTTTAATGATTATGAAAAACTACTAAAAAAAATCGTTTATTACTTTTAAGAAATTCTTCTTCTATTTTTATGTTTATTTTTAACGGAACCCATTCGTTTGAGCCAAATCGACTGGCCCTGTTTTTAATTTAGTATTATGTAAATTGAAATTACGATAATTCATACTTATCATATTATATCCTTGGCGGTTGACACATTATGTTCAAATACTTTGCTGTATTTGCGATAAAATTATATTATATTTTTTTTTTATTTATTTATTTTTTCTAAAATACAGTTACCTGCAAAATAAATATTTTAGAGCTAGAGATATTTAATTCTGCACGTTATGTAACACGGATTAATTACTTGGAATCATTTTTTCTTATTACTGTGAAATATGACCTACATAAACCAGAATTCATTTTTAAACCATGCAAAAACATCAACAAAGCAGCTCATTTAGTAATAAAATTAACATAATTAAGTAACAACAATTTTCCGATTTTTAAACAACTATTTGACATTCTTAAAAGTATATATTTGTTTTATAACCGTTATATGTAATTATTTTAGAAAACAAGTAAATATTGATCGGCAGTGAGTATTCCGAAAAAATACAGCAGCACTAAAAACATATATGCGGAAAATAATTTTATGGATATATTGTAAACTGCTCATGTTTCTCAAACGGGCGTCAATTTTTTTTTGTCGGTTCGGTTCTCACCATGGGGGATTTCCTGCGAGTGATTGAAAAGAGGTAATGAATAGGACCTCGAATATTTTACAATATGCGAATTTGTAGGACTAAAAGAAGAAAAAGTGATAAAATCGTCATGGAAAAAATCGTATATTTTTCTTGGAATTAACTATAGGTTTATTGTAAAGCAGTTGTTATTATTTCGGCGGAAGAAGAATTACTAGAATATTTTTCGAATAGACTATTCTTAATAATGACCGTAGTACGGAGAATTAACGAATGAAACTGTTTTCTGTAAATAAGTGTAGTGCTTCAGTTTGTTTATTTTACCAAATCCTGAATAGGGTGAAATTTATTTACCTGCATTGTTCATATCCTGTACGATTGGCTATTCGGTTTTTAATTTCTAAGAAAATGGTTAATTTTCCTAACAGAAGAACATAACAAAATGTACAATGAATGCGTGTAAAACTTGCCATTATTGTTATTTTTACTTTCCTGTTCCGAAAAAAAAAAGAATGCCGCAAAGGATGTTGACACATAATGGTTTTTGTCATTCGTCTATGAACGTGATATAATATCAACAAAACGAAGAAAACATAGTCTTATTGATAAAAGTAACCGAGTAAAAAAAAGAAATATGTCGATTGCGACAAACGTTTGTTGAAAGTCGCAACAAATTATAATCAGCTTCAGCTTGAAGATTATCTTCGTGGTGTAGCACATAATGTAATTAGTTAACTTTAGTGTTTGCATGTATTATAGGTATTATTATTATTATTACTTAGGTGTATATGTAAGATTTCGAAATCGTTTATTTCTATATTTGTAAATAATGCTATTATTATTATGTTATAATTGCAAACTCTTATTTTGTTGGGAAAACGTGAAAGAGGAAAAACATAATTTCTAATTCGACTAGCTGTATGAACACTGGTTGTACCTTGTATATATATATATATATATATATATATATATATGGTTTGAGAAATTATCATTCCTGTGGAAAGAGGGGATAATTTTTTTGCGACAGTTTTATCGCAATACATACTACAGGTTTCAAATTGTTGGTAACTTAAATATTGTTTGTGCGTGTTACAGAAAATACCTATTTATTAAATAAAACTGTATCCATTTCATATAAGAAAGATTGATTCCTTATCGAAGAATAATGAGGATATTGTTCCAATTTTTGTGGTTTTTGAAAATTTCAGTTATTACTAAACGACCAAACATTGTAATTTGTGTAGTATGCTGTAAGCTAATTTAACAGGCTCAGCTTGATATCGGCACAGTTGTGTTTAAGCCGTATGTGAAAAAAAGAAACAAAAAAAAACGACGGACTAGAATATTATTTTTGTTATAAATATGTTCAAAATTTATCCTCTTCTCTTCTCCATGTCTACTTCATGCGACATTTTATGTTTTCGTTTACTACAAAACATGCACGCAGGAGCAAGTTCATTTTTTCATAAATATTAAATATTTTTTTCTTTCTGTGCGTTTTACTTTTAGGCCAACTGAGGTTAAATCTGAAAAAGCAACCTAAAGGATTCGAACAAAAATAAAAGCAAATATACTAAGGCTAACTGACAAATCATTCTGAATAAATTAATGAAATAACTATATAAAAACAAATAGGCGATCGTGCTCATTTTAACAATTACTCATTTATTGTTTGATCACATTTTGCCTCAACGCGACTTTTCTGTTCAGCAAATACAAAAAGAAAACAAGCAAGCGTACGGATAATTTAGTATTTGCAACAACATATCATAAGTATCGAAATGCAAACCGGGTAAAGGACCTTGATTGATGTGCCCAAATAAATAAATAAGACTAAGGTCGAAAAAGGTAATTCTCAGTTATGTTTTGCGGTCATTACCAATAAGCAGATATAGAGAACTAAATATAGCTTCTTTCATATTATTCACTACCGTCACTAAAGAATTATTTTTTTTCTCGAAATAAAACCAAAAAACCTTTAGTAAAGAAAGCCGATATGATGAGAAACAGAAGTCAAAAAAGTTACTATTATAAATATTTAATGTAAATTAATAGAACGATGATTCGAATAATGAATACCTGCAAATTATTCCTTTTAAAGCTTTGTGTTACTCAAATCCAACCCACCTGAACTGACAATATTTAGAAAGTATTATTGCAATTTAGTGTGATAAGTTAGTAAAAAAACGAAATTCTAGAGAAAAAAATTCGGTTAAAACGCGTTTTGTAACTAACAAACGTGTTAATTACAAAGTGGTTGTAGCCATTGACGGTTCTTTTCCTTTTTTTATTAAAAACTATTTCACAGTAGAAAATTAATTAATCGCTTCTGTTTCTCAACTTACTACTTTACTTTTTCTTTTTCCCTACAAAACACGCATTAAGTATTGCCGAGTCGATTTTTCTAATTATTATAATTCTTTTATGAGCCGCTCGCTTCATTATTAAACGAAGCAAGAAAAGCTTCTTTCTTATTGGCTTTATTAAAATTTTTATGAAAATAATATTAGTCCAGTGTTTTGAAGATTTAAAATTTTTCTAAACGAACTAAAAAAAAAAAGAAGTTAACCGGACAGGATGTTTCATGTACTAAACATTCTGTGAGTTAATTTAAAGATTACCATAATTTACATTTACATAATATTAAATTCAAAACAAAGATATTTAATTTTTAATTTGAAATATCGTATTCATTTCTCGCCCAGTATTAACATAAATGTGTTTATGTTTAAAAATTTTTGCGCCTTTGTTTGTTTTTTTCGATATATTTTTGAAACCAGGGTTGATTCGTCAAGGAATTAAATATATAATTAAAATTGTAGATAACCGAAAAAACTTCAATAAACGTATCCCCAAATAAACTTGTTAGATACGAATAAAAAAGAAAGATAATATAAGGAGTATGTATCAGAAGCAAATTCAATCCAGTTATGTTACACTTTAAATGACGTAGAGTTGATAGTTTGTAATTTTTTAAATACGGTTGACTATACGTTAGCAAAAAAATAAATAAAATGAAGAAAACCGACAATCCATTTGACCGATTATTAATATTAATAATTTTCGTCCGTTTCGCATCACTATTGCTAACAGAACTCTTACATTTACATCGCGAAAGTCTGTTTATCTGTATTTCACACTGAAGTCGTTATTTCAAAAAAAAAAAAAAAAAAAATAGAAAATATTTAAAGAAAGCGAATAACCAAATAAAATCATGTAAAATATGTGTTTTGTGCTTATATATGCATATATAACATGCTATACGCGCAGAAAAACTAAATCGCTAACGAAGAACCGTATTTTTTGGACGGAATTTCTGATAGCAGTATTTGGTAACTCGTGTTTCTCACTAACACAGATGACAACGTTTAACGGATGATACCTGAAAATCACCGTAGATGGTCAATAAGAAGGTCTGAGTTCGCCTGCGCCCGATAGAGTCGCGCCCGCTTTTTCGCGCCCGAAAGAGCGGTCCCCGATGTCGGTATATGTCTCGGCACGCGCGTGCAACAGCTTCTGTAATGTGTTCTCACGCGTGTGTGCACTGCCTTTGTGTATCAATCTAGTGTGGCACTGCACAATATTGAAGACTATGTCGGTCATTAATTACTCGCCCGCAGTCATCATCGTATTGTTTGCTTATTATTTTGATTAACTTTAATATCGAGATCTTCGAATTAATTCTGCAATTAAAACTTTTCACGTTATTTCTTTGTTACACTTAAAATCCTATAAGTTTTTTGGATACTGAATAAAAGCTGAAAGCGGCAGAGTATTGTGACTTCCCATCACACCTCAAGATACTGGCGATTTTCTTTCCAGCCACTTTGCTTAAGCATCGAGAAATTCAGAATTAGATCCAGACTTCATACCTATCAAACATTTCTACTATATCTCCATCCTAGATTTCTCATCAGACAGCTCCGAACCATATAACTGTCTAATTACCTATAGAGAACTTCAGCAAGTTATCCCCATTCTAAGAAAATTGGAGCAATAGGAGCGGATAGGTTCCATTTGCAAATGCTTCTTTCTGTGCTGGAAGAATCACTTCACCAAGTTTTAAGACTGTTCAACACTCTTTGGACAAATAACCACTTTCCAACCTGCTGGAAAATTTCCATAGTTCTACCTAGTGGCGACTGTAGGAAAATTTTTAGGTGGTGCGAGATATCAAAATGGCGCCCCTCCAAATATGAAATTTGGCGTTCTTTCTATACAGTTGTTCATCCGTGATTATGCTCCACATAGTTTATATTCAGACGAAAGAGAATGTAATTTTTTATACATATATAAACAGTATCAAACTGACGAAACATCTATAGGCATATCTGAACGTCAACTTGTCAGATGAGAAATAATAACGATTTATATTTTGTTTGACAACTTTTATTTAAACTGTTATCCCGCAAACTGTAATCAATCTTAAAGTAAAAGAACAACCAATTTGATAAAAAAAAACCTAGATGGCCACCTTTCTACCTTTTATGCTTGCAATTTTTTTTATTAAGTCTGAATAATTTAACTTATGGGCGATATCCTATAGACAAAATTCCAAGATCCGATAGATAAGTTTTAATTTACTTAAATTTCGTTCTCCATTAACGACAGTTACAAGTACAGTCAGCAAGATACAAAGCGCTGTTCACACATTCGGGAAAATATTCTGCCAACCATTTTGTTTTATAAGTCGAAGAATTTTAATGGCTCTGCTGATTGAAAATCTTTTAATAATGGGTTCAGGTTCATAAGTTCCTTAATGAATTCGCAACCAGACACATCGCACTTTTCCCCATCGGTTAAATTACTTCGCAAATCAGCCCAGACCTTTCCAATATAGATTTTGCTGGAATTATTTTGATGTATAAAAATTACCATGTATCGTTGAACTTTGGCGGTTGTCTAAATCGACTAACCATTGTATTTTTAATTGTATCAATCGTAGAGTAATAATCCTTCTACGTGCTTGGATATTACTTCCCATCGTTTTGTTGATCCAGAAAATAAAACAAATAGTCTTCGGAGAAATCCAAGTAAAGAAACTGATTTAACAGATGTTTTGGCTGCATCTGCTATCACCAAATTCAGGATATGACAGCCAAATAGATTAAAAAATGCTCGAGGATATTGATTAAGAATTCTTGTATGGACACCTTTGTTTACTCCTACCATGTTCGCACTATTATTGTATCCTTGGCTTTGACAATCGTTCATGTTCAAATAAAACTTTTGTACAGTTGTATCAAGAAAGAGGTCAGTGAGTCCTGCTCCTGAAGAATCATTTACCGTCTTGGAAGCAACGAAATACTCTGTACTTTGACTGCTTCTTCATCAGTGTTGACAAAACAGAATGTTAGTGATAATTGTTCAATGTGGCTTGCATTAGGAGTGTAGTCCAGTATGATGGAGAGATATTTAGCGGACTTACCATATTAAAAATATTATTTCGAACCTCACTTCCAAGTAAGCCAATTAACTCGTTTTGAATCTATTTGACAAAATAATGAACGTTGGTCTCTTTATTTGCCATATGACGAAGGTGCTTCATCTTTACATTATCAAATTTTCCGAGTAGTTGCATTAACACTACAGTGGTCGCACGGAGTATTGTCGCATGAATGGTCGCGCGGACTACTATTGTAGTCCATCACAATTATTCATTTTTTTTAGTGATTTTAATGTAATTTTTAATAATTTTTTGCGCTTATCATATTTTAGCAGTTTTTAACAATATAACCCGTATTTATAAATATTACTAGTAAAATTATAACATGAATAACAGATAAAATAAAAAATAAAGTACACTAAGGTATGGTGAAAATATACAAAAATTGAATAAACGCGAGAACAATTATCTTACAATTTAGAGAAGACATGTATTACTCACTACTTGGCAGTGTTCATTACATATACATTTTGTACATTTATGACACGACTTTCTGGTTGATTTAATTTTAACTCGATTACATAAACAACAACGACCCGGTGTTCTTCTATTTGCCCCGGGAGTAGTATATTCATCTTTATCAAGCTTCAGCAGTTGCTGACCACGTTCCTTGATTTGCCTGGGTATCATGCGCTGGTTAATTCGTTTTTCAATAGCTGGTTTCATCAATTCGGAAGCTGCCGTTTTTAAAAAATTTCTTCGGTGTATAATGTTACTAGTATTATTATTATCTGTGTATATATTGAGAGCATTAATTCCACCAATATTTAACAGATTGAAAAATACTGTTAGTGGCCAACGACGGGAGTTTCTAGATACATTATACTGGTTACACATTCTATCCAACAGATTAACACCGCATTTAGTTTCATTATAGGTTGTGACAATTTCGTGCTTTTTTGTTCATCTGTAGATTGATCGATATTTTTGTCAAAAAGTAATTGATGATATCAGAATAACTGATTTATTCTTGCTTGGGACATAGGAATCGAGCGTACAATTCTTTTGAAATCCAAAAAGAGAGCTATTTACTTCCCGCAATTTATGCGGTAAAAATTCCTTACAAATTTCAGACTTATTTTATCTCAAGGTGCAAATAAATGTTAATTTTTTTTCAAATAAAAGATCACGTACCAGTGGCACTGAATCAAACCAATTATCACCAGTTATGTTCCGATTTGTACCTTCGATGGGTTGCACTAATCGTTTTACAACATCTTCAGGTGTGTTACTTTTTCTGTAAGGACCTTCCAGTTGAATATCAACGTAAATTTCCAAATTTTCATCACTTATTATTTCATTTTCTTCATCTATGCTGCATACATCATAATAAAATATTTCTCTTTCTAGAACATCCTCTTCAATTTCTTCCTCATCTGCTAAGCTAAGAATTTCTTCCCAATCAGAGTCAGATGGCACCTCTAACCACTTGCGTACTTTATGAAGTGTGTAACTCATATTTTGTATTAGAATAAAAAAAAAAAAACACAAAGAAAACGTATTAAAGCAAAGCAAGATCTACTCGTCACCGTGATCCGTGTCACAGTGTCTTTTGCAACGATTAAATAAAACAAAATTCAAGTACAAAAAATGACAAGAAAAAATACAAAATAACTCAAAAATTTAAATAATCTATTTACTAAGCGACTAGAAAAATAAGAATATGATATAACACATTTATAACTTCACACGGCTTTGAGTCAAAATTATGGTAACATTCGATGCGAATACGAAAATACTAGCAATATACGTCAACGACTAACTATCACGTTACTGGTCGCGCGGACTACTATTGTAGACTGTGGGAAAAAATTTAAATAATTTAAGAAGTACGCGGAAATTTTCCCCAAAAACAACGATATATTATGCGTCACACTCTAACAGGAAGGTAACAAAAACCTCATCACCCAAATCCATGCAACCTTAAAATAACTGACAAAACAAAAGTGCTGGACTACTATTGTAGTCCGCGCGACCACTGTAGTGTTAAGCCCAGAAAGTTGCCATTATTAGGAGTGTATAAAGTTTCAGATCCAGAGCTCCCTCTATATGACGAATTATTGCCTGCTAAGAAAAATACTATGGGCATCATTCGTTCGAGGATAGCAACCGACCGAGATTTCTCGTCTTCAATTTGTTTTTATAAGTGCTTGTCTATTCCACTGAAGTTCTTCTGACTAATCGATACTTCTATCCAGCTGTTCATAGCACGTCGGTGATCTGAGGAAATTTCGTGACTTTTGAGACACGTTGATAAGTGCCTGCAGTCGTCAAATCTTTCTTTTCCGAGATTAAAGTGAAAATTTGTGTTAAATAAACGGCAGCGAAAACGATATATTTTATCCGCCGATTTAGAGTATACGAGCTATTTTCTTTTGAATGTTTCCCCATTTGGCGCTCCTCTTTCAAAAAGCTATTTGAAAAATGACGGCTGTTATACTGCCTTAGGTAGTTTTTATTGCTCATTTCGTTACGTACAGGACCGCGAATAATTATTTTATCTCTTACAGCAGAGTCAACAAGCGACCATTTTAAAATATCATCATAATTGTATTCTTTCAAAAATGATGATGATAATGCTATAACCGATATGTCATCCATAATATTTTCAAATCAAGATGAGAGACCAGGAATAGTTAAAACTACTTCATGAGCTTCGCCTGGAAGTCAATGATTAATCGAAGTGTTTCGATACGTAGAATTTTTCAGTAGTTTGTGGTTTCAGTTGATTTTGGCGCCCTTCTATGATGGCGTCCTGTGCGGTCGCACCGCTCGCACCGCCCTAGGCCGTCACTGGTTCCACCTCTGATTAAATTGGAAAAAAAGCCAACTCTACCTGAGAACTATCGTCCAATCTCGTTACTTTCGGTATTAGGTAAAACTTTCGAGAAAATTATAAACAGAAGACTAATCTGGCAACTATCTCCTCACTAACTCTCAATGTGGATTTAGGTTTGGCAGAAGCACTGAAAACCAACTGCTTGCTTTTTCTACTCGGATACAAGAATCATTCTCACAGCGTCATCACCTGCTCGCTGTATTTTTCGACTGCTCCAAGGAATTTGACTGCACGTGGTACTACAAAATCCTACAGCAATTACGCGCATAGAGATTTTGTGGCCCTCTTTCTCAGATTATTAACTCTTTCTTTATTTCCAGGTTCTTCTGCACAGGAGTTAGTGGAGTTTTTACGTCACCTCAACCATTAGAAAATGGGGTTCCACAGGGTGCTTTCCTAAGCTCCACCTTGTTCTGTATCGCCATTAATAGCCTCATTGAATCACTCCAACCTCCAGTTACGGCTGCCCTAATTCAATAAACATAGGACAAACTCTGCTGCAAAACGCTGTCGACAGAATTTCAAACTGAACCATCAGAAATGGTTTCCAGTTCTCATCAACAAAACCTTGTGCTCTTTATTTCTGCAGACTTCGTAACTGTGATCACTCTCTTAATCTGAAGCTCCACAACAAACCAATGTCCAAGGTTTCCACAGCAAAATATTTAGGACTTTGGTTTGATGAAAAACTTACTTGGCAGAAACAGATCTTTACACTGATTAACAGCTGTAATCCCAAACTTTTTGTATTTTCCATTACTGTAAAATTTATGAAGTTATCTTTAATTCTTATCCCTGCTAACCTTGTTCTTTGTCTGTTCTTAGCTTTAATCATAATCTTATTCTATTCAGATTAGATTTCAACTTAAAATGCCCGCAGCGTATTTTGAATACAGTTTTTAAGAGAATGCAAACTGAGATGAAGTTTGAAAATGCAATTTTGACAATATAAACTCCTCGGTACAACTATTACACTGACCTTGACAAGTACTTTATTTTCTTTTTATAATATTGTGCTGTGCAGTAATTGGCGTAAGCTGTTGCACTAGCAAATTGTATAATGAATAAATAAATAAAATAAATAAAATAAAAGTAAAAACTATATTATTCAATAAGAGAAGATCTTTTCTGCGATGCCTGTAGCCGCTATATTCGTTTAAAAAGCAGGGTAAAAAACATTTAGAAACGGTACTCGACAATAAACATTACCTTTTTATAGAACGTGTTGAACATATAACAAGTAAAACTTATAATTCTCTCTCCAGCCTACATCCGTTATTATATAAGACCCGTGATTTAATTTCACCAGCAACTTTATTTGTTGATATATATAACGTTTCCAATCGATGAATGAACGTATATAACATTAATTACTGGTATGCACAAAGTTATTTATTTATTTATTTATTATGAAAAGCTTTCTACTTATCGTAATCTGTGTCCATGATATAAAATGTAACAAATAAATGAAGACTATCCTTTGCAGTTACTTCATAATTTGTTGCCTGAAATTTTTACATTCATAATTTACAAATAAATAACATTTCAACATGTACATGCTGATGTGTAATAATTTTACTACATTAAAACTTTATAAATTAAATTCGTTATTCATTATTCACATCTATGGATAAAATCGTATTTGTAAAAATTGTCAACTGTCCGACAGATTTCATCTGTTTTAAGACATTTCAAGGGAAAATCCTTCAAGATCGAATTAATAAAAATTGAAAGTAGACAAAGACTTTTAGTGCCCGTTGAATTACTGAAACAACGAATCGTCCTAATGTTTGGAGGGGGTACCATGTATGAAATTTGAGAGAGTAGATATCCTCATACTTTTGCGTTACAAAGATTATGTAGAAATTTTAATCTGGCAATTTTTCTCCCGAACTCATTAAGTCATACAGTGTATAATGTATACTTCACCGTTTCAGGATTTATTCACATATGTATATAGTTGTTGGAACTTGGCAATACCGTGATGTATGTGTATTTTTTAATTTTTATCAGTACCGTTAAATTCCTTGAATTTCGAAAAAATCTCAACGGTTTCACAGGTAGTGTATGTAGGATATATGTTGTTTACTGTTATTTTACGTGGATGAAATTTCAAGGTTACAAAGAAGAGCGGATAGACGTAAAGTTTAAGATTGCAAATACGGTTTCATTCGAAATGTAGCAAAATCTTCCGTGCTTTTAATCGCTTTTTATCGTTCGAAGAATAAAATTACTAACGAGTTTTTTCTTAAAAAGTTAGCAAAACGGTAAACGAATAAAAATAAGCAACGAACAAACGAAAACTGTTTTTTTTCCTCAGAGGAGACGTATTTTTCTTCCGTTAGTAGTCGGGTAAAAGAAATTTCGATTGTACACAAATTTTATGTTTGCTTGGCAAAAATTTGTTGGCAACGGCTAGGTACTTGTGCACGAGTGAAACAGGGAGGATGTTCTTGACTCGAATCGGAGCGACAAATTTCGGCTAAGTGCGGAATGTAGATGGATTAAAATTATTCTGAATTCAGTTCTAGGAGCGTAAGTCACCGTTGAAATTACATACCAGTTGGCAAAATTCCTAAAGCGAAGTTAGCCGAGGAAATTGTAGCAGTATCGGCAGATTATTCGGTCGCTGTAACGAATTCTGCGTTATTATATCCTTTCTAGAGATAAGCCCGACATTTTCGATATATTTTAAGTTTCTTCGAAGTAAATGTTACGCAATGAAGAATTCTAGACAAAAACTTGAAGACTACTAGTTGCTATATAGACTGAGGAAAGACGGGGTTTTAATTAACTGTCTTGGTACAAAAATCTATGCGACTTCTGATTCCGTGGTTTACGCGTTTTACAATCGGTCTAAAGTCCAGCGTGGGTCACATACAAAGCGGTATCAAGCGATAAGCAAGTTAACAACTGAAACAATTTTACAAATGACCAGACCAAAGGTGTGATCAGTTGACGAATTCTAGACTTGGTTATTTTATTTCGCTTTCTTTACCCACAGCGCCTCCTATGCGACCATCGCTGATGTTGTCAGTATGGAGAGAGTCGAGTTAAAAATTTGAGAAAATAATAACCGGACAAAGCTAGAAATTCAATTAGCCTTCTACAATAATAACCGGACAAAGCTAGAAATTCAATTAGCCTTCTAGACTTTCGTCTTTCTTTTTTATTTTTAATTGTTTCTGGGTGATTGCTTTTTTTTTCACTTGTTTTTTTCCTGGGCTTGTCAGCAACTCATCAACATGTGTAAATAGTAGCAATTAGGAGTCACAAGGAATGGAATCTGACTAAGAACCCCATACCAAGGATGGAGAGACAATGACAATCAACGTCGATAAATTCAAAACATATGCACCTTGAAAAGAGAAAGAATGACATTGCCGAGGTAAGAGCAAAAGCAGTTAGCTGTCTCATACCATGGCCACATCTGCAATTACAGAGCTCGTAGTACCGACGGACAAAGGAATCATCCTACAATTAAGGAAGAAGAAGAAACACGGGATTTTTAAAAAGCAATTATAGCCACCAAGCACCAAAGCTATATAGAACACAGCGCTTAGCGTGCTGTAAAGTTTGATCCGAAAGTTCAACGATTTTCTCCACAAAGTTTATTATTCTTAATTATGAAAAATAATTATGGCGACGACTGCGAAAACAGCACCCACCATCCTATTATAAAGAAAAGAACAGAATATACGCCCAAAACTATGGCTACACTGCGACAACAGCGCCCACGGCGTCGGCTGACAAGGAGTTCACTATCTAACACTTGTGCTGCAAATGCGACAGCGAGCCCGCAATATTAACTGCGAACTGTGCATGTTTGTAACTGTAACTGCAACATCAGTGCCTGCTCTTCGTTTAGCGAGGAGTTCATTAGAAGTAACTGGACACGATAAGATAGGAATGCCAAAGTGAAAGAGAACTACTGAAAGGATTAGATCTTAATATGATGAAGTATAGAATATAGCAATTTTGCTACAATTGAGATGATCAACGTTGACTGTAGAGAGAGAATAAAGGACACACAATATGGAGTTGAAACATCATGTGAGAGCAGCTCCACGTATAGAGCTGCCCTTTCAGATGATAAAGAGGAGCGCTCAAAGAAGATATCTATTTATTTATTTATTTATTCATTTTTTTTGAGCTCGTCAACCAAGGACCTTTACCCAGAAACAAATAGTAAGGAAAAAAGTCGGTTATATTTTAATCCGATCAGAAATTTTATCTAAAAAGGAACAAATAGTAGGAATAATTAGTGGGGAAGGAAACGATAGGATATAGGAAGCACAATAAGGAGCAGAAAGCCCAAGCTTTAACAAGATGCAAAAGAAACCATGAATAGGGAGGAAGAGTAGGCTGAACAAACAGATGGAAGAGCAACTGTTAGAAAAAAAGGAAGCGTAGGTGACCGACGAATATTTGATAAGAAAGCTTTTACATATCGATAAGAGGTTAACAGACGGATTTTTTTTAAAAAAAAGACGAGAAGAAGCAGCAGCCCAAGCCAAGGAATCAGCCGCTTCATTAACAAATATGCCTGAGTAGCTAGGTACCCACAGAAAATCAATATTAATCGAATGGAAAAATAAAAGATTATGAATGAGCGAACGTATACGGAGGATAGCAAAGTCACACGAATGGTCAGAAAGGGGAGAGGATATGGCCTGAAGGGCGCTCAAAGAGTCAGAGATAATTAAAAATTTAGAGGAAAATTGGTTCGAGGAAATGAAAATAATAGAGCGAAGGATAGCCAACAACTCGGCTGTGAATATGGAGCAGAAATAAGGAAGACGAAAAGATTCTGATAGGTTAAAATCAGGAAGGATGAAGGAAGCGCCAAAACCGCCAGGCCTCCTCGATCCATCCGTGTAAATGGTAACACGAGAGGGAAATATGGAATTGGTAGTACTGTAGAATACCTGTTTAATTACGATTTGGGGAAGGTTTTTAGAAAATGAGGGAAGAATAAATACTTTAGGAGGATGACAAAGATCAGTGAAGTTAAAGGAAAAATAGGGACGATTGTGGAAGGAGATGGTGTACGGCCAAAATAAACTAAAACAATGCGAAATAAATGCCAGAATAGGGGTTTTGCTGGGAGTAAAGCGTCAGCTATTATAAATCGAAAGGAAGGACTGAACAAGAGTGGAGGATGCGAGTGGAAAACGTTTAACAAGGTAACGATAGCCTAAATAGGATCTACGAATGGACTCTTCTTAATAATAATCAAATCAAATCAAATAAAATTTTTATTGCAGTAAGAAAATTAATACAACAATACAAGAACAAATATAAATTCCACAAATGCGCATAGCTGCGCGAGTATTAATAATAATAATAATAATAAACCCTCAGGAGCTCACAACTTGTGAGTATGGGTATGGTGCACCCGAGGTACCCTAGCTGTTCCTCACCTTGTTTCGCTAGTCTATAGCTAGTCTTTGGATGAGGCATCTTTTTCTACATCTTTTCTGGTCTCCCTTGACCAACTTTTGTCTGTCTACATTCTTCTTGTCTAAAAATCCTTAAGCCAAGTTATAACGTGACCCGTGACGATGACTGTATGGCACCTAAGGAATCAGAGATGTCGCTAACAGAGTCACTGGGGTACCTCCCCCAAGAGTATATAGGATTACCATGGCATGGAGCTCTACCATGGCGGACATACTTTCTTCCAATTCTCGTGGGAATTATGACGAATACAATATATAATAATAACTTTATAAGAAATACCAGAAGTCGCCTTAATCAAGCTCGACTTCAAAATATTCAAAATAATCCAAATATATGAAATATAAATCAACTTGCTAAGGATGCTTTGCTCACAACTCAGTCAGCAACCACTAAAACAGGAAAACCACGGCAACAAATGGCATGGACGAAAGAGATGAATAATCACGTTATACGGTGCTACTACACCATCGCCAAACTTGAATCAATACCATTAAATAGATCACACAAAAAGCAGTCATATTAAGTAGCTGTAACATAGTGAGGAAATTTTTAAGCCATTAAACTATAATAAAATAATTGTGACTTGATGTAATCCGTCAGAAATTATAGAATTTTTCAATTCAATTCAATTTTTATTTTACAGTATTAAAAGATATACCAACATTATTATATTTAATTTTAGCCTACATACGCGCAATGGTTGTGCGAGTAACGGGATCCATGTTAGTTTACGTGGATTAAACTTCTGCATGCAATGTGGTGGATTACATTTCCATTTAAGCAGATTATGTTTAACCCATGTTTACAGTTTATTTGGAGCTAATTAAACTTAATATTATATACAAAATGAAAAATAAACTACGCCTACACGGTTCAAACTCCTTCACATTCACACGTACACTTACATAATTACACATTACGACGTATATTCCTTAATTCTGACAAATCCTTCGAAAGAATGAAAAGCAAAATACTTAATGCGGTAGATAAAATAAATAAATGTAATAAAAGATAAAAATAAGAAAAGAAACACGAAAATATAAGTTTGGTGAACTGTTTGAACTATTATGAGTTTCTACATCTGGCTCTGTTACCCAATAACGAAATGAATAAAATACTTACAATAATAGAACTAAAAATAATAAAATTAATAATTATAACAGCAAATAATGTAACAATATGATAATAAGAAGAATACTGGTGCACATAAAGTGAAATAAAACAAAAAGGTGCAAATTTAAGATTACACAATTAAAATTATACATTTATTATAATAATAATAATAATAATAATAATAATAATAATAATAATAATAATAAAATCTAGCTTATTATGTAACGCTGTTGGCTGGATAATGTATATTTTTTTTACACAGCACCTAGTATAAAATAAATACTAATTAGCTATTTAATTTGACTTCATGAATTGAAATTAGAAAACAGAAAAAGAAATAAATACGATCTTCTTCCCCCCGGATCAATCGATATCATGATTGGTTCTGCAATCTTACGTTCGAGTAGCATAAGTTGCATAGCTCAAAAGGCTTTTTCCGTTTAAGTCTCCGAGGCCACTTCAGGATTTGTATTCAGGAGTAATCTCTTCTCATGGTTTAACGCAACCTCAATTCCATTGCCTCCTCAAATATAGTGTTGTATAATTGAGATTGTAGATGACACACTTTAGCAGCCTAGAGAGCTCAATTTAGTCAGATAGTTCCTTGTACTGGCCTGGCACTAGTGTGAGACTTGTGCTCCTGCATAAGTTAGTACTTCAGAGGCTTTAGTATAAAGCCAGGGTAGTTCCTTGTACTGTTGCGATACTTGTGCAACGTTTAGCTTCTTACCTAAGTTAGTATTGTACTACAGGCTTTAAAGTTTTTTTTTTTTTTTTTTTTTTATGGGTACGCCAACGAAGAGCAACAGCCCAATCAGCCAAAGAATCTAAGTAATTGTTCAAAAGGAGAATAGCATATTAGATTTCAATCTGGTGCGAGATTGAATGAATAAAAGAAGCTAGAATAGGAACAACTGACAAGGAAGGAAATGAGAGAACATAAGAGTCATTGTATGGAGTAGGAAGACGAAGATCCAAAAGCCGAGAATAAAAGAGAGAACGTTCTGAAGAGAGTGAGGAACATTCGAAGAAGACGTGATTGATATCACACAGAAAAAAGGAGTCCTCTGGTTGAAGAGGGCACCGCGCAGAAGAGACGAGGGAAAAACGATAAAGTGACGAAGGGAGAAAGGTATGACCGAAACGAAGACGACATATAGCGGTGATCAGGGGACGACAAAGGGAAGGAAACATGTCGAACCATCTGGTCAAAGAAGGTAAGGGCTGAACGGAAAGATAAAAGGAATTCGGATTTGAGAAAAGAGAAAAATAAATATCCTTCCATAATGTAATATGGAACTGTTTGGAAATATGATTAATATTGTGAGCGGAAAATTTATGAAGAAGATGTCCATTGGAAGCTCCTGAGCGAGCCAAGGAATCAGCCACCTCATTACCCTCAATTCCAGCATGGCTAGGAATCCACAATAAATCAATTTGGATCGAACGGAACAGGAATAATTCGTGAATTAGATTGTGAATAAGGAGAATGAAAGGATCAAAAGAGGGCAACGGTAAGGGAGAAGAGACCGCCTGCAAGACACTTTCAGAGTCAGCTATTAAAAGAAATTTATCCGAGAGGATAGAAGAGGAAGAGATAAAAAGAATTGCATGAAGTATGGCAGCAGATTCAGCAGTAAATATAGAGCAGCAGGAAGGAAGTTTAAAGGTTCCGGAGTAGTTGTGAGAAGGAAAAACAAAGGCGGCACCAACGCCATCAGCCCTCTTAGAACCATCAGTAAAAATAACGGAATGATTGGGAAATAAAGAGCTTAAAACCATGTGAAATTCAGATCTAACTATAGAGTGAGGAACGAATTTGGCGGAACTTGACAAATGAAATACGTGAGGAGGATGTAAGAGACTGAAATAATTAAGAGAAAAGTACGGAGATTTATCATAGGAGAAAATATAGGGAGAAAAATTGGCAAGACGAACAGAAATGAAAGATAAAATTGGAATTCTGTTGGGAGTAAAACGCCAGTTGTGAAAAATAGAGCAATAGGCAGCTATAATTCTAGAGGAAAAGGAGGGAAGGCGTTTGATTAGGAAACGATAGCCTAGATAGGATCTGCGGATGAATAAAGGGAGTGATTTGGATTCAGAGAGGATGGCAGGAATTGGAGTAGATTTACGTACACCCAGACAAAGACGAAGACAGGAATTTAGAATGCGGTCAAGCTTTAACAGAAGAGATTTAGAAGCGTTGCCGTATATATAGGAACAGTAGTCCAACTTAGAAAGAATAAGAGACTTATACAATAAGGAAAGAATGTAAGGATCACTACCCCACCGGTACGATGAGAGTGATTTTAAAAGATTAATCCTTTTAAGGCAAGAAGTATACAGGCGGCTAATATGTTCGTGAAAGGAGAGACGGCCGTTAAGAAGCACACCCAAATAACAGAAGCTCTCCACAAGAGGGACAGGATAATGACTTAAGGTTAGATTGATTGAGGAAGGGATTATATGGACGGAAAGTAAAAACCATGGCCGCGGATTTATGAGGAGAGACAAAAAGATGAATATTAAAAAGAGCATTTTCTGTAGTGGCTAATGACTTATTTAGTTCTAAGACAGCATCTGTTAAGTTGCGAGAAGAGGAGTAAATAAGGATATCATCAGCATAGAATAGGGACGATGAATTTAATGGAAGAGAAGCAATATGAGAAGTATAGATGTTGAAGAGAGTAGGACTAAGACAGGAGCCCTGAGGAAGACCACAAAAAACTTTTCTTGAAGTGGAATAACTTAGAAGTGGATAGATGTACAGTCCGGCTTTGGAAGAGATTAATAATAAGGGAAAAAACACAGTCCGGAAGATGTAGTGACAGCATTATATTTCTGAGAGTAGGGAGGTGAACATTGTCAAATGCACTGGAAACACCAATAAAGGCTGCGATAGTAAAATTTTTGTTTATATAGGAATTATAAATGTCAGAAAGGAAAACACTAATGCAATCAGGAGGACCAAGACAGGGACGGAAACCGAACATATTATTAGGAATTAAGTTATTGTGTTCGAGAAACCAGACAAGCCGTTTATTTAACATGCTCTGAAAGAGCTTCCTTAAACAGGGAGCAAGTGAGATAGGACGAAAAGAAGAGGAGTTTTTCTTTGGTATGGGTATAACGATAAAGGCATTCCAAGAAGGAGGAGTGAAACAAGAAAGAAGAAAAGAATTATATATATTAAGAAGAGTCTCAAGAGATTGAATAGAGAGGTTTTTTATAATAAGAAAAGATATACCATCAATACCAGGGGAGGATTTGGAGGAGGACTTACTTAAAGAAGCACGAAGTTCATTAAGACTAAAGCTAGAAGATAAAAAGTGAGAAGGAGAATGAAGCTCTTCGAGGCTGGGGACATAGGAAGGAGCTACGGAGTCCATGAATGAAATGAGGCTATCTTTCGGGATATTAAGATAAGAAGGTCGTTCCGATAAAGGAGTTCTAAACGCTTTAGCCATTTTCCAGGCATGAGTCATTGGAGTAGAGCGGGAGAAAGAAGAACAGAACTTTATCCAAGCCGCTCTTTTTGAGCGTTTAAGAACGAACCTAGCCTTAGCATTAGCCCTTTTATGTGCAAGGAAGTTGGGAAAAGAAGGACAGGAGCGAAAAGATCTAAAAGTGGAAGTACAGAGACTGAACGCAGACTTGCAATCATTATTCCACCGCAGGGATGAAGCATATATAGATCTTAAAGTTTAGACATACAACATGAGTGGTTTAGTGTTCACGCGTTTATTCGACTAGCGTGGTGGAACACCTCAAGTAAGATCATTCCTTATTTAGACTTAGTTAATTATTATTTATAATCAATCAGTTGCTATAATGCCTAAAGCAAAGTCGCGGGAAGCAATGAAATTCACAGGAAACGATCTTAAAAGGCAGCTTAGCGGTGTTAGTTCATCTAGCAATGAAACATTTACTAAAAAAAAGGAAACAAAAAAAATGGCGAACGGTTAAGGTGAAGACGAGGGAGTTGATGGCGTACAACAGTGCACCTCTATAGCTGGAACTCGTGTCCGAGTAGCCCCAGATGCACATGTATTAAGATGTGCATCTTGCAGTGCGTGTAATTATCGGAAGTGTAGTTGCACGCCTACACCTACGCTCGCTAGGAAACCGTCACCTAAATCAATGGCACACACTTAAGTGAGACGATTGAGGTAGGAGCGCAACCTAGCTTTCGTGCTGCCGACAACGCGAGAAAAGTACCAATGGCGAGGCGAACCAAGGCGACTGGTCTTTACTCACGTTGATGCGATTGTTCGCCGGCTGAATATTTCTATGCGACGCTAGCGCACTAGCACGACTACATTCGGAACTGACTATAGTCGCTTGTTATCGCGCTACAGATGCAGACCAAATGTGTCTATACTGTTGTGTACGAAACTAGCGCCGTATATTTTTGTCATCGCCCGGTATCGAACCCGAAACCTCCGAATCGGAAGTCAAGCGCTCTAGCCACTGGGCCAAACGCGACGACCACAACAGTGCACCATGCAGAAGCTAAAAAGTTAAAAAATGTTTGAAATTTATATTGGGGAAATATGATGAATTAGTCCAAATGCATGGATTGTTGGTGAGCGAAGTGAAAGCTCTCAGGGAACACGTTAATGTGTTAACGGCCGAAAATAAGAATAAAGACCGGAAAATAGCTGAGCTAAAAACAACGGTCAATGAACTAGCACAATAGGGAAGGAGAGAAAACATCGAAATTCACAGTGTCACAGAAAGATCCGGTGAAAACGTGGATGAGTTGGTTACCGAAGTAGCGAAGAAATTAAATATTGAACTAAAGAAAGAGGACATAATAGCATGCCACAGGGTTCCCAGTAGAAACCTAAAACTACCGAAGCCGATCATTGCCAAACCGGGAAGGCGTATTTAAGCTGTTAAGCATATCAGTTAAGTGGCGTTATTTAAGAGAGCGCTACGAACTCTAGGTAATGGATTTTATGTGCGTGCTTCCTCTTTATCTCTTTATTTCTATTCACATGTGCAGAAACGTTGTCGAGTGTTCCTCTCAAATACGACTCTACCGATGCAGTACGAGATTAGTATTAATTGTACAAACTACAGTGATATTAAAAAATAGACTGATAATATAAACAGGGTACTAGACCTAGATAATACGTTAAAAATAAATGCCGAACTATTCCATGTGTTGCACCTGAATATAAGAACTGTCCGGCGTAACTGGGATGAATTTTAAGCTACATTCACATGACATATCTTTAAGCGTCATTGTACTAACAGAAATAAATATAAGAGAGTTTGAATTCAATTTATATAATATAGCGGGTTTCGGAAAAATTGCACTACAAAGACCAAAGCGGTATAGCGGTGGTATATTTGTGTTCGTAAATGATAATTTTAGATGTAATATTCTAGAAATTAAAAATAGGTCATGCATGGATCTGGTGATGGTAGATATACATATGTACGTTAAGAATTTTTTGCGTTTAATTGTTATTTATGGATCACCAAGTAAAAATGTAGGCAAATTCACAAAAGAAACCGCAGCGCTTTTAGAAAACCAAAATAATAAGGATTATTTTTTCATATGTGGGGATTTCAATATTAATTCACTTCTTCATAATGCTTAGACGGAGAATTTACTAAATGTAATTTACGGTTCCGGAGGGGTACAGTTAATAAATGGAATTACAAGAAAAGAAGATCGGACAGATTGAAGTACTCGGTCGTGCATAGATAATATCTTTATGAAGTTTAAAACGAACGAAATTACTTCGGGAATAGTCAATACGAAAATATCCGATCATTATATCGGTGCTTTTCGTATCGCGAACCGGAAAATAACTCATTATAAAAATCCTCTGAAATGTGTTTTTGAGGAAGAAAGATTGCGGAACCCAATTAGCAATTATAACTGGAGCAAAGTAGGTGACCCGTTCAGCGGATCATCGTTTTCGTCCAGTTTTTCAATACATATATAGAGACGGCAAAGTGGAAGTGAGTGAGGGAAAATGGAGATGTAAATATAATCCTAAAAACGAATGGATGAGTCAGAAAATAATTAATTTTATGAAAATCAGAGATCAATACTGTAAACTCAGTAAAGAGAATAGAACTAGCGTGAGATATAAACATTTGTATAAGAGATATGGGAATTTAGTAAAAACAGAAGTAAGGAATGCCAAGCAGAAGTATTTCATGTTGGAAGCGCAGGGGAAAATACAAGGGGAACCTTGTAAATGGAGAAAAAGACCGGAAATGACGAACATCGAATCTAATCAGCAATACATTATTCCAGAAAATAGTGACGGATAAATCGGATCGTATAAGTTGTACGCTCCCTCTTGTTCCAAGAGCTGCGACGACGACGACGATTTCTAATCGTTTTTCTATGCACATCTATTGTGCTATTCTACGCGCTATTCTCATTGTTTCATCATTACTGATTTTCCATAAAATGCTCATAATCTCTGAGTCTAAACGTGTATTACAGACTGCGACACTTAATCTATCTTCTACTTCTCTAATTACATAAAATGCTTCTCATACGCTCCCTTACAGGCCCGGATTAAGTATATGATAGGGCTGGGGCTACGGAAATATTAGGGGGGTCCTTTTCGGAAGTGACAAAATTATCAGTTTTATAGAATAACTAAATTTTCTTTAATTTAATTTAATTATATTATTTTGAATTCACGAATTAACATATAATTATTAATGTAAACAAAACTAAACATCATATAGACAATGGGTAGAATTTTCGATGCCAAAAAAAAAAAAAAAATATATATACATACATATATAATTTTAGACAATGAATTTTTCAGCAAATTATAACCAAAAAGATTTGCATAAAAGGATGGTATGTGTGCATGTGTTGCGCGTGTACACACGAACACACATTCATACACACATTTCTTAAAAACGTAGATTCCGACTCGTTATACCTTAAAACAAATTTTCCTCCTTCATTCGATCGAGATCGATCTTCTGTGATTTCTAGTCATTCAGGCGTTGAGCGTAATAAATTAGTCGGGATATTCATTAGCCCATTTCCAATGGCAGATTGTTGGGCGCACTTTATAATATTGCTCTTTTCTTTCATTAAATTGCCCATTCTAGACTATGGCTTACTTCATTTTATAATTCTGGCTCCTTTTTTACCTCTCTAATCAACCATCTCTCTTTTCCCATTCGTGGGTTTTTCGAGACACTTTCCGTCTCTTGAACGCCCCACAATCTCGACTATTTGTCACCTTCGTTTTAACCATTTCCTGTATCATTTTCTCGATTTTCTGTTTTTTCCAAACTATTTTTTCCTCTTTTCATTTCCTTTCCACACATTTTCCTTGTGATATATTTCGTTTGAATGTTCGACCTTTTCTACTCAGCATTCGTCCTTCTACTCTTCTCTACTAAAACTTAATATCCTTGTTCTCCTTATATAGTGTGCTTCTTATATTCTTTCATATCCTTCTGCATCCGTTATGCTTGTCCTCGAATTATTTTTATCCTCTATCCCTAAACATTTAAAAATACAACTTTATTTTCTTCTTCTTCCCACTTCTTGGGCTAATGTCATCCCGATTAAATAAAAAATAAAAAAAAAAGTATTTTCCTTCATATTTTTTCCATTCGTCTATTCTTAAGTCTACGTTCCCCTTCATTTGAATATTTTGAATTCTTCTTCCGACACATACCTTTCATCTCTTACGTCTGAATAGTTGAAGTCTTTCTCGAATTTAATTTGCTATTTCTATTACTTTTGCTGATAAATTCCGTGATATTCCCTATTCTGGCTCTCTCTCTCTCTCTCTCTGCAACACCAGACAAACATATGAGCATTCTTGATTCGGCGTTTTGTTGTTCCCCTTAGGGTGGGCCATGACATTACTGCAAGTCGCATGTTTTGGGAAACGTTTCTTTCCTTCTGACGTCTATTATTTTTCTGCCATTATTGTCAGCCGTCCAGAGTTTATTCTGAGTTTTTATTTTTGGGTCTGGTCTCCCCATCTTTGCTGACTGTTGATTCTAGGGGAGTTTCATATTCATTTTAAAAGTAATTTTTCTACTTGACGAACAATGTTGAAGAATGCGTGTTTTGTAATTTTTAAATTCGATATTTATTTAAAGACGCTCGACTTCTAGGTGTCATTTGCGTCCACTGTACATTACAATTTAGATAGTTACAGATAATTTTGTAGTATTTAAACGGAAAATTATACCTTCTATAAATTTATACACTTTAGAAATGTAAAAACAATAATTTTTTTTTTTTTTTTTAAATAATTTTGCGGGTTCCACAAGGCATTATAGCCCGTCTGTGGCTTCCCGACATAATTATATCATTTATTTGTATACAATAAAACATCAACTTAACTTAAGTACTACTTTCTGTTACAGCATAAAAAGTATTAACTTATATATTACCATACTACAAAATCCACACTCTCATTATTTATCATTAATATTACAATTATACCATCATCTAAAATAATATTTCCTATTATACAATACCTTAATATGATAACACTTATATATATATTACAATAATACGATATAATTTTTATATAACTACCACTCTCTCATTAGCAGCTTAAAACTGGAGAATTACAAATAATTCTACAATACGTAAAATAAAAATCATATTTTCTCTAGAACAGGTTTATATAGCTTATCTAAAAGTACTTTGGACTACAGCTTTATCATTACCAAGCGCCTCTACCATAGTGTAATTCTTCTTGCGTGTACGGATGAAAAAGCTTCCTCACGCTCCTTGTTGAGTTTTGTACATACGGAGATGACATGGTCAATGGAGAGACCTTGAGTACCACAAAACACACATGATGGTGGAGAGGTTCACTTTACAGTAAGGGTCCTCCGTGTGTTAGTTTTGCGTGGCCGATGCGGATTCCGCTTAATACAATCTCTTCCCGTCCGTTTGCACGGTGTGTGATGTTCTCCCCAATGTTTCAGTTTTAATTTGCCGTAACTTGTTGTTCGATTGGTTTCTACCATAAGTTTTAAGCGATGTCCTTGACTGCGATCATTAACTGTTTTTTCGCATTTAATAAGTCTTTTTCATGTGCTGATGAGGTCACCGTTATGATATCAATCAAAGGGCAGATTTGTAGGTTCCGATGGAGCGGCAGTAAGTCGATTTATACCGTAGGTAACTGAAGTGTTAACCTTCACATTGCATATTCGTTCTATCGTCTTTTACGTTTCCGGCCGGAAGTTGAGACTTTATTCTTGGATTCCCGATATCGCGGTTACGTGAAAAAGACTTCGAGCCGCGTGTACCGGATATATAATTCGATTAATGATGTGTATTTCGCGCGTTTTTCTTCGGCCAGGAAAAAAGGTACTATCGTTTTAATTTTCCAGTTTTCTAGCGAGAGAAAGCGGCGGGGGGGGGGGGGGGGAAACTCGGTCTCGGTCGATTATCACGAGATTATATGCATACGGTCTTTCATTCTGCTCGGAATGGAATAAGAATGAAACGAACTCGGCGGATAATTAAGAGTCGGCTTGGCGGGATCGGAATTAGCGCACGGTGCATGGACGGACGTGGAAGAGGCGGAACTTAATTAAATAACCGATTCAAATTTCGTTAAAAGATTTTTACATTTACGGAAATTTAAACGGGAACGGAAGCGGAAACTTCTACGAAAAATTCGTTTATTCGTTCGGCTAGCTGGAAAACAAATTGTACGGGCGGCGGTCGCTGGGCGGAGTAAGAAAAAAATTGTTGTTGCAAAATAATTGGGGATCGGGCTTGGTTTTTCGTGGAACGCGGTTTTAGAATTCCGCCAATTAAATTTAATGTTAGGCAGCGGCGATTATCGACGGTCTGCCGGGTGGGGACGGGATGGGGGGGGGAGCTATTCGTTGTCGAATGTTGTTGCAACGAACGTTTTCCAAAAGCGTTCATGCAGATTTTTCCAGCCGATTACCCCTCGCTAAAATTTAACCCTGCGCGACCTTCCCATGGACTGTGCCGCGGGCTCGCTTCTTTGTCGACGCTTCATTTTTTTTTTGCTCGTTCGCCCGGCGAAGAGGAGAATAAACAAAGTAATAACGGGATTATTATTATTCCGAGTTTCTTTCGCATTTCTGTTCGCTGCAATTTACAGCAGAATGAAGCAACATCGTAAATACATTAAAAATTGTAAAGAATTAACGAGAAAAATAATTTCACCTGCACAGAAACGTCCTACATTATTTATACGCGTCTATATATCCATATTTATTTAGATATTGCACGCGTATAGATATACCCCGTTTCGCTATTGTATATTTCGTAGTTTTCGCCTTTGTCTTTGTTTCTTTTTTTTGTTTCTTTTTTACATTTTCCGAAATTCCCGCTTATAATGGATGGTCGCGTTTTATATCAACGTAATCGCTACTATTATTCGCCGCAGCGAAGCTTTTAGGGAAAAGTTTGAAAAGTTTCATCAACGGTAAAATGAGTTTTAAATACGAGCGCATTTTAATCGCAGCTGCCGATATTGCGTATGCAGTTTACGTTTTCGGGCGACTGATTGATCACCCGCTCTGCTTCCTACCTATCAGCAGTGCTAGAGTATTTGTTGATAAATCAATCATATTCCATAAATGGGCGTCGAAAGTTGCGAAAAACGCATAAGATGAAGTTAATGAGCGCTTTTTTAAAATTTCATTTTAAATAAACAAGAAAGAAAAAAAAGCGAAAAAAAAAGTGGAAAAAAGGAAACGAATGAAATCTATTTTGAAAAATGCACAGTATCAACGACGAAGGCTATTATTAAAGGGAAATTTTTAATTAACCAAAGTACGGTGCTTTTAGTTTATAATAATGATGGTATCAGCGCCTGCATAGGAGTCACTCGACTATTATATAGTGCTCTAGCCCCATTGACGCAGAATCGAAATAGCAACCGGTGAAATTTTCTTTTTGGCGGGCTTAAAAGCATAACTCACGCAATACATGCTGAAAGGGAAACGGTGAAATAATTACTTGCCGAAAGTGATCATATTATTAAATACGACTAAGCGTCTCTAACGGTAAACTAGCAGACTATTAGCACCTCGTTCGCGACGCTTGTGCTTCCGGTGAAATTGATTTATCAATTTAGAACGAGTAGGCGAGACTACAGCGCCTCAAAAAACTGGACCTTTCGGCTAAGAGAGTAAACCCTGACAGAAAATCCGGCGAAAGGCAACGACCACCGCTGTTTTTATTCTTTGCTAGTATTAAAATGGCATGCAAAGTGAAATGTACCTTGTCCGAGCCAGGTACGTTGCCTACCAATCAAACGGTTGAGGAGAAGTGATGATGATAGTTCGAATCCCGCCGCCGCAGATCGACAGTTCAAAAAATTCCACATGCGCTGGGTTAAAATTCGATAGATCCGTAACGACATGGTCAAAAAGCAGCGAAAGACGAAAAGCGGAGATGGAAAGGTAAACGCGGCTACGGTTATACGCATAGTATTCTGGCGGATAAATATGAATTAATTTGAAGGTATTACCGTGGATATGTATATAACTACGAAATGAATTGTGTATGCTAAATTAACTAAACGATCGGGGTACGTGTAATTAGTTCAGGTAAATGTGAAAAGGCAATCGAAGTACAGGAAAAGTACCAATAATTAACGGAAAAGAAAAAAAAAAACAACAAAAAAAAGGGAAAAACGAATGAATCATCTGCTACAAATTAACGAATGGGTGGCTTTCACTGGAGTAAGTCATGTAGGTGGTATAAGAACCGTATATGGCAGGAAAGACACCGGTAATAAGCAGAAAAAAATTGAGAAAAAAAAACAAAAAAACAAAGAGAAAAATATCTATCCCTAAATGATCAATGTACCCGAGTGATATATTCGAATAGACTAATAATGACAAAAACGAAAAATAGTGAAAAAATAAATAAAAACAGCGATGAAAGTAGTAATAAATATATTCAAAGTATTTTTATTTTTCTTCTGCGTGTTTAAATAACTTTCATATTTTAATTTTCTGCAAAAATGGTTGACTGAACGTTTATGAAAGAATCTGACCGCACAGCTGCATCTAATTAACCCCGGTGGATGTGTTTGAGATTTTAGGTAGTTTTAAGATGTTGCTGTATAGTGGAGCATTGAGTATAACCCGGTAATAGTGATTTTATGCAGCGTGTAATTTCTTGACTGCTTCAACTTCATGTGTGTCAGTGTGATGGCCATTTTTTTTTTTTTTTTATGTTCGTTTCTTGTAAGGAAAAAAACATCCTAGATGCATGCGTGCTTAAAGAAGCAAGCTCTACGTAGATTAAAAAATAGAGCTGTAGTTGAGTGCACTTTGAGCGCTTTTTTTGCAGGATTTGAAATAAATGTATAGGTTAGCAGGTAAATAATTTTTGATTTCACGTTACACTTCGTTGTCGATAGTTTTGTTTAATAGGTTGATTTGCTGTAATTCCCGAATTCGTTTTATTTTGTATTAACTTTTGATAAATATCACAACCTCTATAATTTGCGGAATGAGATCCGCCATACAGTTCGCATGTAGCCGGTAATTTCGGGTTCTTTTTGCATTCGTAGGTCTTATGGCCACCTCCACATTTAACACAAACCGGCGTTCTTGTGCAGTAAGCTTTGGTGTGTCCCCATTGCTGACAGTTCTGACACTGCGGGATTGATGCTTTCTTGTTAGGCGATTCTACTTTAATTATAGCATTACACGATGATTTTAAATTACGTATTTCTCGGCAATTTGCTGTAGGCTCAAGATCCACGAAGAATAATGGCAGCGGTTTTTTTGTCTGATATTGTCTCACATTATGAACTTCAAACCTGTGCGATTCTAATTCTTCTTTTATAACCAGCGGATCGATTGAAAAGTGTAAATGTCTGATCACCACCTCATAAGCCTTATCCTGTTTCATTTGATATGTATGAAAAATAATATTTTCTTCCCTAAAAACTTGTGTTAGATTGCGGTATTGTTCCGGAGAAAGGACGCTGATTTTAACCACGCGATCTGTCGATGCTTTCGCGTAGTAATCGGATTTATTTATAACGAGTTTCTCTCCTGCATTTTTTTGAAAGTTTGCACTCTATGTACGAAAATGGGTGGTGACTATAGACGGTGCGGAATTATTCATTGAACTTTTTTCGGCTGAACCTACTTGACTTTCTTCATCAGAATCGTTTCCGTCGTCTGTTGAGAGGGCCTCAAATCGATTGCGAGTCATTTTAACCTGTTTCTTTTTATTATTATTATTACCGTTAACAATAGCAGATTGCCGTTTTTTCCCCTTTCTCACCTTAACTTGCTGCCAATCATTTTCCTGGTTATTTTCACTCTCACGTATATCGACTTCTTTGCCACTACAACTTTGATTCGTTCGTTGCACGTTGTTTTGCGGTAAGGGAGGGAATTGTTGATTAATTATCGATAACATTTTGATTTTGTACGTAATTAATATTTGACTGTAAATATTCGAAGTTTTCGAGAGTCGGGGCGAATACAAGTACGGGCTGTGCGGTGGAGATACCTGTTGATGAGCCTGTCGTATTGTATGTCGTCGTAAAAGACGGAGTAAACCGAGCCGGCTGTACGATTTCGCTGGGACAATTACGTAGCATTTCGTCGTGTCGCGTGTGTGCACCGGTCAACGTATAGACCGATTCGGGTATATAAGTTGCCGGTTGGGTAACGGTTGATGTTGCTTTATGTTGATGCGCGTTCTGCGTTTGTGTGTGTATGTGTGTGTGTAAAGCGATTGCGTTGCGTGTAACGGCGTAGCTGTTGTCGTCGCCATTACAGCGACGGCAACACACGCGTGGTAGGTATGTGTGTTGGTGTGTACTACGGAAATAAAGAATATATACAAATACAATGATATTGATAAATAATATACACTAGATAAGAAAAATGCTTCAATCTCAAAGATCTGAAGTGACAAGGTAACTGATAAATAGCGGTAATATATGTATATATATATTCGGATAATTTGGACGGTTACGCGACTATTAAATGGAAACGATATATGAATTAAACGCAGGACACAACATGTTATCGATGAATCAAGCCTGACGTGTAGCTCCTCAAGAATGTTGGTGACTGTTTTGTTATTAATAGAAGGGGGCCGGTATGGTAATAGTGCTGGACAGTCGCACAGTATGTGGGAAGTTGAGGGAGCAACACCTTAGCCACAGAAAGGACAATTCGTAGGAGGTGCGGTTCTTTACAAAATAAAATTATGCGACATGGCCGTGTGGCCTGTGCGCAAGCGGCTAAGTGCACAGAAATCTCTGCGGGAAATGCTTTTTTTCTGGCCACCATGGTTCGGTTGAGGGTTTAATTAACCTCGAGAAAGTCTGACACGAGGACCAATGGGTTTTCCATAAGGATGTGAGATTATTGAAGATAATGTTCGATAGATAAGGTGGAAGAGGGTTGTTACTAGGCAAGGGACAATATATTGTTGCTCGGGCGGATTTATCGACACGTTCATTTCCAGGAATCCCAGCATGGCCGGGCGCCCACAGAAAGGATACGGAACACTGTCTCTTAATAAGCTCGTATGCTACCTGCTAAGTTCGAATTTCTACAGGATGTTTGGTGAGGGGATTAGAGATTGTCAATAAAGTCGCAGATGAATCAGATACCAGCAGAATACAGTTTAAAATAAGATTTTACAAAATACGCGTTTTCTGTATGCCGAGAATAAATCCAAAAATAAATTAACGAAAGTCAATTTTTAGCAATTCTATGTGATGAAACAACCGATATTTTCAGTCGCTACCGACTGGTTCTCGTACTTAGATATTTATATCACAACTGTATATACGAAAGATTGTGGAGTTTTTTGAGGGTCATATGAATTGAGAAATGCTTAATCCCATGGAGAACCTTTTAAGTTCATTGCACAATACTATAGGACGGCGCTAATGTAAAGTCTGGCGGTACGAGTGGTGTACTGGTAAAATTCAAAAAAAAAAAAAAAAAAAAGTACAAGTATGCTCACTTCGTCCAGTGTTACGCTTGCCAATTAAATTTAATATCACAAAAAACTACAAGTCAAAACTCTAGAGTGAAAATTTGTGATGTACTAGTAAAAATGGTACAATAGAAACTGCTAAAGGTTTGCCAAACACGCTGGATTTATAATATCCGGACTGTAAATGCAGTTTGGAAGAGTTGTAAAAAATTAATAGAAAGTTTTGCACTGCTGGAGGAAAAATACGGAAAACAATTACATGCAGGGAGGCTTTCAGTTTACAAAATACATTACGAAATCCTGTTATTTCGGTTTAATCTATTTCATAAAATTTTTCCGCATGTAGAGACATACACTGTTCGATCAGTTTCAATGTGAAAATAAAGACAGCATAGCTCTTCTGAAAGATGTAGAAAGATTTAAATGAAGCTGAAAGTATAGTAAAAAATGGAGAAAGGTAATCTCGCAGAAGAGAATAAAAGTTTTGTTGTTTGCTAAAAAAGCAGTATGGAGCATAATAATTCACTTTCATATAGAGGTTATTTAGGGACCGCTAATTCAGTAAATGTTAAAAAGTTCATTATTTATAGTAGTCATTTCGCTACATGCATGCTCGAATCGGTCGTTCAATTCTATCCAATGCTCTAGATAAGTCTAAATTGAAAGCAAAGTTAGAAATCGCAGAGAAGATTTTCAATGCGTTATCATTTGTTTGAAGTTTTTTTTCTTGGCTGTCTAAAAATGGATTAAATGAACTTTTAGTGAAACGATTAAATTGATTCAAATTATCGTAATCACTCCTGTGTCAACTTCTGAATTCGAACGATGTTTTTCAACCTTTAAACAATGAAAACATTTTTAAGAAATACCATGACCGATAAAAGATTCGATGCTTTAGCAATGATTTCGATGAATAACAATTTAATTCATAGTGAAATTCGTGACCTTGATGAAAAATTGATTGCACAATTAATTTCAGTGAAAGAACGAAAAATGGAATTCAAATATAAAATATGGTACTTTTTTTTTCTTTTTATTTATTATTTTAAATGGATTAATTTAAACATTTAATGACATGTTGTTTTTCTTATAATTATTTTTTTTTTTCAGTTAACTCCTAAATTATAATTATCATGAACTATTCTCCCTTGTGGATTTGTCGATAAAGAAGCAAGAATTTTCGGTAAGATACCTACTTTATTAAAATATTAGTTTATTTAATTAGTGTTTTTATTTTGTAATATCAAGAAAATGTTTTCTCTGCTTATTATTATTTCAGGATATCGGTGAAATAATAAATTAAAATTATATGAACCGATTAAAAAGATTATCAGACTTTATTATAAACTTACTTTCATCGCTACTGTGTTCATTAACTTTTTGAATAACTAGGATCTGTATTTGTTTTTAAAATTTGTCTCGCTCTCAAATCTATTACCACTGGGTAGAATATGATAAATGTTTCGCATTTGAAATAAATGCAGTTTTTAACAATTTTTTCTTCTAAACTTTAATGGAAAAAAATTTTTTTCATCCTAGTACATTGTTTTAAGTTAACATTAAAAAAAAAGTATAGTTCATTACTTTCTTGGCAATAAACATAAAATAAGCTCCAAAAAATAGAAATATATTAATTTTCAATGAAAAACTAAACCGACCCGGTTCAGAGTTATTTCATAATCACGAACTTTTCAGTAATTAAAATTAAAATATAAGCTGTTTTAATTATATTTTAAAGAATTAATGTATTCCTTTTTTTTTTTTTTTTTTATTTTTTTATTTTTTTATTTTTTTTATTTTTTTTTTTCGTGCTTATTTTATGTTTATTTTTGTTCCGTGCTAACACGATCATCGACTTTATAAAAATATCTAACCTCACACATCTTTAGGTATATATATTTTGTTATCTGCTGGCGAAATATATTTTCATTTCGTTCGAATTGTCAATCAGTGTTACGTGTAGTTCGACGATGTCTTTTCATTAGTTAACCTACTATTATTATTATTTTTAAACTAATCGATAACTGAGCCAACCTATTTTACGGATGGAGCCTATTAATGTTTTATTGTTTTTAACAGCAGTTGAAGCTGCACTATCAGTATGTCGACAAAATTGTTTATGGAATAATTTTTGTTCATTTTCGGTTTTAAGTTATCCGGACCGCTAAATTGGGCTATTAGCCAAAACACACGCGACATTCGATATATAACGTATATAAATATATAATTTTGGAGAATAGGCGGCCAAAATAGTTCGGCTATAAACATTTTTTTTCGCTTTTAGGTTTTTGATTTACTTTTGTCTTTCAATCGAATGTTGTTTTCGAATTTTGGTTGTATCTCTCTTTTTTTTTGTTAACTTTTCCTTTTCGAGGGGAAAAATAGCTAAACGCGTTTTCCTATAAAATCGATCCTTTTAACGCATTTTGTTACATTATACTGCCGATTGGAATTTCGTTTTGCCCTTTTCATAGAAACAGAGAACAACCGTAAGCAGAATGGCCCGTATTGTTCGATATGGAACGAATGGAAAGAGAACAATGTTTCTCGAATGATGTTGAAAATTTCAATACAGCTGTTATGCTATATAGTTTGTTTTTTTGCTCACATGCGTTTGACTAGATTTTTACATGTTTATTTCTTATCGAAATTGTTTTCTAGAAGCCGTTTTTCGTTTGAAGAGTCAGCTCGGTTCGCTAATAACGTTCTTCCAATCAAACATTAAACGTTTACCCGGTGCTCAGTCATCCAAGTTTTTCAAATAGAATTTTCGTCAGCATTATAATGAAATCAAAAGCTTTACTGGCTCCATAAACTTTATGCTGTTTACATTTTTTTTTAGCTTGTCAGTTTTTTATCCGTATTTTCCTATATTTCTGCGATTATTTCATTCTTCTATTATATTTTACTTTATATGGCACTATAATTGTGTTGTTTTTTTTCAGTTTAAGAAAACTGTTGAAAGGAAGTATCGTAGTACATTATTTCTGTGTTATGTCTTTATTAAAAAAAGTAAAAAGAGGTGAGGATAGTCAAGCCCAGAATGGTGTTTGTTTGGAGAAACCCGTGGAAGAGGTACTTTTCAACTTATTCATTCATTTTCTTATTTTCCACTTATGCAATTAAAACAATGAAAGATTATTATTTTGAAAATGTTTTTAATCGTATTTTGAATAATTCAGTTTTATGTTCAGTTATAAGCCAATCCCATTCAAATCCAGAAGCGTCTGTTTTACAGGTTAGGAACGGCTGTCTGGTCAGCGTCGGTTCACCATGTTAGGTGCGGCTGTTTAAAGATGGAAGGCAACGGGAAACCACCATCAAAACTATATCCCCCTATTGATCAATCATGACAAGTACAAGAAATAGTAAAAAGAATGCTGCATCCGGGGGGTATATCCAAAAGGGTATATCAGGCATTGGACGGTCGCTGGTAAGCATGCCAAACGACTCGAGCTTCCCTGTGCCCTTAAGGGTGCAGAACTCTGCAGGAGGGAGCATACTTGTTGAAGGAGGTCAAGAAGAGGATTCCCCAGGAAGAGTAGCGGAAAACCGGACAAAAGAAAAAACAAGGATAGGAACTTGGAACATCAGAACCCTTTTAAAAACGGGCGAAACTAGAACAATTAAAACTGGAAATGTCAAAATTAAAATTGAATATACTGGGATTGTGCGAAATAAGATGGGAAGGTAATGGAGACTTCTGGAGCGGAGAACACAGGATAATATACAGCGGAAGGAACAAGGGAAGTAATGGAGTAGGATTCATATTAGACGCACAAAACGGACATAGTGTCAGAACAATAGCAACAATAAGTGACAGGATAATGATGATAACCTTAAATACGGAACCGATAACAACGACGTTAATCCAAGTATATATGCCGACAAGTAATGCCACAGATGAAGAAGTAGAGGAAATTTATGAGAAATTAGACAGCCTATTACAAATCATAAAGAATAAAGAAAACGTAATAATCATGGGTGATTTTAATGCAGTGGTAGGAGAAACGGAATATGGAATAATAATCGGTAAATATGGACTGGGACAAACAAATGATAGAGGCAAAAGATTAATTGAATGGTGCGATCAACATAGTTTAAAAGTGTGCAATACCCTCTTCGAAAACCATAAGAGAAGAAGATATACATGGATAGCCCCAGGGGATACGAATAGATACCAAATTGACTATATTCTAGTCAGACAAAGGTATAGGAACCAAATTAAGAGGTGTAAAACGTATCCGGGAGCCGAGATAGACAGTGATTATGTTCCGGTGATTGCTAACTGTAAATTAAGACTAAGAAAGAAGATCATTGATAGGAATAAAGGAAAATGGGATCTATCAATTCTAAAAATGAAAGAAAAAGAATACAAACAGGAGCTGGCGAAATTGATAAAGGAAAAAAAAACAGGAACAGACAAAAAACATAGAGGAAAAATGGAAAATAATAAAACAAGTAATTACAAGTGCTGCTGAAAAGAAAATTGGTAAATATTAAAAAAAAATTAAAAAATCCTGGATAACAACGGACATAATACGAGATATGGAAGAAAGAAGAAAATGGAAATCAATAAAAACTGAAAAAGGCAAAAGAAAATACAAAGAAGTCAGAAATAGAATCACCAGAAAATGTCGAGAAGAAAAACAGAAATGGATAGAGAATAGATGTAAAGACATTGAAAAAAAGTTCGAGGAAAACAAAATAGAAGAAGCGTATAGGGAAATAAATAAAATGATCCCTAAACGAAAAATAACAACAGGTAATGTCATAAATGATAAAAAGGGAAAAATGCTAATAACGGAAGAAGACATATGTAGAAGATGGAAAGAACATATAGAAGGTCTATATAAAGGAGAGGAAAATATACAAGAAATAACAACAAACGATTACAGAGAGGGAAGAGATGAAAAATGACCTGGAATAATGAGAGAAGAATTTGATCTGGCATTGAAAGAGCTGACAAATAAAAAGGCACCAGGCATAGATAACATACCAGCCGATTTATTAAAAATGACTGATGAAGGAACTCAGGAAGAATTATACGAGTTAATAAAAACATGTTTTGTGAGCAAGGTAAACTGCCACAAGATTTCAAAACCAATGCTGTGATAACGATACCTAAAAAATTACATACAAGAGATTGCTCAGAATATAGGATAATAAACTTAATATCACATACCTCAAAAATAATAATAAAAATTATAATGAAAAGAATAAGGAATAAAATAGAAGAAACGTTAAGTAGAGACCAATATGGATTCAGAAAGGAAAAGGGAACCCGAGAGGCTATATTGGTATTAAGGATAATTATAGAAAAAAAAATCGAACTAAGGGAAGAACTATATATAGCTTTTGTAGACATAGAAAAAGCCTTTGATCATGTAACATGGAGAACATTATTCTCAAAATTGGAAGAAATAGGAATAGACTACAATGATAGAAAAATTATATGGGAATTATATAAGGAACAAAAGATGGAAATAAGAATCGGAGAGTACAGTGAAAAAGCAAAAGTACAAAGAGGAGTAAGACAGGGATGTCCGTTATCGCCTATGCTTTTTAATTTAATAATAGAAGAACCAATTACAACGATGAAAGAAAAGACTGAAGGAGTGAAAATAAACGGAGAAGAAATACACTGCTTAAGATTTGTGGACGATATTGCGTTAATAGCTGAAAGTGAAGAGCAACTACAAGAGCAATTACTAACATTACAAAAAGGCTTGGAACAATTAAATTTAAAAATAAATAAAGGAAAAACAAAAATATTAATAGCTAGTATTAATGAAAAGAAGGCACAGATAAAGTTAGGCAAAGAAATATTAGAACAAGTAAATCATTTTAGATACTTGGGAAGTATTATAACACAAGAAGGAAGAAGTGATAAAGAAGTAAGAACAAGAATAGCAATTGCCAAACAAACTTTCATGAAAAAGAGAGAATTATTCAACAAAAAGGTCAAACTAGGTACAAGGAAAAGATTAATGAAGACTTACATATGGAGTGTGTTGTTATATGGTTCGGAAACATGGGTATTAACAAAGAATCTTAAAAACCGATTGGAGGCCTTTGAAATGTGGGGATGGCGCCGCAGTTTAAATATTTCATGGACGCAGAAGAAAACAAATAAAGAAATAATGGAAATGATAAAAGAAGAAAGGAAACTGATAAAAATTTTGGAACAAAGAAGAGACAGATTTTTGGGACACATACTGCGCCACAACACCTTCATAACGACAATAATAGAAGGGAAACTAGAAGGGAAGAGGAAACGAGGCAGACCCCGACTTAAATGGATACAACAGATAAAAATCAAACTGAAAATGGATTATAACAATATTAAGAACACAGCACAAGACAGAAAAAAATGGAAAAGGATAATAGGTTAAGCTACAAGACAAGAGCAAGGCTCTTAAAAAGAAGAAGAAGAAGAAGAAGAAGACGAATTAAATTTTATGTAGGTATTAGCTCTAGTTTGAAGGGACGCGAACGTTACTAATGATGCAAGTCTTTATTCGTGTATTATAAAAATAATTTTTTTTTTTTTTTTTATTTCTTTTAAATTGCGATCTGGCTAATGTAGCCAATAAGGAATTGGAATGCAGGCTATGGCATGATGTGAGATGCCATTCAACAAAATAAATTGCCAGCGGGTTTGGGTGGCCTTAACGCAAGTATCGCTCGATATCATTTTTAATTACTTTACTTACCTCCGGTACATTCAGATCCGGATGTAGGTTATCATTACGCATGTACCATGGTGCATTAGAGCTTTTATTTTCAGTATTTTTGACTGGCATCGCTGCATAATTTTAATATTAGACGCTGATGTTGTTCCCCAAAGAGATATACCGTAGGTTCACACCGGTTTGATAGCTGCATTATATAACAGCAATTTTGATTTCAGCGATAACACGGAAGTTTTGTCCAGGAGCCAATACATCTCCCTCGGCTTTATCTTAATATGCTTCTTCCAGGTTAAGCGGCGATCAAGCCACATGCCCAGGTATTTGGTTTTATTTCCCTGTGAAATGGGACCATCAAGATCAACAGGAGGATATGTACTACGTCTGGTTGTGAATGTAATGTGCACCAACTTGGACAAATTGATCTTAATCCTCCATTGTCGTGCCCATTTCTTCAGATCATTCAAATCAGCCTGCAAGTTCTCCAACGCTACCACTGGATCGTTGTTCCTCGCAAAAGTGCTGTGTTATCAGCAAATGCTGCGACCTCCACATTGGGTGTAACTGGAAGATCATGCGAGTACACAAGAAAGAGGATTTTGGTTCTAATACAGAACCTTGAGGAACGCCGGCTTCCAATAGGATAAAACTCTGATACATCGTCACCGGATTTTACCTGAAAGTACCTGTCTGCCAAATATGAAGACAGTAGTGAATAATAGGAATGTGGCAGGATTTTTTTTATTTTTGAAAGCAATCCCTCATGCCACACGCGATCAAAGGTCTGACTAACATCCAGGAAAGCGGCTGAACAGTATTGCTTCCTGTCAAAGCAATTACCAATGTATCTCTGAACTCTATGAACATCGTTCTACTGTAGCGTGTTCAGAACCCAAACTGGTGGTCTGGAATTATACCCTGCAGCGGTTATGCTAGTCTAGACAATAATACTTTCTCAAATATTTTAGATACTATTGTTAAAAGACTGATAGGTCTATATGATGAGGTTTCACTAGCGGGCTTACCTGGTTTCTCGGTATCATTATTACCCGAGCCATCTTCCACAGTGGCGACGGATAATAACTCAACCGAATAACAGTTTTGAAAATTGTTAACAAAACTATGGTCTTTCGCGGTAAGAATTTTAGCATCTCTCTAGTGATCAGTTCATATCCGGGGGCTTTATGTGATGCTAAATTGCCGATTACCATTTTTTTAATTTCTGAAAACGTGAAAGGTTAAATTGTGGGCGGGGGGACATTTGGAATGGTGCAACTAAATCACGCTTTACCGGAAATACGATGTTCGGAGGATGTGGTTTAAACAGTGCCCATTCACCGTTATCTTTACGAAAGGGTGGTGTCATTTTTTGAGGTCTTCTGAGCGCTTTGATGGCCTTCCACAGTTTGGAATTGTGTCATTTTTAACGTCTCCGTTGTAAAGAATTTTTCTGAAGGTATCACTTTTATGCTGTTTTAATGATTTATTTAACTCTTTGATTATTATGTTAAGAGAGTTTTTATGAGCTGGATACCTTGTTATTTGCCACAGTTTTCTAATTTTTCTTTTTTCGTTGATTTTTTCGTTAATAATACGCGGATAGTTAAAGTCTGTGTTTACGGTGACATTAGGAGTGCTTAATCACGCTGCCTTTTGCACCATATGATTGAGGTGTTTAACTGCTTCGTCAATATTATCACCTGTTTTCAATGGAACATTGATGACAAGATTCTCTTCGACCCAGTCCGTGTAAGAATACCAATCGGTTCTCCTATTATGAAATTTAAAATTAGCCTTTTTAATTATTATTAGCGGACGTATTTCAAATATTACCGGGGAATGATCTGACGTAGAGTCAAAAGATGTTTCAATATTTCCATATAATGTACTAATATGGTAGTTTAGATCTGTTTAAATCGAGTGAAGTTTAGTGATAACGCGTTTATTCATTGATTGTCGAGAAACAACAAGTAAGAACGTTCTATATTTCTTAATAATTCTTATCAGTAATAATTTTATCTATTCACAATGCCGAAACCGAAAAGATTACAAAACACAGCGAAAGAGTACAAAAGGCAGCACAGTGATTTCAGCACGTCAAGTACTGAGCCAACTGCTAAAAAAGCTAAAAGATGACGAACGGGACGAAGAGATCGAACAGTGTTCCGTTCAAGAGCTTAGGAGAGAGTTCACGGAAATTAAAAAATGCTTCTAATTCATTTCGGAAAAGTACGATGACCTCGTGCAAATCCACGGCTCTCTCATAAATGAAGTGAAGGCGTTGAGGGAGCAAGTTAGTGTCTTAACTGCTGAAACAAAGAAAAAAGATAGTTTAAATCGCCGAACTGAAAACGTAAGTAAATGAATTAGCCCAATATAGTAGGAGAGAGAATATTGAGCTACATGGAGTCTCCCCGAAAGACCAGGAGAAAATACAGAGGAAATTGTCATTAAGGTGGCACAAAAATTAAACATTGAGGTAAAAAAAGAGGACATTCTGGCTTGTCACAGGGTGCCCAGCAAGAATTTTAAATTACTGAAGCTGATTATTGCTAAACCCGGTAGACGAATAGCTGGCGACCCCAGTGTTCTTCTTATTCTGTATAAATCTACTATTCGTTCCAAACTTGATTACTGTTCCTTCATTTCTGGCAGTGCTCCTAAACATCTTCTTTCCAAACTTGATAAAGTCCAAAATTCATATCTTCGTCTTTGCCTCGGTGTTCTGAAATCCTCTCCCATTCCTGCAGTACTTTCAGAAGCCAACATTCATCCTTTACACATTCGCAGATCCTTTCTTGGGGATCGCTTCCTTATAAAACGTCTTCCTATTAAGTCTTTTAAATTAGTTCCTGCTTATTCCTACATGCTAGCCAATTGGTGGTTTTCTTCCCTGAAGATTCCTATTCTTTCTCATGACTCTCGACGCCTTGCTTCTTATTCGTCATTTATCTACACATATCATAAACTCCGGTTCTTTACATTCAACTTTATAGATTTTTTATATCCTCCTAATTTGTTTTTCCTTCCTTTTCATACTAAATATTCACCTTCTATCGCTTTAAGCGAGTACAACGGAGCTTTGAGGTCTCTATTTCCTTCTTCGTCTGTCCTCTTTACGGATGGTTCCAAAAGCGATGAGGGGGTCGGAGCTTCCTTTTTTATTTCTTCCCTTCCACACTACGAACTTTATAAACTTCCTTCCTTCTGTTCCATTTTCACTGCAGAATCGTATGCAATACTCCGTGCAGTTCTCTTCATTGCACTTTCCTCCTATAATAATAAATACCTTATTTGTTCTGACTCCATGAGCGTCTTGCAGGCTATATCCTCTCCTTTTGCATCCTCTTCACGCGACTACATTATCCTTTCCATTCATTCCTTAATTGCAAATCTCTTCTTAGTCCATTCAAATCGATCTTCTTTGGATTTCCAGTCATAGTGGCATTGCAGGCAACAACCTAGTTGACCCGTTTGCTCGCTCTGTTTCCTATAACGGTAAATTTATCAAGAAGTTCCCTGCCAATAATATCCTCTTTCCATCCAAACAAGCACATCTCAAATCATGATCGGATACCTACATTACCTCCTTTTCCAATCCTCATTCCTTTTACAAACTCTTGCAACCTCTTCCTTCATCACGTTCCTGGTTTGCTGATTTCCTTGGTTTCAGTCGTTCCGTTATTCCCTCCATAACACGTCTTCGTCTCAACCATAATTGTCTTTCTTCGTCTCTCTTTCGTGTTTCTATTGTTTCTTCCCCATACTGTAATTTTCATCCCTCGGATCATGACTGTGTTTGTGATGCAAATAATATCCTTTTTGAATGCTCTCTTCTTGTACAGGAGCGTTCCCTCCTCTACACTAAGCTTCTCCACCTAAAACTACCTACTCCTTTTTGTGCTTCCTACATACTTTCCTTTCCTTCACCAGATGTTGTTCCAATCTTAGCGGAGTTAATTTCCTCTATTTCTTTATATATCAAAATTTAATCCTGTTTTCGTAATTCTTTGATGATGGCCTTGGTTGGCGTTCCCAAAAAAAAATAATAATAAAAAAAAAAAAAGAATAGCCGACCTGTTCTTCGAGCATAAACAAAGCGTCAAAATATTCGATAAAGAAATATCGGGTAATGAAGGAAGTGCCTTGCAGATATATGTATATTAACGAAAATCTCACTAGATACTATAAAAATTTATTATGGCAGATGAAAGAAAAGCCAGAGCGCTTAATTATGGATTTGCTTGGACGAAACGAGGAAAGATTTTTGCAAAGAAAAATGAAGTGGATTGCATACTACGTATTCGGAACGAAGAAGATGTGAACAAGTTATTGTAATTGTAGTTTCTCGTGTCGATTTTCGTTTATTTAAGTCCCCAGAATGAATTATAATTACTAACTGTTGGTATGTGTGTTCCTCTGTATAAATGTGTGTTCAGGTACGTGAGTTACGCAAGTGGAAGGGCAGTGAGAGGAAACATGGTAAAGTTTGTAGCATGGAAGGAGGCGTATGTGCCGGCGTTAAATGAATCAGAGTTTACTAAGAGAACGCGGTGGACAAGGGGTTTATTTATCGGGCTGTATGTTTAAGCGCCAGGTTCAGTGTATGGTTACGTGGAAAGGTAAGAGGGGAGGAGATATTGAGGCAGCATTATGTGATAAGAAGGAAGTGGTGTTGTATTGCAAGATATCAGTCATGTCGTGCGTATGTGGGTTGATAGATCAAGTACATGAGAGTAGACAGTGCGGTACGATGTAGACTTTTTTTATGTGCGTCAAAGGCAGGTAATGTGCGAGGTGTGTGCGAAATTCGTGTGTGATGATATATATATTTTATTATTATTTTTTATGTTTTATTCCGTTCCGTACTGTTTAGTTTTAGGTTTTGGCGCGTGGAGGTGTTATGTTATGGATGTGGGCATACGGGTAGATGTGTGGGCGTGTGTGTATACTTGAATATATGTCTATTATGTACTTACCTGTAGGTGTATTGGAATTTATTAAGTATATGTATATAATTATAATCAAATTATTAGTTTGATAAGTGTGATGCGAATCGAAGGCATAATTGTGAATTTAATCCACATATAAATCCAGGCTTGGCAGTTTTACATCTATTCTTGTTCGAAAAGTTGAACTTAAGTTAAATAGGAAAATGATTATGCAACCAAATGACATCTCTATTACAATTCTGTCACAAAATTGAGTGTAACGAATACGAAAACATAAAAAAATGGAACGCAGACATAGGTAGAAATTTTAACGGGAAAGAGGAAAATGGTAAGAATATTATTAAAATAATCCATTTAAACATTCGAAGCATTAGATGCAATTGGGATGAGTTATTAATATAAATTCATAAACAGGATGTTAGCGTAATAGTTCTTACCGAAATAAACATCAAAGAGCACGAGGTTTTTTTTTTTTTTTTTTTTTTTTGGGCTCGCTAACCAAGAGCATTTGACCCATGTCTACATATGTATATATATATATATTTTTTTTAAATAACTTAAATTTTAATGCTATTCGCTATTGAGTAAAGGAAGGATGCAATTATTGGAAAAATGGCCTGGTTTGGGAACGACAGTATCGACGAAATATTGTAAGGTGCGGGAGCATTGAGTTGTAGTAAATTAGAGTATAGTACGGATTGTTCATTGAATAATGCCGAGAGACTGAATATTATAACATAGAGGGTTATGAGAAATGTGTAATTGAGAAACCACCTAACCGTAATGGGGGAATGATGATATTAGCGTTAAAGGCTTTCAGCTTCAAGGTGGTTCACGCGGGCAATTCTGCTGCTGATAGCATTACTGTAGAAATAAGCCTAACAAAAAATCAAAAAATTTACTTAATGGCAATTTATAGGTCACCGAGTAACAACGTTGGTCACTTTCTACAGGAACTCGAAGAGAGCCTGAAAAGATTAGATCGGAATACAAAATTTATTATCTGCGGAGATTTCAATATTAACACTGATTCAAGGAGTAAAATCAATGATCAATTTCTGAACATCTTATCAAGACACGGTGGAATTCGGCTAATTAAAGGAACAACTAGAGAAGAGGTAAGAGCAGGTCGTATTACCAAATCTTGTATAGATAACATCTTTATTAGTCATGCAACAGAGAAAGTAATGGCGGGTATTATAAAGACAAAAATTTCAGATCACTACATAGTTTGTGGTGCACTATGTGTAGATAGAGACGAAAACTTGAAGACCGTTAGTACACGTGAAATCTATCTGAATGAGAACTTGTTAAAAGATAAAGTAAATGCTTATCACTGGCAGGGCTTGCTCGAGAAAAGAGAAGTGGAAGAATTAGTAAATAATTTAAAAGTAGTATTCAATAAACTTTATGACGATTGCAAATTTACTAGGCAGACAAGGAGGGAAAGGAGATACAATCCTATTGCAGCTTGGATGAATAGGAAAATATTAAATTTCATACATATTAGAGACCTATATTACAAAAGATGTAAAGGGAATAATACTAATAGGAGATATAAAGAACTATATAAGAAATACAGGAAATTAGTAAAGCAGGAAATAAGACAAGAAAAAGAAAAATATTACCAACAGGAATTACTAAAAGCGAATAATAACATTAAAAAAACCTGGAAGATAATAGATCAATTAGTGTGTAAAAAAAGGTCTATAATTATAGATGAGGTAATAGGGAAGAATTTTGATGGGTATCGCAATGCGGTGCGTGAATTTCAAAAATATTATATGGAGGCTATTGAAAATCTGAAACATAATTGTGATATAAGACTCATTAGAACCGAGAACGTGAGTACTACGATTACATCATTTTACATACTGAAAGCCACAAGTGAAGTGATAGACAACATAATTAGGAAAATGAATAAGAATAAAGCCCAAGGACATGATGGTATACGGGTGAAAGATGTAATTACACATGCAAGAAAACTTGCTCCGCTGTTAACAAAAATTATTAATGAGTCTGTAAAAGAAGGTATATTCCCCAGGGAGTTAAACGTAGGGATAATAAGACCAATATATAAAAATGGGGATACAAAACTGTGAAAACTATAGACCAATTACGTTAATATCAGTTAGGTTGAGCACTATGCAGGTAACTATCTTAAATTGTACCTGGAAGAGAACAACCTAATATATCATAACCAATATGGGTTTAGAAAGGGGAAATCAACGGTAACTCTGCTCAGAACTTTTACATCTGCGATAAATAAAGGATTAGCATCCGGCAAACAATTTTTGATAGTCTTTCTAGACCTTACTAAGGTTTTTGATTTAGTGGAAGGCAAATATTGCTAGAAGATCTAAGCAAAATTGGTATAACAGGGAAATGCCTTAATTGGTTTAGATGTTATTTACATGAAAGGGAATGTTTAGTGAAAATTGGTAATGAATATAGTGGTATGGGGAAAACGAAATATGGAGTAGGACAAGGAACTATATTAGCACCGTTACTGTTTTTTTTTTTTTTTTACTTTTTTATTGGGCTTGTCAGCTATGGACGATTACCCACCAAGAAGGAAGAACGTAGGAGAAAAGGAAACTGAGGACACTAAGAAAGTTATTCGGGGAAGGTGGAGATAGCCAGAACTACTATGGAGAGACAGCAAGGGAGTCAAAAAAGATCGGTACTAGAACTCGTGCAATTAGCAGTCCGAAGGGAAATAAATTTGTAGACGAAAAAGTATACAGGATACCTTAAAGGAAATGAAAGGTCTCATGTCTTGTTAGCCGTTATACCTGATTATAATCTATTATATATATTTAAACTAAATGCGCGGTTGACCAGCATAAAAAGAAGAGTATTTTTATCCATGTCTGCGATTGTTAGGCAGCGCCCACAAAAAGATCCTCATCAACAATATGGCCGCAACTGAAATGCAGTGCCCACAGTGTCCGATGAGGCAAGAGACAAGGCATCTCTATTCGCTTACAGTTGCGACTGCAAAGCAGTGCTCGCAATTCCCGTCTAGAAAAGCAAAATGATTGATTATCCATTATTCAAACGGCATCTGCGGACGACGAGCTTACGATATATTAAGGATAAAAAGGAAAGATGCTCCACATCGGAAGGGGCTAGCATGATCGCCAAAGAGTACCACTATGGCCACCATCCGAGCAAAGAGGCCCACAATGCACCAAGTGAAGGCGGCGGGGGAACCAAAATATTAAGATAAGAAATGGATAAGTGATTTGCTTAAATGTTTATACGGTCGTGGATTAAAGACAAGAATTTAGCAATAGCAGGGACAACAGACAGTGAGGGAAAGGCGAGGATAAAGGAAGCACAGTACGGCGTGGGGATATTAAGGGATAGCAGATCTGAGTATAGTACCAATCTTTCGGAAGATAAAGATGCACACTCAAAGAAAATGTGATCAGCGTCATAATCGAGTGTGTTATCTACACATAATGGACAGAGGGGAAGGGAAGTAATAGAACACTGATGAAGAGAAGCAGGGAGACAACTGTGACCAAAGCGAAGGCGACAAAGAGAGGATATAGTAGAACGACGAAGGTGTGGGAAGTCACGGAACCAAGGGTGTGAGGGTGGAAGTGATTGAATAGACAAGTATAAGGACCGCGGATTTGTAAAGGAAGGACCGTACAAAGATTTTCAATTTTCAAATTTAATTTTTTTTGCTGTAGATTGTGAATTTTGCCAACTTCCAAATTCGGGAAAGTGGAGTACATCTAGAAAAGGATGCGCAAAATGCAGCCCAAGACGCTTTCTTTGCCTTTTTGCAAACATATCTTGATTTAGCATTAGCCTGTTTGTATGTTAAGAAGTTAACGACGGTAGGATTAGAGCGAAAGGAGCGAAATGCGGACAAACTAGATTGATAAGCCAACGAACAATCAGCATTCCACCACAAAGACGACGGATAGATACGCCTGGTATTTCCGGTGGGACTCTTCTTAGGAGGGGAGGAAGAAGATAAAGCCGAAGAAATCAACTGGATAAACTCTTGATACTGAGGGATCGGATCACGGTTAGGGTTGAAACAAAAAGTCGAGGATTCAAGAAAGGAATGAAATTTGGGCCAGTAAATTTTCGAAAGGTTCCAGTGAGGAGTGACGGAAGTGTTATGTTGAATGGATGAAGCGGCAACATGAACAGAGACAATTATGGGGACGTGGTCACTGCCAAAAGTCCCGTCCAGCGTGCTCCATGAACATTTCCAACTTAAATTAGGAGAGGAGAAAGTAAGATTAATAGAACTGAAAGAGGAAGCGGTTTTAAAATATGTAGGGGAACCATCGTTGAGAATGACAAAATTATGGGCTAATAACAAGGATTGAAGAAAGGAACCATTACGATTTTGGGATGAGAGACCCCAGGCGGAAGAGTAGGCGTTCCAGTCTCCGCCAATAATAAACGGATGAGGAAGGGAATCAAAAAAAGATGGTAAATAAAGATCTTTAAGGTTGCATAAGGGAGGAATGTATACAGAGACCAAGTTAAGAGGGTGGCGTAATTTAGTGAATGAGGAAGGAATAGAAATGTAAACAAAATTTGGAATATGGGAAGGGCTAGACATGTTTGGAAGGTTAATGCTATGGGTTGTGAATGGAATGCCCATTCTAACCAGGATGGCAGCTCCTCCATAGCCATCCTCGCGATCGCATCTAATTATCTGAAAGCCTCTGACGGAGAAATCTACTGAATCTGAGAGCCAGGTTTCAGATAGAAAAGCTACATGGATGTCATGAATATTAAGAAAACTTTCAAGGGCTAATTTGTTTGCCCGAACGCTGCGGCAATTCCATTGAAGAATCTTAATCATGGCATTGTTGAGTAAATTGAAAAGACAAAGTAATAGAGCTAGAGGAAAGGAATAAGGAAGGAGAGGTGAGATACTGTACGTAAGTATACTGGTGAGAAAGGAGAAGAGAGATACTACAGTAAGTGGAAAAGGAAACATGATATGTACATAAGTAATTAAAAACTAACATAATTAATTAAGATTGATAAAATTAGCGGGCAAAGCTATTCTCTATTTTATCTTCTCAATTATGATCTAATCTCTAATAGTATATGCATGTGGGAATATTAACGGAACATAATTTTATAGAGAAGATCGCTGAAACAGAGAGCGGCCGGATGTAAAGTAAATCATTAAGAATTTCGGTATTAGTTGCCCGCAGGCTAGAGGGAAATTTCTTATTATCACATCGTCGGGTAATGAAGAGTTTTAAAGTTAACGTAAATTAATTATTATTATTATTCGTATGTATATCTGTGATTAAATAGTGACACTAGCGGGGTTCAGGAGGCTATAGTACATACATCGAGCCGGGTAAATTTTAAGATATATTGATTAAACTAAAAAGACTGCGCCGATCGTAGTTCAGTTCTTGCTTATTCTTTACGTCGGCCGAAAGCTGGACGTTAATGTATTTCGCCGCGAAAGAGAGATCATCGTCAGTTCACGCACATATCGATAATGAAGTTCGCGTACATTCAATATTAATATATATATATATATATATATATATATATATATATACATATAAATGTGTATCATTCTTTTACTCGTTTTATTGAACTAGACTCTCGCACTTCATGTCTCGATGCAGAGCGGGTAGTATCGTGGGATACAATACGCGCCAGTTCGTGCTAGCTAGTAAATAAAAATTCTTCAACTTTGCCTCGCTAAGGGTCGATATTTGATTAGATTTCCATATATTAAAATTAAGATATAGCTTAAAAGGCACAGTCGGTCGAACAACATAAGTTGCGTTGCCGGTCCAGAACCCGGAATACAACAATATATATATATATATATATATATTAATTACAACGCAATTCTTTTAGAAAAAATGATCCTCAAATATGTTCCGAAAAATTGTCCCAATTTTATGTAACGTTTGTTATATTTTATAGGATTTTTGTTATTGTTATTTAAAAAATGTCTTAATTTTATATAATGAAAGTTAAATGTTAAAATAGGATTTTTGTGATTGTGTTACTTTTTTTTGTGTTGATGCCAATAAGAATTAGGTTGTAAATTTTGATCATTTTATACAAAGTATAGGAAAGAAAGAGACAGAAACGAAAACAAGAGGGGTCAAGGGGCATAGCCCCTTGCGAGCTCAAAATGGCCGAGTTATATTAATTACAACGTAATTCTTAGGCTACCCCCCATTCGAAAAAATGTCCCAATTTTATGTAACGCTAAATGTCCCAAAAAAATGTCCCAATTTTATGTAACGCTAAATACCCCAAAAAAATGTCCCAGAAAAATGTTCCAGAAAAATGTCCCAGAAAAATGTCCCAATTTTATGTAAAGCTAAATGTCCCAATTTTATGTAACGTTTGTTATATTTTGTAGGATTTTTGTTATTGTTATTTAAAAAATGTCACAATTTTATGTAATGAAATATGTAACGAAAAATTTAACGAAAAAATTTCTTAATTTTATATAACGGAAGTTAAATGTTAGAATAGGATTTTTGTGGTTATGTTATTTTTTGTGTGTGTTGATGCCAGCAAGAATTACGTTGTAAATTTTGATCATTTTATACAAAGTATAGAAGAGAAAGAGACAGAAATGAAAGCAAGAGGGGTCAAGGGGCACAGCCCCTTGCGAGGCCAAAGTGGCCGAGTTATATATATATATATATATATACACACACACAGATATACCCCGTTTTCAAATATGTTATTAAATACACTTAAAAGCTATAACCTATTATTTTCATTTTATTAAGGGCCCCATTTGTTACACATGACAAAAGTTACTGTTACATTAATAATTTATTACAAATATTTTATAAAATATAACCATTTTGAAGAACATATTTTTAAAAACTTTACATTACAAATTTTAAATGAGGACTCGGAGTCCTTTTAAATATCTCGATAATAGTTTCTACATCTTTACGAGTACCAAAGAAAGTTAAATCATGAAATCCAATCTGGCTAGTTGAATTTTGTGAATATGTCTTCATTCTTTTGGAAGTTATGAAAACCCTTTTCATTAAAACAATTGACAGCAGTATAATTTATGAAGCTTTTAAAACACATTTTATAATTTGAAAAGGTTTTCTGAACACTGAATGTGTAGCTTTGATGACAGGTCATTTTTATTTTCAACTGGGCACCATTTAACACTTCATATTCGAAATTCAGACATTGCAGATGCCGGATGTAGTAAAAATTTCTTACAAAATTCGGTGCACTATTTTATTTTGCTATTTTTTTTATATCCGAATACGGCCAACTAAGGACCACGCAAAATAACTATAGCACGACCCCATTAACCTTTCGCTTCCTTTTCTGCCAATATCGCTTCATTCCTTTTCCTTATGTTTTTTCCTTCTTTCTTCCGTCCATATCTTACCCGTCTTCTTTTGAGTGCTATTCTGGAATGCTTTGGACATTTTAATCTTTTTCTTAAACGTATTTCTGTCTTCTAATTCTTGTTTTGTTATTTCCATCTCTCGTAGGTCCTTCTTCACTTCTACAAACCATGTAATTTGTGTTATATTTACGTCATGGACAAATCTAAAGTCTTACAATAGATCAAAACTAGATTTTTATTACTATTTATTAAGAGGAAATGTATAATTAAAAATTTCGCCAGTGATTAATAAAGAAATTGCAAGTGAATGTTTCATCACAACATTAGAACTGAAAGTTTATTATGTGATAAGGACCTTTTTAATTTATCTTCTCTGAAAACTGATATAGATTCATGATTCCGAACTTATCCTGTCTCACACATTTAAATTATAAAATTTTTAAGTTGATACACACACACACATAAAAGTTTTGCTCTTTGGACCTCGTAAAAGGGCAAGTGTCTTGAACACCTGATCTTTTTTCTTTTTGAATTCTTTTAGAAAAATCGTATATATATGTATGCGAGTGTGTGCGTGTGCTTGAGTCAAAATATGAGTTTATTTTAATTTTCACACTTGGCTAAGTAAGGATATCGCAGGCAGAACGAAAAACACAGAAATAAAACAATAAACAATCACTCATGTAGAAACAACAGAGAAAAATTCTTAGGGTAGTGTTCCCTTTTACGAGTAAAAGAAAACTGAACGTGGTAAGCTGATTAAAATTTATAGACTGCCTACATAATTAATAACGTAACAAGTCTCCCGCCGAAGAAAGTTCTTCAGGCACTCTGGTTTATAGATTACAGGTTTATCAGCGATGTGAACAGCAAAAGTAGTAAAATTCTTTGAAGCAGACAGCACACTTCTGTTGCACGCCGAATATCAAGCGAAGAGATTTTATTTAAATACAGACTAGTCCTTTAAGTGAAGTTCTGTGTGGGAGGGTTAATAAGGTCGATGAAAATATTGGCTTTTGCGAACGCGCGCCTATTAACATACAGCATCCAACTCACGAGTTTTCCATGTGATGGGAAAACTTTTCCTTCGGTTAGTTCATTAAATTTTCCGCCTATTGTACAGAAGGAAGTGTGCGGCCTACTCTTTAACGGTTTACCCTTCTAATTCCGAAGCAGCAAAATGAAGGATTTTGCGACTTTTTTTCGTTTACACGTTCTGCTGTTGTTAATAACCGTGTCGGCTAATAATAAGCGGAGCAATTCACTAATTCACTCGTATATGCCTCTTGGAGGTTGGACAAGTTTGAAACCGACTTTCCGTATACTTGTTAACTTTGCGTTATTGTTTGACGACATTTGCTGATTTTAGCGCTCCTTCAAATCTTCGATTTAACCACGATTATAATTTTCCTTGAATAAACAAGAGTTTTTGCAATTTTTGCATTCTTTTTATTATTACGATATTGTATCTTAGCTTCATCGTTGGCGTTGTGGTAATAATATAAAATTATAGAAACCTCACTTAAGTATAGTAAAATATATGTGATGTTTTTTTCCTGGAACTACACGGATGACAATAATACCTGTTTTCCATATTTCGTTCATTTCAATCTCCGTCTTCTTCGATATTGATGTATTTTTTCCTGCTCCTTGATATTGACCCTTTTGCTCTTTATCATTACTTTTTTTAATTAATTTGAATCTGTGTACTGGAGACATTAAACCAGCAGCACAAGTGATACGTTTCGATATTGCAATAGTAGAACTAGAATCGTGGTTCACTTAAAAGAAATACACCGCTACCTAAATATTGCAATGAATACGATGAAATTTGGATTCTGTATTTGTTCGGCCGGCCATTCTACTGCTTAGTCGACTACATGCTTGTCAACAGAGTTCATGATGTAGTAAAGAACGAATTAGCAGCCAGTTAAGCTAACAGCATTTCTCGCAATGTTCTGATTTTTCTTTTTTTGTTTAAATTAAATACCTTTTTCAACTGTTTTTAAATCAGGAAAAACCATAAATCAGAACACCCTTATATAACTTCATCACTCCTATTTTACTGCAAGACATGAATTTTATAAATGGTTATAATAATTAATTATAACAATTTAATCATGTGTGTGTATATATATATATATATTATTATTATTATTATTATTATTATTATTAGGGCAAACCTTATAAATGCGCTCCAGCAAAGTTTTATTTGAAAAAGAAAAAAACAACACGTATATTGGAGATTATTTTTATAAACGTATGACATAAGTGGCACATTGAGCGTATTATTTTTTGAATAATCTACACCTTTTTAAAAAACTGTAAGAACTCATCAAATTAAACAACGGGAAACAAAACTACAGTTTTTTTATAACAATTTTATTGCCTGTATGCAATATCGCGTAATGTAGGACCCGTATGATGAAAGCCATCATTTATAAATTGAAACTATTTCAAATTTTTCAGTTCTAAACAATAAATTGTACAGTATCCTTGTCTTTAGAATTATTTCAGAAATATTAATCGCTCTAAATTATTTAATTCAATTATGTTTTATTAATATCCGAATTGTGGAAACTGAGGTTTCTAGTTCGGGTAGAAACAGTCAAAGGGAAGTTTCTTTGCGTATAGTAATCGGAAGTGTTAAAGAGCATTTCTGAGGCGCAGCTTTGCAAATGGAATACATTCAAAACAGAATTACAGTTTTCGATGAATTAAAATTTTAATGACAAGCAACATTCACAGTATTTCCTTTTTTAATTTTCCAGCTACTAATCTACGTAATTAGTAACTTACAGAACCGGAAGCGGAAGTAAAATTTTACGATTAAATTACTGTAGTGAATTATTGTAATAAAATTCAAGTCTTGCGGTAAAATAGTAATAATTAAATAATCTCTCCATTCTCTCGACTTGATACCTAGTCGGATTAGTTTCATTTCGGCTGAGTGTATATTTTTATGGTTTTAATAGTATGAGCTACAATTTTTCACATACTATTTTAATGTGATGTTTCCTTTTTCGATTGTCGTTCTTGCGCAGTATAGAATTCACCTCCAAAGTTCTCAGAGATCTATAACTTTCTTCATTCGATATCGATTTTACGATGTTACGGTATTCTAATTTTGATTCTTTCAATTTTTACGATTTTACCCGGTTTTAATGACTCTTAAGAATGACCATTTGTCGAGATTTCTCAAACTTCATCTGTACGTTATCACTGAATTAAGTCGTGATCTTAGTTCATTTAGGGAGCTTTAGATGTTTTCCCCGAAATCGCAACTTATTTTTCTACGCTGTTTGGGTAATATATAACTATTAAATCACTGGTTCACAAAATTAGTCTAATATCGAATAATAGCGTAGACACAGTTTCCTTAAAATGTGTTTCGTTTGATCTTTGCATGAACCGATGTTATTATTTACCGGTAGCGTATTCAAATTTTCCGTAGTACCTTTTATAAATTTCCGAAATCGTGATAATACCGGTTTAAGCCAATCTGTCTGAATTTGACCAGATTCGTCTATTTCACTAGAGAATTTCTGTATTAAGCTTTCGCCAATTAATTTTAGTAATTCTGCGTGTACTTCACTCGGCTCAGGAGTTTTGCTGTTTTTCGCAGTATTTGCGACATGTAAAACTTCACTCGTTAATATAGCTAGACGAAATTTCTTTTTACCTACAGCAGGAATCTCTTCTTTGAAGAGCGATTGTATATACACGTCCTCAACGTTCTCGTTACCAGTGACCGGTGTCCTTTGTTCACCGCGTAAAAATGTGTATAACTTCTTCTTCCGAAGACGCCGGTCCTTTTCTGTGTACACTGTCTAAAAAGATTGTCTTTCTGTTGTATCTGTCTTGTTTTTGTGTATTTTTCATCTATCCACTTTTCCGTAGCTGGTCCTATACTTGTAATAAAATTATCATATTTCACCTAGTTTTGAAGTACTTTTTGCTCCCTTGGGGAACACGTGGAATCGAGAACCTCATAGACATCAGACACCTGTTTATTACTTCTAGATATTATCATCATAATCATGTTTTATCGTGAAGAGTGAATTTCAAGAAATTTCCGAAAAATAAATGGAAAATCCGATGAGGCTACAACGTAAATTATATCGCCAGTGACAATACCCAGCCACGTTGGCATTGAGGGCAACGAACTGTCTGATCCATTAGCTCAATTTGTCGTATCTGACATTCGGACTGGTTAATTTCTATCCAAACTTTCTTCTAATCCTAATATTCTTTTTGCAGGAAGTGTCGCTGTAGATGATGGCACGATATTTATCCCTTTTTATTCTCTAATCCTAAATCCTTTTATCTTAATATTCAAACTTAGCCTCCTTCTTATCCTTGGTCCTACGACTTCTCTTTATCTCTTCTATCTACAGCTTCGCCTTGACCATAGTCTGCTTCCTGCACCACCTTCTTTTCGTTTTTCTACGTCCTCTTTTCCTTTTGGTTCTTTCCATCCTGATGATTCTGATTTACATTGCGATACAAATCACATCTTCTTCGAATGTGCGTTTCTATAAGAAAACGCTCCTCCCACTTTTATAGACAACTCCTGAATTTTGGTTTGCTTACTCTATATTCTTCGTCTTCCGTCGTGTTGCTCGATTCCGAGCGTCGTGAATCATTCATGTTACACTAAACAACTGTGTTGGCTATTTCTCCGACTTTTGCGTTAAAGTCGCCCATTATGACCAGAAGTTCTCTCGTTGGAAACTCTTGTATTGTATTATTTAGTGTATCATAAAAGTCGGTAATTAGCTCTTTCGGTGCGTTCGTGGTCGGTGCATATGCAATCACAAAGTTTGTTTTTACTGGATGGGTGTTTACAGTTATTGTGGCTACTCTGTCAGTTACTGGCCGGTATCCCACGACTTTAGGAACTATATTTTTACGGATTATAAAGCCCACTCCATTTATGCGGAGGTCTCCTCCTGAGTAGCAGATGAAGTTGCCCGAGCTGCTCGTAAAGTGGCCAGTTCCTTTCCAGTGCTGCTCCGTTAGGCCAACGATTGCACAATTCTTCGTCTCTTCTTCCACAATGGCCAATTTCCCGGGTCTCAGTAGTCCCCGAACATTCCATGTGGCTGGTTTAAGCATTTTCCGAATGTTGATACCAGGTGCATATTTCCCATAGGGAGCCTGGGATTCCACTCCTCTATGGCCGGTCGTCTATTTCACACATACAGGTCCGGACCCGCAGCGCTGATTACTAGTCGGATCGTTCGGCATCGATACAGTGGTACTTTTTGTAATCATGGTGATTTCTTTTAGGGCAAGGGAAAACGCGATGGGGCCCCTCTTCTTTCCGCGTTGACAGTAACTCTGCTAGCTCGGGCTTGTGAAGCTGCCGTACTCTGACTGCTGAGTCTTCCGTCGCCGTCATGAGATAGATGACCTGTCATGTCTCTATCTAGTCTAAGAGGCCTTTCCAAGTATTTGTCCTGTCTAAACGCCCCATACACTTTTTAGTCAGCCGACCTGACTCCCGCTGGGATTAGTACCACAACCTGCCATCAGGTTACTCGGCATAACGGGACTACCACGTGAAGGCGAGTGTGGGGTAGCAATGAAGAGGCTAAACTGGTGATCATGTATTCGCGTCACACTCTATGGGGGAAGCCCCCTTTAGTGCTTCGTTTATTCTTTCACTTTCTCTTCGGCGATCATTCCTATTATAGAGTCTTTCATTTCTTCTATCTCTAGTAGTTTTCAGTTCTAATTTGTTTCTCCCTCTCTCTGAATAATATAATCTGATGCTGGGTGATGCTCTCGGCTGGCAATTCTCCCTTCCTAAAAAGTAGAGAAAAAAAAAGTAGAAAAAAATAACACCATTCACGAAGAAATTACTATTAAACCCGGTTAAAACGCGGGTATCTTTTAAGCCGCCGTTTGTAAATTAGAATGCTTTTTGTAGCCTCTTGTTTTTCCCGCTTTTTTTATTATTATGTCGCTGGAAAAATTTGGGTTAAATGTATTATTATTATTATTATTATTATTATTATTACGGTAAGATACTTTTAGAATGGATCGCTCTTTTAGACGCGGGTTCGTTTGAGAGCTAGCGAGCGGAGAATTTCTATTTAAATTCTTTCATAAATTACCCGCTACCTTTTTAATCTTCACCGTTCATTTTCGTTATTAATTTCTACATCAACGTAAAACGTATTTTTATCAGTATCGGTAACTGGCTATTGATTTTATATGCAATTTATATATATGTATCCACACACATTTTATCTATAAATAGAGTTCGGCGCATCATATCCAGAATACGTATTTTTCCTAATCTGGTGAAATTACTCGCATTTCCCTTAAATATCTGTAATCTATTACTGTAAATATCGTAATAAATATGTTAAAAACGAAGATTTTAGATGGCGTCGAAAGTTATCCCCAGACAGTTATACAAACAGTTCATGTAATTGCAAAGAATCAGCACGAAAGCAAGCGAACAACAGTTCTATTTTCCTTTTTTTTTTTTTTTCAAAATATTTTATTTGGCAATTTGACTTTTTCAATGGAACGCGATTTTCAAAAGGGTACTTTTTATTATGGCAAATCGAAACTTTGTATTGAACAACATATAATGTGATCGTTTTCGTAAGATAAAAGTTTCGACATTTCAAAGAACTGTAAAAGCTGCTCGTTATTTTTTTCAAAAAGGCACATGATACATCTAACTTACGTACAGAAAAAAATTAAGTCGACCAATTAATTTGTTATTTTGCCTACGAGCACTTCTTGAGAGGCGCTTCATCTGGAGTAAAAATATTTTCTTTCTTCTGCACTAGCGTGTCTCGATTTTGCTTTTTCTTACTTTTATTTCGGCTTTGATGAAAACCATTCAGGCCATTATTGAACGAAATTAAAAGGCGCGGCGAACGAACACGACAAAAAACAAATGATAATTCGTAAAATTTACAATTCGTAAAATTTATAATTTGTAAAAATAAAAAATGATAGTTGACCATTCCGTATTGTCACTCATTCGGAATTAAATGGTTACTAAACGTGTCAGCGTTTTCTATTTTTGTGAATTGTGAATTTTGCGAATTTGTTACATTTGGCGGTTTTTGTCGTGTTTATTGTCAAAAAACGGACTATTTTTTACGTTAATTATTTTTATAATTACAGCAAATAATACTTTTTACGTGAAACGGGGGTGATATTTTAAATGTATTTGTAACGTGGTCTTTATTTGAAAAAATTACTCTGATATATTTTCTGCCTTGTTTTGAATATTACATATATGCATGATAAGTGCGCGAGGAGTAAAAATTAATTGTATTCTTTTTCTCATTTACATAAACTCGTTACACGAGCATATTAAAAATGCAAGGGGGTATATGTTCTTTTTTTATGATATATTGCGTTTTTAATGGAGCAAAAAAATTTAGAGATGGCGGAAAAATTATTACAAAAGCATATAGATAATTTTAATAAATAAGCACATCATAATAGGAGGTTATGAATAAATATAAATAAATCTAAATTATTGCACATTCGGAACAGTACTAAACATATGACACACGATAATTGCCCTCCATAATAATGATCGTATACATGAACTTCATATAAATAATGATACTCATTTTTAGTTGTTGTCCACCGCTTGAGAACGTAGAAAATTTGAAATATCCATGGGTATATATATATATATCGATAAATCCTTGAACTGAAAAAAACACATTCAAAGTTTAAACTCGAAAATAAGACAGACAATTTCAGCTTTATATAAAATAAAGCAGGTACTAGCATATCGCATATTGCGTATATACTTCAGTAATAATGTCTAGAATATTATATGGAATTTAAATATATTATGCGAGGCTAAGAAAACAGAAATAAATAAAATAGGTAAAATACAGAAGAGGTGTTTGAAACTTATACTCTCCCACTGGAACCAAAACGACTCTGGGACAACATAGTGGAAGGAAAACGATGAAATGTCCCTCCTAAGATATGTACTATTTCTATTATAGATTACTAGAATTTAATGTTAATAATCTAAAATTACCATCCAGGAAAAAAATTCGGTTATCAAGAAACCAAAGTAATACATATTACATCTATCCCCGCGGTGTAAATCTACGAATTGATAATCAATGTTATCTCAGTTTTAATTCATTTAAATAAGTACACAATCCTTAATGATATAATACTAGAGGAAATAAAAATTGGTGTTTGGAAAAAGGAGGTGCAAAAATTGCTGAAGGAATGGTGCAAAGATTGAAGGTCAAGTTTCGTCCTATATTTCGCTACTCTTTAATGGTCCTTGTTTATTTACGGATTTTGGTTTTCGACTTTGTCGTGTCCTTCCTGGATTTTAAGTTCACACAGAAGATCATGTTTTTCGATTTTGAAATATTAAGCTGTCTGCGTTTACCGGTGTACAGATGCGTATTACGCGCATGTATTGGCATGCGTTTATATACTCTTACTTAAACATAATAATACTGGGTTTATTAATATTGGATTTATGAAATAAGTTGAGATAGTTGTAATTTTTTGTATTTCGTTTCTTTCTTAATAAACGTTAATAAGAGTGTTGGGTACTCGTACAATATTTGCCCTGTGAGATCCGCAACTTATTTTTAAAATATAATTAAACAAAAAAAAAAAATGTTATCGTATAAAGTTTTTAATGCGTGACTGCCTTAAATTTTATAAACGTAACAAAAATATGATCAACGGCTATGATTTTAGACAATATTGATATCAACATCAAACTGAAAAATTTTTTTGCAAAAAGAAGACGCACATCGCGGATCAGATAAAAAATCATTTTCACCAAATGTCCTATAAAGTGTCACATCAAACAGCACGGATTAAAAATAGCAGTGATGATAATGAACCCGCTAATAAAATTTAACCTACGTCTCACATGCGACGAACTCTTCTTGTTCGTCCTAAAAGTGCAGACGATGTTTACGTAGATACTAGCAGAAAACTAAATTCAGCACCTTTACAAAAATCATCAAACTCTTCAACATTATAATATATAAGACTCTAAAAACAGTTGAAAAGACGCTCATCTAATCTCGCTTTTAAAACTCGAAAAAGACAGGCGGTCTCTTAGTTATCGACCTATCTCGCTGACTAATACGTTATGTAAAGTTCTGGAAAGACAAATTTATACTAGACCCTAAAACGGGCACTAGTATCAAAAATAAAAAATACGGTTTCCACTCTCGTAGGATCATCATCGATCGTTTGGTCCAACTACAACGGTAAATATGTGACGGATTCGTAACAAACCAGTTCGCAGCGCTTATAAGCTTCGACCTTGGAAAAGCCTTCGATCGCATACGGCGCAATAATCAAAACGCTCGCAGATTGGAACGTAAAAGGAAACATGCTCGAATTTATAAAAGACTTTCTATCAAATGGAACATTTCACGTTCGCACTCAAGACATCCTACGCTCCACAAGGATTCAAGAGAATAGTATGCTAGAGGGAGCTCCGTAATCGGCTCGACTTTGTTTACAATTGGTATTTCAGATGTAGCCAAAATCGTCGAACCTCCGATCAAAATTATTCGCCGACTACCTAGTCATTTATATGACTCTAATTACGTTACTTTACTCTAAGTGTAATACGGTAAACGTTATTTTAACCGTTCTTCATCGTCACTGTAAAAATTGCTAATCTGCGATTTTCTTATCGATTTTTTTAAGCTGTAAATAATTTGACGTAGAGGCATTTTACCTAGATATGTACTACACTATATTGTGTACTCTATGTTATACTAAATGTGCATATTCAATTAAACTTTTTTTTTCATTTTTTCCCGAATTATTTAAAATCAGGTACATTACTGTATATGTAAAACTGTGTACGTTTGTAATGGAATTTCTGCTATCCGTCTATTCAATTATCCGTCATAGATTTGCCCAATCCCGAGCATGACCGATAAAAGAACTTCTACTGTACGTTACACAATCAATGACGAACAAACTGCTGCGGTTCCACCTCACCAAATGGACTTTCATTCTCAGCGAATAAAACGAAAGCGATTACGTTCAGTAATAAGCGAAAAAGCCGCCTAAACTGCGACATTCAACTGAACAATACACCCCCGTGTCGCCCGTAGCTTCGAAAACGTAAACATTTTAGGATTTGGATCGCAAAATATATATCGTTTAAAAAACATGTTGAAAACCTAGAAACAAACTGCAAAAAATACTTAAATGTATTAAAAAATGACGAGCGCTCCTACCGAGCGGAGAGGAGATATTAAATCTCCGAAAAACTTCCACTTTGCACTGACACTGTCAAAGTTAGACTACGGATACGTAGTATGTCATAGCGCAATAGATAACCTTTTCGGAAAACTTAAACAACGTCCGAAATTCCGCTCTACGACATTTATTTCAGCCGCTTTATTATGAAAGTTCGATTTCACATCGAGATAAACGTTAAGAACTCTCTTATACCCTTAAAATACGATGTAAAACTAATCTAAAATTCGACAAATCCTACGTACAAAAGAATCATCTCGCTAAATTTTACACTTATCTGTATGAGAAAAATCGCGAAGAAATACCGAGAAATCATTAAGGAATACGAGGCAAAAATATAATAGAAAACCTAAACTACAATCCATTAGACATCTTAAACCATACGATAGAGAACTACCTTCATTGCACATAAGCTCTCGAAAGACTATTATGAGCACAAAAAAAGTAATACAACTTCGATGAAGGAATTAAAAAAAAAAAAAAATAAAAAAAATGACCCACTCAACTCGGTCAAAAGACTTTTGCAGTTGAACAAATTTTACTGCATCGAAAACCCCAATAACAGACCAGGAGGAAACAAGCTGCATGCAGGAAGTAGACTATGATCAAGGCAAAGCCTGTACAGTTAGAACAGATAAGAAAGCATGAAAAATGAGGGAAATGAACAAATCATTGGTACAAGTTATGCGTGTAAACAAGCATAAAAAAGAAACAAGAAACATACGTGAAAAACATATGACTTCCTTTTTGTTTTGAAGTCGGAAATTAAAATACATTCGAAGCAGGACCACATTATACTAAACTAAGATCTTGCGCGAAGAAGGTAATCTTTTAAATTGCTAACGTACTCCCGGGGAGTTATTTGGATCAAAAATATTACGTCCATCCGGTGGTAGGGAATAATTAAAATCTTTTTAAAAATATTTATACCGACGCTTAACAATCGCACTTGTTAGCCGTACCACAAAAATTCATAAAAATATTACCTTTTCGTAACTACTCGATGAAATAGCATATCTAGAGTTCGGAGGTATTTTCTAAGCTGTAAGAATGTTCAAAAATGTATTTGAAAAATAACATTTTTGGGAGAAAGAAATGCAACTTGTATTAATGCACGGAAACGGTGTATTTTCCTTTTTCTTAAATTCAGATATTTCACTATTTTTGAAGTTTTCCCGAAATAAATAAATTTTATAGGTTATAAATAAGGGAGGGGTGGGTGGGGGATCCGGAAATTTATTAAAAGCGTTTTAATGGGTTGTTATTCGTAATTTAGCGCGAATAAAACCGCAAAGGTCCGCGATTTTACTACCAGTAATTTTATTTCTTTTATCGCTGGTAATTTCTTCAAAATTCGCTTTGGTACTTCATCGCGTAACAAGAGGTACCGAAGAATTCGCCACTGCTGCATATATGGCGCGGTTAGCTAATTTTACCCAGTAGGAAAACATTCAAAAATCTCATCTAGATCGAATATAAATTGCACATATTCAAAATTACTTCAAAAATTGCAAAGTTAACGGTAAATTCTAATTCATGTTCACATACATTCTGACGTAAAATAAATAAATAGCTCGAATAATGATTTACATAATCGCATTCCAGCGCGGTAATAGCTTGAAATTATTATTTGCTAATGCCCTAAAACGTACAAATAAAACCGCCCGCTATAAAATACGATTAGCATCAGTTTCAAGTCTAGTCTTGCGTAATTCGCGTCGCATATTACAATTGCCATGAAGCTCATATCTGTACAAGGAGTATGTACGAATTGAGAGGCAATCAAATGCTCGAAATCGAGCAATACTACTGAGCAGAACTGACTCTATATAACGCCTGAAAACAATATGCTTTTTTTTTCCCCCTTTAAATCTTTACAATTATTATCTTCTCCGAAACCCAGCTTATGCGCAGTCTACAGGTAGTTAATCTACAGGTAGTTAATCTACAGGTAGTTAATCTACAGATAGCTAATCTACAGATGCTGCGATAAGCAAATCAAATTAAATTCCACCCTCTTATATTTCTCTTTCCGTAATTATATTTACCCATTACCCGCGCTTCCTCTAACCTCCTCGGACTGTTAAAATCTCCCATAATCATAAAGTAATCATTTGGATTTTGTTTATGTTCCCTTAAAGTTTCAGAGAGGCTATCGTAAAATTCATTTGTATTATTATTAATTTCCTATTGCCTTTTAATTTAATTTTAACTATTGCTATTCTATCAGTAATACCTTTAAACTCTAAAATTTTATTCGAAAAATCTTTATGTATTAAAAAACCTACTCCCCGTTGGGCGTATCTGAATGTAGCAGCATATTTTTGAATTTAATTCTATAATCTGTTTCCCGACCCTTCTGATTTCCGCTAAACCTGGAATTGTAATTTCTTTTTTATTAAACGCATGTTCTAGTTCCAGTAGACTCTCTACAGACTTCAAGGTTCTAACATTTAAAGTAACGATTTTTAATATTTTATCCTTATTATTTACAGCCTTGTGTTCTAAATCTTCTTTATAGTGCCATACTCAGCTTCTGAGCGTCGGCGCAGTACCTATTCGTACATCTCAGCTGTACAGATGTAGGTAGTGTACTAGGCAATTGTTATATGCAACGTAGGTGTACACACGCAAGACTACATTCGGAACTGATAGAAATCGTTTGATTTATTGATATACAAATGCAGTCCCCCGTGTGTGTCTGCTGTGTACGAGTACTGACCTAGCGCGCATATGATGTTGTACGTAGTGGTTCGCCATTGCCTTCCACGTGATTATTAGCGATTATTTATTTAATTCTTGTAATAAGTTCGGTCGTCGCCTGGGATCGAACCCGTGACCTCCGTAATGGAAGTCAAGCGCTTTAGCAACTATAGTTATAATTAGACGTTTCACTGGAGTCGACCCAAGGGTACATATCATAATTACCCGTCTTGACGTTTCTGTTTTACGTTTGCAAGTGTAAGCACTATTAAATTCCTTACGATTAACATCAATCTTTTTATTATTGTTAATAGTAATCTTTATTTTCCTACCCTTATTACTATTACCGCTATTTTTTAACTTTTCAACATTATACATACCATTGCTTTTATTAATAATATTAGTAGTACCAGTCACAGGTTTCTCGAGCAGTGTGGAGGCGAGCATTGTCATAGAGTAACTTGCTGCCTTGGGCCAATCTTGCACGTCTTTTGTTTTAGATTTCACGACAAAGGTTGGTTAATGTCTGACAATACCTTTTTCCATTGACAGTGGTTCCGGGTTCCATGAATTCAATCAAAATAACGTCTACGGAATCCCAAAAGACCGTCGCCGTAAGGTTCTTCCGAGTCGGTGTTTATTTTGTCTTCACAACACCGAGCGAATTGGTGTGTTTCCATTGCATTACCGTGAAATACTAGGCTGTATCACCTGTGACGATTTTATCGAGAAATTCGTTGCTTTCTCCATGAAAATGTTGCAAAATTTCGAGAGAACTGCCCATTCATTGTGCTTTATGCTTCTCCGCGAGCAGTTTTGGAACCCATCTTGCACACAGTTTTTTAAAATCTAATCTTTCAAGCACGATCAAATGCATGGTACCTCGTAGCGCACTCGGAAACTGGTCAAGAAGATCGGAAATGGTTTGGCGGCGATTGGATAGCAGAATTTCTTCAATATTTCGCAGCAGTTCATCTGAGATTATGGTTGGTTTACCGCTCTGTTTCTCTTCCTCTACATATTCGTTCTACCTTCTCGGAATTCACGGTACCATTTACGAACATGTTAAACACTCATTGCAGGACCATAAATTTGTCGATAAATTTCAATTGGTGCAATTTTTTTATAGCTTAAAAAGCGAATAACTGAGCGCACCTCGTTATGAGCGACAACGTTCACAATTTCACTCACGATTAATTCAAGTAACTCGAAAAAAAACAAAAACATACAGTATTACGGCTTAGACTAGTTTAAACTCAAATGTTGTAGCTATACAATGAGATCACACCCACTCCCGTAAGTTTATTCTAACCGGTTTTACATGGGTGGAAACCTCATTTTTTAAATGGGCCTCGTATAAGCATGCAAAAACCAGGTGCCTAGCCGGGTGTTTCCGTTCATTGGTAAAGTAGCTATTTCGATGGCTAAAAAACATTAAAATTACTCCAGATCCTGTTCTCCTTTCGTCCCATCATCAATATAATTTTTAATTATCTACGATTTTGACGAAATTGTTGATATGGCCTTATGTGACAAAGTATGTTTTGTGTTCTTCAGAGTAATTTCTGCGGATTAACTATTCTAGAGATCTAATTGTGAAACATGTTGAAAAACTATACATACTTTTACTAACAGATCTAATAGAAACCGAAAAACTTTTCGTGATCCATAATGTATTGAAACAGAGAAACTGAAGTCGCTAGCGGGAGCAATATGCAGTCTAACTTTTGACTACAGAAAATGCATGTTTAATACCGAACGTTTTGGATGAAAGTGAGAGACTCTAAATACACAGTGATACAGTTCAAGCGCGTTGTCAGTTCTCGATATTAGCCATTAATGAAACGAAAATAAAGAGAAAAACTTCTACGTATAACAGATAAAAAATAAAACTCGCAAAGTTTTGTTGAGTAGTCACGAGAACGTCGATGTGGCTGCCATAAAGAAGGTATCAAATTGCATCCAGTTTCCTTTTATCCCTGCAAGAAATTTAAGTTCCACAATTGAAATAAATTATCTGAAACGTTGGTTAGACTTTAAAAGTAGTCGGAAAGAAGGGAATTTTTATAGCGTCATTGAACCAGAATTACCGTATAAACCGTGATACTGCAAAATTCTCAAGAATATCCGAATATGGTGAACAAGAAAATTTATGGTCTCGACATGTAGACAGGGTGTAAAACATACCCTCGAGCAAAGATGAGTTTTTTCGATAAGTATTCTTCAGTGGTATCTTGCAATCAACATGTACCAAACGGATATGTGCACGATACGAATCATCAGCTGTTTTCCTGTCCACAAACCGAGCAAATTTTTGTTATTTCCCGGAGAATTATATCCTCCGCACAGTTTAATTTTTTTTTGTCATATAGCGGAGAATATTCTATGGGAGAAGTATTTCTTCTTCTTCTTCTCGTGCCACCCGATTCGGGTATTGCTTAATCATCATGTATGGATTGGATTATCTGCTGGAATTGATTTCGATCTTTTGCTATTCTGACTAGATCTTCTGTTTTCTTAATTCCGGTCCATTTTTTTATATTATCTATCCAAGCGGTCTTTCTTCTTCCCAGATTTCTTCTTCCTTCTATCATGCCCATTATTATTGTCTGTAGTAATTTGTATTTTTCGCCTCTCATGAAGTGTCCAAAAAATTTTATCTTCCTTCTTTTTACTATTGTCATTAATATTCGGTCAGTTCCCATTAGTTCCAGTACTTTTTCATTTTTTAACTTTTTTGTCCACGGTATTTTCCACATTCTTCTGTAGCACCACATTTCGAATGATGATATGCGCTTCCTCATATTTTCCTTTATGGTCCATGTCTCGCTTCCATGCAGTAGCACTGACCATACGTAACATTGCAATATCTTGTTCTTGATCCTTAGGCTTAATTTCCTATCGCAAAGGGTGTTTTTTAATTTCATAAATGTGTTTCTGGCCATCTCTATACGAGTACGTATTTCCATATCAGAATCATTACTTTGTGTTATCCAGCTACCTAAATATTTATATTTTTCCGTTCGTTCAATTTCTTCGCTGTCTAAAAATAATTTTTCATTTAGATTAGGCTGTCTTGCAACTACCATGAATTTTGTTTTTTTAGTATTTATACTGACTCCTTTCTTCTTGCTTTCTACTGCAACTATGTCTAGTAGCCTTTGTAGGTCTGTTACATTTTCCGCCAGTAGTGCAGTATCGTCAGCAAAGCGAATCACTGAAATTCTTTCGCCTGCAATTTTTATCCCTTCACTACGTTCATCTAATGCTTGAGCAAAAATTGCCTCAGAATACAGATTAAATAGTACCGGCGACAATACGCATCCTTGCCTAACCCCTCGTTTTATTGGTATTTGATCTGTTAGTTGCTCATCTATTAATATTCTTGCATGTTGTTTTTCATAAAGCGTTTGTATAATCTTAATATCCGACTGGCAAATAACTATATCTTTTAATGTTTTTATTAATTCCGTGTGCCGTACCTTGTCGAAAGCTTTGTAATAATCTATAAAACAAATGTATACTGATTTTCCGAACTCCAGTTGTCTTTGGATTAATGTTTTCATACAAAATAACGCTTCTCTTGTACCCATTCCGTTACGGAAACCGAACTGGTTCCATTTCATGTTTTCTTCGCATATTTTAATTATGCGTCGATGAATTACCCGCAGAAATATTTTTAGAACGTGGCTCATTAGACTAATTAATCTATATTCATCACATCTATATGCATTTGTTGTTTTTGGTATGGTAATGAACCTTGATTCTAGCCAATCTTCCGGTATTTTCCCATTTTTATAGATTACATTGAAAAAGCCAGTAACTTTCTTGATTTCCATAGGACCCAACATTTTTAATATCTCTCTTGGTACCTCATCAGGTCCTACCGCCTTCCGTACTTTAGCTTGCTTGATTGCCATCTCCACCTCAGATTCCAAGATTGGCAACGTATCCCCGTCTTCCGGTGGCATCCTTTCTTCTTGATCATCAAACAGCGTTTTCACATACTGCTCCCATGTTTTTACCTTTTTATCAGTATCCGTTATGATATCTCCGTTCTCCTTCCTTAGAAAAGTTATATGTCTTTTTTTATATGTATGCGTCGTTTCTCTAATCTTCCTATGTATGTTAAATTCATCATGTTTTCTATGTAATTGCTCAATCTCTTTACACTGTTCATTCAACCATTCTTCCTTTGCTTGTATGATCTTTTTTCTGATGCTTTTGTTAATTTCTTTATATTTAAGCGGGTTATTTTTCCACTTTCTTCTATATTCCATTAGGTCTAATATTTCGTTGGTCATCCAGTTCTTGTGTTTTCTGTTTTGTTTCCTTGTAAGTTGCACTTTTGTTATCGTATTAATTGCAGATTTTATTTGTCTCCAGTCTTCTTCAATATTTCCAGTGTCTCTCATATTTCGTATTTGATCATTCACCTGCTTTTTTATTTTTTCCCGTATTTCATGGTTCTGTAGAATTTGTAGATCTAATCCTATTTTCTTAGTTTTTTGGATTTTCTTTACTCTTATGCGTATCTTTGCTTGTAGCAGGTTGTGGTCTGTATTCGCATCAGCACTTGGCATAGTCTTTACAGATAATACGCTATTTCTAAAAGGCTTATTAGCAATTATAAAATCAATCTGATTTCGGATTGTTGTTCCCGGTGCATCGGCTGGAGATTTCCATGTATATAGCCTTCTCGGTGGTAACTTGAAGTATGTGTTCATAATAGTTAAGTCATTTTGTTGGCAAAACTGTACTAAGACATCCCCTCTGTCGTTTCTGGCTCCCAATCCAAATGGTCCCGTTATCTCTTTTGTAATTGCATTTCCCACATTGGCATTGAAATCCCCTATGATGTATGTGGCTTCTTGTTTTTTACAGCTTTTTAGTACTGCTTCAATATCCACGTAAAATTCTTCAAGCTCTTCCATAGTTGCTTCAGTTGTAGGTGCATATATTTGTATAATGTTTATGTTCACTGGCTGTGCTTTTATCTTAAGTGCTATTATTCGATCATTGTAAGGAACACAAGATATAGCGTTTTTATCCCATTCTTTATCAATTATTATAGCAACTCATCTATGATGATTTCCATTTTTGTCACCTGAATAATACACTGTCATATTCCCTGTTGCGATCTTTCCATTTCCAGGCCATCTTACCTCGCTGAGGCCAAGTATATTCAATTTTAGTCTTTTCATTTCCAGAATCACATTTGATAATTTCCCCGGTTCGTATAATGTGCGCACATTCCATGTACCCATAATAGTTTCCTTCGTATGATTTGTATTTCTTCGCCCCATTGTTTTGCCTCTCCGGAATCTTAATGTCCCATTCCTCTGTTCAGACGTCTTATCGCAAAACTGTCGGAGATTTTTTCCTTCGTGTGCTGTTATCCTACTTGTGTTATTGTCCAGTCTCTCAATTTCCACACTAGACCTGGGATCCATCATAGCATGGCCAGTCGCATATTTCCCATTACCAAGCCTGGAAACTTGATAACGCCGGGCGCCAGCCGGACCGTGTGGCATATATATCCTTTCCTTTTTCACTTTCATGATGATATTTCTTGGGATGATACTGCAGTGGTTTCCCGTTGCCTTCTGCAGGATTTTCTATCGGGGTTTACTCCCCTAGCCGAAAAGACCCCGTTTTAGGGCACGGGATACTCGCCTACTCGCTCTAGATTGATGTTCACCAATCCGACTGGGGCACATACGTCTCGAGCGAGTTGCTGATAGTCTGCTGTTATAATTGCAGTAAAAAGCTTAACGGTATTTATTGGCAGGCAAACCTTCGGCAAGTGAACCTCCCTCCGTTTTCCCATCAGCAATATAATGTGAGTTCTGATTTAGCTTTCCTGATCAGCGCTTAGCCCGCCGAAAAGAAAATTACCACCCTGCACGACGTGGACGTACAGAACTCACATGGTTGTTGTTTCGTTTCTCCGTCGGCGGGACTAGCACCATATGACGGTCGAGTGACTACTTACTAGAGAAGGTAACTCTAGTTACAACAACCTGTGCCCCGCAGGGCAGCATAACCGAGTAATGTTGTTCAAATTCATTAGCATCTGCACGACGGTGCAAAACAACCTTCCTATGAATTGCGGAAGCGTCTCTGTAATTTCATGGTTGGCGTCGAGTGTACATCTTCTTTTTTATAATTTCATTTATTAATGCATTGTTGTATACCGAATTTCCGTGTTTTTCTTAAACAAACGTTGTTCATCTTTTCGTCTAACTGTATTCGCGACCAAATTAACCGATTATTCGCTTACGCTGCATATTCACTTCCATTCAGTTTATTCGCAACTACATCGCAAATGGTGCAAATTTGCATCATGCCGTCGTCGTTCGTCGGATATTAATAAATGCCATTTACTAAATTTTCACATTTGATTGAACATTAATTTGGTTTTCATAATTTTCCTCCGTAACATCGGTTGATTTTTCATATAAAAAGTGTTCGTTTTCAATTTTTGTTTTAATGAATATTGCACACTTGAGTTATTCTTCCAGTCTTCTTCGATAAATAAAAAACGTCCGGAATGTTTTGTTTTTTTTTGCAATTTTGTGTATATTTTTGTATGTATCTGTGCTTGATTAGTGTAAATGTAAATATAGTTGAAAAACAAGTATATATTCTATAGGAAGCCCAATGTTTAACTGCTTGGAGGGAATCTACACAAATTTTAGTCTAGTGGACACACACACACACACACAGTTGGTTCTGTATGAATGTACCAAAAAATTTTTGCGTTTGACTACACTTTGTAAATCTAGGACCTGTCCTACATAGCTTGATTTCCGCTAAATACCCAAGATGTACATTTAGATTTGAAACTGATGTTGGAAGACGCATGAAAAGATGAACATAAAGAACAAACTCTACATAAATTATTATAGAGATTTATTGGTTGGTTGGACGTTACTCAAAGCTCTGTCTGTCTTATAAACGTGTATAATTTATTTCCAAACATCATCAGACCGATATGGGAATATATGGTATTCAACTGTGGGGCTGTGCAAAGAAATCCAATCGGTTATTCATTCAGCGCGCTCAAACCAAGTGTCTCCGAAGCATTCTGGTATCAACGAAACGAAGATATACATTCGGATTTAAAGAGATTTTATGGATCGATGAAATTATATACGTTATATTGCAGAAGTGCACGAAAACCTACTTCACATTCACCCGAATCTAGAGGCATTAGAACTGCTACTTCCTGATGATAACTCGAGGGTACCTTAAACAAAGCCTCATGTTGGTCAACTAATTTATTCTACATGTATTAAGTTATTATGTAATTCTGTACATATTTTCTACTCTGTTCATGTTACAAATTAGGTTGAGTTGTAACACGGTTTTAAAAGTAGTGTTAATTTATTTACTGCAATAAGAGATTTGTACTGAATAATATACGTATGTAAAAAAAAAAAAAAAATAGAAATCGAAAGATTTATTTACTCCGACGCTCTTTTCAATATTAATTAAAACATCGTAAGAAAAAAATCTAATAATTTTCTTTTATTTATTTTTTTAAAATTAATCTGGTAGCGTATGTTTCATCTATTTCTGGAACATCATTAAATTCGTTTTTTTTTAGTTTTAAAAAGGTGTTAACCTTTCGAATTTACCGAAAATAAGCGTTAAAAACAAAAAGAAGAAGATAATTTCAAAATACATCATTAATATTCTCTCTATGCTTTCTATATCGGAATCAGAAATCGAAACTATTGCGCAGCGAATTGGAAATAAAATGTAATTTACGAAAGTTCGTGACGGCTACGGGGAATGCTAATATTCGGCTAGGTTCGGGAACTTTCTTAAAAGCAGTGCGCGCATTTTCAGAACATTTTGACAGTTATGATGGATATGCGAGAAAAGCTACATTAGCTTTGACTCTTGAAATGGTATCAATCTGTTTTCTTCGGACGCAGATGTTTGTCCGTGCTGAATTTTAATTTTACCGCTAATATAACCGGCGTAAAAATTGTTTTTAATTATCCGAAGATTTCTATCGCAAATTCTTTCACATTTTTTCCGAAACAACACGCGAATAATTCGCTGTTTTCCCGGGAAATATTTAATTTTACAGAATTTCAGTAAAAAAAAAAAAAAGTAATTTTCTTTGACGAAACGAACTTTTAAAATTACTACTTTATTCGGGTTAGTGTCTCGTCTGTTTACAAAAATTCATTTACAAAGACTAAACATTTTCACATCTAAACGAATCTGAATGGTGCCTGTAATGAACATTATAGTAAATATTTCGAATTATATAAATAAACAACCATACCCAAAGTTTTTGAGATTAGGCCGCAAAAAAAACGAATCTTCAGTATGGTTTATTAATTTTTCGTGTTCACTTCAGATAAAACATATTGCAGACTTTTTCATGATAAATACAATTTTAAAATATTAAATAACATAAAACGAGCTTCAAAACCGTCAAATTACCGTAACGAATTTTTCAGATAATCCACCGGTCAAAACGATGGAAAAATTTTTCTGCGTTTGCACGTGGCCTTTTTGTTGAGGGCATTTATATTTTATCTTCCCCTTTTAAGTTTTCCTACATATATATATATAACTTGGCCATTTTTGCTTTGCAAGAAACTGTGCCCCTTGACCCCTCTTGCTTTCATTTCTGTCTTTTTCTCTCCTATACTTTGTGTAAAATAATCAAAATTTACAATGTAATTCTAAATCGGTCCATATGAATATTAGCGCAGAAATTAAGAATCAAGATGGAAATAAAGTCATTATACAGGAAGAAGCAAGAGATAAATAAGAAGTTAGTTACATTACATTTATTAATTAGTAATAAGTTAAAATATGAAATTTTTATTGAATACATAATTAAAATAAAACAGAAAGTAAAAATAATAATAAATAAAAAATATCTAATTATAAACAAGAAACTCAACAATCTAAAATTAAAACAATACAACATAAAAGATAATTACCACAATTTTAAATTCCATCCAAGATATATTAATTTAACAGATATAAATTTAAACAATAATGAAATAAATTTACTAAATAATGGAATTAAATACAACATATATAATCATATTAACAAAAATAATTTAGAAAACTTAATAATAGAAACGGAATTTGCCATAAACAAGACTATACAACATGATGAACAAGATTATTATAGATACATAGCTAAACAGAGAATTAACAAATTAATTACAATTAACAAAGAAAGAAGAAATATAAATAACACAAACATAAACTATAAAGAAATAATTAAAAATTTTAATATTAAACTTCAGAATAATAATTGTGTACTAACAAAAGCTGATAAAAATAATAGTTTCATAATAATCAAAAAAGACAACTTAATTGATAAAACAATGGATTTTATAAATAATAACAACATACATGAAATCAATACAGATCCCACTAACAAATTCCAAAACGAAATAAAACAAATGATAAAAGAAAATATAATAACCTTTGATAAAACCATGAATTGGAAACATATAAAGAACAACCCTTCACCACCTATATTAAATCCATTAATAAAATTACATAAACCAGATAAGCCAATAAGACCATTAACTAACCACATAACTGCACCATCCTACTTAGTAGCAAAATATATTAACAAAATGTTATCAAATTTAATACAATTAAATAATAATTTATCTATCAAAAATAGCAATGAATTAATTAATAGATTAAATAATATTAAAACTAATAATAAATGTTTACTAGTATCATATGACATAAAAAATTTATATACAAATATACCCATAAATGACCTAATTATAATCATAGAAAAAATCCTAAAAAAGAAAAGCATAAATCCAATTCAAATTAATGAAATAATTAATATAATATCAATATTAACAAAACAAAATTATTTTAAATTTAATAATAAAATATTCATACAAAAATCAGGACTACCAATGGGGTCACCAATCTCATCATTACTAGCAGAAATAACATTACAGTATTATGAAGATAATATAATAATAAACAACCTACAAAAACATAACATTATTTTCTATATTAGATATGTTGATGATATTCTATGTATATTCAATGAAAATTCTAACCATCATCTTACCTTTCTAAATTTTTTAAATCAAATATCATCTAGTCTACAATACACTATAGAAGTGGGAACCAACAATACAATAAACTATTTAGATTTAAACATAAATATCAATAATAACAACATAAATTATAACATTTATCACAAAAAAACACAAACAGATACAATCATAAACCAAACGTCAAACCATCCAAAAATACATAAACATGCAACCTTCAAAACATACTTACATAGAATACACAATACACCAATGAATGAAAAAAGAAAAAATAATGAAATAAATTTAATAAAACAAATAGCAAAAAATAATAACTACAATCCCAATATAATAGACAAAATAAATCAAAAAATAATAAAAAACTTAAAAAACAAAAATAGATATATAATTAAAACAAAAACAAAGGAACAAAAATGGTTAATGTTTACATACATCAACCGAAACATACATACCTTAACAAACATTTTCAAAAATAATAAAATAGGATACAAAACAAATAACAAATTATTTAACAAATTTATAACATTAAAATCAGATAATAATAACAAAGAAAATAAATTTAAAAAACCAGGCATATATTTACTAAAATGTAACAATTGTAATAAAATTTATATAGGCCAAACAAAAAGAAATTTTAAAACCAGGTATAAAGAACATGTATATGCAATCAAATATAAATACCTTGAAAAATCAACATTTGCCGACCATATAATAAAAGAAAACCACACAATAACTTATAACATAGAAGAAGACATGAAAATTTTAAAAATAATCAACGATAATAAACTCTTAAATATAGCAGAAGAATATTACATCAATAAACATAAAGAAAAAACATTAAACATACAACAAAGCACCCCAAAAAATGTATTATTTAATATCAAAAATTTATAAAAATATATATAAAAAATAAAATATGTTTAATATTTAGTTTACTCAGTAATTTACATTTATTATTATATTATTATATATTTATTTATTTATACACATTATTTAATTTAATATATACTTCATTCAATATTCCATTAATTTTATACATTCACATAGACTAACTATTATAACATATCGAATTATTCTATAAATAATGACATAACACAAATACAACAAAAAACAAAAATTAGTCCATGAATATGTATTAACGAAACCGGTCGGACTATTATTGTAATTATTTGATTTGATTTATTTTAACATAATTAATTAGTATTTAACAATGTTATATTTGTGAATTTTGAATAATATATGTTCGTGTAAAAATAAAAATATAACATTAGTAACCGTTCAATAGACATTTCATTTATACTTATAACATATATATATAATAACATATCACAAAAATCCTTTAAAATGTAACAAACTTTACATAAAATTGGGGCATATATATATATATATATTAATTACAGCGTAATTCTTAGGCTACCCTCCATTAGAAGAAATGTCCCAAAAAAAGGTAATAAAAACGTGTTCCAAGAAAATGCCCCAATTTTATGGAACCTTTTGTTATATTTTATAAGATTTTTGTGATTATATTATTTTATTCATATGGACCGATTTAGAATTACGTTGTATATTTTAATTATTTTACACAAAGTGTAGAAGAGAAAGAGAGAGAAATATAAGCAAGAGGGGTTAAAGGGGCATAGTCCCTTGCGAAGCCAAAATGACCGAGTTATATATATATATATATATATATATATATATGTTCAATCTGCAACTAATGTTGCTTCGTCGTTCCATTAAAAAATTTCGCGTGCAAAACCGAACCCTATCGACGAAAATTCAAACAGGTAACCAGTCGGTTTTGTTTTTTATTTGCTTTTTGGGGAGGCTTTCTCTTGCCAGACACAACAACAGTTTTTATTCGAACCCTGTGTACGGAAACCGTTTATCCCCTAGCGACATCCAAATTATTTTTTTACATACACATTCATGCATCGAAGGTAAATGATCAATTGGTCGACATGATCAACAGATACTGATCAGTTCGCTTTAAAATTCTCTTACTTTAATATTGACCTTTGTTTAAGATTCATCATTTTTCCTTTCTTCTAATTCTCACTCCTTTTACATACGTACCCAGCCGCACTTCTACTACTGCGGCAATCAAGAACTTCACATCGTTCATATGCTCTAGCTGTTCGCTCGTTTAATCGTATGTCTGTCTGCCTTTGTCGTCGCTCCTTTTTCGTTTCATTTCAACTTCATTCATTGTGATTTATCTTTTTCATCATTCGAATAATTCATCTAAAATGCCGATCATCTTCGAGCGCTCTTTCATTTCTCTTGAGCGCTTTTACTTTTATTTTCAATTTTTAAGCCTTAAAATTCCATACAGTGCTCTCTTTCATTCTCCCCTATCGTCCTCATAATTTTTTTGCTTAATCTCTTCAGTTTCTAACTAAAATATAACTAAAAAGCTTTTCGTTGACAAATCTAAAGAAAGAATGAAAAAGAGAACTTTACAGCCATATGAGAGTTTACTTTTCGATGCATATCGTATTGGTCGGATTATCTCGATAGCGGTATTAATACTGAGGCTCGTGTTACACTCTTAAGCCCGAACCTACTTAGTATATACATTAGTAGCCTATCACCGGTTGAGATATAATCGTTTATTTCGTCAGAGTTTAAACATTAAAGACGTCAGAGCTTAAATTCGTAATTTAGAAACGTGAAATAAATAAATTTCCCTTATTAACAAACAAAATAAGCATAAATTAATTGACTTTAATAAATCAAAATAAACATAGCATAACGCGTGTGCAACAAGAGCACCCAATTTAAAATAAAAATACACTTTTTAATTAGGTGCACCTCTTGTTATGAGATACCTGAAAACGCGTCTTTAATCCTGCGCGTTCCTTATCCAATTTTTCCTCACTTCTGTTCAAGTGTTATTTTTTTTCATCATCTATCCACTGTCCGTACGTTTCGTTATTGTTCTTTTCTCGTGTCTTTCGTCTATTCGCCTATGTCCTTTTCGGCCCACTGGCTTAATTGTTGACGTTTCGTGAGCTGTTCGAATTTTCCTTACTTTCTTCGAATTTGTTTTAATGAAAATCGGCCAGCATTTCGTTGGCGGCAGAGAAGGATTTGCCTAAAGAGGATAGTTTTTAGCTTGCCAGTAGAAATGTGGTGACGAGAATCGCTATTTGAGTATGCGGAGAAAACTGCATAATGTCTAAAGCGGCCCCTATCAGTGATGAGTGATAGTTGAATTCCCGATTTTGTGATCTGTTCGTCTTTCGAGTTCTGTTCGAAGGGCGCCGCGAGTACTTCGACCTTATCGGGGGTCAGGGCATAGGGAAGTATACAGTAGAACAACATTGTAAATAGCCAATCAGGTATCGAATGTTTTCTAGGTACTTCTTCATTTTGAGTGAGCTACGTGCGGGTTATATACTCCACACTTTTTTTTTTTTTTTTGTTTCAAGCAATAGCATTTTATGTACGACTAACGCCACACTAGCGTCATCAGGTGCAACGAAGAGTACTGCATCTGACTAGCACAAGTTTTAACAACAATACCACCGAGTGACGACCTGGTGCAGCATAGAAAATAGCGAAACGTTATTGCAACTAAAAAAAGTCTACAGCTTTGAACGTAGCTGCCTATAATTTATTTACATATAAAACAACTAATTTTTCTTTGTCTTATGTTTCTATTTCTTTTCGGATTGTATTTTATACTGACACTACCGTTGTAGCTTTGTGTAAAACAATTTAAAACATAAAACAATTTTTTTTTTTATTTATTTATTTATTTATTTTTTTTTTTTTTCATCTCCCCCTCTTTGGGCATGCCAGAAACGGATCTTCGCCCAAAAAAAGAATTAGTTAGATGTAGATTTAGTCAGCTATTGATAAAATGAAAGAACTGAGGATCGGAACAACGGAGATCGACGGAAACAGTAAGATATACGAAGCGCAATAAGGATTAGTTTAATAACAGACCGGAGCACAAAGAAGTAGATTACACGAAGGATGAATATTCAAAGAAGATATGGTCAGGATCGCAGACGGCTTTGTCGTCAGTATGAAGAGGATAATTAAAGGACAGTGCGAGACGAAAACGAAAACGTGAGGAAGCAAGAAGAGTATGGATTAAGACGTAAACGGATAATAGAGACAATAACGGAGCGGCGAAGCGAAGGAAAATTGTAAAACAAAGGCCGAGTAGGAAGATTAGGTTGGATGGAAAAATTTTAAGACGAAGGTTAATTGGAAAAGGAGGAGCATTAAAAATCTGACCAAAATTTAACATGAAATTTTTTACACACGGTGGGGGCAAATTAGAAGTGGGAATTTTAGTGAATTAAAATTGGGAAAACGATTTAAAAATATTTACAAGTATGTCCAAGCTCGAAAAACAACAGATGTGTCTGTTTAGGTCTTTTAGTAAATTTTACGTAGAACAAAATTTGAACGATTCATTATTTATAGCAGATTTGTTAGTTTTTCTTATCTAAATTTCGATATCAGTTTTCTGTTTAATTTAAATTTTTTCAAATTGAACAAAAACCGCGTGGGGTGACTTTCCGATTTGATTTTATTTGTGAAGTAGTTCGACATTTTTCTGCCGTAAAGGAAAAAATCAGGATTCACCGCTGCGATACGTGATGCGGTTCTTTTTATAATACAGCGATCAGAAACGACTTAATACGAATATGCTCTGGTACTGGTGGAAAAGGATTTATCAAAAAAAAAAAAAAAAAAAAAAAATTGATGGTTTCAGACAATTTTCGATATTACATCATTTGGTACATCTTGACTACAATAAGAGCGGAATAAGTTCGGTCGTTAACATACCGTTTTCGATTCTCGGCTATAGGTAATAAAGTTGCTTTCGACCGATAGTCGATTCGGTGAGTTTTCACACCGATAATTACTCGAGTACCGCTAAGTTAATTATAACGAATAAAAGATCGAAATTCAACGATATAAAGCCGAACGCGTTGGCAAATTAAAAATGCTTTGATTTTTCGGAGCGCTCTTAAGAATTTTGAAATTATTTATGAATTTTTTCTTTTATTAAAAACAAGAAAAGGAAAAAAGGAGAAAATCTGACAAAATATCGTTAAGAGTAATTCAAAACTCGAACCTGGACGACGGGCGCTGCAATTCGCTTAAAAAACCCTCGATACTCGGCTGAAAATATCCTTAATCATTCTGACAGGGATTTACAGCGATGCCCCGCGGCCCGGGCTGCTCGGCAAAACCGAGTCAGCTACAAATGCGTAATTTGCAAATAGTACGGAATGATGATCATGATATTTTTCTAACCCCTTTCGCGTTAACCATTCATTCGCTCTGTAATTTTCTACATGCACCTCCGGTAGGTCGCGGTTAATCGTTCGGAAATGTCTTTTTGCCTGCGACCTTAGCGTCGGCGCGAGCACTATATTCAGAATTCGGGCTGATAGTGTGCTCGGCAACGTTCGCTCATTACTGCCGAAGTTCGGTAGACGGAAACCGTTTGCAAATCTCAGTTATGCGTATTAATAAAAGTTGCTGCCAAATATTTATTGACGTGAAAATAATCGGGAATTTCGGGCGACGAATTAACTCCGCGCCATTGGCTGTAACCGTGCCGCCTTTTTCTTAATTACTGCCGAACACTGTCCGACCACCTTCCGGTCGGCGTGTACGGTCTATACTCGATTATCCGCTATCGCAGCAAAAATTAATTTTAAAACCGCACATCATTCGCAGCGATAACTTTGACCGATTTTATATCGACAAAAGAGCAGAGAATTTGCCAGCTTACACAGCTTTGTGCACCTCCACGCTGCAGATATAAGAAATCATCATTCATTTTATAGCGTAGAGCTTTTTGTAGAAGATCGACGAACTTGCATTAAGCCCGTTTGATAAAGAGCACATTTCGAATATCGAAGCATTTGTTGTTCAATGGAAGCGCGTCAATTAAAAAGTCTATATTTATCTGTTGTTATTAGTGCTATGTCATCATGTTCCGCGCGTTTTTGTATGTTCCGTATGTATCTTAAGAAAACAATATTGCGGCTAGCAGAGTACCTTGCGGTACGCCGTATTTCATTGAGAGAGTTTTGCTGTACGTATCCAACGGCACCACTTCTGTTATTCAACTAATCCGCGAACCAACTTAGTCCCTTTCCTACAATCGCTATATTTCTCAGTTCATTTAATAGAGTGTCTAACGGAGTCAAAAACTTTTGATAAGTTAATGAACAACACTAAATAATGATTTCGTGTCGAGAAGTTAGTATAAATGAAATCCGTAAAGTCACCTAACAGCGTTGAGGTATTTTTATCCTTTTGAAACCCGTACTGATGCTCTGGTATAACATTATTTATTGTAACGTATTTTTACAATTGATTTGCAATGTGTTTTTCCACGATTTTCCCTATTATTGATTGTTTAGCTATAGGTCGGTAATTACTGCAATTCGTGAATTTACCTTTTTTTTTTTATATACATATATGGGTCTTATTTCGGCTATTTTATGTTCATTCGGTATCGTTGCTGTACGAGTGGAGGCATTAACTATTTTGGTAACATATGGAGCTATCTTAAGTTTTATAAGTTTTATATCTTTTATACTTATCCTATCTAAACCCTGCCCTTTCTTGGCTTTTTTAAAGATTCATCATATTTATATGACAGAAATTCTATTGATTTCATTTCCTCCATATTCGCCGTTTATTGAATTTAATATATCGTGATATCTGTTTAATAAACTTGAGTTCGTTCCAGTTTCTATTAATTGATTTTTTTTTGTATTTTTGTGTATTCCAATTGTTACTACTGTCGTCACTTGATTGACGTTTAGTTTCTACCTGTGTAAAAGCGGATTTTTTTTTCTTTACCTATTATATTGCTATTGAAACGATGTGCTATGTTTTTTCTTATCAGTTAGGTTAATTTTGTGTTACGAGTTCCACTAACATAAAACGACGTACTTACTATAATGCTGTTAACCGATAAAACATGGAAGCGATAAACAACTTCCTATCATAATTAATACCTTATTTTCTCATTCGAATCGCGGAACCACTGATATCGTATCAATATAAAACAGTGTAACGTAGAGGTGTAGTTGAGTAAATTTCGAAACGAAGCTGACTAAGGATGGGTGCAAATAGTACACATAGAGCGGCCAAACAGAGCTTTTTGGTTTTTAAATTTGTACTTTTTTAATTATTCGAAGCAACTAAAGTGTTTCTTAATGTTAATTACTCTTTTGAAGAACCGGTTCTCATCGAAGAAAACGAATTTAGAATACATTATTGATTTTAAATATTCAGTAAAGCGTATCGGCGAAAATATTTTTATTGCCGAATTAGTGTTGTAATAATGTCGGAATTAAAACAAAAATCGGGAAAAGAAAGAAAAACGTTATTTTCAACGAAACAAAAACCGTTAAACAAAACCGATCCCCCCCATCGAATCAAGTATAACTACTCGAATCGCCGTCATTAATAAGGAGCGTATAAATTTCATGGTTACAGCGAACTTTACTACGGCTGTCGCGATAATTCTGGTCGAGATGGCAGGAAAAGAATTTTTAGATGAAAAAACAAAGAAAATTTACCAAATCATTTTTTTAATTTTTTTAAATTTATGTACATAACTTTCATTGTATACAAAGGCGGTATTTTATAATTGAGAGGGTGAAAAAAAAAACAATAATTAAACCAAATATTTAAATGAAATAAATTATTCCGTTTTTTTTTTTTTTTTTTTAAATTATTTATTTCGCTAGAGCATGATGATATTCACCATGGCAAGAAGATCTTTTCGATTGTCTTGATACATTAAATGGGAACTACTATTTCAGTTCCGTAACTGACGCTATTGCTGTTGTAAAATTCAAAATGGTGCATTAATAAAGGATTGGAAACGATTGTGGCCAGTTATAAGGCACGAATTGGGACTTTTTCCTCCCGGTATATCGTTGACATTAGGAATAAATGGATGTGTCGGTCTTTCGTTTCAGCTATGGTTATATAAAAATTCTGCTGTTCGGTTTTTCAGCAGTTCGACATTGTCATTTCCATCTTTTAATATGATGTTATAGCTCGGAATTTTATTCAGTCGGAGATTAGGCGCTACTGTTGAATTTGTTTTGTGTGCCTGAAGAATATAAAGTAACAAATTTCGTCGAATTTTCTAAAGAATTTGCTGAGTGTCTTTCTTGGACAGTTTCAGAAAGGACCCAGAACATAAATAACGATAGTTTTGAAATCCGATTCAATATATTTAAAATTCTTTTCACTTCTGCCGATAAATTCATTTAATCAATTCATTTTATTAAATTCGTTTAATCAATTCATTTAATAAATTCGTTTAATCAATTCATTTGATAAATTCGTTTACTCGGGTTTTTCTCGTTAAAATCCCGACAGAACGAAAAGCTGACTTCGATAATTGTACTAAATTAATGTTTGTTGCGCAGATAAATACTTTTCTATAAATGAATAAAAAACTTTTAAATTCAATATAAACGAACATATTAGGAAAGTCGTTTCCTTTTGCGTCACCGTTAAAAGCGGTAGAATCAACCTGGGTACGTATTAGATGAGACCGAAATTGAATTTGGTGCGGGATGGAACGCGTAAAGAAAGCTTAAATTTGGTGTCGAGAATACCATACTCAGTAAGAAAAGAAAAAAAAAAAACACATCAAAGGCGATTTTACACACCTATAACATATATTTAAAAGAAAACACAATATTATTAAAGACGAGAATGCAGGATAAATCGTAATCACTCGGAAAATACAAATATATGTACGGTGCTGTTTTTTTTTTTTTTTTTCTATTGGGTTTCGTCAACGAGAATATTAACCTAAGAAATGGAAAGAACGAGAAAATAAAACTGTATTCTTAAATATTTAAGAATAGAGAATAAAAATAATTTGAAGGTGGGACTAACAGAAGCAGAATGAAAGGAGGGAATTTAAGGGGAGTAGGAATACAAAGAGGCATAAAATCATTAAAATGCTCATGGAATGAAATATAAACGGAAATATGCTTGAATACATAAAAAACTTTCTGTCAAATAGGACTTTCCAGGTTCGCATTCAAGATGTCTTATCCCTCTCAAAAATACAAGAAAATGGCACACCGCAGGGCTCTATAATTAGCCCAACTTTGTTCATAATTGGTATATCAGATATATCTAAAATCATAGATCCTCCAGTCAAATACGAACTGTTTGCTGACTACTTAGTCATTTATATGACTTCCTTAAGCTTAGATAATCTAAATAGCACTTTACAGTCTACAAAACGAACAAACTGCTTGATTGGGCTTCATCAAATGGACTATCCTTCTCAATGAATAAAACAAAAGCAATCAGATTCAGTAAAAAACGAATTAAACCTCCAGATTGTAATGTCCACCTAAGTAATAATACACTAGTTCAAAGTTTCGATAACATAAGAATTTTAGGACTAGAAATAGATCGAAAATTATCTTTTGGAAAACACATAGAAGACTTAAAAACAAACTGTGTCATAAATCTCTTAGTGTGATAAAAATGGTTTCTCATACCAAATGGGGTGCAGATAGAAAATCTATAAAAGAAACCTTTACTCGGCGCTGACTCTTTCCAAGTTGGACTACGGCTCCGTGATTTGCAGTAGTGCCAAAGAAAATGTTCTGAAAAAACTGGGCACCGTTCAAAATTCAGCTCTAAGACTCATTACAGGAGCATTTTACACCAGCCCAATTGCTAGCCTTCACGTAGAATCAAACATCTTTCCATTGCAACATAGAAGAATTTTCTCATCCCTGAAATACTATAGAAAAATGATTTCAAATTTAACGAATCCTACTTCCGAAAAAACTATTTCGCCAAACTTTATTCAACTATATGAGAAATACCCAAAAACTTCGATGGCCATTGCGAATACGATGCCTAAATACAATTAAAAACATCAACTTCGGCACACCACAGACATCGTAAAGGACATAAGAGAACTAACACCATGGCACACAACCTTTCAAGAAACCATAGCAGACTTAAACCGACGCGAAAAAATGGACTCGTCCTTAACCAGACATATCAGAAAGGTGACTCGCTCAGCTTGGCAAAAAGAGTGGAATCGAATCTCTCCAATCCAAAACAAACTACGCCGCATCGAAAACGAAATTGCCGACTGGGAAACCAACTATTGGAGGACAAGATGAAACAGTTATTTCGAGACTTAGAATAAGGCACTGCTAATTTAGCCACTAGTACATCCTCGACAAGGAGCCGGCGCTCATTTGTGAAATCTGCGCAGAGACTTTCTCGGTAGACCACCTCTTCACATGCAAAAAGTGCGAAACACAGCGAGCAGTCTGCGACATGGTAGGAAAACCTATACCAGAACACCTTTACAACGACAGATCAAACTGTGAAAATGTACTAACATACCTAAAAAATGTAAATATGTATAATAGTATCTAGATAAGTTAACTGTTAAGATGTAATATATTCGTCGCAAATGGCTCCATTGTCCAGCGACAATAAATAAATATATTTAAAAAAAAAAGTTTCAATTTGAAAAGAGGAGAAGGATGATTGTTTAGTGAAAAAGGGTGAACATTCAAATAAAACATGATATCGTGGTCATAAAGAAATTAATGAGAAGAGGATTGAAAAAAACAAAATGGAGTAGGCATGAAAAGCCGAGAAAATTATGTTAGAGTCCACAGATAATGACTTCCCGAAATTTTTTTTATATATACATATCATCATCATCATCATTATCAGTGTTTAGGAAACCCGACGGCTGGTTTACCAGTACCCTTCTTTAGCTTGGAATATAACGGCATTCCAGTTTTCCTCAGCAGAGTGTTCATGAAGATAATTCTAGGACGACCGGCTGTTTTTTCCCCATATTATCTTATCTTCTATTATGTGTGTTCTAATACATTCTAGTTCTTCGGCAAAGTATGCCCTAACTACTAGGCTGTGTTTTAAGAATCCGTTGCAAAATATTTAAATTCTTCATCTTTTATTCCTCCCAGTTTTCTGCAACTTCTCTCTCTGGCACCACATTTTGAATGCTTCAATCTTGTTTCACTCAGCGTTTCCGTGTTGTAGCAAACAACCAAACAAATATTTTAACTAAATTTTTTCAGAAATTTATGGGCAATGATTCTTGTTCGCGAACACCATTTTACTTACTGCAAAATACCACTGCCAATTTCCCGCTCACAATCCGTGTTATATTTTATCGCTTGACCGAAATGCGTGAACGCTGATACTGTTTGACCAACACTACCGCTATCTTAGTCTTTTTTAGATATTAATCTTCATTTCGTGTTTATTTATATTGTCTAACCTTTGCATCGCACGCCGACGATCTATATCTAGTATTTGAATCATGCCATTATAAGCAAATAGAAATTATTTCAAAATACCTGGAGGGAGCTATAGATGTTCTAAGTTCAGTTTTTCTGTGTTTGGTAACCTTAGAATTGTTAGCCGAGATTCCAGTTTTTCGCTAGTACCCGGAAATTCAGTATTTCATAACCCCCTTTTAAAATATCTCGGAATAATAGTGGTTAAAAATCTCGACTTTTATTTCTCACTATAACACGATTACCTCTAAATGTGATTACCTTTACACAAAATGCTTAGGGGTTGTCATTTAGAGAGCGGTGCGTACTCTACAAAGGATTGACTCAGACCTTGTATGGGTATGGTGCCGCTGTCTATGTCAAAAAAACGAGTTTTACGTCAAGTAAATAAGCAACAGAGGAAATTTCTGTTACGTATGTCTTCGTTGTGTAAAACTTCTCCTACCTCGGCAGCTTGTGTGATCTCCTGACAATGGATTTATATCTCATTTGTAGGGCTATAATCAACGAGCACAGGTTAATAGCCGATTTGACATCTATGAAACAATTAGGCTTTCTAGAAAATAACTTTCTTTCCAAAAAGTTATTTAGGAAAGATGTGGATAAAATAATACCGGATGAGTGGCAGAGAGATGGTGGGATAACGACTCCAACATTCGAGTTCTTGCCCGATGTTTCTCTCAGACTAAAGTTGAAAAACAGGAAATTAAATTTTTTCAACACGCAGGTGTTTCCCGGAAGCATGGCGAGTTTCAATCCTACTTATATAGGCTTGGACTTGCCGATGCTCCCGAGGGCATATTTCGTTCATTACACTTACGCGCTTAGTCGATGACCTGAAACACTTTCTGTTTTATTGCCCTGCCCTTGCTTCCGGTATTCGTGACTCCTATAACTTAGAACCTTTACGCACTTCACTTATTCTCGACAGAAGAAACTATGCGGCCTCCCTCGGATATACCGAAAGGGCAATGCGTTTAAAATTTACTCTGTCCAATCAGCATGTCCATCATCCTCGGGAATATTATTCTTATAATATCCAATCTATAAAAGTATATTCAATTCATATTCGTTTTCAGCTCACTCTTTCTGGCAATATATGTTAATATAGTTTATGTTCGATTAGACTAAAAAAAAATTTCGAGTATAAATATTTGTAGGTTAATTAAAATTTTTTCGATCTGGCGTATTCTGAGTATAATTACTTGCGATTTGTGTAAAATTCCGTGAAGTTGCGCGGCACGACAAAAAAAATTCTCGTAGCAGGGCATTATTGTAGAGTTAAATTCGAGGCAATAATTCTCGCTGCTGCGGCATAATTTTTTATGCTCAATCGCCTTCGCTATTTTATTTCTACGAAGAAAGCTGCATTTCTTTGAGCATAAAGTAATTTGACAGGCCCGGACCGCCGTCACTCGCCGGTAATGTATCAGCGGTGAACTTAATTTAGCCGTCCCGAAGTAGAGTAACACATAGAAACGGAACAACGGCAAACGACTGCGTCAATGTAACGTTTCGGCGATTGAAGTTGAAACTAATTTCTATCGAGGAGACCTTACAGCTAACGAAATTCTCGAAATCGCTATTAATTTCTAATTTCACTTCCAAGAAAACTTATTTTTCTTTTCCGATTCAATTTATTTTATAATGAACTTTCAAACAAATTGAAAATTGAAATTTTTTTTTTTCGATAGCGAGCTTTTAAGAGATTTTTCGACTCCGCGTCTTCTTTGCCCCCCTGCCCACCCCCACCGACACCGACCGCCTGTCAACTCGCTATGACATTTTTTTTCCCTTTAAAGGGCTCCTCCAGCAGGAAGAATTGAAAGTCTAAAATGAGTTCGAGTACTTCAATTGTGTGTGCGCGCGTCATTAAAAGTCGCATTGAGAAAAATTAAAACATTTCAATTTCAATTTAAATCGGTAACGTCGGTAAAATATTTCCGTAAAAAATTGTTAATTTACCGGGACTTTTTTTTCCCTATCAACTTGATGGAACTTTTTTCACCAACTTTTCCCACGCTGTTTCATTTTTTCAAAATAAGTCTACCATAACTTGCGCACGATCAACTTAAACGTTGTTAAATTTTATTGTCAAATTTTAAAGTACCCGTGAAAATTAATAGAGCATTCGAGATTATTTTGAAAAACGAATTCGTACACTAGTTGGAGATATTAATCAAATTTCCAGGTTATTGGTGCCCGGTGTGTCTTGTATATCGTATTTACTTTGCCTCTACAATTACACCTTGTATAAACGCGTGCTCCGTATAATTAATCTAAGAATAACAGTGAGATCTTATTTCAGAGTTATCGATGAGGCGAGTCTACGAACATGATAATTAAATGCGGTGCAAAAAATTTTACGAACTACGCCATTTTGAAATAGACAGCTACACATTTCGACGGCTTTTGAGCAATACATCAAATGAGACGAATTCTTCTTTCGTCCGTCTTTGAAAAAATTCAATCTCAAAATTATGTTTTTTAAAGAAACAGAAAAGTCAATAGAAACTCTTTTATCCACAAAATAAGTTGGAAGAAGTTTAGAAAGTTTTAAACTCCAACTCGGTGCAAACTTGTTTAGAAAAATCTGATATTTTCAAAGATGTAAAGATAACAGCGCGCGGGGGGGGGGGCTTCCTCTTTTTAATAAAAAACTACAATTAGCGATTTTTTAAAAAAATTATGCGGTAAATCTGATTAGATAAATTACTGGCAACTACGGCGATGGAACGGCTGCGATAAAAATAACGTAGTTAAAAATAAAGCCTAAAACTACCGGCTGACAGGGGAAAAAAAATAAACCAGGGAAATTATAATAACGGGGAAAAACACATAGAGCAAATATATTGACCTGCGCGGGAAATTTACGGTAAATTTTAAATTTTGCCAGTAACGTCTGATAACAGATTAATAATTTTGCTGAGAACCCTCTTAAAATGAGTAAATTGTGCATCATCGGTATACTAAAAATTATTATTATGTAATAACAAGCGATGTGAGAACTTGGTTGCGGTGTAATCACAATTAATAAATTACTAGGGGGCACCGGAAAAACTAATTATAGACACCGGAGATATTTTAGGAGTTTTTCGAGTCGTCAAATAGGGCAAATCACATTCCGGTTTATTGAACGGAAAATATTAATATCTAACTAGAGCGCGTTGATGACTGAAAAATTACTTTCATGAAATAATAGTAAAAATGATTTGCGAGTTATCATTACAAAAACAGATTTCAAAGATTAAGCAAAACGACGTACGCATTTACCGGTGGTGAGCAATCATTACACATTATCCGGTATTTAGCGAATATTCGAAAAAAGATATAACGCAGTTGGAAGATAGTTGAGTAATTTAAGAAAAAGAAAAAGAAAAAGAAGTGGTACAGTCATGATGACTGCCGACAGAAGTGAAAGTCTTAAAAATGAATCATTTTGCAAAAAATAACAAAGCACCTATTCTATTTTTGACAATTTAAACCAATAAACAATAATTTCGTGATATTAAATTTCGTAAAATTAAATTTTACAATAAAAGAAACTATTTTCTAAAATGAAAATTGGGGAGAACCTTTTCAGCATTTTTTAAACCAACGATTTCAATAATATACGGTAAGAAAACCGTAATTTCGCATTAGTAAACATGTTTTTAAAATTCAACGAATAAATCTAAAAAATTATTATAAAATTTTATCGAAATTTTTAATTTTAAAATCCGCGACCAAAATGTCATTGAACTACTCGAAATCTGTTTTACCACGCTGGTAAGATAACTTTCTAAGCCACTTTGAAATGCTCATTGCAATAATGTATGGCATAGGTCAAATATTAGAGTAAATAAAAAAAGTAATAAAAAACAAATAATATCAAATATTTAAACGCAAATATTGATACGAATATTGGAAATTGTATTTGAAAATAAATGCTTCATTTTTATTATTCTATATAACAAGCTAATAAAAGCGTGTTAAAAATATTAACATATTTAATATTCACTGTTGTACTGCACTGTGATCCTACGATTAAACAATTAAAACAATTAAAACAATTAAAACAATTAAAACAATTAAAACGATTAAAACAATTAAAACGATTAAAACAATTAAAACGATTAAAACAATTAAAACGATTAAAACAATTAAAACAATTAAAACAATTAAAACAATTAAAACAATTAAAACGATTAAAACAATTAAAACGATTAAAACAATTAAAACAATTAAAACAATTAAAACAATTAAAACAATTAAAACGATTAAAACAATTAAAACAATAAATACTTTCACTGCTGCGCAACCAATTTAATAATAACAAACAATATCTCGACAAAAACAGACACGACAATGTCAATACAACATTTATTTTTTTAATGCAATTAGTTATATAGTGGTTATAAAATTTTCGCAATATTTAATTATTAAATAATGTTCACAATAATATTTACCGGCATCATAAACTTTTATAGTAGTCCTAATACAATTAATTAAATTACCACGTGTTATCTAATTCTTTATATGCTGCAATCGCTTCGGTAGAGCGATAGCGTTATATACGCTCACATGAGGGAGGTGGGGGGAGAAAAGATTTCGCTATTTGAAACTTCTTCTCTGAAGAAATTCAGCGCATTAACCAGTGCCAGGGGCTCTTTGATTCGTAATAATCGTCCGTCTCTTAGAACAGATAGCTGCTTGACGTATTAAAAGTAGTACACCTATAACAGTCGCCTATAAAGTTTTAATAGGAGATTTCTTTCGTAGCAGCACAATTTTTCCGGTTTGGGCGGTACTTTTTAATTTCGTCCAAAATCATTTATTAATTTTGTCTTAAATTTAAAAGTTAATCCAGCCGTGTTGCAGAGCCGCGATAACAGGCTACTCTAGCGGAAGCTTCTGCTGTGAACGGGAGGCCGCGCGTTGTTCATTAACGTGTATTGGGAACAATAAATAACGACGAAGGCGAGCGAAGGAAAGAATTAAGAGGAGAACGAAGAAACAAACGAGAAAACGGCCGCTGATTATGGCGTCAAAGGGAGAGAGGAAAACAGTTCGGCCCGGAGGGAGGTTTGCACAAAGTTTTATTTCTTCATTATAAAGCGAGGCGTTAGTTATGAGAAAAGATTTTTAAAAGATACACCGCCGGAATTTTCTTAAATTCGCCGACAGCCCTCACAGCGGCTCATTTTTATTACTTTCATTTACCATTTTTATTCTTTCCTTTTATTCTGGACCGTATCCAAACGGTTTTTAATCACTTTCAGCTTAATGCCTTAGCAGTTCCTCGTCCACTTTTAATTAATTGTTTAATTGAACATGTTTATATAATACACCGAAAAAAATCAAGTGAAGCTCTTTTCGAAATGCAACATTTATATACATATATGTATGTTAAGTAAAAATGCGATTCCAATTAAAACAAAACTTCTTATCGAATAATTAATGAATTTTAATGAATTTTTCCGCTGGTTTATGGATAACTCTTCTCATTTCGTAGTTCAAGAGGTGTAATTTATTTAAATACGTCGCATATTTTTATTGAGCTTTATTTGTTTTTCACGAAACTAACGGTATGCGCGATTTTGTGTGATATAAACAGTATGCAGAAAACGGACCGATTGTGATCAGACAAATTCGAAATAGAACACAAAAGTCACGCGAACTTTTAAAATGTGCTTGTCACATGCGTATTATCGTGGACAGCTATAATGTTTAATGACTGCACACTTAAGTGTGGGTAGACAAGTCGGTGCATTTTTATCGGAGAACGTCTTTTGGTAACGTCGCAACTGGTAAATCGCAAAAAGGAAAGATAAACGGGACTAGGAGAAAAGGAAAAAGGGGTAAAAATCGGAGTTGTTTAACTTTTACGTTGAATTATAGTCATTATTATGTGTGAAAAATGATATAATGACGTCACTACAGCGAAATATCCGATAGAATATACGTATTTTATAATATACTCGGAGCGGTTTTGCCAAAAACGACAATCGCCTTCAGTGGTTTCCACCAGATAAAATTACTTTACAGGATTATGTAGATCAAGAGTCGAGAAATGATAATATTCAGAATATGTACGTAAATTTTTATTTTAAAAAATTGAATAATTAGAAAGTTAGAAAATTAAAAACTTAAGACTGACCCTAGACGTAGGAAATTTATTGCTGGCTTAGATGTTTTCCCCATTTATAACTAACTACTACTATATTTTACAATTAATATTGTGTTTTTTACGTTATTGTTGGTTGTGTTTTTTTTTGTTTTATTTATTTTTTTTTTTATTTGTTAATTTAAATTATTATTTAATAGTAAAATCTTTTTACTTCATTATTAGTTTCTTCTTTTTTTTTTAAATTTTTTTCAATTAATATGTGAAATTGATGACAAAAGAAAGGCTAGGCGTTTTTTTTTTCAAATTAAAACTGTACATAATTAACGTTATCGTTAAAAATAATTTATCAAATGATGTTAAAATACTTTCGATTGTATTGGGTTACGGCGAAATATTTGATTACGGAGTTTTAAAAAATTCTTTTTCTCACGTTTGAGAAAGAAAAAAAACCTAGTTTTCAAATAATAAATTTCGCTACAGTGATATAAGGAAAATAACAACCGACTGCTGTATTTATCTGCAATGGGCGTATACAATATACTAACGATTTATTAAAGAATTTAATACATATAGAAGGCTCCAGGACTACGTTTCAAGTAATTGAATCTTGCCATTCTTAACGAAAATACAATGTGATCAGAAAATACCTGTACCGGTGAGTTCTCGGAGGCATCTGTATAGAAACAGATTCGGATTTTACGAATGCGATGTTTCGCAGAGCGCTTACTTTAAATTTTATTCCCCATACCCCCAACAAAAAAAAAAAAAAAAAAAAAAAAAACAAGCTATAAAAAAAACACTTTAGCAGCCGGGTAGTTTGGATAACGTACGAACACTGCTGCAGGAACTCACAATTGAAAGTAAAACGAAATCAATCTAGAGTCGTTCATTACCGAGAATATATTTTTCATTATAGTGGAAATGCATTTTTTATGTCCGATACAAAATCCGCTAATAATGTATATATACGTACTTTGCTATTATAGGCTAAACACTTGAAAACAGATTAAAGATGGATCAATCAGATTCGCATGCGAAAAGCGTAATATTTACATGAAATGTACAAACGACTCTTATTAAAAATCAGTATCAAGCGGCGCTGGTCCCATTTTTATAGGCCTGAAATCCGCACACGATAAAGTTGACTTATTACTTTTATATAACACATTAATAAGTTCAGAATGATAACGCGTACAGTTGTGTTTACTGCGTTAATAAATATTTTCTAACTTTTTTTTATAAGTGGGGGGGGGGGGGGCAAATATCCTATCCTATGCCCAAAGTATGGAGGAGAGAGAATCAACATTTAAATGTTATAAAAAATGATGCAATCTGTCTTAATTATAACGGTGGTAGTATAATCGACTATTTGCTCGTCTCATATAAGCTAAACCTATTGACAAGCTTTCAGTTGCGACACATTGATTTCACTTTTCACAAAAAATCCGTTTTTTCCATCAAATTAAGTTACGAAATCGCACCGCCCAAATTTTTTAAAAATTTTCTTCTTTAATTGTCTGCAATGTTGTAAAATGCCAATTATGGTCGGCTCTGGATGAAAAAGTTAACAACTTTAACTCTTATGTCTTTAGTGTAGTTCACTGAAGTCAAATTTTATTTGAGGCTTCTGTGACCGGTTGGTGGAATGAGAATTTACGATACATTACGGATAAAATTAATTCCGTTCGAAAGAAAAAATCTAAATGCATAGATAAGTTTAAATTGTTTTTCATTAACAATACCTAAATAGCTTAACGTAATATATAAAAAAAAAAGATATCCAAGGCCAAGCTTATGCGTTGGAAAAACAATGTATCAATGAAAACGCGGTTTGGAGGAGACCTTACAAACTACTGGTTAAAGATAGGATGGGGTTGATTAAACCTGATACTGGATCCAATCAGCATCCTGCTCGGATACTAATAAAGGTGGGTCCCTGTAAAACTGATAAACTTTTAGTTTCGTTACGTTTGAATACGTCTCCTTCTTTTAGTAGATATATGTTGGACAATATCATGAATAAATTGCAAAACAGAAAAGTATCCGTTTACGATAAAATTAACAATAAACTTATTAAATTTTTAAATAAAAAATTCCCTCATTTTTTCTTCACACTTTTTCCCAAATAGTATCGTCTGCAGGTTTTCCCTTAGCGATGCAAAGTGGCTGATATTAGACTCTAAACCTGGGGAAAATCGATATCTCTTATTAATACTGCCTCATATGCTAAACTCTATCGTGGCAAAGAATTTGGAAGGTTTTCTTTAAATTAATTTTATGCGAAGTGTCTAGTAAAGACCTGCCCGTCCCAATCAATTTTGTTTCCGTTCAGGGTTTTCTTTGAAGGGTTTAGTGTTTAAACTAGTTCGCGAAATTAAGTTCCCACAACTGTCATCTCAAAACTTTTGACAACTGTAGATGGTTTACAATAATGAAAATATCTCGAAACCTAATAATTTCAATCCCTATTTAATCAATTTAATTACTTCATTGATGGAGTTTGTAGGTCTCGAGCTTAGAACCTACTTCAAAAAGGTTACGTGCGGTGTTCCTCACGATTCCATTCTTGGTCCCACTTTGTGGAATTTGCTCTACTCTCCGTAGTGCATAGTTGAGTTGAAAAATTTTGCAAATCTTTTGATAATAAATATGAATTTATTTCGTATGCCGATGACTTTTTCCCGGTCTCCGATGTGCACAAAAATTATCTTTCCTAACAGATCGAAATCATTTCCACAAATTACCTTCAAGAAGTTCTTGGTTACTTGGATTTAGCGTCTCCGTTCCCAAATGCAGTTTTTCTATATTTAGTGACCGTTGTAACTGTTAAGCAGCCAATTCGCCCCTTATTTCTGTACCCTCAGTCAATCGTTTCATTAATTTAAAGAATTTGGGAATAATTGCAGATGAAAATCTAACTTTCGTTCCTCATTATAATACGATGTTCCCTTTAATAAATCAGCTAGAATTTAGCTCAACGACTGAGGTTTAGCTTGCAGAGAACGTTACATACTCCACACAGATTTAATTCAGATCCTGCAATGATGTCGCTGTCTATTTTCATATAATAATTCTACGTTTAGCTAACAAACAGAAAAAACTCGTTCAGAATCGGCTTGCTGAACAAAACTTGTTTGATCTTGGTGGCTAATGGACTTATATGTTATTGGTAGAGCAATGTAAATTAACTCATCTATGAATCAACTGAATCTAATAGAAAATAACTTTCTAGAAATTTCACATCAACAAAATCTTTCAAAAGTAAGTTAAAAAAATTGATTGCTTGGCGATAGAATGCAGATATTACTGTCAGGAAAACTTATGAATTCGTGCCAGACATTTCTTTAAACTAAAAAAAATATAAAATACGAATATTAACTATAATTCATAGCTGATCTCTGGGCATGGAAAATTTCAATCCTATTTGTTTAAATTTAAGCTTGCAGCGTTCCGAAGTGTACATTAGGCTCAATAAGTTTGATAACTTGTGAAACACTTTATTTTTGAATGTCCTGCCTACCCTAACATCTGCGAATCGTTTAATCTCGCGAACAATTCCACTTTTCTTTCATCTTAGACAAGAAGTGCCATGCAGCGTTCTTCGAGTACGCTGAAAAAGCAATGTGCCGTAAGTCTTACAAATCAGTATATTTATCTATACTCTAAATCGAACGTGAACCCGAGGTAACTGAATTGTCTGAGTGGTGCGGATTTTTAGACTCTTTTAATTACAATTTGACTTTATACTTAATTCATACACTTATTAAATCTTACACGTATTACAGACCAATCGTCTCCATCTAATAATCTAAGTACACCTTGCAGCGAACTAACACGTACAGTACGTTTATTGTTTTTTTTATATATGTATTTTATTTTGTTGCAATTACACCTTTCACCTATAGCTCGGGAGCTGATCAACATTTTTTTTGTTAGGTATTTCAGGCACTTCGAAAACTTGCTCAATACGTTCTTTAGTAATACCTAAATGCGAAAAGACAAACCTGGCTGAAGTGTTAGGGGGCTTAAGCGACCCTTAAATTTTTTAGAGAAGGGAAAATTTTTTCGCAAAAAATATATTTGAGGCACGATGAAATTTTAACATGTTAAAATTTAGTATTCGAAGAGTTAAATCAAAATGGCAGATCATTTACCCGGGGTAAAAGTGTTGCCACGTGCTTGCAAAAGTATATTTTAAAAAATCGAAAAAATGTACTTAAGGCACGATGAAATTTATACAGGATAATACTTGTGGCTAAAAACAAATATTTACAAAAAGACAGGTCGTTTCAGTGGGACATTTTACCTGTCAGGCGATTGAGAATGTTCAACGTGAGTGTGAGTGAGTAGCGTTATGGGTAGGTTAATGTTGATTCTTCTTGCATTTCTTCAAAAACATCGTCTTCTAAATTGTTGAGCAGAGATATATTTTGATAAATTATATTAACAGTGTCGTGTGATGTGCCTTTACCTGAGGCAGTGTCAACAAAACGATCGAATTTGTACTCGTATTATCTTGTAAGAGCATCAATTCCTGGCGCTTTTATACAAACATATTGTTTTTTTTTCAAAAATACACTCGCTTCATCCGTATTATTAGTTATTATACACAGCCTAGCGGCAGTCAAACCTGCCGTTTGACTCCAAGAAATTGCTAATAAAATAAAGATTACACAAAACGTAATCAAACGTTCTTTATTAAAAATTAACGAAAAAAATAAAAAATTTTCCCGCTTATAAAACAAAAATAGGCAAACAGAAGACAACAGTTGAATTCTGGTCATGTAGTAAGAATGAAGGATGACCGATGGACCTATCTTTCTGGCTTCTTTCATATTATAAAAGCAGACAGGGGCGTCAGCTGACAAGATGGAGGGATAATTTTAATAATTTCTTGTTTAATAAAACTTTCGAAGAAAGTAACTACAGACAGAATTGAATGTGAGAGATTGCGTGAAAAATTTTCCCATTATGGACCGAGAAAATTTAATATTTGGTTGTTTTATTATTATTATTATTATTATTATTCCTTGCCTTCTTCTCCGCTTTTCGCAGGTTTAAGCTGTAGCTTCTCGGGCATGAACCAGGCAGAAGTACATTACGTTTCTTTAAACATTCTGCATATGCGAGTGGAATCTATGATGACTGATTTCTGAATACCGTCTACCAGGTTTTTTTTATAGTTTAGATGTAATTCGACAGTACCTTTCCTTACCGTTACTGGCACGACCGCCATTGTTGAATAACGAATGGTATTATCCTAGCCCTATTCATAGCCCGAAGTCTTTTAACCTCCATGGCTAATTCCATGTATTTATTAATTTTCATAGAGTATCTGTTTTGCATGTTTTCGTTATTCACAACTGTAATATCAATAAAGGCCACATGTTTATTCTTCTTATCGACTAACGTTATATTATCAGGTCGGTTCGCAGCGACCTTTTTATCTGTTATTATTGCATGTCCCGGTATATCTTACGCGTTTCATTTTCAGCGGTATCAGGTTGTTTACATTTGTAATACGGTTCATTATTAATACCGTGTAATTTGCATATCTCTTTATATATAATCATAGAAACATTATTACGTCTGTGTGTTTATTGCGTTTGTGTCAGCATGCGGCTTCCTGCGAGTATATAATCTATGGTTTCCAGGTTTCCGTTACACTTTCTACAGTTTTCGTTTTCTATCCTTTCTTTTAACATTTTCTACCTATATACACGTGTTTCCCATACACCATTCTGTATTGCTAACATGTAACCCTCTGTTTGCGGATAAATCTTACCAGCCGCTAGCCATTTGTGCGTGTTTACTCTATCCACCCTGTTTTTGTTTATCGCTGCCCAGTATATACCATGGAGGGGTATTTCATTTAAGGTGTTGCGCATGTTCTTTTCACCGTTGTCAACTAATACCTGTATTTCATTTGTTACTTGCGGAGACATTGTTATTAATATTATTATTATTATGAAAGGCAAGAATTCTAACTCTGACAGTTCTTCTTGGATTTTTAATTACTCTTATGATATTATATTGCGAAATGCGAGAAGGGTATTCTTCATGTGGTTCTTTCCATATTTTGCAAAAATCGAACCAGTCTCTAACATTAATATTGAGCTAATACGCAAATTAATTTAAACAGCAGATAAACAATTACAGCCAAGCATCGAAGAGATATTACATTTATTTAAAATACAGATTAATGGAGAAAAAGCAACCGTTTTCTTTTATTGGAAAAACGCACGAGATGTGATTCGAATAAATTATCAAACTGTTAAGTTTCAAGACGGTAATAAATACACTCGACTATTCGATTAGACCGGCGGATAAGATGCAGGCGAGATACAAAAATCGCAGACAAAGCAACGTAATTAGAACAGGGCCGGAAACAAAATCAGCACCGCATCTAGGCTTCCGATGATGTTATAAAAAACACTGGTTAAAACACGACTATTCGGTAAGTATTATGAATGTAAAAAACGTGTAAATAAAAACCGATAGAATAGAAATAAATTTGGAACTTTTGGAATCCGTTCGGAATTTTTATATTTAACTGTAGTACAAATACAAACGAAAGCCAGAAAGGCTCAAATTTTTCTACATTAAAAGTTATCGGCAAATAAATTTCAAAATTGGAACTGCGATAAAGGATGTACATGAAAGCAATTGAATATTCTAGGATCATCGATAACGAACGATGAACGATAGTGGACGTTCTACGTTCAATAAACCAACGACAAAGAATTGCAAAGTGTACAGTTAAAAAAAGATCAGTGCTTACCGGTTTAAAACACGACATATTGAACGTGTATATTTTACAGTTGATGCGAATTGGTAGAACAAAAAATGAAACGTGCAGCCATCGATATTATTTTAAATAATGAGCTAGATATTACAAATGGCCAAACTTTCAAACAATATAGCTGAGCGGAACAACGAATAATATTAACAAAATCTCCGCAGCCACCTTTTTTCTGTTGCGAATAAAGTTCAAATATCGAACGTGTTAAAGCTGAACTGTTATACAATCTGTTGAACTATTCGCGATAAAAGAATTTGTAATGTCGAATGTCAATTATATGATTTTATCTTACTTTATTGCTATATATTAACAAAATCATTCGTAAACAATAACAAAGAATATAGGGTAGGAACAAAAATAATCACCGTAAAGGTTAACATACATATATAAGAAGTAAGGTTATTTTCAAATGGTTCCTGTCCACGCTGGCGTATTTGGTAAAGAAGCAGTTGACAATGTAACCAAAAAGATAGGGCAGACGCCAACTGGTAACACTGTAGGGTATATACGAAAATGCGTGTGCGAGTAATTGGCCAACTGGTAACTGGAACCCAATCGATAATGACCAGTTCTGTTGTAATTAATAGCCAACCATCAAGATAGCTAACAAATCTTATAAAAGCGAATAATTTCGAACCCAGTATGTTTTTTAACTTTTTCTCTAGTTAACGTAAACTTTTATTTATTTTTTCGCGAGTCGGTAAAAATTGTTAACAAGTACCGAACTGAGATGACACAGTTCGAATCTTATCAAAAAACACGAAATATTATTATTCACTTTCACGGAAAAATATTAAATTGTTAAGCCTGCTATTTTATTTACATCATTGAGAATATACGTTAATTATTTTTATAAGAGAACATTTGTAAATTTAATTTATCGGTGAGAAATAAGACATTAAAAAATAAAAATAAAAATTTGGCAGTTAAATGTAATAAAACAAGATGAATTAAAAATTTACATTTGCGTAATAATAAATTCAAAACGTTCCCATTTTGAACTTTAATATCATCGTGATAAATTTTTCTCACAGCATTCCTGTGAATATATATGTATATAACTCGGCCATTTTGGCCTCGCAAGGGGGTAATTCATAGGCCGGCCTCCATTAGAAAAAAATGTTCCAATTTTATGTAACGAAAAAATATCCCAAAAAATGTCCCAATTTTACGTAACACGTTTGTAATATTTTAATTTTTAACGACTTTCAAAAAGAAGGAGGTTACGTTCGTCGCGTATGTTTGTTTTTTTTTTTTTTTTTACGTTTGCTTGAGCATAACTCATATTTATATAGACCGACTTTATTAATTTTTTGCCCATTAGGAAGAGTACCATTCAACTTAGGTACCATGTGAGTAATGATGAAAATCAGTGAACACAAATTTAGTATTCGTCAAAAAACGTGAAAAAACGTGATCCCTTTGGATAAGTTTTTTTTTTTCTTATTATTTTTTATTAGTATAATAGAGGCGGTTGACTTAAAATACTATCAAACGCTTCAAACTTTTCTACACTTGTCGTTTTCGAACCGAAAGGCGCATCATCTATAAATGTCGGAAATTCTTCGCTATCGTACAGTTCGTCGTCACGTTTCAGTTTGCACAAATCACGTTTACGTTCGGTGGCGGTTTTCGTTTTCGGAAATATAATGAATACATTTCTCATTACTGAACAAGTTGATGAATAAGAAGTCCCACCATAATAGGGAGAAGCATGCATAGACTATATCGCTAATTTAATAATACCATGGGGAAACGCGAGAAAAGTATTTATATGTGTTGTAGTATGTTATGTTGTTTCGGTAGTTTAATAAAATTTATGGTATAAATTATTGGTTGTATTTTTTTTTTATTATATCAAACTGGGACTTTTTTTCGTTATAAAATCTAATGGGGGCCGGCTTAAGAATTATGTTGTAAATTTTGATAATTTTATACAAAGTATAGAAGAGAAAGAGACAGAAATGTAAGCAAGAGGGGTTAGGTCAAAATGCCCGATATATATAGGAGTGTTTAAAAATGTTTGCATCATTTTTCCAAAATTTTTTAAAATTCAAAAAGTTCCTATTCCTTATTAAATTGAAATTTTCATTTGCTAGATTAATATCTATCATGGCGCTCTCTAGAATAAAAACTATCTAATATTAATTTTTTGTTTTTTAAACAACATTTTATTAGACTGACAGGAATTTAGTATATCGATAAAATGTCGCAGGGCAATAAATATAGCGATAAACATGTGTGGTATTACACGATAAAATTACTTTTGTCATGTAGGTTTTCCTATTTGTTTTAATTAATACTGCCCCCCCCCCCCCCGGCCATAAGCGAGTTATTTACCGGTGGAGAATAAAATGGTCGACTTTTTACATAGCCGGAGCATGATAAAAGAAACGTTGACAACCACTAGTCCGGAGATCAGCAGTCTATCGTCGGTGATGAGTCTGTGTGTTAGGGTCGCAAAAAAATTGTCCGATTTTTGTTGGTTACGAGTTGGCGTGTCTTCCTTAATTGCTTCGATATTTAGAGTTACCAGTTAGCCAATTCCCGAAAGATATCATCACTGCTGATAACGGATTAGATTGATTTCTAATTATGTTTTTTTTTTTTTTTTTTTTTCCTACCCTGGGCGCGCCAGCGGCCTTGACCCAACAACATGAAAAATTAACAGTTATAACTAAATAACCAGGCGGTCAGAAATGGAGAGGACAAAGGACAGTAGCAATGGGATAACTGAAGGCAATGGGAAGGAAAGAATATAGGTAGCGTTAAAGGGAGTAGGAAGACCCAAAACTAAAAGTTGGGTGTAAAGAATAGAGCGTTCGTTAGAGAGTGCTGAACATTCGAATAGGATGTGATTTGAATCACAAATACAAGAAGGCTCAGAAGCGTGAAGAGAGCAGAAAGGAGAAGGGGACAAAGCGAATCGAAAGCGAGAAGAGGGGAGAAGAGAATGATTGATTCTAAGCCTAATTAAGGAAACAACAGTGGAACGACGACAGATAGGAATAGATTGAAACCAAGGCAGGGAACTAGGAACCGATTGAATAAGACGGTACTGAGAAAAGCGATTTGAGAATATAGATGGATACATGTCAGACCAAAGTCTGGAATGATTAGAGCGTGATAGAGAAAGAATGTCTGAGGATGGGAAAGAGTCGAGGAAAGGACCAGTGCGGGCGGCTGAGCGAGTCAGCTGAGTCATTTCCCACAATATTGGAATGACTAGGGACCCATAGAAAGTCTGTGGAAATGGAGCGGAACGAGAACAAAGAGGAGACAAGAGATCGGATAGAGAGGATGATACCGTCAGAAGTACAAGAAGGAGGAGAGGAGATGGCTTGAAGAACGCCTTTGGAATCAGAGACAATCAGGAATTTGTGAACTCCACTCGTAGAGGATATGAAATGAATTGCACGAAGAATTGAGATCGACTCGGCCGAGAAGATAGAGCAGAAGGAAGGAATTCTGAAGGACTCAGAGTGTAGGAACGTAGGAGACGTATACGCACCACCCACGCCCCCATCACTCTTGGAGCCATCCGAGAAGATTAAGGCATGGGAAGGAAAAGAAGAGTTCAGCAGCTGAAAGAATTCGAAGTTGACTACATTGTGAGAGGAACAATTAGCTCGGACTGGAAGAGAGGAGAAATTGATGGGGTGCCATATGCTATTAAAATCGAGAGAAAAGTAAGGAAGACTGTTATAAGAAGAAACGTAGGGAGAAAAATTGGAAACACGAGCAGCTATATGCGATAAAATCGGAATTCTATGAGGCGCCAAGCGCCAGTGATTTTTGATATAAAGATAGGAAGGGATAATATTGGATGACAAAATGGGGAGGCGTTTTATTAAGAATCGATAACCGAGGAGTGAACGACGAATGGAAAGAGGTTGAGTGGAAGATTCGGATAGAATCGCAGGAATAGGAGAAGATCTTAAAGCGCCAATGCATAGGCGAAGGCAGGAATTCTGAATTGCGTCAAGTTTCGAAAGGAGAGACTGGAGGCACTGCCATAAATGAAGGAACAATAGTCGAGTTTGGACCGAATAATCGATTTATATAGAATTAATAGAATGCACGGGTCTTCACCCCATCTGAGCGGTGATAAAGATTTGAGGAGATTAAGTCTTTTGATCGAGGAATTATAGATATAATTAATATGTTCATGAAATGTAAGGCGACTATTTAAGAAAATACTTAGATAACATATGGAATTAACAGTGGGAATAGGTGTACCAGATACACTGATGTTTATAAAAGCACGATTAAAGGGGCGGAGAGCAAAAATTATACAGGAAGACTTGGAAGGGGAAAGAGAGAGGTGGAGTGTAGATAGAGCATTGCTAAGATGGGACAATGAATGGTTTAACTCGTTGGTGGCAGAGGACAGATCATCTGAGGTGGAATAAACTAAAATGTCATCAGCAAAAAGGAGAGAGAAAGAGGGAATAGGAAGCGAAGCAATATCGAAAGAGTAAATATTAAAAAGAGTGGGGCTAAGGCAGGATCCCTGGGGAAGCCCACGATAGACGCATCTAGAGGTGGAAAGAGAAGGAGAAGATAGATAAAGAGTTCTATGTTGAAAGAGGTTGAGTATAAGAGAGATAAAAACCGGTGGGAGATTAAGAGAGAGAAGTTTGGAGCCCAGAGAAGGAAGTTGCACATTGTCGAATGCAGAGCAGACATCGACAAAAGAAGCGACAGTAAATTTCTTAGAAAAGAATGATTTATAGATATCTGCAAGGAAGGTACTGATGCAATCTACCGGGCCAAGCCCGGGGCGAAAACCGAACATATTAGAAGGAACTAGATTATTATGCTCAAGCCACCAAACAAGACGGTTGTTTATTAAACCTTCAAAGAGTTTGCGCAGACATGAGGCTAGGGAGATAGGACGGAAGGAACACTGACTTTTTTTCGGAATTGGAATGACGATGAAGTCATTCCAAGACTCAGGAGTAAATCCAGAGAGTAGGAAAGAGTTGAAGATATTCAGAAGGGAGAGCAGCGAGGAAGGAGAGAGTTTTTTAAGAATAGGGAAAGAAAGACCGTCCAAGCCAGGAGCAGAAGGAGAGGTTTTGTTAAGAACGGACAAGAGTTCCTCGTAGCGAAAAGGGGACGATAGGAAATGAGGTTCTGAGGAATTTGGGAGCGAAGGAATGATCGATTCCTCGAAAGTGGGGACATACGGAGGAGCAATAGAGTCCAAGGAAGAGTGAAGTTCAGGCAAAGAAGGATGGGAGAAGTGGGGACGCTCAGAAAGAGGAGATCTGAACGCTTTTGCCATTTTCCATATCTTAGAGAGAGGCGTATCTCTAGAGAAAGATGAACAAAATGATTTCCAAGAGTTCCTCTTGGCAGATTTTGAAATGTACCGAGCTTTTGCGTTGGCTTCTTTGTGAGCTAAAATGTTGGATATTGAGGAACAAGAACGAAAGGACTTGAAGGTAGCGGTGCTTCTTTGGAAGGCAACTTTACACTCTTCATTCCACCAAAGAGAGGAGGCACAAGAGGAAGAACGACCGCGCGAAAAGGAAGAAGGAGGGGAGGAAGCGGAAAGAGCAGAATATAGAGATTGAATGAAGAAGTTGTACTGGGATGACGGGTCGGGAAAATCCAGAATAAGGGGAAGTGAGGAATCCACCAAAGATCGGAATTTAGTCCAATCTGTTTTGGAGAGAAGCCAGTGAGGAGCGTGCAAGGGCCTGAAAGGTTTAGAAGGAAGAGCGTTGTTGAGAGTTAGGAGAATGGGGAGATGATCATTACCAAAAGTGCCGTCGAGAGTTCTCCAGGAGCTTACAAGACCAAGATTCGGAGATGAAAACGAGAGGTCGATTGCACTAGAAGAAGATGGATGTTTGAAGAAAGTAGGAGAACGATCGTTGTGGAGAAAAAGATTATGGTTTAGGATGAGATTTTCCAGAGTCACACCGTTAGGATTGCGCCCTGTGCAGCCCCACATAGGAGAGTGCGCATTCCAGTCTCCACCAATAATAAATGGATCAGATAGGGATGAAAGGAATGAAGACAAAGGAAGACTAGAGACGCTGGAGTTGGGAGGGATGTACACGCAAGCAATATGTAAAGGATTCGGGAGAAGATTTTCAAGTGAAATGTGAATCATGTTAGGGTGGTTGGGAAGGGGCGGAGGAAGAAATGGGATATTGTGGGTGTGATAGGATAGATCGTGTCTAATTAAAATCGCAACGCCACCATACCCATCCATACGGTCAGATCGAACTAGAGAATAACCTTTGAAATCAAGAGATGAGGAGGATTTAAGCCAAGTTTCAGATAACAGCGCTACATGGATATTGTAGAAGTCTAATAGACATTCTACACTTAGTTTATTAGCTCGTAAGCTGCGGCAATTCCATTGAAGGATGTTTAAGGCGCAAGACCGCGACATTCTAGTTAAAAGGAGAAGAGGAATTAAAAGAATGATAAAAAGTAGCGGGAGAAGATAGAGCTGAAATTGAAGTAATGTTTATAAAATAATTGATGAGATGGAAGAAGTTTAGAAAGCTTCCGGTAATAATAAAAGCATAAATACTGGAAAACCGCACTATTCAAAAACAGATTTGAACGTTGAAAAGTACGGATGTTGGCATATCGTAACACAAGATGTGAAAAATTCGGTCGGGGCATATTTTGTTTTCAACTTTCTTCAATCGATTAGTGGGAATTAGAGAAAAAACGATACGTGCGATGTGTGCTGTAGACGAGGAAACTTGAAACATCTGGTATATTAGAACTACAAGAAACAAATTAAAAACAAGGTATACGTATAAACCAGTGAGAAACCCGTCTCTAGTGCTTCATGCGTTGTATAAGTTTATTAAAGTTGCAGGTGCGACAGATGTAAGTCTGTGAAATTATCGTTGTAATTAATTATTATTAAAGAAAAAATAAAAGGGGATATTATTACTTGGCGCTACTATCGATTTACGGAGAGTTTACGAGCGCATTTCACAACTTCCAGCTGTGAACTACGTTCATTGATCGGCAAATGATTTAATAAATTTCTCAGTCGGCAAATAAGTTGACAGCAGATGCCGAACGATGTAATAAAATAATGTTTAGTTGAAACAGATCACTTTGGAAGTTTTATTTGTTGTGAATTTTTTGTTTTTTTTTATTTTTAATGACAAAAGCGTAAAAACGCAGATCTGCTTTTACGAAATTTTAGAGAATATTGGCAATTTTTCGGTTACCTGAACAACTTTATTTTTCAAAACTTCTATTTAATATTTTAAAGATCGCGTTATACGATATTATTCAAATGTTTAAAACTCTGTTACTTCTATTACTTTCAATATAATTTTCAATGCTTGCAAGAATTTGATCACTTTACGAATTTCGTACATATATATCGGGCATCTGCGGTAATGAAGCGGCGGACTCATTGGCTCGGGCTGCTGCCTATTCTCACTTCTTTTTTAAAAAAGTCCCTTCGTCCAATATCCTTCCTCTGTGCAAAGATTTTCATCGTAGGTTTTGGTCGGATATGTACGTTTCCTCTTTCTCTAACAATCGTTCTTTCTATCTATCTGTCCAACCTAGTCTTCCTGCCAATCCGTGGTTCTCTTTGTTTCCTTCACTTCGTCGTTCTGTTGTTGTCTCCGTTATTCCCTTACGCTCTTATTATCTTCCTCCCGTTTTCGTTTTTCGTTGGTTGTCTCTCCATATTGTCCTCTCCACTCGAACGAAGAGCATGTTTGCGATGCGGACCATGTGTTCTTTGAGTGTTCATCTTTTTCTGCTGAGTGCTCGGCTCTCTACTTTAGTTTGCTGGGACTTGGTCTTCCTACTCCGTACTGCGCCTCTTATGTTCTATCTCTTCCCTCTCCACAAATTGTTCCTATTATTTGTTCCTTTCTCCTAACAATATCTGATCGTATCAGGATATAAGTGATTCCTTCCTATTCTAATTGTTTCTGGGTAAAGGTCCCTGGTTGACAAGCCCAAAAAAAAAAAAAAAAAACATATAATGACGTCCGGAATAATCCTGATAAGATGGCTCAGAAATGACGAATGCATCAAAATGTGCAATAATTCTGGAGCGGTTTCGCTTACGAGTATAAATTCGAAATGTTGCACCGATTAAAACTTTCCTCAAGACAAACTTTAGAGTTAACTAATGGCAAGAATAGGCGGAATTACCGTAAAAATCATTTAGAAATTCGTAATTCGCAGCTGCATTAAACGCGAAATTTGAAATGTGCAGAAAAAAAAAAATCAAACAAACAAAATAAAAAAATTACCGATGAAGAATTTAACACCGTTAAACTTTGCGCCTCGGTTGTCGCTTTCGTCGTGTCTGTCGATAGTGCGCATTCCTGCGTTCATCTGAATCGGGTAAGATCTTTCCGTTTACAATAATTCCGAGATATCTCTGGTATTAATCGGTGTTTATATTTACTATCTCTGCTACCTTTTTTTGTTTTCAGCGATCTTATTTTTCTTTTGATACTGCGCAATTCTTTCTATTATTTATTTCTTTTTTTTATCCCCCCCGCCCCGCCGCGCTTTTTCTTGCAATTCTGGCTTGCCACTTTAATGAGTGCTACACAGGCGGTTGGGGGTAGCCCAGGGGCCGCCGCCACTAATAATAAATCAACTAAAGCCTCCTCGACGCGAAAGAATAGTTTACCGCCCGTTGTTGCTAACGACAACAACAACAAACGCAAAACTTCAGAACCGTTATCTCTGTTATCAGCAGCTGTAGCCGAAAAAGAAATTAAACTAATAATATCTAACGAGCCTAATTTAACAAATACTTTTTCAGAAAACATTCAGATTAATTTATTTCCTTCCAATCGTGCAGGTCCGTTCTACGTATTAATTGAAAGTATTGACAAAAACATTACAGGTTTACACCCTTTAGCCATTGCTGAGCGAATTTCTACAAACACCTATGGAATTAAAGAATTTACTTCAGCGGGTAGACATAGGCTTCGATTAGAATTTAATTCTTTATTATCCGCAAACTCGTTTCTCCTTTCGCCGTTACTTCAGGAAAATACACATAATTTAACACATCGATTCGGAGTAATTACAAATATCGACACAAACATGACGGATGAAGACATTATTGAACGATTGGAATCTTCTTGTACTATTAACGGCATTAAACGTATCAAAAAAAAAAAAAAAAAAAAAAAAAGTTTCCGATCAGTTAATACCTCTGCCCTCAATTGAAATCAAATTTCAAGTTTCTGCTTTACCTGAGCACGTATACGTGTCTATAGAATGAAATTTAACGTTGAACCGTGTATCCGCAGGCCCATGTTATGTTATAATTGTCTTCGCTGTGGACACTCTAAAAACATATTCACAAGTAAATTTAGGTGCGCTGGATGAACTGAAAATCACGATACCAATCTTTGCCCAACTAACCCGTCATTTTCTATATGTGTTTCGTGTCATGGAGATCATTTAGCAACTGACCGCTCCTGTCCCGAATATTCTGATCAACTACATATCAAACAACTTATGATTCATGAAAATGTTTCCTACAGAGAAGCTGTAGAAATCAAAAAATCTAGAACCGTTACAAAAGCTCAAAGTTACAGTTCGGCAATCACCGATAACGTTCCAATTCTTATTCATCCGACTCATAATCCTGATACGCGGAATGCGTATCACGTGAATTAAAACATGTACCTACAGCTAAACCTCCTTCATTTCCGTATATTAAGGCTACTCATCCTTTCACCGGAATCAGGAAGTCTTCTTCCCGACCTATTCTTCAGGATTCCAATAATTATAACATCTCTTCATCTAATAGTAATTGTGATCTCTCAAATAAAGTTTGCGATACGGGTTCTCCTACGAGCAATCAAAGCAATATTAACAGGGTTCAATATTTATTCCAGTCTATCCGCCCTTCTACATGAAGAAAATATTATTATCTCCGATCCCTCCGAAATAAACTCTTGTATTGATCTTCTCCTTACACATCTTAGAAAAGTAAATAAACCCTTTGATGATAATCAACTGACCTCTGCCCTGTGGACTCAACAGTCGTATAACTCCTTCATTACTAAGTATCTTAACGTATTTAAATTTTTAAAAATTCATACTTTTGTTAATAAATCTACATCCTCTTTCTGTTTCCACTTTTATACCATTACTACTAAGTATGCGAAATGGTTTTGGTATTTTAATCGCTTAAGTCAATTATTTTTTGTATTTCACTATTAAACTGAACACAAGGGGATTTCTAATGTAATTTTTTCCTTCTCTACTATTTCCGTAAAGATAAAATTATTATTTTCTTTCACTTTTGCTAGCTGTTTCTTCTGGAAACTTCCTTTTAATGGTATAGTGCGGGATAAACAGGAGCAGTTCTTCTTTACTTTCTTTTACCATTCGCTCTCTATACTTCCTTTAATTAGGATAGCTGGTGGTAGAGGGCGATGGCTTATAGCACTATTTTTTAACATAGCCAGGTTGGCGAGGATTTTATTATTGTACATTTATTATTTTCTCTTCATCGTTATGACGATGTCAGTGAATACTTTAAGTAGAAATAGACAACGTTCTATTATTTTCCATTCGACTTTTTGTACACTGCCTGTTAATAGGTTAGTGAGTTGGAAATAATGGCAGTTTTTCTTAAATGACTCAGCCCGTCCCCTCTCAATACTTCCTTTAATTAGGCTAGCTGTAAAGCAGACGGCGATGGTTTACTTTACTATTTTTTATTTTTAATCATATTATTCCGCAGGGACTTCTTTCTATCCTTCTGAACTTCATAAGTGGAAAATTTCCATGTTTCTCTTTTTTCTTCTTCTTTTCTTCCTTTTCATTTCGTTTGTCTATTTTTGTTTTTCTTCCCTAGTTTCTCATTTTTTCCCTTCCTCGCTCCTTTCCTCTTATTTTCTCATTCTTTCTTCTATGCCCATTCATTGTGCTCTTGAATCTTACGAGATTTTACACTGGAACTGCCGCAGCTTGAGAGCTAATAAAAATATATTAGAGCACCTTTTGCAACACTACAAAATTAGCATCGCCCTTCTTTCAGAAACCTGGCTTAAAAACTCCATTGATATCTCCATCAAAGGCTTTAATATAGTTAGGTCAGACCGAATTGATGGGTACGGATGATCAGCAATTTTAATTAGAAATGGTATTCCTTTTTATTCCCATGATATTGTTTCTTCTCTCCCATCTGATCCATCTAATTCTAACTTTGTTCACCAGTTCCTACCAAATATGCTCACTCCTTACACCTTATATCTGCTTACATTCCTCCTAATTATAATCTTTAAATTTTTCCATTATCTTGTTTTTTTGTACTCCCTTCCACATTCTTTTACAGTTGGAGCAGATTGGAATGCTCACGCTCCTCTTTGAGGTTGCTCTTCTAGTAACTTGAATGGCCTGGTCATTGAAGATATAATTGCCGACTTAAATGTTGCACTCTTAAACGACCTTTCCCTCACTTATTTTAAAAATCACTAACTTTCACTTCTTCTCCCAACATTGGCCTTAATTCATCCCGGAGGACCTTGAACAACACTTTTGGCAGCGATCATGTTCCTATACTTTTATCCCTCAATAATTTTCCTTTACCTCTATCCCACAAACCCTTTCATGCTTGTCGTTGGGATCTTAACAAAACCAACTGGCTCAAATTTCGTAACACATTGGACTCCGCTCTTTCAAGTATTCTGACAAATATAGATTGTGTTCAGTCTTATAACGCATTTACACAGTTAATTAATTCAAGTTTGTCCTTCTTTTCTCCACCAATCAAATTTCTTAAAAATCCTAAGCACGTCACTGCTTTATCAATATGGTGCAATAGTGAATACAAAGCCGCATATGTTGCTAGTATATCTGCTTTTAAAACTTTCCAAGCTTGTCCTTCAATCTTTAATTATCTAATCTATAAACAGATGAATTCGAAGGCAGATTTGTTTTCAAATCAGCCAAAAAAGATTCCTGGAAAAAATTTTGTTCCTCTTTCTCTCGTAACACACCCTTTTTGCAAGTCTGGAGAATGACTAGAGCTTTTAAAGTCTTCCGTTCTCACCATCCTACATCTACGAATATTCCTGTGCAATAGTTAATTCCTTTTCTGGACTCTATTTCGCCTTCTTATGTATCTAGCTCTGAAGTACTTTTCTCTTCTTTATTTTCCAATGACCCCTTTCCTCATTTCCTTATTTTACCCTTCAACATTAACGACTTGCGTTATTCATTAAACAATGCTGATGATTCTTCCGCAGGGTTAGACGGTATACCTTAGCGCATTCTTAAAAATGATTTATCCAACCAATTTCTTCTATCCCGATATTTTTAATTCTATTTTATCCACTGGCTTTCTTCTTCCCCCTTGGAACTCCTTTGTGATTATTCCAGTCCCTAAAAAAGATCCTTCTCTTCCTTCCGTACAATATCTCTTGATTTGTGTTTAAGGAAACTTTTCGAAAGTATCCTAAACAGACGTCTTATTTGATGGTTGGAAAATAACGATTTAGTACCTACTAATATGTTTGGTTTCCGTCGTGGCCTTGGTCTCTCCGATTGAATTAGTCTCTTTATTTCGGACATTTATGATTCTTAAATAAAAATTATACTCTAGCTAGATTTCTTGATATTTCCGATGCTTTTAATAATGTTCATCTTCTGACCGTACAAAATAAAATGCTTTCCATTAAGCTTCCATACCAATTTATTTTAGTTGTTATTCGGCTTTTCCAAAATCGTACGATTCATCTTTTTACTTTCTGGTTCTACTTTCAGAACTGTATACTATGCTCTTCCACAGGACTCCTGTTTAAGTCCTACACGTTTCAATATATATATATATATATTCATAATATAGCCTCCCTGCCAATAGAGTCGTTTTCCCTTTTCTTTGCTGATGATATCCCTTTACATTATACTTCTTACGATCTTACCTCTGCAAACGAAGAAATGAATAATTCCTTGTCAAGATTAAATAGCTCGCTCTCAAATTTACCCCTTTTTATTTCACCGTCTAAATCCGCTTGTATTAATTTTACTTATCGACCTATTAACGCTTCTTTAGTAAACTCTTCTGTAAATAAAATTCCTATTTCCTTAGTTAATAATTTTTGTTATCTTGGTCTGTTCCTAAATAGTCGCCTCTTCTTTTTCGAACACATTAACTATCTTCACGTGTCGGTAAATAAAAGACTAAATCTCTTTAAATCTATTCCATCAACAAGGTGGTGGAGAGGAGATCGTAGTACCTTAATTGTCCTTTATAAATCTATAGTTCGTTCCAAACTGGATTATTGTTCGTTTATCTGTAGTAACTCCTCCAGATCTCTCCTTTCTAAACTGGACCGAGTCCAGAATTGCATCCTTCGTTTATGTCTAGGTGCCCTTAAATCAACTCCCATTCGTGCAATACATGCTGAATATAAAGTTCCCCCTTTACCAATTCGTCGATCTTACTTGGGTCATCGCTTCTTTTTAAAGCGTCTTCCAATTTCTTCTTAAAAATTTATTTCGTCCTACTTTACCGTACTTCAAAATTGGCGATTCACTTTCAAAAATTAATAAATGTCTAATCATCTCTGATGCTAAGAGTGTTTTACAAACTATCCCATCTGTTTTTCCTTATCCTTCTTGTAATCCTGTCATTCTTCGTATTCGATTATCCATAACCTTTTCGAAACTTACGACATTCAGATTGAGTTCCTTTGGATTCTAGGCCATATAGAAGGAAATGAAAGAGTTGATTAGTTGTCCCGAGGTGCAGCTGTTAATGGACTCCTCATTTATAAGGTCACTGCTAATAATTTACTTGCATCGTCTAGAAAATTCTATTATAGGTTTCGGTCAGATTCATATCCTTCCTTCTTTTCTAACCAATTTTTTTTTTTTTACTATTCAGCCGTATCTTCCAGTTAATTCTTGGTTTCATAAATTTCCGTCTTTGCAGCGCTATATTATTTCCTCTTTATGTCGGTTGCTTTTTGATCATAGCTTGCTCCCTTCATCTCACTATATCGAGTTTCACTTTCAGACTCTCCTTATTGTCCGCTACATCCTCCCAATGATGTCCACGAATGTAATTCTAACCGCATCCTTTTCGAATGCTCCACTCTGTCGTCTGAACGTTCACTTCTCTACTCTCTATAATAGTGCTGCATCTGTTCTCTCCTTTCCTTCGCTATTTGTTGTCGCTCTCCTTGTTTCCTTCCTTTGATGATATAGCTGACCGCATACTAATCTAAATAATTAATTTAGCGTTACTTTTTTTTCTTGTCAAACATGGGTCAATGCTCTTTGTCAGCGAGCCCTCCACCAAAAAAACACAAAAAAATTTGCGTCGAGAAATAACAACGAGAAACAAAAAGAAAAACAAGCAAAGAAGTTGAAAGAACCGAAACACATATTAAACATGCTCGTATAAAAGGGTGCTGCTAAGAAAACAACCCTGATATCGCGATTTTATATTTAGTTGCTGAGAGTACTGTGAGCCCCGAAGTTGCCGGGGGGAAATACTTATTTTTCCGGGCATGCGATGTATCCGCGGAAAGCTCGCTATTTTTAGGTGACGAAGCTATATTTCGATTTCCTTAATGTAACTTTCGAAATTTGCAAAAAGTTCAAAAAGCGTGAAAAACGATAAATCTACTAGCACCTTTGCGGCGTGAACGTTATAGTTACAAATTTAATAGCGGCTTTAAACGCGCACATTCGAGAAAATTTCTCTAGTTAAGCGTAGCCGAATTGCAAACTTTCAAACTGTACTACCCTCGCTATGCTACAAATTCCGAAATTGCGAAAGAATTTTTTTCCCAAGTGTGCGCGATGTATCGATGGAAAAAGTCCGCTTGTTTTAGTTTTAGTTTGCGTTACATAAAAGAGATTTTCGTCTGTTCTATACTTTTCATTCATTCATGTGATATATACGTGTACAGCCAAATACACATACACACATGAGCGTGCACGATTGAAAGAAAGGAATAGAACAAATTGGAAAATTCTGTAGTACAACTCAAGTTAAAAACAAAATTCATTCTCGAATCGTTGATTGAACTATACGATGTCACCTTACAAGTCGTTTAGCTTCCAGAAATACTAAAAAAAGTTTCGTAATTTCTACAGATTCCTTAGAGCCCATATTCAGGCGAACTTCTTTCACGTTAACACTCGCTCGGAAGTGGACTTTACAAGTCTAAATTGTCCGGATCATTACGACTTCCGACAAAAAGGCAAGGATAATTTACTGGTTAGCGTCTAATCACGGATGGTTGCGATACTAAAAACCTTTATTTCAGATATTGCGATTGTAGCGTGTCAATCCGATATTTGTAGTTTACGATGATTTTTGTTGTTTACTTCGAACTGTAGGTAATCTCGTTTATAATACTGAACGCTGTTAACGAGTTGGCCGGATTGCCGATTAAGTTGTGAATTTCTAGGTAGAAAAAAGAAAGATTTTTTTAAATGTTGTTTTATAAACAGTAGACTACACCAGTAAACGTACACAGGAAATTTGTAATTAAATTTGCCCGCTTACAGCTCCGTTTTATCATAGCCAAAGATTCCACAGTCTGTTACGGTAATAATATTTGTATTGGCGTGTTCAATTTTTTTCAGAGATCCCTTTAAGAAACGCTACCCCGTTAAAGCTATGTCAGCGTGGTATAATGCAGTCGAGCGAGTGCTCTTCTATTGAATACGTCAACATGTAAACATTGACAAAAATTCTAACGATAATAATATCGACTATGATAACTGTTTCAACAACGTTATTTAGGTCGAATATTTTTACAGAGTCACAGTACTGTTTGATAAACGGTTTATGTTGGATATTTTTAAAATTTTTGCAGCACACGTCGATAAATCGCCATTTTGAAAAATTCTTTATTCCGCATTTTTTTTTTTTTTTGTTTTCTTTGTCCGAGAGAGTAAGGGCCCGTATTTGGATAGGAGAGACAAAATTACGTTCCTGTACAAATATTTCTTTCGCTATGAAATTAATAGTTCGCATACTTATTTATGAAGTCCGTATACTCTTATCAAAGTTTCTAATTACTTCTGCAAAAACGCCTTTCCTTATCTATTTAACTGTTAAAGTTTTATTTTCGAACATACTGAATTTCTCTTCTGCTAATAAAAAGCTAAACCTGTTGAAAACTCTATCTCCAACTATCTGGGCCGGAGATTTGATTTCCTTCTATATCTTTCATCAGCTGTTCCAAATTTGACTACTGTTCGAAAATTAGATGTAATCCGAAATTCGTGCTTTCGGCCTTGTCTCGGTGCTTTTAAACCCTCCCCGATTCTATACGACTTTCCTGTCGCTTCGCAGACCTTATTATTTCATTACTAAACGCCGTTTAGTCACGTCCCGACTCTGATTCATTCTTACCTTTACCATTTTTAAGAACTGGCGTTTTACGTTTAAGAAAATGAATTCCGAAACTTTTATTTCTCTCTTTATCTAGTTCATTTTGGCCTTGTGAAATCTCTTGTAATTATTTACCATTTTTTTTTTCCGACTTTGCTGCAATCTGGCTAAAGTATTTTTACTTCTTTCACTTTTGCAAATCCCTTTACGAAGGAATAATTGAAAACAGGAATTTTACATCACCGTCAATTTCCAATTTCCGTCATAGTCATTTTCATTGATGACTCCCTACAAGGGGCTAATGTTGTTGGAAAGATTCTTGTAAACTTCGAAATCTTAACCCCTATCCGAATCTCATTTCGTTCCTCTCCGTTCGCGATCTTAGAAGACGAATTGACGACTGGAACTTTCATTTTTTTTTTTTTTTGTTTAACTCAATTATTTAAGTACTTCCGACAATTTGAGTGCCTTTCAAGCGATCAGCTTCTTCTTCCTGATCATTCTTGTGATTTTATTGTTCTTCATATACATATCTTATTCATTTTCATTTGTTGATTTGCTGACGGTTTCCAGCTTCATACGCACTTGGAGTATGACTTAGTATGATGGTTTCGATTTATTTCTTTAAAAAAAAAAAAAAAAAAAGAAAAAAGGACATCTTTTAATCTCATATCTTTGCGTAAAAAATTTATCTTCAGTTTTGGCTAAGATGTTTATATTTCCCTCTCTTCGTATCTATCCGTCATGTACTTTCTATTCCCCTGGTTCTTCGAGTTTCTTTTGCTTCCCCGTTCTATTGAATCTATTATTCGTCTATACCGTACTCTCTTCCTCTGATTTTCATTTTTTCTTTTGTTCCCAAATACCATTCTTTCTATCGAGCGTTGTGTTCTGCAATCCCGCATGTTAAAACTCGAGCTCTGCATATTTTTTTTTTTTTTTTAAATGGGCTCGGTGTTAACACTGACCCAACCACATAGACTTAGATCACCTAGTCAGATTCTAAGGCGATCAGAGATAGAAAGTATAAAGGAAAGAAGGAGGGGAATAACGGCTGAAGATGGGAAGGAAAGGATAAAGGAATCATTGAAAGGGGTAGGAAGATCCAACGCCAAATGTTCGGCGTATAGATGAGAGCACTCAGGAAAAAGAGCAGGGCATTCAAAAAGGATATGGTTGGGGTCGCATATAAAGGGAGGATCAGTAGAGTGAAGAGGGCAAAAGGGAGAAGGTGAAAGAGAAAAATAAAAACGAGAAAAGGGAAGGAGGGAATCGCCAAGTCTCAGTCTGATTAAAGAAACAATAGCCGAGCGCCGAGAAAAGGGAAGAAATTGGTACCAAGGCTCTCCGTATCTTTTTTTTTTTTTTTTTTTTTTTATTGGCCTGGTATCTTAGCCCTCTCTATTTACGATTCCCCGGCTATTTTTTCGCTTATATTGTCAACATCCATATTGTACCTCAAAAGTCCTATTGTTTCCCTCTCCACAGATTGCTTCTATTATTTGTTTCTTCCGCCTAACAATATCCGACCGTATCAAGATATAATTGACTCCTTCCTTTTCTAATTGGGTAAAGGTACCCCCTGTTGACGAGTCCAAAAAATTTACAAAAAAAAAAAAAATATTGTCAATATCTGACCGAATCAAAGCTTAACCGAGTTATTTCTCTTCTCTTTGTGTTTCTTGGCATCGTGCATCAAAAAAAAAAAAAAAAATTAAAAGTAAAACCATTACGGTTAAACAGATTATTTCTGAAATAGACCGGAGTCTTGAAAAAGTTGAGATAGTTTTATAAAATTTCACGATTTAAATTAGTGTTATTTATTAGGTGAAAATAAAAATGAACATACATAATCAATTAGCAACTTAAGATACATTAATGACAATAGTTTGCGTGAGAAATGTGTATATGCTATTATAGCTAATTCGCAGATCTCCATTATTCGATGTTGATTTTTTTTTTTTTTTTTTGGCGCGTCAGCACAGGAATTTACTTAACGCAAAGGACTAGCAGAATGACGAAACGTAAGAATTGGCAGGTTGTATCAGGAAGCGATTAGAAAAAATGAAGGTAGCCAATACAGGAACAACAGAAGAAAATGGAAAAGCAAGAACGTAGTGGGCACAGTAAGGAGTCGGGAGGCCATGGCCAAGCAAATCGAAATAAAGGATGGCACGTTCGGAGGAAGTTGATGGCGATAATTACGTTTCCACTAATTGCAGTAACGCTACTCTAATGTGCACGAACAATGTTTTCATTTTAATACGAAATCGGAAAAATCATAAAATTTTATTCCGCTAATATTCAGATAATGGAAAATATCATTTTTAATAATCCAAAAGAAATCTTTTTATACATCTTTCTATATGCCAGCTACTATGACAAAAATAAATTGAGTTACTACAGACAAACGAACAATAATCTAGTTTGGAACGAACTATAGATCTATTAAGAACAATTAAGGTACTATGATCTCTTCTCCACCACCTTGTTGATGAAATAGATTTAAAGAGATTTAGTCTTTTATTTACCGACACGTGAAGATAGTTAATGTGCTCGAAAAAAAAAGAGGCGACTATTTAGGAACAGACCAAGATGACAAAAATTATTAACTAAGGGAATAGGAATGTTATTTACAGAAGGGTTTACTAAAGAAGAGTTAAAAGGTCGATAAGTATAAATGTTTAAAAGCCTGTATTTATTTTTCCCTTTATTTCACTCAAACTTTTTTGTTTAATACACAGCATCTTTCCTACTATTCCCGTTTATTATTGTGTTTTTTTTTAAATTTTGACAGTTATTTCTCTAATTCTTCTTCGGAAGACATCTCATTAGCAACATTAAAGTGTTGTTTTTTTTTGTATACTTTATTTGATTTCACTTTACTTTCAAATTAATTAACAAATTAGCACGGTGTCTTTAAATCAGAGCGAAAGTAAGACAAATTTTGGCTGGAAACAATTTAATAACAGGTCTACGGAATCATCTTTCAGGTACCTGCTCCTGATTACTTGATATGCCGTTCTACTTTCGTATACTGCGTTAAATCTACGCGCGTATTTGTTATATATGTAATCGTTTCCAATCTTCTTTTATCTGCCTTTTGTTATTCCACACTAAACTAAAACGTTAACAAACAGTAATTCTAATTTTATTTAATGTTGTTGATTTTCACTTGAAAATTAACGATCTCATTTCATACAGCTTAACGTTTTCCTCATTCATAGTTATAGGCCTGTCACTTTTTTATAATATTTCCAGTAAAAGCAGCGACAGTATTATTATTATTATTATTATTATTATTATTATTATTATTATTATTATTATTATTATTATTATTATTATTATTATTATTATCATGTGCTAAAATCAGCACTGGAGCAAAAGTAAGGCGAAAGGAAATTTGAAACGATTATACCTGTACATAACAAACGATATTAATCAAGCACACTTCCTTCTGATTGGCTGAGACCATTCTATTTTCTCATCTTGTGTCAAAGTGAACCCTTCCCCATGCATGATATACATATACTTATATACATATATATGTATATATATATATTAATTACAACGTAATTCTTAGGCTACCCCACATTAGAAAAAATGTTCCAATTTTGTGTAACGTTTGTTATATTTTATAGGATTTTTGTTATTGTTATTTAAAAAATGTCACAATTTTATGCCTTAATTTTATATAATGAAAGTTAAATGTTCACATGTTATTTTTTTTTTTGTGTTGATGTCAGTAAGAATTACGTTGTAAATTTTGATCATTTTATTCAAAATATAGAAAAGAAATAGAGACAGAAATAAAAGCAAGAGTGGTCAAGGGGCACAGCCCCTTGCGAGGCCAAAATGGCCGAGTTTATATGTGTATATGTATGAAATATAGAATTGTTTTCAAGCTCCTTTTATTTCATTTCTGCTTACTGATAAATGACGCTATCAAGACGCGATAATTCTGACTTTATTTCGCAGTTTTTCGCGGTGGAATAGTAGTCACACAGAGACGCAACTAGATAATACGAAAAAACGTTGTAACTATCATCGATTATTCTAATTTTTATTTATTTGTTTTCGGCATTCACACCGAGTTTAGGCTCGCGTTCCCGGTTTTCTAGAGGACTATCCGTTTTCTACAGTCATCTCGGCAATCTTTAAATGGGCGCGTTTTTCGATATTGAAACGGACTACTGTGAAAGTGCCGAAGCACGTTGTTATTCTAAGACGATAGCTAAGGGTGTTTCGGAAAGTGGCGAGGCAAAAAGAGATAAAGAAATGGAAATAGTGAAGATAAAGATAATCTCGGACTTTGTTTGAAAAATTACTGCGCGAAAAATAAAGCGGGGAATTTTTCGTTATACTCAGTGCTGCGCCATGATAGCTGGTTGTCTCGATTCGTTTTTCGTTATTAACCGAGAGAACGAACGGTGAAAGCGAAATCAAAATAAAAATTGAAAGAAAAATTTTAACGAAAGCGCGAATATTTTATGAATTATTCATTTTGCCTCGCTGCTGCCCATGTACCGCTTCATGTTACTAAACCAAACGAAACACTCTTCTTTTTAGTTCCTATTAAAACCGTAGCCAGCTCGACAAAGCGCACACTTTTCTTGCTTTTAACTCGCTCTTGTTTTCTCTCGTTCGTTTTCATTCGCGTTTTCGTTCTTTTTCGATATATCGTTTTTTCCCTTTTCCGTCTTTCCGCGCGCACAACTTTATCGTGCTTTTTGTTTGCCTATTATACTTCATTCATATCGCTCTCGGCCTGCTGCTCCTGTTGGCGGTGTAAATGGAAAACGGATTTTCAATATTGTACTGGCTGAGAACGGGATTCGTTCAGTTTTTTTTTTCCTTTTTCCCGATTGGTTCTAATTTTACTTGTGAACGCCATCCGCTAATTCTCGGACCGGGCGTCATCTTCAGAAATTTTTAGTAGCCCTGCCATTTGCAGTCCCGCTTTTACGATCTGTACGAAAAGTTTTAAGTGCAGCATTTCGTCGAAAATTGTTCACGTTACAAATGCCGTTTGTCAGGCGTATAAGAATCGTTCTTAATTCGCGGTCACATCGCTTGGAAAATATAAAAATTGGCGCTCCTTTTTGCTTTTTTTTTTTTTTTTTTTTTTTTTTTTGATACCTAAAACTGATAAACAGAATAGTACAAACTGTGTGTGTGTGCGCGCGCGTGTATAAATATACGCACACATATACATATATATATATATATATATTAATAAAGATGCGTTCAAGAGTATTAGGCTTTTTAAATTATTATTATTTTTTTTTTTTCAAACAAGATCGCTAAAAAACGGCAAAAATTCACGAACAACGGAAAAAAAGAATGTGGTTCTGACTAGAAAACAAATTGACACGCCGATCACACCTTGAGCTGGGACTCTTAAAAATTATCTATACAATTAACATTGTCTTAAAGTTACACCCCTCGCTTTACCCTGCCTAGGTTTTGGCGAGCTATTACAAACTCTTCTCTCAGTTCGCTGATACTCGGTACACTACATGGACAGAATCATTTTTAAAATGTTTCCAATAAGGAGCCATTTCGTTTCAAAATAATACCGAAATTTATTGGGTTCATGATAATACGATTAGCCAACATCACATTTTCTTTGTTTTTACGTGGTTTTTAAATTTAAATACACCGAAAGAAATCGCGCTGAAAGCTAAAATTACTTCCGTTCATGTTAATTAAAATACCGTTTGAAAAGAAAAAAAAAGATAATTTTCCGGAAATATTTCGTTTTAATTATAGTCGCTATATATATATATATTATAATTGTTTTCATATATATGTATAAAAGTATACATATTTGTAACAACATTATTTTTCGCATATATAATATTATTTTTAATATTTTCGTAAGTAGTGATTTATTTCACTATCCAAAAATCATACAAATTTCGGAAATATTTCGGAACAAAACGGCTCCTCATTGGAAGTATTTTAGGCTACTGTCTACACCAGTGGTTCTTAACCTTTAAGTGGTGAAAAACCATTTGACAAAATTTCAGTCTCGCCGTGGACCACCAACTATTTGCAGGTAATATATAGTAAATGTAAATAAATAAGGGCGGGGGGGGGGGCTATTCTATCTATTTATAAATAAGTCATGCATAAAATTGTTCAAAGCTAACAGTATTTTAACTTTTTCTACGAAGATTTTACATTACAGAGGTATATGTATTATTTTAATGCGATTTTTGTGATTGCATACTCTTTACTAAATTCTGAATGTTGGTTCAGCGCTACTCAAAGCCAAACGCATTTCGGTGCTTGTTTTTAATTACTAGAAGCGCCGAGAACCCCTGCTCGTATAGATATGTCGATGAAAACAAAGTTAGGTAAAACGTATAGCACTTTCTCGAATCTTTGGGAAAGAAATTAATGTATTTATACTATTTTTAAAATATGATAACGAGCAAATACAAAAATTATTCCAAAAATGATGGCACTGCAAACTGAAGAACCCCACTACTTACTTTTACATAATACGAAATTTTGACTAAAATGTATATTAAAATTTAAATTCGAACATCATTAAAATAGTTATAATAAAATCGATTTAAACCCATTGAACAAATGCAAAAGTATACAAAAACTTAAAATAATTTAAAATCGATATTTCGATACTAGATTTTCTAGACTGCTGTGTATTATCCAAGTTGTTTGATTTACTTGGAACTGGTATTTTGCTTGCTGCGAATTTGCCATTCATTGTTTTTGCTCTTTAATAATCAACTTATTCAGTATAATATTACTGTATCGAAAGTATCAAATTTGTTTGAAAAAATTATTTAATTTCTTTAATTTGTAAATGAACATTAAATATCTATATCTATATATATATATACATATATATATATATACACATATATATCGGCCATTTTGGCCTCGAAAAAGGCTGTGTCCCTTGACCCGTCTTGCTTACATTTCCGTCTATTTCTCTTTTATACTTTGTATAAAATTATCAAAATTTACAACCCAATTTTTACTGGCATCAATACAAAAAAAAAATAACATAATCACAAAAATCCTATCCTAACATTTTACGTTTATCTTTTTGTTTTTCCTGTATGCATTCTTGTACCGCTGGACGAATCATGCTAAAATTTTCAAAGTATTTTCTCGTTATCTTAAGGAAGGTTTAAAGGTAGTGCTGAGTTTTCTACTCGCTCTCCTTCATGAAATATGAAGTTTTAAGTAGTTGAGATGCCATAAGCGGTACACAAAAATGCGCATACGAAACGAATAAGAAAAAAGTTAATTTTTATAAAATTTCAGAAATAAAATGATTACCCTATAGTGTGTAAATAATAAACTCTAGATGATATTTTATTAATTTCTGGCGTAAGTAAATACATAGATTTCCGTTACTTCTCTTTTTGCGTTACTGAAATCATTAAACCTTCATGACACAGGATCTAAACATACAACTTAGGCTAGTTGCGATATTGCCCATTGTGGAGAGTTAAAAAAAAGGCTAGTGTTTTCTATTATTTTGTACGGCGAAATAAAAAGTCCGGTAATGAAAGTAATAATATTTTTTAATCGCTGTAGCTTGCTGTTGTGGTAATGAATTAATTTTAATAAAATGCCCGAGACGAAGAGGTTGAGCGTTATGAGTGAACAAGATGTTTTCCTAAACGTGCCATTATGGGCAATCACTATGTGAAGAATTCAACCCCTTCAAAATGATGGCTGTGTGTGCGGTTTAGTTAAGCGAAATTTGTGTTAGATCACGACCGACAGGTTAAAGAAAGATCGATAATATTTAATGAAATGATGAAACGTGAAGATCATTTTTTGTTGGCGGTAATAAACCTGTTTCCGTCAAAAGACAGAAAGAATCTTTACATAAATATAATTCCGAAGAAAACAAAAATTTTTCGTGAATTTCCAAGGATAGATTTAAATCCGCGGGTAGCAGCTAGTGCTTTAATATGTGCGCATTTTCATTTACGAAACATTAAGAATCACCCGTAATCGAATGATTTCAATTTTTTTCGAAGCGTTCTCTAATATTTTCTGATAAGAATTCTCCAAGAAAAATATAAGTAAAGGCAAAATCTCTCTTCTTCGCTCCATAACGAGATTCGGAAAGGGTACATCTTGTGTACATTTTCGCAAGCGAAAAACAACAACAATATGCAATAACAAACCTACCTTTAAAATTATCTTATGTCATGTTCCTATTTTTAATACTAATTTTATCCGCAAAACTTAAGCTGGACTAATCGAATTGTGACATTTTATGAATGAAATAACGGTGACTACCATTAAAAGAACGATCGTGCCCAAAAAAAAAAAAAAATAATAAAAAAAAAAAGAGAAAAAAGAAAATCTCAAAAGCGATTATGAGACACTGATGAAACAATATCGGTTATTACTGTACAAATTTACTGACTCCGTACACCGGTGTGTCAGAGTTACATTATGATAGATGGAGCGACGACAGATAATAAATCGCGATAGATTGAAATAAACAACGATGTTTATAGATTTTACCGGTGCTCATATTGTGCTCGTAAATTCTGGCTGCCACAAAATCATATTGTCGATTACTTTATTTTCAGTAAGTGAATTAGCTCCTATAAATGTTGGCATACATTGAAAAAGACGCTGCGTAGCGGAGATTATAGTATTTTACGCTTTTCGCGATAATAAAATTAGTCGATCTCACCACCACTCGTTTACCGTTGAAATTCTCCATTAAAATTTCACCGGAAAATTAATTCCCAAGACATTATATTATATACGAGCGAGTAATCATATCTCAACTTGAAATAAACAAAGATAACTTACAAGTTTAACGGCTAAAGTATTCAGAACAGTTTAAAATTTCAGAATCACTTCGTATAAAACCTAAAGATAAATTATCTAGTTTTTCACTAGTTTTCAATAAATTATATATAATAACAATATTAGACGTACCTACAAAAAGGTATAAGTTTATTACATAATATATATATATATATATATATATATATATACATAAAATATTGCCTACGGGAGATTCGTTAGTGTGTTACAAGGTTTCATCGAAGACTTCTGATTGCGTAAGGTATGCAAAACTACGAGTTTCATGTCAACGATAATACTGGATGGAATATAACTGTTAAACAATTAATATATTAAAAATGATAACACCAACATGTTTCGGAGACACTGGTCCGTGTAGTCATGGTGAATATACCACTTAGGCAACTGTTAAAATAGTAAATTATTGTGAATTGTGTGAACTTATTTTTAATTAAGAATAATGACACGCTATTGCTGTTGACATTTAGAACGTATTAAATGTATAAAAAAAAAAGCTGATAATTTTTATTTACATAACGTAAGGTAAATAAGACGAAAATTAGATTATTATATATATATATATATTTGTGCGAATTTCATAATGAGCAATTTAACGTAATCGACCAAAATTCAAATAATAGATTAATTAATTATGTCCGAAATGTGCACCGAGACCAGTTAGTGCCACATTTGTACCGAATTTTTATATAAGTCAATTTTTAATCGTGATACTTTTCAGGATTATCTTTATTCGAAAAATTTAAGCAATCTCGTAGTTACGTGTAATTTTTGAGAGCGGATGAAATCGGAATAATCGAAGTAACTTATGTGGTAAAATGAAGAATATTAACTGAAAAAAACGATGCTAACGGAATATTAACTGGACCAGATTGTATTTTTCGATTTTCGTGATCCGATTTCTAAAATGTTCCCCATTCCTGCTATGCTTATTAGGCCGACTGTTACGAAGATCATCGGCACGATATAAATTACCGCGAACATTACTAGTACGAGACTGATGATAATCCGAAGCAAGCTTTAATAACCATGCATATATAGAAAAGTTAAATGCAACAAAAACTTGGTATGGTAAAAATTCGGTGTTTCCTTTTTATTATTCGCATTTTCCTGTTATTGTACGGATTTTTCGTCCTTGTGATTCCATAGTCAAAATCATTTCTCTTCAAAAGCATTTTTAATTTGAAATAAAAATTAACAACTACCTCAAGTCTTGATAGTAGTTGCCGATCGGCATGTAAAAAAGAAGGAACAAAAATGATTGCGTTGAATTTCGGTTGCTAAGTTTTCGCTAAAGCGTAGAACAGAAGAAAGATTGAAATACGTAGTAGGACCACCATTGTAAAAAGGTTTGTGCATTAGGAAGTTGCATAATTGATATGTTCGCTGTGCTTTACGGTCAATAATTAATTCGAACTTCTCGATAGAATTGCAAAATGCTAGTCAAGTTTAAGTCGCTAATATTAAATTTTGGCAATTATTTCTGCACGATGATTTCTTCATCATGTGCAAGGTGCAATGGCCGAACTTCAATACGATGCCATCTAGAACACAATGTATGTTTACAATAGTTTTATATAATTGTGGTGCTTGGTGGCTCTAACTGCTTTTTAAACATCCCGTGTTTCTTCTATTCCTTTGTCCGTTTGTACTGTGCGCTCTGTAATTGCAGATGTGGCCATGGTATGGGACAGCTAACTCCTTTTTAACCTTCAGCAATGTCATTCCTTTTCTTTTCAGGATGCATACGTTTGGCATTTTTCGACGTTGATTGTTATCGTTTCTCCATCCTTGGTATAGCATTCTTTGTCAGATTCCATTCCTTGTTACTCCTAATTGCTGCTATGTACACGTGTTGATGGGTAATCATCTATTATTGGCAAGCCCAGGGAAAAACCCAAACAAGGGAAAAAAAAAAATACAATATAAATTACGAAACGTTTGAAACTTTCGCAGTGATTAATCATAGTGAAATAAATTTACGGACAACCGCGTAAAAATCTTAATGTATTTAATACTCAATAATACAGCGCTTAACGTTTCGGTCAGCTTATACTGACCAATGACTGAATATTGACACGGGTCGTCGCGATAATCTCATTTGGCTTCCGCCATGGAAGTCCCAAGTTTGATCCCAGGTGACGATAGAAATTATTACCGGATGAAAATAACCGATAATAATATCAAATCCAAGGCAACGGCAACGTGCATATATGCGCGCTAGTTGACGTATAGAGTAGGTAGACATAAGTACTGCATTTGCATCGCGATTAATTAAACAATCACAATACCAATATTTCAAGTGCGGTCTTATGTCTACACTAGAACACGTTGCATATTAACGATTGCAACGAAAATATTACTCGGCAGCAGGTATAAAATGCATCTTCTAGTTTACCTCGCTAATACGGGAAATGTTAGGCTAACCTATTTCAACAGGGAATGCCTACATCCAGTAGTGGATTGAAATAGGCGCATAACGCGGTAACGTGAATGCTGACATGATATAAGAATTATGCTTTCACCTAATTCGAATGATATCCACTTTGCTTCTCTGTTATTGGATTCCTATGGTAAAATATAATCTGATAGAAATAAGCAAAAAGAATTAGCTGTTCGAATCGGTATCGTAATTGACCCATTCGATGAGGTCTATATTGTTACGGAAAATGTATTGCGCAAAAATTTTGAATTTCTATGACAATTGTTGAATTAAGCGGTGTAATTCTCGAGAGATGTTAAATTGAGTATCAGGTATTTGGTTCCATTGATGGGATAGTAAATTCTGATGAAGTCCCGTATTTTTGAAATTTCTTAACAGTTCGAATACTTCAGGTATAGGAGCGTCGTCGTAAAAATTAATAATTAAGATTGGAGCATTGATTATATTTCTGCGAAATAATAAAACAGCAAACACGTGTTATCTATAAATATTAACTTGAAAACAGGTAAACCAAATTTTTAACATTCAATGGCCATGATAACTGCACCGGATGTAAGATTCTTAGGAAAGATAATTCATCAGTTTAATTATTACTACGCAAAAATAAAAATGACCAAACGAGAACATATTCTAAGTTTATTATACTCTAGTATTTTAACTGAGTGATATTTTCCGATTATTTAAGGACAACAGTTGTTTAGATATTGAAGATACTTACGAGAGCTGGTTCGAAAGCTTTCACAGTTCGATTATCTCCATTCTGCTGTCAAAAGAATGTAATGTAAATGGCCGGAATACACACGTTTTGCGGCTTCACCTATCGCGCGTTGAAAATCGCCCAATAACGAACTTTATTCAAATACCACAGTCGGTGATTGAGAGCAAGCAATTTTATTCATCGAGCATTTTATTGTTCGAAGAAAAAAGGTAAAACTTCGAACGAGAAATGAATAAATTTTGCTACAATCGTTTTAAGTACGCGAGGAGGAGGTTTTCTCATCAGATTCGGCGAAGATTTTCGTCGCTAAAGAGAAAATCTCGTGTTGGTGACGGCAATTTTTTCACTCCGGCTAAGCGACGTAATTATGCTTTCCGTCGCAAACGTGTATTTCAACTATTTTTGTGTAAAGAATAAAAATAGAAAGCACCGGATTCAGGGAATGGTAAGGTAGTAAGGTAAAAAATTGCTGTAAACAAGGTTCGCTTTCTTTCCGAACCGATTTTATCGATGTCAGAAGCACCGCATTAGACCCATACGTATATTAGTAAATTCTTTGTTTATCCCGTCACGCTTGTATATTCAACACTTTGCAGCAGCCGCAAAAATAAACCACAACAACAAAATTACACGTTTACGTTAATATCAGAAAAGGATTATTAGGCGATTTTCGAACTAAAGTCCGCGAACTAGTTCGTAATTAACCTCTTTATTCACGCGCACAACCTATTCGCGGAAGTGCCGGAAGAACTAAGGAAAATAGTCACAGGACCGTCGTAGTTGGCGAATATTTCGTTTGTCGGTTGTTTTTTTGTTTTTTTTGTTGTATTTTCCTAATTTCGTTACAAAAAAAACAACAAAATCGTAATCATATCGAATTTTCTGGTCACGTTCTAGCTTCCAAAAACGAACAAACATACTTTAGGGCGGAGAGATAAAATTTCTACGCTTCATGTTGGAAAAATTTCCGCGCTAATGATTTGAAATCTGTGTATTCATCGGCCGTTCTGAACACAAAACACAAGATCAAGTTCAGACGGCGGGAAAAGAAGAGTGCGAGGAGGCTTTCAGATGTAACTGAACTAGTAGCGCGCAAATATTCCAGCCTTTGTTCGTAGGTTAATTCTCGCAGAAAATGATCCTGTTAAGTGGTTGTTTGAAGCAAGTATACCCGGTAAAATGCACCGTTCACATAAATGAGCGACGAGAGCGGCGCGCGGAGGGTTAAATTTAAGCGATAGCGCGCGCTAAATTAAGTCCGAGATGATTGTTGCCAGTCTCTTACATTTGTCGGTAGACGGGCAATAGAGTCGCTTATCTCAGATAAACCGAGTAGTAACGAATATCTTCAATAAACAACGGCGACGTTCTAGCCGGTACAGAAATTTACGAGCGCTCTTCGAAGCATCGCTATCACCTCTCAGAAGTCCTCTTCCACCAAACAAATACCGTTCGCCTTCCGAGTGTTTCCCCTTTCGGCGATTCCAGCTCCAACCGAACCCAACTTAACCGAACCGCTAGCAATAATTATAACGAGGGCGACGATGATGACGATTACCGTATATCATTGCCGGTAGCCAAACTCGGGCAGATTTACCTAGCAGCTCCTCCGCCGCTCTCGCCGCCGCCGACACATAGCACGCAATTTCACTTGAATGTAACTGAAGTTATTATAAACTCCGCAGATTTCCATTTCTATTTCTTCGCCACCGACTTGTCCCGTGCGTGCTCCTATTTGTATTTAGATTAAACTTATCGACCTGTGTACACGGCGAACGCGCGCGATTTGCACCGAAATATCCGAACAATGGGAGCAGAACGTCACCGGCGCGCCGCGGACCTACCTTTGAATAGGAGGTGTTTTACAACTACTCAAAGTCTTTTCTGGTGACTTTTAAGCGTACGCTCCCCCCCACGTCCCTCCCACCGGAAGATAACAATGCGGTTTTGCGAGTTTACCAGTTTAACTTCTACGCTCCGTAGTAATTGACGAAGCTCCAGATAAATGTCCGTCTTAGTTCGCCTCCGGACATTGAATCAGTTCAAATATTACAAAAGTCTCCATCTCTTCTTCTCATTATTACTATTATTGACACCTTCAATTGTGAAATAGCTGATACTGCTGATGATTTTCGAATATTAAAGTTCGGAAAAGTAAAGAGTACAACGCGTGCGGAACCTTTTCCCGAGAATAATAAAACGGAAAAGTAGCATTTAATGAAAAATAAACATAAATTTACCTTTGAAAGAAAAACAGAAAAGATGAGGGAAAAACAGCACCCAATAACGTGGTTTTAGAGATAAAGCAGACTGCTCAAGAAAATTATTACATAAATGAATCCGAAAATACGGCATATATATATATATATATACATATATATGTATGTATCGAAGCCGGTTTCCATGGCAACCGGATTTTCTTTGATGTTGTACTCGGCGTTATTATCTCATTATAAAGACTAAAATCTCCTTCGACCTCTGGGATCCGAGTACTGCCGATATCATTGGTCTCTCGTATTTGCGCTGCTGATTGCGTTTATCTATTCCGTTTTGTTTATTTTTTATTAAAGTTTATTTATTTTTATTTATCATTTTTTTCTTTTCTTTTTGGCACTGTATTACGCTCTATTTGTTAATTAGTTAACGGAATAAAATACTGCATAATTCTAAATAACAAACGCTTTAAGAATAAATACAGTTATCTCGTTCGGCAATATTTTCCGTCTCAGCTTGAAAAATGAAAGAAATATTAGTAAAAATTAACATAAAATTTCTGAAATCGCCTATCCTCATCTAAAAGAGAAGAAGAAAAAAAATACCCGTAAAGATGAATTCGAGTCCGGCGGAGATCATCAAATTCGCATTTTTCCTTCTTCTCTGTTAAATAAAGATGTACGCGGCATTATTAATCGTTACTAATATTTATTTTTCCACTTCCAGTTGGGACATTTCCGACTAAAATTACTCTTTATATTTCAGATGTTTGTGATTTAGAATTTTTTAGTTTCTGTTTTTCTACTTTGTACATAAAAAAAAACACAAAAAAAAAGTAGGAACGAGAGAATATAAATTTCGTTTTTAGAATATTTTCGAGGCAGTAGCGGTCGAAACATAAGCCTAGCCAATTACCGTGGCGTAGTTGGTTAGGCAGTGATGGCTCATCCCTGATATCCCACTACCGTACATTCTAAAAAAAAACAAAGTAAAAAAACCACTCGTGTCAAGTTAATGTTCATATTTCATGCGATAAAAAAAAAATCAACCCAAAAAATCAAAAAAAAAATTATTTCGTAAAATGGCGGAAAATTAGAATGATTTTTTCCCCTAGGCCAGCAGCGCAAGGTGTTCACTAGATATTAAAAGGGCAGTGGTAAGGCTGCGATTGAGATTGCCTAGAATTATGGAAAATCAGCGAGGTGCACGATATAGATGTAGAACTAGTACTCCCCGCGGGAGTTTTTTATTTTTATTTTTCATAAAGGGTCTCTAACCGGTTAAGGGGAGTAAAAGTGCCTTTGAACCAAACTTTATATAAATCGATGTTATTTCAAACACTTTTTTTTTTTTGATTAAATAAATTAATTTTCTCAAAAAAAAAAAAAAAAGAAACAGTCCTATTCAGCCTTGCGGTTGCAATTTATTCTCCCTTTTCTTGAAGGATAATCGTCCGCTACTGACATGCCCAACAAAGGGTCTAACCGGTTAAGGGGAGTAAAAGTGCCTTTGAACCAAACTTTATATAAATCGATGTTATTTCAAACACTTTTTTTTTTTTTGATTAAATAAATTAATTTTCTCAAAAAAAAGAAAAAAAGAAACAGCCGTATTATACACTATTCAGCCTCGCGGATGCAATTTATTCTCCCTTTTCTTGAAGGATAATCGTCCGCTACTGACATGCCCAACAAAGGGTCTAGCCGGTTAAGGGGAGTAAAAGTGCCTTTGCACCAAACTTTATAAAAAAAATATATACATCTAGGGCATGAAAAAATGTAGTTGATTCTGAAAGTTTCAGACCCCCTAGTCCTACAAGGGGCTGCCGTAGTTACCGTTTTGTGATTTTTGGGTTTTCTACGATATCTCAGCCATTTTTCGATCGATTTTAAAAGATGCTCGTTGGAGGTTAAGGATAATGGAAAGTGTTCTATAACGGTGAATTTTTCCAGATTTTTAGACGCTAAATTCAAATTTTTAGAAACGTTCAAAATTTTTAAAATGTCATAAAAAGGATTAAAAAAATTCAGTAACGACGGATAGATTTATATAATATGTATCGTAGTGTAAACTATCTACTGAAAATTTTTCAGATTTTTAAAAGTGGTGGAAGAAGTTCAAAAAAAATAATAGCATGCATTCAACTAATAACAACGGAATAAATATATGTTACGTATTTGAAGATAACGAGTTTTCCTGAATTTTTTTTCAGATTTTTGGAACGGGTGGAACAAGTTAAAAAATAAATAAAATCATTCGTTTTTGGCTGAAAAACCTCTTGAAATTCAACTAATAACAAAGGAATAGATGTTACGTATATTATAATAAAATGTTTTTCTGAATTTTTTCAAATTTTTAGAACAGCTGAAAAACAAGTCCAAAAAAATGAAAACATGAATTTTTGGCTGAAAAAAACTCTGAAACTTCAGCTGGAAGCAAACTATAAAATGTCAGTTACATAATTTGCCATTGTGTTACTTAATTTACTATTATGAGAATTTTAAATTCGTGTAGAAATTTTATATTATTTTTATTTCTTAAAAGTGTTATTATTTTTCAGTTATAATACATTAGTTTAAATAAATTTGTCATATTTAGAACAAAGAAAACCTGTAAGTTTTTTTTTAACACTCTTTAAAAGTGAATAAAATGGAAGAAAAATCGAAAGCCATCATGTAGTGTTATGTTTTAATGATTTGTAATAATGTTTCTTTTTTTTTTTTTTTTTTGAGAAAATTAATTTATTTATTCACAAAAAAAAGTGTTTGAAATAACATCGATTTATTATTCTTTTCAGCTAGTGATGAAATTTCTTACTAAAATGCTTGGCGATTAACCTCTTCTTTCCCATGCAGTAATGTGTATAACAAAACAAGTGCGTGTCGTTTAATATCTAAAGTTTAAATGAATTTTAGCGTTTTGCTATATTATAGTCTTTATAATTTGAAAGAGGAGAAATTATTCGTATTCTTTTTTTTTTTTTTTTTCGTGTTCTAGCATGGAATTAATCAGTGAGTACCACTGTCGCTTTTGAATTCTTTTGGTTCATGGGAAAAATTTACGATCTCGTTAATATCCAACAGAAGAGGCCTAATGAGACCGCCTATAAATAAAATCATACTGTATGAATACGGTTTTATATGATGAAAAATAAAAAAAAAAAATGAAAAAGCATTCATTAGGAAGAATTGTAGCAGCCTTCGCGTATTTTCTGCGGCGAAATAAGGGACTTTTATGCCGCTAATAATGTTATTATTACCATCATTATTGTTATTATTATTATTATTATTATTATTATTATTATTATTATTATTATTATTATTATTATTATTATTATTGTTATTGTTATTGTTATTGTTATTGTTATTGTTATTGTTATTGTTATTGTTATTGTTATTGTTATTGTTATTATTATTATTGTGTTGAACAGACGTGTTTGCTTTGCTCTCGAAAAACGTTTCAGAACTGGCTGGTGTTTTGTTCATTAGTTTTTTAAATTAGTATATTATAATAGTATTTCCTGCGCTGATCATAACACCGTTTTCAGAATTTATTTCCGTCGAGCTGTTCGTAAGTTATATAAATTTCAAATTCTACATATTCTGCGCGTTCGTTTTGTGATTTTACTGGTTGAAGTTGTTTACTCGAATTATAAATATGCCTTCTTGCAAAAAGTGTGCTAATGCATTGCCAGCATCAGGCGAGAACGCGGCATGTAGTGTCTGTTTGGGCCAACTACACTTCCAGTGCAGCGGCGTGGCGGCGGGAACGTGGCGCCAAATGGGAAATAATAAGAGAGGTATATGGAAGTGTTCAGACTGTCGCGGTGAAACGGACAAAAATGAATCGAGCACTAGCAAGCAAAGTACGGAAGAGCTGTTGATGATGATTCGGAGCGAGATAGCTGCGTTACACGGTAAGATCGAGGACATGCATGCGTCGGTCGACCAGTTACGTAGTGAGAACGGGCGGCTTCATCAGGTAGTGGAACTGCTACGAAATGAAAACGGCCAGCTTAAAGAGTCTAACGATGCACTGCGCGCGCGAGTTTCAAATTTAGAGCAGTACACGCGTAAAGACGATCTCATAATAAGCAATGTGCCTCAATCAGCCAACGAAAATGTCTACGATATAGTAGAGAAGATTGCTGTGGCAACCGGCGCAGAGATGAACCGGAACGATATCAGTATATGCCACCGATTACCAAAATTGAGCAGACAGTCGCACGCCAGCATAGTTGTCGGGTTCTGTCGACGAGTGGCCAAATATTCGCTGCTAAAGAGCTGTCGAACTAAACGGCCGGTTTTAAAGGATATCGGCTTTAATGAACCGACCGCCTTAGCCATACAAAATATTTATGTCAACAAACACCTCTCTGCAGAAAATAATAGCATCTTTGTTGCTGCACGAGCATTGAGACAAAAATCATGGAAGTACATATGGACTAGAGACGGGAAAATATTTGGGCGGCGTGATGATAGTGCACCCACCATACGATTTCTATCATTGGAGCAGATTGACTCCTTTAAAAACAACAGCAACTGACTATATCAGTATCCTTTACCTAAATTTAAATTCGTTCTGAGTGCCGTTTTACTATACAAAAAAAGGGGTTGTTTTGGGGTGCATATTTCATATTCTCGTAGCAGATTTGATTGCCTAGCTAATTTTAATTCTAGGGATAGATTTAACTTATTTTTATCTTTATTTTTATGCTTAATGGTTAGTTTTCTTAGGTATATGATTATTATTCCAGTTTATGTTTTAAATTTAAAATTATTCTCGTTCTTTAGAAATGCAATCTAACAAATTAGATATACTCACTTTAAACGTAAGCAGCCTAAGAGCTCATTTTAATGAACTACTTATACTACTGAACGAGTCGACTTTGAACTATGAAGTTTTAATACTAACTGAAACATGGTTAACTATAGATGAGATTACGCGATACACAATCCCGGGATAAGTTTTTCGAGAAGATTGTAGAATTAATAAGAGATCAGGTGGAGTACTAATGTATGTCAGAGAGAACATCGAAATTTCACAAATTGATGTAAAAATTTCGACTGGTAACATTGTTTGTATAAATGTGAAGCTTGAAAATAATTACAGTATATCAATTGTAGGATTGTATCGTTTTTGCGAGTCTCATCAAACAGATTTTCTATCTGAATTATCTTCGGTTATAGAAAAATTAGAAGATATTGCCATAATCACCGGTGATATAAATATAAATTTGTTGGACAATGTAAAAAGTATAAACTATCTAAACATTTTAAGAGCAAATGGGTTTAAAAGCTTACAAAATCAGCCATCATATCACGGGATAGCCGATTTATACTCTTCCTGTTGGGATCATGTTCTCGTTCGCGGACTCAAAAATATCAGTATAAAATTAGAGGTCGAAACTATAGTTATGCCCTGCAGCTTTTCTGACCATTCCATAGTAAATACTAAAATTAAAATAAATACTAATTATCGAACTAAATCTAACAAACGAAGTTATTTTATAGATAAACAAATGCTTCGAAACAATCTGAAAGATTGTTGCCTAGAAGATATTTGCAACAAATCAGTGACAATTGACGAAAAGTTTGATATATTTATCACAGCCATAAAAGTCGCTTTGGAGCGCTCAAAAAAAACAATAAAATACCGTAAGACACAACGGAAAAGATCTGAATGGGTAACAGAAGAGATTATTTCACTTTCCATGGAAAAAAACGAATTACATAAATTAATTAAAATGCAGTCGCGTAACGATGACATAGTTATGCGATTTAAGCAGATTTCTAGGGAACTGCAAAAACAAATACGAGTTGCCAAACGAAATTTCTATTCGCAAAAATTAATAGAGTACAGCGACAATCCAAAAAAAATACTGGGGATTAATAAAAAAGGTAATAGGTAGCAAAAAATCTGAGCTAAAAGATACCAAAGTCAATGATTTAATATTACCAGTTGACGGTAACGAACAAGCAATTTCCAATCACTTTAATAATTATTTCTCAAATATAGTTAAAAAAATGAAGATAGCAAAAAATTCAAATATAAACACAATGAATACAACGTATCAAAATTGCAATTCGTTCGGGTTCATTGAATTCTCTAGAAATGAAGTTAGAAATGCCATAATGTCTTTTCCAAACAAACATTCATTCGGTTCTGATGGAATATCAATTGTTCTTGTAAAAGAAAATATCGAGTTTTTTGTAAATCCGTTAACGTCCTTAATAAATGAATCTGTCACATCTGGAATATTTCCGACTGTCCTAAAGCTCGGAATAATTACTGCGGTTTACAAGAGTGGTGTAGCCTCCGATATTTCTAACTATAGACCGATATGTTTGTTGCCGACATTTGCAAAAATTTTCGAGAAATGTCTAAAAGAAAGAGTACTATCTTATTTATACAATGAACATTTTTTCAGTAAATATCAATATGGTTTCTTAAGAAACAAATGTACGGACGATGCTTTGTTTGACCATATTACCTACATATCAGAAAATTTAGAACATGGTAAATCGGTGGCCGCCGTCTATCTAGATTTCTGCAAAGCATTTGACGTGGTTGATCATAAAATACTCCTAAACAAATTATATGCTTGTGGTTTCCGCGGCATAATCTATCATTGGTTTCAATCATATCTGACAGACAGGAAAAACGTAACAAAAATAAAGAATGTTCTCAGTGACAGTGTCATACAGGAGTTTGGTGTGCCTCAGGGCAGTATCTTAGGCCCTATCCTTTTCCTCATCTATGTAAATGACTTATGTAATTTAAAAGTTCTCGGAAAAATATATAGTTACGCAGATGATACAGTTCTCATTGCAAGCTCCAGATTTCCGAATATCTTGCAGAACTTAATACAAAGTGACCTAAATAAAATACGAAAATGGATGAATGACAACTCCATTCAACTAAACGTAAGCAAAACGAAATATATAATATATAGCAACTTACCACAACATAGGTGGGACCAGTTAAAAATACATTGGGATGATAAACTCATAGAAAGGGCATATGACATAAAATACTTAGGAATATATTTAGACTGTAAACTGTTTTGGAGTTCCCAACTAGCTTTCTTATCAGCAAAACTAAGAACATTAAATTATCTATTCTATTATTTAGAACAAGTATTCAATAAAAATCAACTTCGGGCTTTATATTTTGTACTATACCAACCGACTCTTATGTACGGGATTATTCATTGGGGAAATGCGGCGAAATATCACCTTTCACCAATAATCTACTTGCAAAAATCAGTACGTAAAAAAATTGGCGCAATAAAACAAAGAGATGATAGAAAGAACTTCTTAACCGTTAAAGAATTATATTACATGCAACTGATACTATATGTACAAAATAATAAAGATAAATTTGAAGTAAAAGTGCGACCAGGAATAACTAGAACATCAGTTCAAGAGAGAGCCAACGTACCTTATTTTAATAAACATCACGTCAGAACACAAGCGAGATATATGGGATCTATATTTTATAATTCACTGCCGGAAACAATTAAATCAAATCTAAGGAACTACAAATACAAGCGAAAAATATTAAATGATTATATCTCCGAAAACACAACACTTTTACAAAACTTTGATAAATAACAGAGTATTTATAAATAACATTAAATTGCTGCCTAATGAAATATAGGAGGAAAAGAAGTGAAGTATAGAAAACTTTATTTAATTTGCCAGCATAGATGAATACAGTTTAGAAGAGTAAACAACAATTGTATCTCTTTTCTTTCTCTTGAAGAAAAATGATATAATTGCTATGTGTTGCCAACTAGTACAGACGTTGTCAAACCTCAAACAAACTGAATTGCTATAGACTAACATTATCAACACTAAATTTAGTAAATATTCTAATTTGACTGATCTTTAATAAAATTAAAATCAATGTTAGATCTCAAATTGACTTTTTAAAATTAACACAAAACATATTAATTGTTTAAATCGACAAAATTGCCTAATGCAAAAATATCGCATTCACTTTGTACAACTCACTTCCATACTTTTGAATATTGTTCTTTCTTTAAAACTCTATAAAGTGTCAGTATCTAACTACATATACTAAATTTATATTTCTAATTAATATCCCTCTTGTTGTTAACAATTCTGATATATAATAAAGTTCATATTTAACTTTACTACCGTTTAATTTAAATTTAAAACTATATATTAACTATTAACATAGAATTTTAAATTATAAATTAGGTTTAATCATTAGATGTATTTAGTTTAAGTTCATGTATTAACTATTAAAACCGCATAACAAATAATTGTAAATATGGGTTAAAAATAATGCTTATAAATCAATAACAGTTTTACTAAATTTTTAACTAGTTACTTCTTCCAAATGTGTTAAATTAACAAAACATAATTTAACCCATGTAACTGTAGCAACTTATGTATACATATAATATATATATATTTATATCTTTATATTATATTATACTGATTTTTAAATATAACACTGTTGTTACCATTATAAGTATTTAAACCTATATAATTTTATATTTAACGTTAAATTAGAGGAGATAATAACTTCTCTTATATTATTATTCAATACTATTACTTAACCTTAGCCTTAGCAAATAAGTAAAATTATGATTTAGGTTCTCATATTGGTCTCTGGGGCTTGGGGTTTAAGTGTACTTAAATTTAGTTATATATATTAAATATATGCCTGAACTCGATAAAACAAAAAACTGTAAACGCGGGCCAATTAAGTGTATTGAAATGATTTTTTTAAACACAGATTGGCTCGTGTCTAATCGATTGCGTCTCTGCTGCTCATGCTTTCACAGCACATGAGTAGGCTTAAAACGTAACGTTCAATTTTCTAATTGTACCCGTTTTATTTGTTTTCATGTTTTATTTACTAGCATTGTTTTTATTATATTCATTTTATATTATATTCATTTTATTTTATTTTGGGCTTTGTAATCGTATCCAGATTTACTATCAATGTAATATCAGTTCTTTTTATAATAATAATCCCACTGCTCGCGCAGCCATGCGCATTTGTGGAATTTATATTTTCTTGTAATTTCATATTAATTTTTTACAGCAATAAATTTGATTTGATTTGATTTGATTATTATTATTATTATTATTATTATTATTATTATTATTATTATTATTATTATTATTATTATTATTATCATTATCATTATTATCATTATTATTACTATTATTATTTTGTTTTCATTTATTTTTATTTATTTATTATTATTATTATATATATATATTTTTTAGCGAATGAAAAATTTACAATTTTTGAAGAGAAATAGAAAAAAATACAAATGGTGTCGTTTATTTTCAAAGAAAAATTGAAGGCACGCTTATAAATATAAATTGAGCCGGTTCGATGTGGGAAAATAAAGAAAGAAATAAAAACGGAAATAGAAATAAAATGCGGACGAAAAAAGAAAACTACTATACCGAATTTGGCAATATTCCGAATTTGTATATACATCGGGTAAGCCGTTAACCCGTTAAGGGGATTTTGATTTAGGAAAATTTTCATTTTGATGAGAAAACGCAGATATTCCAACAGCTGAAGATAAACCGAAGTTTCCCTAGTCGACGGGTAGAATTATCTACCGCGAAAAATTCAAAAAAAAATTCAAAAAAAAAAAAAAATGATAACAAAGATGCGACAACTTGCGACGTACGAAAACAGTTCGCGAAAATTCAAGCTAGGCGACAGATGCTAACTTTGGCACGTTAGAATTTTACATTTCTTTTTGTTTTTCTCATATTACATTTTAAATGAACAGAACATAAAACGAACTACCTCAATCCGCGTTAATTTGTTTTAACGAACTGCTAGCAAAATTTCAGTTGACCAGGTAAATGATTAGTTAAGAGCGTTTCATTTTGGCCACCATGCGTTCTGTAATTTACATACACAGTTTATGAAATAATACAATTATAAAGACTCAAAAAAAAACATCTTAAGACTGAATTCCAAACGGAATGTACTGGAAACGCCTTTTTCGGCGGAATATCCCTTCTTTGGTACTAGAAATAAAAAGGGAATGTATTAATAAAGATAAATTTAGTATTGTATTATTTGAACGTCTGAAGCCTAAATGGATTTATTAATAATATTATTATTAATAGTCGTCAACAACGCATATAAGTATACGTACTTTGTAATATTACTAATGTTGGATGTTTCTATTTCCTTCTTTTATATATTCTAGTAATAGTAAACGCAACTTGCTTTTCAGGAAATATAATTATAAAATTATTTATATGACATTACGGTCGTATAAATAATTTTAATCTATTAATTTTCATAACAGATTTAGTTCTACCCTTTCATGCCCTAAATTTCTTACGTAATATTCTTTGTTTTTCCTTAATTTCAGCTCGAATATGATTTGGAGTTTTGTAGTTTTTTATTTTATCATCCTCTAAGCTATTTTTGATTTTATGGGTCTATTTTTAATTAATTTAATAATTAATAGGACAAGATCATCTACATTATTTAAATAATTTTATAATTTTCTGTATTTCATAATTCGCTAATCTCCCTGTTAGCCTGTGTAACTCTCGGTCCTATTAATTTATTTGCATTTGTCTAGTTAGTTTAACGTTCAGCTTACACCCGAATGATATAGAAATTTAACGTCATAATTCCTTAAATTATTACGTTAGTTACAATATAGTCTAGTTGAACGCTATAATTTCCATCTGGGACTATTTAAATGCATAGTTTAATTCTAAAATTCTTTCGTAGACAAAAATTATCTAATTTTTTTCCCTTTAGGTTTCTACTTCATTAATTGTACGAACTTGTTACTTTATTTTCTCCCGGTTTCTCCTATCTGACTATCAAAGTCTCCTCTCATTATTATAACTTAATTTTTATTGCCACATTTTTTGTTAGATAAAATTTCATTAATATTCTCACATACATCTTCTCATATTCTCAGTTTCGTCCGAAACAGCTGTTGGGAAATAAACTTGTATGACCATTAATATTTTACTGTTAACGATTCTAAATTTTGCAATGTTCTCGTTCTGTCTGTATATACCTTAAACTCCATTAAGTTAAACGAAAACGGTTGATGGCCAAAAATGGTTTCGCGCCGGGCCAGGGGAAAAAAAACTCAAAAAATTTATTATTGAAAGTAAACTTACATGTTTAATAATTTCAAAAAAAATAAAAATAAAAGTACCCACAAGTATACGTAAAAATTGTTTATACCTAAGTAATGGAATCGTCTCATTTGTGACGAAGGGTGTACGCGTTGTCAAGTTTTCGGGAAAAACTAATAATCAAAGTTTTTTTTTTGTTTTTTTTTTTTAATAGTTTGCTGGTCCTAGAAGTAATTATTTCGTAAAATAGTACACCATCTTAAGTAAAAATATTTATTACGATATTTTTAAATTATTAACTTATAAACCATAATCATATTATATAATTTACATTTTGATCTAGCTCATAATACAAACACTCTTTCATCTGCAACCTAAAATTTCAATTAATTTAATGTCTTACATCTGTGTAGTATCATAAACAAAGGAAGGTCAAATAAAGAAAAAAAAAACGAAGAAAGAAAAGACAAAAAAAGTAAAACAGGAGGTTTATTAATAACTTTCTCTTAGGTATTAATTCTATTAGTGTTTTACATTTTTTTTTTTTTAAAGGTATACTTTCTATTTACTTCTTCCCCCACATTGTCTACTTTACCACTAATCCTTCTGGATCAAATTTTATCATAATAAAGGTATAGAATGGAGCATCAGAATCTGGAGCAGACTTGCCCCACCTGTCAACAATAGAACAACACGTACACTTCATCTCTAGATCTGTAATCAGGTGATTCCGTTGAATTTAATTAAGCTGCTGTTTTTTTTTGTTTTTTTTTAATGGACTCGGTGTCAACACTGACCCAACTACATGGACTTAGATCACCTAATCAGATTCTGAGGCGATCGGAGATAGAGAGTATAAAGGAAAGAAGGAGGGGAATAACGGCTAGAGATGGGAAGGAAAGGATAAAGGAAGCATTGAAAGGGGTAGGAAGTTCCAACGCCAAGAATTCGGCGTATAGATGAGAGCATTCAGGAAAAAGAGCAGGGCATTCAAAATGGATATGGTTCGGGTCGCATATAAAGGGACTGGTTAATTCATATCTCTTTTACTATGTAATACGTGAGAATATGTCTATGCGTGTTTGCTCCTATTGATGTAATGTCGCCTAGTCGGAAAGTGCTCAAAGTAAGCAGCTGGATAAGAAAAATGCTGAAGACCGATTTCTCGGTTTAAAGCTTAATTTTTTTTGTTCATGTTTAGGTCCGTTAACAATCAATTGCTCTGTTCAGAAAGGGAACTATTGGATAACGATCGGATCAAAGATTGATAAAATGAAGAGCAGAGCAAAAGAATAAAGAAGGAAAAGTCAGGGTTAAAAAGGCTAACAGTTATTATACGAGATTGAAAAAATAGAATGTTCAATTGAGAGAGAAAAATATTCTAAGAGGATGTGACTGAGGTCACAGAAAATTTCATCGTTTGGATGAAGAGGATAGCCTGGAGCAGATGTCAAGAAGAAGGTAGTTGAATAAGGCCAAAACGTAAAATAGAAGCGACGGTAGAACATCGAAGTAAACGAAAATCATGGAACCACAGATGGGGCAGGAAGATTGAAAAGCTGGTAAAAGGATATTCGAAAAGGATGAAACATAGATGTTAGACCGGAATCGATAAATTGAGTTTTGTTCGCAGTTCGAATCTGGGATTTTAGGAAAGAAAGGGTAGCACAAGGAAGCAGAAATTCGACTCAGAGAATCCACCGTTTCATTACTACCTATAAGACTAGGAAACCGTAACAAGAATATTAATACGAATCGAATGCAGAGACGAGAACTTATCGACGACAGAGCGTGTATGAAGAACAATAAAGTCACAGGAATGAGTGGGAAGAGAGAAATATGTCGCTTGAGCAGCACTCATGGAGTCGGACATGAATAAATAATTTTACAGGAAGAACGATGGGAAAAAATATAAATAATAAGCAGCAGGATAGCCATCATTTCAGCTGTAAATGTTGAGCAAGAGGAAAGAAGTCTGAAAGACTGAACCAAAATAAATGTCCGAAAGAATGAAAGAGGCTCCAAACTCCATCCAAACTCTAAGGATCACATATGTGTGAAGGAGGTAGGAAATTGATAATGTTATGAAATTCCTGCACGGCTAAGGCTTGAGAAAAAGGTCAAAAGATAAGAACAGGAAAAGAGCTTCAAGGGGATACATAAAGGGTTTGCAAAGTTGAAAGAGAAGTATGGAAGACTATATGAGACACCTAGGAACTAAAACATAAATGTCGCAATTTTCCTTGAAGTAAAATGATATTTCTTCTGAATAAAGAGATAAGGTGAAAGGGGCTTAACAAATGTCAACGACAAGTGTTTTGGAAGAAAACGATATCTTTATACAGGATCTGCGAATAAACCGGAGAAGAGCGAATTTGATTCCGCAAGTAATGTTGGGATTTGAGAGGATTTAAGAGCACCGATACAAAAGCGTAGTTTGAAAAGAAAAAATTTCGCATCATTACCTTAAACAAAGAAACAACGATCAAATTCGGAGCGGATAGTAAATTTTAACAAAAGGAAATAAATAAGTTTCGCCACCTGATTGTGTAAGAGAAAGGGCTTTCTACGAGTTTAGCCTTTTAAAAGTAGTAGAGGAAAAATTATATGTCCAAAACCGGATAGTGTTAGGGAATACACCCGCATAGCACAAGTAATTTATATCAGTAATATACCGTTTGTGAAGAGAGAAAATAATAGAATAGGGCGATGGAGAGGTGGAAAAAGGTGAAGGAACGCTGCAGCGTAGTAACAGACTGATTAATCTCTTCATTCGCGGTTACAATATTTTGGGAGGCAGAGAAGAGCAAGATGTTACCGGGTAAAGAAAAGAGAGCAGCGAGATATTAAAAAGGAAAGCGTCGGAAGTAGTATAGATATTAAAATGTGTTAGAGAGTAGCGAGAGGTATTTTTCGCAGTAGTGGAGAGGTGAAATGGATAGTATCGCTGGGATGTTAAAGGAAGACGGACGTGTTCAGAGAAGAGAAATTTTTAAACTTTAGCCATTTTTCAAAACATGACTTAAGCGATCCTGAAGAAAGAGGAACGAAGAAACAAATTTTCCAATTTGATTTCTTAGAAGATTCAAGAATCAAACCGAGCTATAATATTAGCTCTTTTTTCATGAGCAAGGAAATTTTCCGAAGAACTTCGAAGGTAACGAAAATATAATCAAATGCCGCATTGCATTCATCATTCCAATGGAGAGATGAAGGCATCCGACGACGATTAGACACCTCTTACGGTTCGGAGAAGGAGAGGATACGCTAATGTTTAAATTTACGGAAGAGTTCTATTGCAAAATAAGATCAGAAAACGTAGAGTCACTGTAGGCCGGAATAGAGAGTATAATTTGTTTCGGAAAAAATCCATCGAGAAGAATGCAGAGATTCAGGAAAATGAAAATTTTGAAGGGAAATTAGAACAGGAACGTAAATCCTATCGTGGGAACTTGTGTAGCTTAATTTTTAAAACATTAAAACTACAATTTGAAATTTAGTACATCTTAAATTAGGCTCTTATTACGAAACTTTACTTGTGTAAGCGCAGTTCCATGTTTTAGACTGAACTGGTATTTGCTATGAGAATTTTATCGTTTTAGAGTCGCGATTCTGTTATTTGTTGTTTTTTTTTAAAACCCTGTAAGATTTTTGCGCACTTTCTGAAATATTTCGGTGCTTTTTATACCGATAGTACCGCGTTTTATTAAAAACCATTTCTAACAAATAAAAAAAATTCCCGGGGCTTTTTCCGGGAAGTACACTTTTTCCTGGTTTTCTGGTGGGTCAACTGTGAACATTAACCCGGCGCGCGAGTGATTTCTTTTTTTCTTTTTTTTTTTTTAACGTTAGTAGTCAGTAAAAGCCGAAGCTAGGAAGTCCGCTAATCCGAACCCCAATTCCTGTCCCAGAGGCGAAAATTCACCCCAGACCGGTAATCCGAACACTAAATTTACCCCAATTCATGTCCAGGTGGTCAAAATTCACCCAAGTTTCCCCCGATTCCTCAGGGTTTCCCCCAGACGGTTCCCGCTCGTTTCCGATAAACCGAACGTCCAAACAGTGTCCAGAGGTCAATAAACTGTCCAAAGAGTTATTCGGGGGCGCAAGTAACCCCAATTAGTGTCCAGGTGCTGAAAGTTCCCCCAAGTTCCCCAAATTTCTCTGAAATTCCCCCATACACGTCCCGTTCGTTTCCAATAAACTGAACCGATTATTAATTAACATAAGTATATTAATTAATGTCCGAAAGTAACCCAAGTCTCCGATCGCCCCACCCGCAGCTGCGTTACTGCAATTTTTCAAAATTCAGGGCCTAAGTAAGAAAATTCCAAAATTTAACCCCAATATATTATTTAAAGTGTAAATCTAACCCAACACCCCCCTTTGCCCCTCACACATGTATATTTCGATCCCGCGCACGCTCCAGTCGACACCTCGGAAGCGCACGCACCGTTCCCCTGCATGCCCCACCCGCCCACTGCTTTACCGCAATTTTTTTTTTCAAAATTCAGGACCTAAGTAAGAAAATTCCAAAATTTAACCCCAATATATTATTTAAAGCGTAAATCTAACCTATAACTCCAGTTCACACCTCTCACACGTATATTTCATTCCCACGCTCGCTCCATCCACAGTTGCGAAAGCGCACGCGTAGATCCCACACATATATCTAACACAACATTATTCTGTGCAAAAGCGCATATGCTGATCCCGATACCTCGATTATTTTTTATAAAATTAACTTAAGTATAATTTTTTTATTTTCCCGATTCCCCGATCTTACTGCCATATGTGAAGACGCACGTCCCGATCCCGCGCATATATCCAATATAACGTTCTCCACCGCAGAAGTGCACGCGCCGATCTCACGCATATTCCGATGTCCACCGCGATATCCCGCGCACACACGCGCTCCGTTCCAGATACCGCGATTATTTCTTTAATATTTCAAAGCCTAAGTATACATAATATAAAATTAGCCGAAGTATATTTTTTTATTTTCCTGATTCTCCAATCTTACTGCCATATGCTAAAGCGCTCGTCCCGATCTCGCGCATATATCTAACACAGCGTTATTTTCTGTGAAATCGCACGCGCCGATCCCCCGCATATATCCAATATAACGTTAGCTGCGCGAAAGCGCACACGCCGATCCCCCGCACGTGTCGTCCGTTTACGCTGCTCCAATTTTTTTTTAATTATTATTTTTTTCACATAGTAACCCAATCCCTGCTCTGTTGTCTAAACCTAACCGGTTATCCAAAACATTTACAAATTAACAAATCAATTATTTCTATAGTCTAAAATAGCCTTAGTCTCCTTTACCCCTTCCACCATCTTTTCCGATCGATTCCGTTGTTTTAATATCGAATATATCGCATTCTATTTACTTTTACTACAACCATTAAACATCCAATCGACGCTCCCGACACCTCCGTCATTTCATATTGAGAGGTAATTATTTTTTTACGTGACCGCTATGAATGCCCACTGTCCATTCCTGCACACCCATCTGCTATTGGTAGTTCCCATACCGTTCATAATAACTTTTATTCAACTCCAAGTATTATGGAATTATTCCAATTATATATTTTCTTCACTTCTGACCATTTCTTCCGACCGTTCATAATATTTTTATTTTTCTCCGGTTCTAAAAATAAATCCTATAATGCCTTCAACGCTATGAATGCACACACATCTTCTACCGTCTGTTTAAATATCGTTCTTAATAATTTTTCGGGGCTAAATATTATAGAAATAGCCGAAGTATATTTTTTATTGGAAACGAGCGGGAACCGTCCGGGAAACCCTGAGGAATCGGGGGAAACTTGGGTGAATTTTGACCACCTGGACATGAATTGGGGTGAATTTAGTGTTCGGATTACCGGTCTGGGGTGAATTTTCGCCTCCGGGACAGGAATTGGGGTTCGGATTAGCGGACTTCCTAGCTTCGGCTTTTACTGACTACTAACGTTGGAGTGTACGGTTGCGGGATTTGAACCAGGTTCTACCTGAATGAAACGCCGGCGCCTAATCAACTTGATAGCTTACTGGGAATTACAAAATTTCTTTACCGCTTTAGGTGTCCATTCGCACGGTGGTTATCACGTGACCTGCACCGACCACAATTAATATCTATTTCCACTAGACAAAGTCACTGTTTTGGAATTAATGTACGCACACACACACACACACACACACACACACACACACACACACACACACACACACACAGAGTGGTATCTACCGTGTTCTCGGATATCGGAAATTTATCAGACATTACTGAACGTTTCGATCATATAATTATTCATGCATGACGAAATACATTTTCGCCAGCACAGACCTTTATGCTCACGATAAAATCTGATACATATTCGGCATGTGACGAACAATTCCTTCTTTTAATTAACCGAAAGATCGCACCAAACATATGATTTCTCGTAATCGAATAAATAGATTTCGAAAACTAACCACACCAGTTCATAGGTGTGTTCATTTATTTATTCATATTAACGGGGGTGTTCGATATAAAATTAAAGGACTATCTATATATATATATAATATTTTTGTTTTTTAAAGCAGCATTTATGAAGTGTTCTTATTTTTTCACCTTTACCAATATATAACTTGCAACATAGTATTTCTATCATCGTCCATCTGTCTTCTAATTTGCCGAGTTCCATTTGTTAATCAACATTCGGTATGTCTTAAAAAGCTATACCTTACCGTATTTCTGATTTTATCCTTCAGTTCGATGTTCAGTACTGTGTGTTTTAGCATTCTCGTAGTTTTTTCTATTTTATCCGCAGCATGAATTATCAATCCTTATTCATAATTACCATTAACGTTCACACTGGTTAAAGATTTCAGCGTGGTTTTCTTGATTTATTTCGTTGTTTTAGGATCGTTTCCAGTTTTCCCGAATTCCGGGGGGCTCTTCTTAATTATTTTCTTTTTCCTTTTATTTACTCTTTATTCCATACTGTTCCAAATAGACATATAAATTCTGCGATATTATCTAATCTTCAGGATTCCGTACACATATAATGTATGGAATCTAGTTCAGAAACGACGAAAATATTCAATTGAAATATGCAATAACTCACGAACGGTTTGACTTACGAATTTCGAAATCTGAAACATAAATTACAATTAAAATTTTCTTTTAAACCATATCTATAGTTTCAAGCTAACCGATTACCGTGGATGGAAAAAAATACAGAAAACCGTCAAGAATATATAATATAGTATTTAAAACGACCTTACAAATCACCTTAAAAGAATTCATAATTCCTCACCAGATAAACTTTTTAAGATAAAATTCAAAATGTAAACCGAAACACAGAAATTTAAAAAAATTACGATTAAAAAATTACATGGGCCCCCCTTCGGGCCTAAATGAAACAGAAAAATAGAGAAGATGTTCACGTAAACAATAGTCCAAGTAAAAAAGCTAAGGAAGCCAAAGCGTATCTTAAATGTACGCATAAAGGTCGCTTTATAGGAAAACTATAGCCGAGCTTACAACTTTAAATTTATACCCTAGGAGCGCCGAAAGCTCGAAACTTTTGAAAAATATATTCCCCCCCGGTCATGTGATATATCGATGGAAAGATTCGCTATTTGTCGTGAACAAAACCGTAATTCATTTATTTAGCGAAACTTTCAAAGTTGGTAAAAAGTTCAAAAAAGTGCAGAAAATGACGTGAACTCCCTCCCCTTGTGGCGCTTGTATATGTAGTAGCCAAAAATTTTGAACAAGGTTAAAAATATGTGCACCCCCATAATTCTAGTTTGGAACATCCGGGTTTCTAACCTTAAAATTAAACCCTCGGGCCCCGAAAGCTCGAAAATTTTGAAAAAAATATTCTTTTTTTTCCGGGCATGTGATATGCTGTTGGAAAGATCGCTATTTGTCGGGAATGAGCTTGCATTTTATTTCTTTAACGAAACTTTCAAAGTCGGTGAAAAGTTTAAAAAAGCACAAAAAATGACGTGTAGCCCTCCATTATGGCGTGAGTGTAATAGCTAAAGATTTTGAACAAGCTTGAAAATATGCGCATACCGTTATACTTCTCTGGTTTGAAACACCCAGGTTTCTAACTTTAAAATTAGACCTTCGGTGCGCCGAAAGCTTGAACGTTTCGAAAAAACTTATTTTTTCCCGTTATGTGATGCGTCGATGGAAAGATCGTTATTTGTCAAGAACATAACCGTATTTAATTTCCTTAACAAAACTTTCATAGTTGATAAAAAGTTGAAAAAAGAGTGTGATATAGCGCGAGTATTATAGTTAAAAATTTCGATTAAGGTTAGAAATGTGCGCATTCCCATATATTTCTCTAGTTTGGAGTATCCGGGTTTCTAACTATAAAATTCTGCTGTTAGGGCGCCGAAAGTTCGAAATTTTTTGAAAAAAGAAACAATTTTTTTTTTGAGCATGTGGAAATATCGCTGTTTGTCTGAAACGAAACCGTATTTCATTTTCTTGACGAAGCTTTCGATGTTGGCGAATAGTTCAAAAAAAAAACGTAAAAAAACGACGTTTCTTTATGGCGCGAATTAGCAGATTTCTTCGTTTGAATTTTGTATTATGTAAATATAAATTCTAGTCTTACATATGGAATCCTCAGCGGATGAAACATCTCATGCTTGACTGAACTTGTTTGTTAATGCAGTGTTTATATTTTTGCTGTTTTATTACTGTAAACTTTTGATTAATTTTAATTTTTCACAATAATTTTAAGTGTCCAAATATTCAAAGTTTTTTGTTTCATTTGTAGTCTTTCTTCTATGTTTGGAACTATTTCCCGTGTTGTTACTTTGCCAGTATTTGATTTATCACATCTGAGTTGCCAGAGTGTCGTATACTACTTGAATTAATTTTATTGATTTGTTTTCGTAACTTTTTTTTGTCGAAAATTTTAGTTCTTCTTGTTTCCATGTTTTGATATTTGGTTTACTAACTTTAAGTGTCTATAGGTATTATTTTATGCTGCTATGATGTTGACTGAAGTATATGATATTGTGCGATAACCAGAGATTGTTCCTATTAATATTTTCCTTTGTAATTTTAACAGCTTATTCTTGTCTTTTTCTCGTAAAACTGGAAAATATACTGTAGAGCAGTATTCTGTTATTGATCCAAAAATGGCTCTTTATAGAATTCTATTCTATCTTTATATTTGAAACCGAACATATTTGAATATAGTGATCTTAATTTGAAATAAATTTTTTTAATCTTGTCTATTATGAATTCGATGTGTTTTCCAAAATTTAAATTTGTGTCTATGATTATTCCCAAGTATTTTATTTCTTTTACTATTTTTATTTTATCTTTATCTTTATGCATAAGTGCTGTTCAATGCAATGTACCATTTCTTCCCTGTCTTGTTTTCTACTTATTAGTAGTGCTTGGGTTTTTTATTTATGTTGAATTGTAAGCCTAAGTTTTGAATGTTTTTACTCAATTTTTTTTTTTTGTTTCATTTATATTGTAAACTTCGTCCTTTTTATTAATTCCTGCTACTAACATTATATCGTCTGCGTAGCTTATCATATTGCAGTGTTGACTGAAATGCAAATTATGAACTTCGCTCATTGCTATGTTGAAGAGTACTGGCCCTAGAACCGAACCTTGTGGTACTCCTGAGTTGACACTCCTGTTGTATAGGATTTTGTTTTCTTGATTAAATAACCCAATTCTTCTTTCTGTTAAGTAATTACGAATTATAGTTTGTATTGTACCAGATATATTTTTTCTTTTCATTATTTTTAAGATTTCATCAATTTTTATTTGATCAAATGCTCCGGATATGTTAAAGCTGATTAGTAACGTATGTCTTGTTTGTTTTTTATATTTTTCAATATAGTCGCATAACTTTTTTATTGCTAGCTCAGTTGATTTGTTTTTAAGATATCCGAACTGATTTTCGTTTAAAATCGTTTTTTCTTTTATTTCTGTATCAAGAAAATTTTTTATGATTTTTTCATATATTTTACTTTTTTTTTTTTTTTTTTTTTTTTAATAATTTGCGGGTCCCACAAGGCACTAGCCCGTCTGTGGGTTCCCAACATAATTATATCGTTTATTTATACAATATAACATCAACTTAAGTTACATTACAAAGTTAATTATCTTATGCAATACTATACTACAAAATTCACACTCTCAATTATACATTTATCTAATATATTATTTGCTATTTAGATATCTTAATATATTAGCTTATATATTACAATGGTATAATAAAATTTTTATATAGTTACCACACTCTGAATAGCAGCTTAAAACTGAGGATCGTAGCCAATCGTATATCAAAATTTTTATTATTATTATTATTGTTATTATTATTGTTATTATTATTATTATTGTTATTATTATTGTTATTATTATTTTTATTGCTATTATTATTGTTATTATTATTATTATTGTTATTATTATTGTTATTATTATTATTACTATTATTTCTATTGTTCTTTATACCATGCTATCAGCCAAATTTTAATTTTGTTTTTCCATATCTCCAGTTTTTCCTCATTTTGGATTTCCTTTGGTATCTTCTCCATTAATTTTATTAATACTTCTTCATCCACATTATCTATTTTATTGTTAATTCCCCTGAAAACCAGACAGTAGCGTTATAGGCCTGTATGATTTCGGATTTGTTAAATCTTTTCCGGGTTTGTTTATTATTTTAATTTTTCCTTGTTTCCAGACGTTAGGGAAATAATTTAGTTCGATACATTTTTGGTAAATAGATTTAAATATTTTTTCGTCTACTTTGTGAAGAAGTTTAATCATCTTGTTAGAAATTTGATCGTGTCCATTGGCTTTCCTATTGTTCAGTTTTTTGATTGTTGTAGTTAATTCGTTTTCACATATTTGAAGAGTTTTATCTGGCTGAGTCGGTTGCAACTTAAGTGTTCGGTTTGGAAATAATTCAGCAAAAATTATTTATGTTTTTCAATGTTATCGTGTACGATGCATCCACCGACATTAAAAGCAGGCATGTCTACTCTTTGTTTGGTTTTGTCCATACATATTTTATATGGCTTGCTCCAGATTGTCGACGAATTAATCAGTTCTTTCCATTTTTCATGCTTTGATGACTGCAGTTCTTCCTTGTATTCTTTTTTCAGTTTTCTAATTTTAATCCTTAATGATTCCACTTTATTATTTGTTTTATTTTTGCTTTTGTATAGTCTCCTTTGTAGTTTTTTTTAGTATCTTTTTAAAGCTTTCTAATTTTCCATTCCAATAAGAGGTGTCGCGAATTTTTGTTTTTGTAAGTGAATTGTGGATTAGTACTTTTATTATGTTTGTAAATTCTATGATTTCGTTTTCTAAATCTTCTTTTTTAGTTACTTTTTCAATGTGTTCTATTTTTTGTTTTATTTGAGGTAGAGCATTTATAATTTGTTTTTGAAAGATCTCAAAGTCAACTGTTAGTGTATTTTCATTTAGTAAATCCTAGGTCAATGAATTGCATGCGCAGCGGAACGTGGGACATTCTTTATATTTCTCAATTAACAGGGTTAGTGCGTATATGAGCAGGTATTTTGAAGTTATTTCTGACCCTACTGCTTTTGTTCTCTGTCGGTGGTTTTAAGCATTTACAAAGTATTCCGTGTTCGAATAAAACCGTTTGCAAGTTACACTATAAAAGCGTAATATAGTTTTTTCAGTTTTTTTTATCTTCTTTATGTGTTAATGGTAGAATTAATTTTTTTTCCGAGTAGAGGGTATTGTAGTTTTTTCCTCTTTCAGAACATCCCGTTAAATCGGTGCTATCGGGAAAGCTCCGTGGATTTTTTTATCATTTGCAACAGGATATCATCACCGACGGCAGCTCTTTTCGATGTCATCTGCTTTATCTTTTGAACTTTCTATTCACAATATTTCATTTTCCGGATATTCGCATATTCCGCTTCTAGCTTACTTTTATCGTTTATATTTTGTGTCAGTATGTATAAAGAAAAATTTTTTTGGCAATATTTTTCACCTGTTTCTAATGTCCTAATGTCCTAATGCGAGTTTTTTGTTTCTTATTTCGTCGTTTATTTCTTTCTTTTTTTTTTTTTTTAATGGATTTTTGTCAGCGAGGACATTAGCCCAAGAAAAGAGGAAGAAGGAGAAAATAACGTTATATTGATAAAAATAATTCAAGGGAAGAAGTAACAGAAGCAGAAGGAAATAGTAGCAATACCGAGTTTTAGCAGAAAATTTACTTTATACTCTTTGATTTTTCTCTAGCTTAATTTGATAGTTGTCATACGTTTTTGAGTTCTGTCTGAGTAATTGATTAGTTTTAAACTGTTCAACGGAGTAATACTTATCTTTAGTATGCAATTTCTTCTTTTTTTCCCATCAGTCGTACCGAATGCTCTGAGAGTTTTTTCAGCCGATTTGATACATTCATTTCTCCTTTTTCTTTTAGTATTTTTGCCGTACTTGTAGGTGTCGATTTTATTTCGCGTAGTTTTTTCACAGTTCTTCGTTACTTCAGAATTTTTGCATTTGCTTGTTTCTTAATCATGATGTTTTGAATCCTGCATGTACACACGGAGGACTCGAACGAATATCTTTCGAACGAAGCAATTTCATTTACGCGTTTCCGAAGAATAATCTTTCAATAAACTCGACAATAACTTAAATTGGATGTTGTGTTAGTGTATACAACTGGCGCGGTGACCGAATCGCGGTGTACAGCAGACATAATGAAAAGAAAGGAATTATATCCGATCGAATAATCTGTTGGCAAAGATATAGGGTTTTATCTAGAATAAAGTATACTGAAAAGACAGGTTACTGAGCTTGGCAAAACTTTGTAATCTTTAAACATTTTATTATCTGAGCGTAAGCACTTGGCTAACGTGCTCGAAAAAAACTAAACAAAAAAAGCTATAATTTCGGTACCTATATTTGGAGTAAATAAAATATTTAAAAAGAAATTTACGCGAAGAAGAATAAAACGATTAACATAATCGAATTTCGCTGATACGAAAAGAACGATAACTGAAGCTGAATGCTACAAGGAATTAACAAATGCGGAATTAAATACCGATATCTAAATTAAAGAGGATCCAGTTCAAGTATTATTTATCTATAATAATTACAATTACCGTGTAACGAGACAAATATTCTCTACCCGAATAAAAATTTATTTAAGTAATTCATTATAATAAAAAATATACATATATATTTATCTATATATGTAGGTGTATATAAAAAAAAGTCGTGTTAGTTATACCACTTATAACTTAAGAACGGCTGGACCGATTTTCATGATCTTTGGTTTGTTGGATTTGTCTCCGCAACGAATAGCAGCATACAAAATTTAAAAAAAAATTTCGATGATTTTTTTTTTTTATAAGTTGCGGGTGTGTTACACCATTTATAAACTCAAGAACGGCTGGACCGATTTTTATGATCATTGATTTGTGGGATTTGTTTCCGCTTCGAATAGCCGAATGCGAAATTTAAAACAAAATTTATGAAGAAAATTCATTTTTTTTTTGCTGTTTCTGGCCCAAAACGGCAGTGTACACAATTTTTTAACTGCCATTTTTGGATTTTATGAAAGGGCTTCTGTGTTTTGTTTTATATTTCGAATTTCGCTTTTTATCGGGTGGTGAGTTATGATTTTTTTAAGGGTGATTTTTCAGGTCGTTCTAAATTCCATATTATATATTTTAGACGGCTTCTTGCCGTCCACGGTAATCGCTCAGCTCGAAGTTGTAAATTATCATAAACAGATGTAATTTATGATACAATTTTAATAAGTCAAGCCGTTTCCGAGCTATTGTATAATTGAATATTTTTGTCGTTTGTGAACCATCTTATTGGGTTATTCTGATCTTTGTTATTAAGGCGAATAAGGCCTTGCGGCCACGTGAATTACATTCATTTTAGTGCAATTAAAATACTTTTCATTTTGATTTTTGTACATTTATTGAACTTAATTCATTTTGAGTATTAATTTTATCTTAATAAAAAACTGACTTTAATTCAGCTAATAAATTAACACAACATTTACTTTCTAAGGCGGTACGAAATTCACCGGGTCAGCTTGTATATATATATATATATATATCAAAATAAATAAATTTCAAATTAGAAAATTTGAACCTATTAGTTACATTATCACCACTTTTTCTCTGTGACAATGATGATGGAGAAAAGGTTAGGTTCAGAGATGGCGGCAAAATAGAGAGCAAGATGGTTTTAATAAAGAAGTAGTTAATGAAATATTTATAATTGTGTATTTTTGTTTAGTAATTTTTTTTTTATAACATAAAAAAAATAAAACATGCATAATTAAGAAAAATAAAGTGTGGTTGGGTGTGCAGCGGATGTTTCGAAGGATATAAAGATAAATTAATGCCATGCGGGGAAAAACACGAGTCGAAATGATATAATAAGATGATTCGAGTAATATGTTAATTTAGAAAATAAATCGTTTATATATCTATTATTGTTATAACTTTTTATTTATTTATTTCTTTATATGGCTTTCGGTGTTGTATTTTTAAATAAATCGTTCGGTAGCAAATGTGTGCCGGATAGCATTATGTAACGTGTGAAGAAAACGAATTGCACGTTACAACCGTTTATAGCGATTTCAGTTTTTTATTACGATCACACTATATCAGATTACACGCCTATTTCAATCCGCTGCTGGATGTAGGCATTCCCTGGTGAAATAAGTTGTCCTAACATTCCCTGTATTGGCGAGGCAAATTAGGAGATGCATTTTATACCTGCTGCCGGGTAATTTTCGTTGCAATCGTTAATATGCAACGGTCTAGTTGTAGATGCAAGGCTACACTTTGATTTATAGCGATACAAATGCAATCTCCGTGTCTGATTGCCTACTCTATACATCAATTAATGCGCACACGACCGTGTGCTATTGCCTATATCACGTGACTATTAACGGTTATTTAATTATTTTTATAATTTCTGCAATAATTTCTGTCGTCGGCTGGAATCGAACTGGAGACATCGGTGACGGAAATCGACCAGCGATCACGACAATGGAAGAAATCGGGTAAAGTTTTTTTTTTTTTAAGTAATGAATAATGTTCTTATTATAGGAGCGGGGGATCTAGTCTTCAATATGATAAAATTATAAGCTTGATTTTTTATTATTACTATCGGCAACAAGAATGATATCATTTGTTACGGATCGTATTTTTTTCAGTTGTCGAGGTAATGGTAAGAATTACTATAATACAGTTAAACTCTGAACTTTATAACGAGGGTGCGAAAATATTTTGAACGTAAAACTTTTTCCTAACTCGTTTAATAGAAAAAATGGAATAAAAAAAGTTTAGAAATTTAGAAATTTAAATGCATAGCGAAAAGAAAGAGATATAAAAAGAAAAGTTCGATAAGACTTGCCAGCGGACTTTTAAAAAGATACTTGATGAACATTTTTCAAACGTAGTGTACAACTTTGTATATAAATCGAAAGCGGTTTTTTTTGTTTATTTAATTTTTCGTTTATTAATTTATTTTTTTCATTAACTGGACAAATTACGTCCGATACGATACACGGATATTATGTGAACCTATTAACCGCGTTGATACTAAACGACGGATGGAACAATTCCGATATAATACCGAGTAATTCTGATGAATAGTTTATATACATTCCAAAGTTTCGGACATATGTATATGTGTATATTGTATAAGTTACTGATTAACAAATTTTTTTCAATCGATTTATTAGTCGGTAGGGCAAGTTTTTGCACGAAAACTAACTTACATGTTATATTTTCTCTTAACAGTTCACTGAAATATCGGTAGTTAATTTAAATTTTAGATATCGTTGGATAAATTATTTGGTATCTCTCCATACCAACGTTGCATCCTTGTGCCGGATAGCGTGCAAGATTTATGGATTATTTATTGATTACTCGGTCCAACAACTGCTATCTGTTTTACTAAAATACAACTTTTTACATAAATTTATCATCTTCAGGGCGCAGTTTGCATTCGTTGATTTATGTCAGAAAGTCGGCGAAATCTCGAAACCGACCGAATTCTGTATAGCAAGTACGTTTTCCTCTTTATCGCATCGTCTACTATCTACTTCGCTTTTCCTTTCGTTCTGGACCCGGCAATTTTTGTTTCCTCTTTTTTACGTGGCGATGACAAAAAAGTCTCTTTCTGCGAAATCGTCCTTAAACGCATCGTTGCTCGAACGCTAACAGGCAAAATATTATATCCACGTTGCAAGTACCACTGAATCTGTCGACGAGTTCCGAAGGGGCCATTTTTAAAAATACCGCCGTGTGCCGTTATTTTACCGGCTCAATATACACCGTTTTTGTTGTTAAACTCTTTTGCTAGCTTCGAAATGAGACGCTGAAAGCGTAGTTAGTGAATTTTAATAAGATACTAAAACAACGGAAATTAGGACATTTTCAAAATGCGTTCGATTATTGTCCGTAAATATTCCAGAGCTTATTCGCCATTTTAAAGACACGTTTTTTACTACTTCGAAATGATTAATGTTCGCCTAAAATCGCCAATCAAAAAAAAAGTTCATCCGATTTTATGATTTTTTTTCTTCTTTTAAATCAGGTAACTCCGGTTCAATTATGGCAGTAAAACCAGTTTTTATAGATGAAATAAAAAACTAGCGAACAACTGACCATTAACTGGTTGATAAAAAAAACTAGTTCACTGAAAGAGATTCTCGGGTTTCGGTTACTGTAAAATAAACATTTCATATACATCGTAAGGTAGCTTAGTTCTAATATGCACCCCGTAAATAACTCTGAACGTACCTCTTATCTATGTGATTAGAACTGAACGATTACGTACAATTTTTCGTTTTTTTGGTGAATTATATTTGCGATTTTATAAAACATCTACCGAAACCGGGTTATTTAAATTTTACTGAAGCTCTTGCGTATTTTTAAAAATTTACTAAGGCACTGAAACGTGCTCGATAATGAGAAATCCGGAAAGAGTCTTTGAATTATTCCACTTCGAACTCGCGAGGAAAATTCTGCGCATTTCTCGAAAGCTAACGGTAAAATACAATAGGTATCCCGATGTTCATGGATTGAGCAAGTCTTAGCGGAGAAAAGATTAAACACTGTCCACGCGCGGGAATGAGAAATTTATCCCTAAGACAACATTAACGGCGCACTTTAAGGGGGAAAATTGCTTTAAGAGGCGTAACGATGTCATTTGAAAGAAGCGAAAATAGATCTACTGCGAATAGCAAATGGGGGAAAGCATCGTACAGAAACAGACGGAAATTGAAAATCAAGCGATGAAAGGCCGTAGTTATAGCAGGAAGAAAAATAAGGGGCAGCAATCGACGACAAACGATTGCAGGCAGCAGTAGCATGTTAAATGATGCAGTTCGATTTTTCTCACGATGGTCGGAATACGACGCAAAAACTCACTCGAATTGTCATAGAAAAAGAGATAGATGACAACTGTTTTTTCGAGTGGTCTATAACGGCGTCAAAAAATTTCGTAACGTTCTTTTCCGGAATAATCTTCAGCCATCTTTTTATCAAATCAGTCGCAACGCCCAAGTGAGATGATGGAAGTCGGAAAACATTCGATCACTCGTATCTTCTTACGAGACGGCGGGAAACGGGTTGAGGGAGGAAATTAAATTCTATTTTGTTTTCATGGAAGAAAGTGCGCAGTTTTCTTTACTTTTTTCTCGAGGAAAGGAAAACGTTTTTTAGTGAGATAATTGTCACGAAATGAAAATTATAAAACAATAAAATGGTCGGCCGATGACGAGGCCCGGAAAGAGATATGCCGGGTGGCTCATAAAACGGATTTTAGAGAAAATGGCCTTTTGCTCGCATTATATTTATAATGTGAAATATAAAAACGAAAACTAGAACGCGTTTATGCCGAGATGACTATAAAATTCAGCTGTATATGTAATTTAAATTGCGGTCGCATTTTATGCTATAATAAAATGTGACATATTTGCATTTTTACTCCCCGGTGAATATTACTTTACGAATTTTACGCGCGCCACCGTAATTTCAGTGAACTGCTATAGTCTGGTTTGTTTTCCTTTTAAGCTTCCCTTTCGATAGGCTGCATAATAAAATCCTGATAAGTCGCATAATGTCAAAATTCGTTCGCTAAATCGAGCTAGAAGAGTGCCTGTGCATTATGCTTTTAACGATGCGTCAGCCCTTCTGCAGAAAATGTTCTGCATTTATAGTTACACTCGACTTCTGTCGTCATTTGTAGTTCCTGCGCTTGCATGAGAGATAATGTAGCCGACGATAACTTTACGAAGCCCACATGAAACCTCCGCGTCACTAATACTGATAAAGAATAACGTCCGGAACAACTTGCTGCTACCGTTGCCAATAAGAAAAAGTTGAACTTTCGCCCGCTGAAACGAAAAAAGAACAACACTAACTAGACTTCAAGAGGGTTTACTGAATATTCCCGGCTTGCCAAGGATGCACAAATACCGGTAATGTGTTTTTGGTAGTATAATTAACTAACCTTGATAACCCCCCCAACCCCTTATGGCGCTGATTACTTAGGTTTGTTTGAATGAATATATATATATATATATATGTATATATAGATATCTTCGATGTACGTATAACTTACCTGCGCTCTGGTAATTATTTTTCAATAGTTTTTCGTACACTCTAATGATCTATATTTAGTCAAAATATCCGCCTTACTAACTTCTGCTGGAGAAACATGGTCATCTGTCTAACCGAAAATGTGATAACTTGTTAACCTTTATTGAGTTTCCTGGTCACGTTCGTATGTTCTTAGCGAGGCTGGTTTCCAGCATAACGAACCTAGGCGGCATAACCTGCCTACTTCAGTTCACGGATTTTCCTAGGTTGTGTTTGACCTAACTATAACTAAAACTGATTAACGTACTCATTTGCATTTTGATTATACTGTCCCCGTTAAAAACGATGTCTTTCACCTGAAAAATTGCAAGGCAAAGTGACAACTACGAATTAAATGAGGAGATACCGACTTGAGAAGCACACAGATAATGCAAAATATCTGGGCGTCATACTGAGGATAGATCGCTTACATGCAAACGACGGCTCTGCAAATCAGTTAAATTGAAAACCATGCCCAGAACAAACGTAATACATAAGCTGATAGACCCCCCAGCTGAGCAGCTAACGCAAACACCCTCAGAAAATGTGAACAGGTTATAAAAATGGAATCGACTTTGAAAAAAAATTGAATACACAAAAAGGGAACAGCAAAACCCGAATCATATTAACATTGGTTTTGTAGACTTACTACTACCGTAGCCAATGTTCGGCTTCTAACGATTCAGCTAATGTCGGAACGTGATTTAGTGTTAGGCAATGCACCAATTTCACCTGCAATAACAGTTTCGGTGAAAGCCTATCCGATTTTTCATTTTGGTTTGCAGTTGCTGCATATGTGCAAAAATTTACTTTACAATTATAAAATTATTATCCGGTAAGTAATAATTCAATTCTGTGTCTATGGTATAAAAAAAACGTTTAAATACGTTTCTTATAGTGAAATTAGAGTAATTATGAAGTGAAAAAATAAAATTTATCGAAACTTAAATAATTCCCGGCTTCCGAGCTTTCCTGAAGCTACATCGCTGCATTTCGGTTCTTGACATAAGTACGAGTAAGTATATTGTTTGATTGTTGCGCGCGATCGTATTTCAACAGTGTCCGAATACACGTAACGTTATGTGTGCAAAAGTTTATATGAAGTTTCCTCGCCAAATCTGATCTATTGTTTCAGTTGGAATCATTACGTTTTCCACGCAACCTACTGAAATTAATTTCGATCATTTTCGGTATAATTTGAAATAAATCATTTTTTGCTATAGACTGAAGCCGGACAAGCATAAGATTAGTTGACGAGAGAGTGGTTCGCAAGCTGCAGCAATACTCGATGCTGAAAGCGTCGTTGCAAGATGTGGACTATCTGTTTTTAAAATTGTCTTTTCCAACTGAAAGTATGCTGCAGTATGACGCGCATTAGATTATATGGATTGCATATGACGGTTTTAGGTTTAATTAATTTTTCATATGAGCTTGATTTGTCCGCTAAAACGAACTTATTCCACTACTGGAGAAACTTACAAATAGGTAAACGACAAAAATAAACTGTTATTAATATCACGAAAGTCATTAACCAGCGGTGAAAGAGTAATTGATGGTAGAACATTTCCAATCTGCCACGTGCAAACGATCATATTAAAAGAAGAATCAGCAAAGAAAACCTGAATAAATTACCAGTAAAAAAGTAAAGTAAGTCCCATACCCTTGATAAGGTATCATGGATTGTGAAGTTAAGCTTTTCATAATGTACTAAGTCTAATGGATCTGATGAGAATACTGGGGCCAGTTCCTTTCTCTCGGTAGCCTTTACTTTCCCAGATTTCTCTGGTACCCAATTATTTTAAGCTGGGTAAACCTGGGGGAGCGATTCGGATTTGGAATGAGACAAGTCTCGAACCCGCGTCCTCTGGTTTAGTAGACTACTATACATATATACATACATACATACATACATATATATATAAAACCCGATTGATGAAGCATATATCTTCCTTTACGGAGATCCAGAGTTTGATTCCAGAAAACGACAGAAATTATTGTAAATAATAAATAATCGCTAATAGTCACATGGAAGGCAAACCAGCTCGTATACGATCATATCAGCACTAATTGACATATAGGCATACACTCTTAAGACTTGATTTGCATCGTTATAATTCAAAAATTTATAATCAGTTCCAAGTGCAGTCTTATATATTAACTTTGCATATAACGACTCCCATGAACACTATCTATATCTGTACAACCAGAATGTACAAATAAGTAGTCACGAAGCTCAATGTCAAGTGGTATGACTTGAGAGAATATATGTATATATATAAAATTCGGCTCTTCGTGCCTTTCAAGGGGCTCCGCCTCTTAACCGCGCCGGGGGAAACCTCCGGACCCTCAGCTCTATCACCTCTATACTTCGTATAGAACGAGAAAAATTGACAACGTTAAGCAATCCATTTTTTGATACTTTGTTGTCTTATTGTACAATATATGTGATGTTTTGGAACAAAAAAAATGATGGTGGTCGGGTTAAGATTGACGTTGTCATTAATATATATATATATAAACAAAAAATACATTATTTTCATAAATTATAATTGTAGCTTTCTCACTTTAATACCACGTACTTAGTAAGGAAATTATTGCAATTCGCATGGGTTAATGAACAAAAAAAATATTATCCACGGGGAATGGGTGTTAAAATACGGTCATTTTAAGGTAGTAACAATTAAGTTTCACTAACGGATCTGTGATAATCGATAATATAATAAATAGTAAAATAGTTTCAAGGAAAGAAATAAAATATCTCGGTCCACATCTCGATACCAGAAATTTAAGTGGCTTAAATAAGTATATAAATGGAAAGAAGTGAAATAAGCATTAAACCAAAGAAAATGGTCAATTGTCAGCTATCTGGAACTATCTCTGAAAAGCAAACTTTTACTATACAACCAATTAATGTAATATTAGTGTACAAGTCCATTCGCTGTTACCTTTTTCTCGTTTTAGCCTAATATCTTTTCCATTATGTTTTTTTCACCGTTTTAGCCTAATATCTTTTCCATTATGTTTTTTTCACCGTAACGATGAGGCTTTCTGTGATTTCAACCATATTCTTTTTGAGGGCTCGTCCCTCTCAAATAAACAATCTATTTGTTAATCTCAACTCCGAACATTTGACGTTCTCTGCCCCTTAACTATTTCTGACCGAATTGCTATTTAACTGTTGATTTCTTCCCCTCCATATTGTTTCTGGGCATAAACTATTTGTTATCGCGCCCAAAGAAAATAAGACAAAAAAAAGTGGCGTTCAATTGCGTGTAAATGTGAAAACCCTTCCTGATACGCCAGAAACGGTAAGTCACACCAAAATGTAGATATTCCAGAGGTACAGAAAGTTATTGAAAATATGGTCAGGAAACATGTAGACAGAGCCTGTACGATCATACGGATCGGTTGGCTGCTGATTTGTTGGATAATTCAACAAAATTCCAAAGTTTGGAAAGAAAAAAAAACAATTGAGTTAACACGCGGGTGAAAATCTACTCAAATTTGAATTTAATGATCAGTAATCTTATATATTATTGCCGTCGTTTCTGCGCCGGACATAACCGTTATGAAATATGTAACATTCTACGTTTTAAAACAGTAGTTCTCAATCTTTTTTAAACTAGTGCCCTCCAGAGGACCTGAATATTTTCCAACTCCCCGCTATCATGAGAAGAATGAAGATCAGGAGAAGTTTCTTAAAAAATAGAACTACTGTTTTAAAATAATTTCCAATGCGAATCGCAAGTCATTTTTTTAAAGAACGATGTAGTCAGTGTAAATGTTCTCTTCTAAAGTATTATAAAGGAAGTATCGTCCAAGGTTCAAGAAGATGTCCGCGTAGTGCGGTCCAAAGGATTAAGTTTTACAAATTAGTGACGTCATTCTTGGAATGAGGGTAATATGAAATAAATGTTGTGAATGAAAAAAACGTTATGAAAAACCGTTTCGATTCAACATTTTTCTGTTAATGAAGTTGTAATAGAAAATTATGAGAAACACAACCCGTAATGTAGTACTACTTTTTGTTTAATAACAATGTAGCAAATCGAAATTTACTCTTATATAAATTTTATAGAAGAGCTACCATCTAGAGGTCCAGGAGCTGTTCCCATATGCGAAGCTCGTAATGTTTATATATATATATAACATATATACATATATTAATTAAAAGGTAATTCTTAGACTACCCCCCATTAGCAAAAAATATCCCAATTATATGTAACGTTTGTTATATTTTATCGGATTTTTATTATTACGTTATTATATTCACATGGACCGATTTAGAATTGCGTTGTAAATTTTGATCATTTTATACAAAGTATAGAAGAGAAAGAGGCATTCACTGGCTTCTAAGATCCTTTCTCTCAATATCCCTCCTATTCTCGTTACCATTATTCTTAATCTGTTCCAAAATAGGTCTCTTTTTCTTTCTGTTCCCTCCTTTTCAACAATCAGACGTTGTTATCGCGGCTTGCCTCAGGGTTCCTGTTTTAGTCCTACTCTTTTTAATATTTATCTCCTTGAAATCGTTACTCTTTGCATTCCTTCTTCTTCTCTCCTTTCTGCGGATGATATCCTTATCTACTCCACTTCAGTCGAGCTAGCTACGGCCAACGAGGAGATAAATAACTATCAGTCCTCAGTAATTCCCTCTTCAGTGTTTTTCTCTTTCTCTCTCCATCCGAGTCTCCTTCTATTATTTTCTCCCTTCGCCCATATATTCGTGCTCCGGTAAACATTATCTCTTCCAACTACCCTATTCTTATTGTTAATTCCATATGCTACCTTGGTCTTCTCCTAAATAGTCGACTCTCTTTCCAAGAACATATCGAGTACTTTTACATCATTTGTCTTAAAAGACTGAATTTCCTGAAAGCCTTAAGCCCTCTCAAGTGGGGCGGTGATCCATATATTCTCGTAATCCTCTACAAATCCATCATTCGTTCCAAACTGGACTACTGCTCCTTCTTATACGGCAATGTCTCAAACTCTCTCCTTCGCAAAACTTGATAGGATCCAAAACTCCTGTCTTCGGCTTTGCATTGGGGCGCCCTAAAATCTCCTCCCATCCTTGCTATTTTGTCCGAATCTAATGTTAAACCTCCTTCCCTCTTCTCGTTTTCTTTTTCTCTTTCACCTTCTCCCTTTTGTCCTCTCGACTCTACTGATCATCTCTTTATATATGACCCCAACCATATCCTTTTTGAATGCCCTGCTCGTTTTCCCAAGTGCTCTCATCTATACGCGAACTCGACGTTGGATCTTCCTATCCCTTTCAATGCTTCCTTTATCTTTTCCTTCCCATCTCTAGCCGTTATTCCCCTCCTACTCTCCTTTATACTCTCTATCTCCGATTGCCTCAGAATCTGAGTAGGTGATCTAAGCTCATATAGTTGGGTCAGTGTTGGCACCAAACCCATTTAAAAAAAAAAAAAAAGAGGCAGAGATGTAAGCAAGAGGGGTCGTGGCTCTCAGCCTCTTGCGAGACCAAAATGATCGAGTTTATATATATATATATATGTATATATATATACACCCTGTCAAGAAAGTATCGGGAATTGTCAATTTAAATCTCCCGGGTAATAGCTAGGCAGATAATTTTTTTTTTCCAGGTTGGTACAACTGTTTTGTATTATGATGCCTATTTTTAGCGCGATCTGTCAACCAGTGTGTTTACAGCAGCTGTTAAAATCAGTCGACCTTGAAGGTTTTGTCGAAGTTTTACAATGAGTGAAAATATTGAACAACGTACTTGTGTTAAATTCTGTGTTTCGAACGAAATTTCTTGTGCCGATACACTGAAAATGTTACAGAAGGCTTTTGGTGAATCTGCTTTATCAAAAACGCTGGTTTACGAGTGGTACAGAGCGTTCAAGGATGGTCGGGAGACGGTCGAAGACATGCCTCGCTCTGGACGGCCTTCAACGAGTGTGACCGATGATAACGTCGATAAAATCAAGGAAATCGTTGCTGAAAATTGTCATGTGAGCTTGAGAGAGATGGCTCATGGATTGGGCATGTCACACGAGAGCGTACGTACGATTGTGCACGAAAAATTGGGTATGCAACGCGTTGCGGCTCGGCTTGTTCCGAAAGACCTGAATTTCTTTCAAAAAAAGTACCGAGAACAGGTAGCTGCAGACATGCTGGATCGAGCCAATTTGGATCCTACCTTCTTGGAAAAGATAATTACTGGTGACGAGACATGGGTGTACGAGTACGACACGCTTACGAACCAGCAATCGTCCGAATGGCGGCCAATTGGCGCGCCAAAGCCGAAAAAACCTCGCCAAAGCCGATCGAAAGTGAAGATCATGTTGATTGTTTTCTTCGATATTCGAGGCGTGGTACACTATGAATATGTGCCAGCCGGACAGACAGTCACCAAAGAGTTTTACTTTAGTGTTTTGAGACGTTTGAGAGAGGCTATCCGTCGTAAACGTAACGATTTGTGGGTCGACAATTCTTGGATTCTCCATCACGATAATGCGCCGTCTCACAAAGCCATAATTGTGAATGAGTTTTTGGCCAAACACTCGGTAAATATCATCGAACAACCGCCGTATTCACCAGATTTAGCACCCTGCGACTTCTTCCTATTCTCAAAACTCAAATTTCCGCTACGGGGAATGCGCTTCGAATCGATTGATGACATCAAGACGAATGCGACGCGAGAGCTAAAGGCCATCCCGGAAACCGCCTATCAGAAGTGCTTTGCCGAGTGGAAAAAGCGTTGGCATATGTGCATCGCTTCGAATGGATGTTATTTTGAAGGTGACAAAATAAATTTGGATGAAAATTAAAAATTGTTCGTTTTATTTAACAATTCCCGATACTTTCTTGACAGGGTGTATATATATAACTCAGCCATTTTGGCCTCGCAAGGGGCTGTGCCCCTTGACCCCTCCTGCTTTCATTCCTGTCTCTTTCTCTTCTATACTTTGTATAAAATGATCAAAATTTACAACGTAATTCTTACTGGCATCAACACACACAAAAAATAACATAACCACAAAAATCCTATTCTAACATTTAACTTCCGTTATATAAAATTAAGACATTTTTTCGTTACATTTTTCGTTACATATTTCATTACATAAAATTGTGACATTTTTTAAATAACAATAACAAAAATCCTACAAAATATAACAAACGTTACATAAAATTGGGGCATTTTTTTGGGACATTTTTTGGGACATTTAGCGTTACATAATGAGACGGATTCGGCAGCTGAAGCGAGTTTATTACGCTTTATACGCCTTAGATAACGCTGTCCGAGGTAGAAATTATTATTTCGATTTAATTTCATTTATATGTCGGGTTTTTCTCGGGCAGCGGAAGACAACGGTGAATTGCGATCGGCGACGCGGTTTCGCCCGAGCTGTGTGGTAATCCCGAACGCAGCGGCTATCGGCTGTGCTCGCGGGGTAGCGAGCGTGGTCGAAAATCGCGGAGAAATAGCGTTTACCGTTGATAAGGATATAAGTACAAGTACATGTACAAGTATAGAGCGTAGAACTGCGGGAGTCGCGACCGAATTTATAAAAATCCCGGAAAGACAGGGATAGCTGCCGTTTAAAATATATAGAAATAGTAGAATGTTCTAGAACAGTCGGTGGCGTAATATACATATTTTAATTTAAAAGGTATCGGGTAATTTCGACGATGCGTATATGTCGATCGGCAAAAGCCCCGTCAGGTACCGAGATCTATCTAGTCGCTTGCTGGGCTAATCGATAGCCAGTCGTTGTTTAATTGCTCGGCAATTAACTAGTCGCCGGTGAGTGTGTAATTACGAGTCGTTGTTTAATGGACCACCGAACAGTCATTTCCGACTGACCGATTTTCTGGTGGCCGCATTTTTGGATTATGCACATCGACACATGTTACGCCGTTTGGCAAATTTAGTCATTTCTTTTTATTAATTTTTTTGTCTAGTCGTTACATACGAATATTTGTTTTTTTGTTTCTTCCGCGTTTTGGTTAATATACAATTTTTTTCTTTTCAAGTTTTCGTCATTTGGACACGTGGTTACCCCGTGATATCTCCACCGGGAGAGATACCGCCATCGAACGGCGGATTTCGCGAGTCGTTTTTTTTGTTATATTTATTTTTTTTATGATTAAAAGCCTAAAGCTCTGCTAGGCCGAGCTTTCCGGTAATAGCAAACCGGTAATTTTTGCTATTGGCGCCCGCAATAATAGTTTTCGATATATTTTTTTTTATATTTTTTTTTTCCTGATAATATTTTAATCCATCCTCATCTGAAAATCTCCAAGAAGGAAGAAAATCGATTTATATCAACTGGCTCCCAAAACAGGGACAATATCAATTTATATCAACTGGCGCCCGAACAGGGACAGTGACACCGAATAGTCAGAAGGACGTTACCTGGAAGGAGCAGAGGACGAAGGGGAAACTGCCAAGCAAACAGATAAGCGTTTACTTTTAACATCTCCCCTCGGCCTGCTTTATATTTTATAGTTTTTTTATCATTTGCATATTTTGTACGGCATTAAAGTCGGTTAAAATTTTTTCTTTCGGCATATTTTATTATTATTATATATTTTTTTCTCCTCGGTAGATAGGCCCCACAAAGTAATTCTTAGGTAGCTACCCTGTCTGAGAAAATGGAGTCTGGTGAAATGTCCAGAGTACGGGTTACGAGAGGAAATTATCGGGAGGTTCATCCGATCCCCGATAATTTGAGCGAAGAGGAGATTGAGCGCGAACCTCTGGACCGTCTCTCGGAGACTGGACCCGAGGGATATACCCCTCCTAGCCCGACACATCGAGCGTTTGAGGATCCCGGGCCATCCTTCGCACAATCGTCTTTCGACGAATTGAAAAGATTAATGCTTAGTATATCGAACGATAATAGTAATGAACTTAAAAATCTCTCGGAAAATATGATAGTATCGATGAAAGAGGACAACAAAAAACTAGAAGAAAGAATAACCGAGGACAACAGAAAGCTAGAAGGAAGAATAACCGAGAACAACAAAAAACTAGAGGAAAGAATAACCGACAAGCTGGACAAAAGGTTTGATCTTCTAGAGGACCGATGGGAAAAAGAACTGCGAAAGAACAACATCGAACTCAAAGAAGAACTGAAGACCACCGTGGAAAACAAGGTCGCAAGAGTCGAGGAGGAAATAATAAATAAAATAAAAACTGTGGAGGATGGTATCGGGTCCTCGATAAAGCAGATGCAGGGTCGAGTGGAGGCGAATGAGGAACCAGTCGAGCTCAGCGTGGAGTACAAGGATAGGAACGAGAGCCTGGAAGTGAGCTGTGAGGAAGAGGGGCATAATAATAATTTTAACAGTGATAATAACAATAGGGACAATGTTGAAAAACAACTGTGACGAGTAGAGTTAGAAAGTCGAAGACTAAACATAGAACATTTCGAAAAAAGCAACTGCAGGAAAAGATAACTAAACGTTACGTTAAAATAAAGAAATTAAGATCAATAAAATTAAGGCATTCCGGTAGGGAGAAGAAGAAAAACAAAAACAAATCCAGAACAACAGAACCTAAAAACCGCCGTACCCCGATGGAGGAGGCTGGAGCCAAAGTCGATAACTTAAGACCCGTAAGGGTAGAATCAAGTAAAATAAACAATAATCCTCGTCGAAAGGGACACGGCTCCCGTTGCGGTTTCCGGTCCTGGAAGTATCGTCGGAAATAATCCAGAAAGCAGGAGATCAGCCGTTTTTTTCCTGGATTCGACGTAACATCGTGGAAGAGTAAAACATAACAAAGTCAAGTCATAAACTCATTAGTACGGCAAAGAAAATTAAAACTACTTTCTAGTCATCTAAAATTTAAATTGATCATAAAAATAAATTTAGTATAAAAATAGCCGAAGGACGAGCGTGAGTAGCCGTTGTGGAAGTGAACGGTATGATAGGTGTACAGCGTCTCGAGTTGCTTCGATCGAGGTTGTGATGGTGTGTACCGCTTCGTTGGTTTGGTTCCGATAGCATAGGTTTTCGAAGACTCCGCGTCCCGATAGAGCAGCGTAGAAGGCATTTTTTTTATTTTTTTTTCTTCATATGGTTATTCGGATATTCCCGTAGTTTCGGTTATTTATCTAGTCATCCGATAGGCCCAAATTAGGTCTAGTCACGCCATTTTTTTATTGATTTCCCGCAGTTTGCGTATTTATTGTCATTTTTCTAGTCATTTTGTCGTTTATAAAAAATAGTTTTGGATGAGTTTGTGTTGGTTTTCGCGGTGGAATTAAGATCTTTGAGACGTTGTTTTGATTGTTTATTTATTTGAAATTTTTCTTTATCTTTTGTTTTGTGTTGTTGACCTCTAAAAATTTTTTTTATTTATCTGGCTTGTTTTTTTGTTGTCGTTTGCCGACCTGGGCATCGTTTCCAGGTAAGGGTTTTGGAGATTTGTGTCGCGCGCTAGCGAGTTTGCTGCCGAGTGCCGAGATAGGGTTTGTTTATGTTTACATTTGGACGACCAAAGGCATCGCGCATTCGATTCACCTGAGTGAGCTCGATTTGTTCCTATTGCGACCTGTAATGTGCGCTCATCTCCCCGCTTACTAAATTTAAACGTTTTTTGAAATCTAATATTTATCATAAAATTTATTTTTTTTATCTGGGCATTAGCGCTTCGGATTACGGTTTTGCGGATTTTTCCCGTTTAAGAAAAACTTGTTTCTTTCCTCGTCCTAAGATCTTTGAGACTTCATCTTCGTACACGTAACTCTGGAACCCAGCTCTGGCGCGTATGTGAGGCGTGGGTGAGTGTATATAAATATTTAATTGCGGAACTGTATAAAAAATATTATCGGCGTTATAAGTACTTGTTAATTTGTTTTTGATGTATCCATTCGGCGACTAGGTAACGATCATTCACTGTGTGGCGACTGTGACACGGGACAGTTGGCCGAGAACCACAGGTTTGGATCATATATATATATATTTTTCGTAATATTTTTTTTTGTGTCGTTGTAGAAATTATGTAAAATTATTTTGTATTGGTGATTTATTTTTTTTTTACGTGTATTTTTTATGTAGCCTGGTTATTGTGCAATAGCGGCACAGGGCATTCAATTTGTTTTGTTTGGTCTGGTTAGCGACACTGTTAGATGTTTTATATATTTTGTTTAGTATTAGGCCCGGTAAGATGCGCGGCATCAATGTATATGTCTTTCCTTTTATTTTTTTTTATATTTTTTTGTATAGTTTTCCTAATCTCGCGGATTTTCGCGGATGTTTGGCTCCGAATATAAATTACGTGCTTTTCCTAATTCAATTTGTTTCCTTTTCTTTTCGACCACTGGAGTTGGAAATTCTCGTTCGTTGTCTACGTGTATCGGCACGGGGCGGGAAATATTCAAATTTTCTTTTTATACTAAATTGTTTCTTGTTTCCCGATCACACCTCCGTTATTGTGCTTTCCTATTAATTTCCCAAAACACTCCTTAAGTATATTCTCCTCTCGTTTTTGTATTTATTTTCTCCTGTTCCTAAAAGATCTCATTTTTTTTCTTTCCCCTTTCTTTGTTATTATCCTTTTGACGGATCGGTAGGGAGTTATCGTAGGGACATTAGCTTTGTGGGTGCTGTGAAAGCAGACACGGCCATATAGTTGGTCAGGATGTGTGCTTGGTACTCCGGCTGGGTTGGCAGGTTCATTATTAAACATACAAATGTTTTTTTTGGTCCGAGCAATTGGCGTTGTGGGTGGCAGACAATGCACACGGCCATAATAGCCAATGGAAGTCTCGGGGACGCCACGAACAATTTTGGATCGGTCGGATTAATAATGGCAACCGATCATAGTAGGCGCGTGGGTCAATTGACACCCGATTCCGGCACAGACCGTTGAACGCGACCGAAGTGCACATTGAGGCTACTCAAGCCGTTTAGGTGCTTATATCCCGGAGTACCAAATAGAAAAATATGGTAGAGAAACGATCGGAACTACGATCCGCAATTTTGTTTTCTTTTTCTCGCTCCCCTTCTTTAACAACGTTATTTTCCCGCAATGCGGATGAACATTTTAAATTTACACATATACGTTTTTCTCTCGCTTCCGCTGGATAGCAGTCCTTATCCCAGCCCCGGAGCCGATGGATATTTGTGTCCGTGGTTACGGAAGATAGCGTTCGGTAGACACGCGGAGATCCGTTCTCTCGGTGGTAGGATATATTTTTTTTTCTTTTTCCTATTGAACATTTTGTTCCTATATCTCTTCTCAAATTTGATCCGGAGTCAGGCGTGCGATGGCGTTCCGCGAGCCCCTTTAGATTTTTTTTACGTGTTTATGTATTTTTTTTTACGTTCTTTCCTCTGTGAGAATGGAAATCTTATATTGTCTCGTTACCACTGGGACAAGTTTTGAGAGTGTGATTGCGCGACCTCGGTCGTAATTTACATGTCGTTTACGGTATCCGAGGTCGGAGTGCATTTGAGTTTTTTTCTTTTTGTGCATGAACACCAGGTTTTTATTGTATATTCCCATCAATTAAATTTTCTACTATCGCGAGTTACGGCGTCCAGGGTCTTTCCTAGGTTTTGGGTAAGATGTTCCTGCTTCTCCATCTTAAATTTCCTATTCAAGTGGGTGGCATACGCCCTTGGAAGGTATGCAAGGTGGTTTCATCGCCTTCGGAAGGATGAAAGCTGGTTCCGACCAGTTTTTCATGATGGTTTTCGTTCGGCATTTTTTCCTAAATTTTCTATTCGGTATTCCAATTTCGTTTTCCAATCCTTTCTAGTTTTCCTCATGAGTGTGCGGGTTCGGCCACATCTCCGCTTTCTGTGGTGCCCATTTTTGCCGAGGCCACACGTGCCAGGGCCCATGTTTTGGTTTTAGTGCGCCTGGGCGTGTTGGTGCTCTTGTTTTGGGTTTTCGTGCGTGCGCACAAACCTTCCGTTGCGGGGCCACAATTTTCCTGGATGTGGAGGACAAGTACACTTTTTCGTCCCTTTCTCTTTTTCCTCTGTAAAATCGCTTTTCCTAATGTGCGCCGTCGGAAAAATGATTGTCTAGTGCATAGTATTATTTTTTTTTCGTGTTTATTTTTTTTGATTCAAAGGTTTTTTAGTCCCTGTGTTGGCATTTGGGCCTATGGTAGGGGTGTCCATTCCGAAATGTTTCTGCTTTCATAGTCTCTGACGGGTGCCCATATTTGTTGTTTCGCGGGTATCCGTTGCGCTTTGCATTTTTTTTCTTTGTCGGGTTGTATCCCGCGGTTTTTCGGAATGGACATCAACGATGTTTTGCACTTAGATATTCTTGATTTACTTTGGATTCGGTATTTACCGCCTTTCGGCCGGCTAAATTTCGTTGATGATTTTTTTGATCCATTGTTCTGAGCCTTGAGCTCGTGAAGCTTAAATTTTGGACATGACCTGGTGTTGTCCCAGTGGTGTGTTTTGCGTGTGGCGTACGTGCGTCATCTTAAGGTGCAATGTGAGGCGTACGTGTGCGGGATAGACGGCGGAGATATGTTCAGGACTCCGTAGTTCAGCAACGGTTAGTCCGAATCCTCTCGTATTTGTGCACCTGAATTCTGATCCAAAACTTCCGTTTTGGATGAAAATAAGGGTGGGGCAGTGAGACGGATTCGGCAGCTGAAGCGAGTTTATTACGCTTTATACGCCTTAGATAACGCTGTCCGAGGTAGAAATTATTATTTCGATTTAATTTCATTTATATGTCGGGTTTTTCTCGGGCAGCGGAAGACAACGGTGAATTGCGATCGGCGACGCGGTTTCGGCCGAGCTGTGTGGTAATCCCGAACGCAGCGGCTATCGGCTGTGCTCGCGGGGTAGCGAGCGTGGTCGAAAATCGCGGAGAAATAGCGTTTACCGTTGATAAGGATATAAGTACAAGTACATGTACAAGTATAGAGCGTAGAACTGCGGGAGTCGCGACCGAATTTATAAAAATCCCGGAAAGACAGGGATAGCTGCCGTTTAAAATATATAGAAATAGTAGAATGTTCTAGAACAGTCGGTGGCGTAATATACATATTTTAATTTAAAAGGTATCGGGTAATTTCGACGATGCGTATATGTCGATCGGCAAAAGCCCCGTCAGGTACCGAGATCTATCTAGTCGCTTGCTGGGCTAATCGATAGCCAGTCGTTGTTTAATTGCTCGGCAATTAACTAGTCGCCGGTGAGTGTGTAATTACGAGTCGTTGTTTAATGGACCACCGAACAGTCGTTTCCGACTGACCGATTTTCTGGTGGCCGCATTTTTGGATTATGCACATCGACACATGTTACGCCGTTTGGCAAATTTAGTCATTTCTTTTTATTAATTTTTTTGTCTAGTCGTTACATACGAATATTTGTTTTTTTGTTTCTTCCGCGTTTTGGTTAATATACAATTTTTTTCTTTTCAAGTTTTCGTCATTTGGACACGTGGTTACCCCGTGATATCTCCACCGGGAGAGATACCGCCATCGAACGGCGGATTTCGCGAGTCGTTTTTTTTGTTATATTTATTTTTTTTATGATTAAAAGCCTAAAGCTCTGCTAGGCCGAGCTTTCCGGTAATAGCAAACCGGTAATTTTTGCTATTGGCGCCCGCAATAATAGTTTTCGATATATTTTTTTTTATATTTTTTTTTTCCTGATAATATTTTAATCCATCCTCATCTGAAAATCTCCAAGAAGGAAGAAAATCGATTTATATCAACTGGCTCCCAAAACAGGGACAATATCAATTTATATCAATAAAATTGGGACATTTTTTCAAATGGGGGGTAGCCTAAGAATTACGTTGTAATTAATATATAAATACATAAATATATTAAAAAGAAATAACTCATTAATGACGAAAAATTAGTCATGCAAGGGATTTTATGGTTATAATAAATAAAGAAGGAATAGCGAATGCGGTCGGAAAAAAAAATTCTGGGTTCTATTAAAACACCGATGCGGCGATAGTTCGAAATATGGAAAAGGAGCGACTCGTGAATTGTAAATAAGATTTGGAAAGCGTAGAATTGGAAAACATTTTCCCCGTACTAAACTTCAAAACGAAAGCGATGAGAAAACGCGTTCACACACACATATTCATTAAAGCAGTAACTATTGCCTGGCAAATATCCTCTCTTCTTCTCATTTTCCTTCACTGTTTTTTCTTTTGTTTATGACGCTTTTATAAAGCTTATCACAATTCTTGCTTTTCTTTTTTTCTTTTTTTTTTTTGGCGATAGGGGGTAGAGAGCTTTGTACTTTTCTCTTTCTGAAAATGTTGCTTGTTTCATGGAACACTCATAAAAACAGAAACAATTCGCTTGGTAAGATCTTCGAAAGTAACTTTTCTCATCTCCGTTTCTTTTTTAGGTACATTTTTTTCGAAACACCATAATTCTTTTAAAGAAAATTTCGATCAAATAAAGCAGAATACATTAACAAATTTTCCATACCATTAAACGTATATATGATCTCGACTTATTATTACATTCAAAAATTAGAGTAGAAACACCTCACGTAAAAAGAGACATAGCCCAATGTACTAGATGTCAAAAGTATGGACACACACGATCATTTTGTAATCGGCCCTATAAATGCGTCAAATGCGCGGGTAATCATAACTCAGCTGACTGTAAAAAAGGAAAAGACTTACCGCCGAAGTGTGCGTTATGCGCGCAGCAACACCCTTCTAATTATAAGGGATGCGAGGTGTATCAAAAATTATACAATGCGAAATACAACGCAGAGCAGGCGCTCACTGACAAATCGAATCTCCCCGTAAGTTACAGTAATGTTACGCGTGATATTATCCATCAAAATGGGCATAAACCTCAGTTATCGTATGCGAAAGTTACGTTAGGGACCAACGGCGCTAATACAATGCTTAATCTTAGTGATAATGTTCATAACGGTGTTGGTTTCCAAAATGGTGGCGTTAACGAAAGTAATAACCGCTTCGCACCTAACTCGCCTACCGGTATAGATGTAATATTAAATACATTTTTAAACGAATTTAAAAATATGTTTCAACAGTTAATGAATCAGAATACTATGATATTAAATTTATTGTCCACAGTCGTGAATAAAACTAGTAAATAATGGCTACTTCATTACGAATTGCACTTTGGAACGCTAATGGCGCTTTACAACGTAAGTTAGAAATAGAGCTATTTTTAAAATCTCAGTTCATTGATATACTGCTCATCTCAGAAACGCATTTCACAAATAAAACAGTCTTTAATATTCCCAACTATGACGTGTACACTTGTCTTAGGCCAGATAATAAAGCTCGCGGCGGTAGTGCAATTATTATCAAAAAAACTATCAAACACTACGAGGAGGAAAAATTTTCTGAAATACGAATGCAGGCTTGTACGGTAAAATTATGCTCATTTAACGGAACTGTCGCTATTTCAGCTGTATATTGCTCTCCAAATGAACGACTAGATGAAAACCTATTTGTTAAATATTTTAAGTCATTGGGAGAAAAATTCATATCCGGTGGAGACTGGAATTCAAAAAGTCGCAAATGGGGCTCTCGTTTGGATAATCCCAGGGGAAAAATTCTGGAAAAAGTAATTTCTATCCAAAATCTAGGTTACTTTTCGGGGGGCGAGCCTACCTACTGGCCTCAGGATCACAGAAAAAAACCTGATCTACTCGATTTTTTTGTAACAAAAGGAATCCCATCTTTATATATGAGAGCGGACTCCTGTTTCGATCTACAGTCAGACCACTCCTCGGTTATATTAACGGTGAGTATTTCGCCAATAACAAAAACACCTGAGCCATACCTTATCAATAAAAAAACCAACTGGCCTTTATTTAAACAATATCTAGAGACTAACGTTAGTTTAAATATGCCTCTGAAAACTAATTACGATATTGATAAAGCAGTTCAAAACTTAACAGAAACCATACAAAATGCTGCGTGGCTAGCTACTCCCACTGTAGAACCTTCCAAGGCGTCTAATAATATCCCAAAACATATACTAACACTAGTGCGTGAAAAGAGGAAATTACGAAAAACCTGGAATACGACGAGAAATCCGGCTATTAAAAGGCAACTAAATAGAAAAACCAAGCAGCTGCGTAAAGTACTGCATGAAAATAAAAACGAAACGCTTGCAACATTTCTGTCGAGTTTGTCGCCGACCAAAAACGATGATTACTCACTGTGGAAAGTGACCAAACATTTTAAACGGCCAACTATGTGTATTCCACCAATACAAAAACCCGACAGTAGCTGGGCTCGTACTAACTTCGATAAAGCGGCGCTTTTTGCCAATTATCTTTACGATGTATTTACACCAAATCCTCAAGCTGCTGACTCCACAGATATCCTCGAATACCTGGATAAACCGCTGCAAATGAGTTTACCTATAACACCGGTTGCCCCTAGTGAGATACAGCAACTCTTCAAAAATATGAAACGGAAAAAGTGCCCCGGATTTGACTTAATCACAGCAGAGCTTTTAAATGAGTTACCACGCAAAAGTATTGTATTTATAACACAAATATATAACGCTGTTCTTCGCAATCAATATTTCCCACTAGCTTGGAAGTTCTCACAGATAATTGTTATACCGAAGCCTGGAAAACCGTCTGAGGTGGTATCATCATATAGACCCATCTCGTTGCTTCCTGTCCTCTCAAAGATACTGGAAAAATTAATTTTAAAACGGTTATTTCCAATATTATCTAACAATACAATTATTCCCGATTTTCAATTTGGCTTTCGTAAGAACCATAACACTATAGAACAGGTTCACAGATTAACAAAGATTATTGAAAATAGCTTGGAAAACAAGAATATTTGTACGGCCGCGTTTCTGGATGTCCAGCAGGCTTTCGATAGGGTATGGCATCAAGGATTATTGTATAAAATTAAACTTCTGCTTCCTCACTCCTTCTATCTACTATTTAAATCATATATACAAGAAAGATATTTTCGAGTGAAAATAACCGATGAATACTCAGATATTTTTCCGGTAAGGGCCGGGGTTCCACAGGGGAGCGTTCTGGGTCCAATATTGTACCTGATCTACACGACCGACTTCCCGATGCTGGATAATACAGAAGTAGCTTTGTACGCGGATGACGCAGCCATCCTGGCCGTTGATAAGTGTGAAAACACAGCCACAGAAAAACTGCAGGAGTCACTTCGGCATGTGGAAACTTGGCTAAAACGATGGCGCATAGTAGTCAATGAAAGTAAGTCGACGCATATTTCATTCACAAATCGAAAAATTGAACGGCTGCCAATCAAAATAAATAACGTCGTAATACCACATGCCAATAACGTAAAATATTTAGGCATGCACTTGGACGCTAGGCTGACCTGGGGTACTCACATTCAAAAAAAAAATGGAGCATTTGAGGTTTAAAACTAGAACCATGTCGTGGTTGTTGGCTAAGAGATCGGGCTTATCGTTAGACAATAAAACTCTATTATATAAAATAGCTCTAAAACCGATCTGGCTGTACGGTATACAGCTGTGGGGCTGCGCAAAAACATTGAATTTACAGAAAATACAACGATATCAAAATAGGGTACTGAGAACCATTACTGCAGCCCCCTGGTACGTCTCAAATTATACCCTCCATAATGACTTGAATGTCATGTCTGTGGAGGATGAAATCAAAAAACAAGCAAATAAACATGTTGCCCGACTTAGCATCCATATGAACCCACTTGCTAACAATCTGCTGGATAACTCCGGTGAAATACGTAGACTGTGGCGAAATAAGCCTCTAGACCTTGTCCAGCCATTATAAAGTTCAGAGGGAGTACTGCTAAATTAATCGCTAAATGACCACTAAAACCGGTCAGTTGTGATGGGAAAAAAAAAAAAAAAAAAAAAACCTTACCGACTGATTTCATACGGAGTATACATTTATCAGTGGCCGAATGGGTCAGCTAGGTTCTATGCAACTTTATCGATTCATGTTCAGATAGACTACTACACAGCTTTATTAGCAAGCCAAATCTGCCCTCGGTCACTTTTTTTTTAATACATTTTTTGTTTTATACAGGTAGTTCCAGTGAAAATTTAATTCCAATAACGATTGTGCTATGTTTTTCGAAAATAAAGTCTTCAAAATTAGTTAGTGCTTATTTTATTATTATTATTATTATTTTTTTTTTATTATGATTTCATTTTATTCTCGGAATGATCTTTCCAGTATTTATTACAGTTTGTGACGGATCGTAATTCATTGCTGCTTAATTTTATTATTCTGATTTATATTATCTTGTTTTTATCATTTTTACTGTTTTATTCATTTAGGAATTTTCGGACTATGTTACATGTGTTCAGAATAACCGCTTCTTGTGCTTTTGTGTGTGTGTATTTTAGAATCTGAAGAATGTTTAATCCTTCTATGAAGGAGCTCATAATTATTCCTTTAACTGATAGTGTTAATGAAACTACTATAACTTTTTTCTGCTTCCAAATCTGCTTGATTTCTATTGCTAATGGTGTGCATTTCATTATTTTTTCATTATATTTCTTCTCTACGATGTTATCATTAGGTACCGCGATATCTATTAAGTATGGATTTCTTGTTTGTTTGTTGATTAATATTATATCTGGTCTATTTGCACTTAACCGTATGATCCGTTTTTTTATTTATTTATTTGCTGAATAATAACATAAATAACTAGTAATTGATACATAGCCATGAGTATCTCAGTTGAATGAACACCTCATGGATTGAAAACAATAAAGAGAAAATGAAAGAGACAAAAAAAACCGATATAAAAATTAAAATAAAATTACTTATTAAATGAAAAATCTTCAACATTAGAATATTTGGAAATCATGATAAAATTCGCCGCGTGCATGAATTTTGATAAATTATCGTTGTTTAATGGAAAACAATTTACGTCTTTAAACAAGAATTTCCATTTGGCGCACTCATTAACGATATGGGTGACAGTTTTAGGAGCATTACCACAAGAACACAAATCGGTGTCTGCTAGATGGAAATGATGCAGATAACTTTGGAATCTACCATGTCCAGTAAGAAATTGCGTCACATACGCATTAATATTATTAATTTTGATTGGATTGGTTTTAACCTCGGGAACGAAACTAAATGTTAATCTTCCAGTTGAGCTATTGTTCCAGCTATTTTTCATTTCAATAAATCTATTGTTTAGAAACCGTATGATCCGTTAATATTGCGGTATCCCAATATAGTTTAATTGTTTTGTTTTCTAACACTCTTTTTGCGTTATATTTGTAATATGGCTGATTAACGGTTATTAAATTGTATCTTTTTTCATATTTTTTGATGAATTATTTTTGTTACGTTATTGTATCCTTCTGTATATTCTGTTGCTACTGGCAGGCAACAACCTCCTGTTATGTGCTCTATAATTTCCCTTGTTTGGTGGTATTTTCTACACTGATCGTTGCGCATATTCTTATCTTTAATTATATATTTTTGGTAGTTTTTTGTTGATGTTACTTGATCCTGTATGATGAGTAAAAAGCCTTCCCTAGCCTTTGTATTTATTCTACGGTGGTATGCTGATGTATGGTACTGTTCGGGTATTTTGTTTATTATTTGAATATTTGTGTGTGTATACTTATGTTCATGCAGTTTTAGGAGGCTCTCTCTTCTAGTAGGATTTATTTCGTTCCATTTTATTGTATAGGTTTCTAAAGTTTCTCGAGCTTTCCTTCTATGCTACTGATCCCTTCTACTGATTTTATTATTGTTTGACCTGTTGGTTTATCTGCTAAATTCATTTCGTTTGTTGGTTTATTATTTACTTTTATATTTTGGTGTATATCTTTTTCTTTTAGCTTAGTTAACTGTTTTGATACATTTTCTTTTATTGTTTCTCTTTCGAGAACTGTTAAACGGTTATTGTTTATAATAACTCTTTTTTGATCTGCTAACTTTTGTTCGGTAATGTTTGAATATTCTGGGCATTTTTCTTGAAACATTTTTAGAAGTTGTGTCCGATTTAACAGGTATCTTTCTATTTTTGTAATGTAATGGTAGCATCACATGACGTGATTATTCGTTTATTTGGTCCATGTCATGCGTTGCCTAGGTTTCCCCGCTTTAGTGGTTACCGACTGATTTGTTGGTAAAACATCTTTTGCAGGTTCTCTTATATTGTATGAATTTTCGTTGTTTAGATACCGAGCTATACGAAGGCGATATCTAGTACTTTTGTTTAGGTTTAAATTATTATCTTCGCTCATATTTGTTCCCGCGAAGATTGGAAGAAAATAACAGTCCGCTGTGGCAGTGCTCCGTACCACGGTAATCCTATGTACTCGGGGGGGGGGGGGCAGAAGCTCCGTTCGCGATACCTCTGTTTCCTTAGGTTCTATGCAGTCATCGTCACGGGTCGCGTTATAACTTAGCTTAAGGATTTTTAGAGAAGAAAAATGTGGACAGAAGGAAAGGAAAACCCTTAGACCTCGCATACAATAATAGCATCAGGGACAGAAAAATACAAGAGTTGGTCAAGGGAGACCAGAAAAGATGAAGTGAAAGGTGCCTCACCCAATGACTAGTTATAGACTAGCGAAACAAGGTGAGGAACAGACGCCATACCTATACTCACTAGTTGTGAGCCCCTGAGGGTTTATTATTATTATTATTGTTCAATTAATAAATTATTTAGTGAAAATTATCTGGTATTATATGATCTGTAAATGGCTTATCTTAGAAAAAATTTTTTAAACAGCAATCTAGAAACTAAGCGGCTTCTGGCGGATGAACTTGAACCAGGTAGGCTTAAACGCTATAAACCTAAATACCTCATGTAAATTGTTGCTTTACGTTTACTGTTTTAATTCCTAAAAACCAGCCGTTAGGCTAAGTTTGTTTTTGCACCACATTATCTTTCCTTTTTCTACTTTTTGTTGTATTTATTACTTTTTTAAGCGTGAGGGTCCTTAGAGGCTTTGCTCAGTCAGAATGAGATTAAAATAGTCTTGCTTTCAAAAACATGGCTTAAATAGGATACTCATTTCATCTGTAAAAACTATTATGCGATCAGATCTGATCGGGGTGATGGATACGGTGGCACTGAAATTCTTATTAAAAAATACAATGAATTTACTAAACACAATGTTCAACTTCCTCTCTCTTCCTTACTCCATCCCTTGAACATAGTTCATATTTCAATACCTTCCAAGTTTTCTGATCCCCCTCACAGAATATCTGTCTACATTCCTCTGTCTTATAGCCTCCAGGACCCTTCTTTTTTACTCTTCCTTAATTCAATTGTTCATCCCCTTATCGTTGGAGGTGATTTGAACACTCGCTCGCCGCTCTGGGGCTGCTCATACTACAACCAAAATGGTGTCATTCTAGAAGGTTTTTTTCCTTCACAATAATTTAGTTTTACTTAATGATTCTTCGCCTACCTTTTTTCAGAAACGCTTCAGTTACTAGTTCTCTTGATCTTACCTTCTTCCATCAGTTTGCAACTTAGCTGGAAAACTTTGGATGGTACCTTTAGAAGTGATCACGTCTCTATTCTTATTTCCTTTTCTGATTTCTCTTATCTTACTGTTTCCAAACCTGCTCTTAATCCTCAGTGGAATCTAACCTGGGCCGACTGGGCTAATACAGCTCAGTGGTAGATTCCTACGTCTCAAGAATACAAGACGTCTATGATTCTCAGCGGCAATACAACTCTTTCATTCTAGCCATTACTAATACTCTATTTTTGTCGTGTCCCTCTTCCCGTATTCCCTCTCAAGCCAAACATAAATCCTCTTCCTATTTATAGTGGAACGATGAGTGTAAACGTGCTTATAACTTTAGTTCACGGACGTTCAGAACCTTTCATTCCAATTCTACTTTGGAGAACTTTCTAGTACACAAACGGGATAACGCCAAAACTAGATCTACAATAAAAGCCGCTACGAGAACGTCATGGAGGCAGTACTGCTCTTCTTTTACACGAAATACCCCTCTCTCTTCTTCTCTGATGACAACCTTTCTACCTTTATTGATTCAATTGCTCCCCTTATGTTCCAGGCCTCGAAAAAACCACGTTATCGTCAACTCATATTCTCTCTCCTCATTTTCTTACCTCTTCTTTTCATATTAATGAGCTTTAATTTGCCTTACATAAGGCGTCTAAATCCTAAACTGGAATCGATGGAATTCCCTGTCTTGTTCTCCAAAATATTTCTGACGGTGCTTTTCAGTTCCTGAATTCGTTGTTTAATTTCTTTGTTGATACATGCAGTACTGCTTCCTCTTGGAACACATTTATTGTCATCTCCATTCACAAAAAAACCCGCTGTAAATGCGATAGGAGGAATAGGACACGAAACGAATTCAAAGTCAATAGCTAAAAAAAACAATCTAAAGGGAGACGAGGAGCACAATGGTTAATTAATTCATTTGGGAAGCAGGTTAGGACAATACGTTTCTTTTTTCGATTTCCTACCCTTTTTTTCAGCTCATTGCATCCTTCGTGAGTCACGACTACGTTTGTGGTACGAACTGTGTTTGTTGATGGTAGATTTGCATCATGTGAAAAAATGTTTATTTTAATTTCCTTTAATATTTTTATGTAGCCGTATTCGCTAAACGATTTCGCTTTTAATAGTATGTTTTCTGTGGAAGAGACGTTTTCCAGTTTTGTTCATTTTAGATCTGGTCAGTAATTCTTATTTACCGTTATGCAACAGACGAAAAAAAAAAAAAAAAGGAAAAATGGCCGCTCGTCTTTACCAGAGTTATTGTTAGTCCGTTCATTGTAGTCGATAAACCAGATGACTGGCCGTTCCGCTAATCCGAACCCCAATTCCTGTCCCGGAAGCGAAAATTCACCCCAGACCGGTAATCCGAACTCAAAATTCACCCCAATTCATGTCCAGGTGGCCAAAATTCACCCAAGTTTCCCCCGATTCCTCCGAGTTTCCCCCGGACGGTTCCCGTGCATATCCGCTGATCCGAACGTCCAAACAGTGTCCCGAGGTCAATAAACTGTCCAAAGTGTTATTCCGGGGCGCAAGTAACCCCAATTAGTGTCCAGGTGCTGAAAGTTCCCCCCAGTTCCGCAAATTTCTCCGAAATTCCCCAGTACACGTCCCGCTCGTTTCCGATAAACCGAACCGATTATTAATTAACATAAGTATATTAATTAATGTCCGAAAGTAACCCAAGTCTCCGCTGACCCCGCCCGTCCTGCTATGGTACTGCAATTTTTTTTCAAAATTCCAAGGCCTAAGTAAGAAAATTCCAAAATTTAACCGCAATATATTATTTAAAGCGTAAATCTAACCTATAACTCCAGTTCACACCTCTCACACGTATATTTCGTTCCCGCGCACGCTCCGGTCGCCGTCGCGAAAGCGCACGCGCCGATCCCACGCATATTCCGATGTCCACAGCGATATCCCGCGCACACACGCGCTCCGTTCCCGATACCGCGATTGTTTTAATATATTTCAAAGTCTAAATTTTAATTTTCCCGATTCCCCGATCTTACTGCCATATGCCAAGACGCACGTCCCGATCCCGCGCATATATCCAATATAACGTTCTCCGCCGCAAAAGCGCACACGCCGATCCCACGCATATTCCGATGTCCACAGCGATATCCCGCGCACACACGCGCTCCGTTCCCGATACCGCGATTATTTCTTTAATATTTCAAAGCCTAAGTATACATAATATAAAATTAGCCGAAGTATATTTTTTATTTTCCTGATTTCCCGATCTTACTGCCATATGCTAAAGCGCTCGTCCCGATCTCGCGCATATATCTAACACAGCGTTATTTTCCGCGAAAGCGCACGCGCCGATCCACCGCATATATCCAATATAACGTTAGCTGCGTGGAAGCGCACGCGCTGTTCCCCCGCACGTGTCCTCCGTTTACGCTGCCACAATTTTTTTTAATTATTATTTTTTTTCACATAATAACCCAATCCCTGCTCTGTTGTCTAAACCTAACCGATTATCCAAAACATTTACAAATTAACAAATCAAGTATTTCTGTAGTTTAAAACTATCCTTAGTCTCCTTTACCCCTTCCACCATCTTTTCCGATCGATTCCGTTGTTTTAATATCGAATATATCGCATTCTATTTACTTTTACTACGACCATTAAACCCCCGATCGACGCTCTCGGCGCCTCCGTCATTTCATATTGAGAGGTAATTATTTTTTTATGTGACCGCTATGAATGCACACCGTCCATTCCCGTACACCCATCTGATGTCGTTAGTTCCCATACCGTTCATAATAACTTTTATTCAACTCCAAGTATTATGGAATTATTCCAATTATATATTTTCTTCACTTCCGATCATTTCTTCTGACCGTTCATAATATTTTTATTTTTCTCCGGTTCTAAAAATAAATCCTACAATGTCTTCAACGCGATGAATGCGCACACATCTGCCGTCGTTAGTTCCCATACCGTTCATAATAACTTTTTTCAACTCCAAGTATTATGGAATTATTCTAACTATATTTTTTTTTTCGCTCCCGATCGTTTCTCCCGAACGTTCATAATTTTTTTCCAGACATAGGTATTCAAAAATGAAATCGAGTATAATTTTATTTAACACGGTTTCATAATTTCCCTCTCCATCCCCTATTCATCCAACACAAATTACAATTCTTTCATAATATATGTTCTAGACCCAGTCAATCAATCAACTCTCGCAGAAGTGTAGACGTTGCCTCCAACAACCATTTTACTATCAATTATTGTATATTATTGTTAGATTATTTTTCCAAAAAGTCTTTTGAAATTTTTTTCCGTTCGTACATTTTTTTTGATTTTATTTGCATGACATCCATTTCCATGCCATACACGGTTCCCTAACAATTATAATATGTTTTATTTATTTTTCAACTCCTCCCAGACTTACATACACGCCATATTGTCACACTCACAGATAGGTTCCTTATTAATCGTGAACATTTTTTTTTTTTGTATTATCCGCGGGAGCATATCACATCAGACCCACACATATCCACACACAGTTATTATATTTAATTTTTAATTATCGATCTTTAATTATTTTTACTGGTATTATTTTTCCGACACATTCACCCAGTCATACATACTTTACATCTTTTAACATTTTGATAGAGAAAATCTCAGGGCACTAAATAATTTTTATCAACATCGTAACTAAGTTTAATATTATACACATCTCAGTATAATTATTAAACGAAGGAACTATTATTTTCATTGACGATATTGTTGCTACAAACATTAATCGTCCTTTTCCAGGTATAGTCAACCTCTTCATGTATTCGGCTCGTCTTTCTATCAACCTTTGACCGCTCAATACCCCCCCCCCCCCGCTATTTACCGTTATTCGCTAGAAGAATATTTTTTTAGACATGTTGAAATACACACATACACATAAAAAAATCGACATCAACGTCATCGAACACTGATCTCGACATTTCCAAGAAATTCAATCGCTGCTCCACAGTCTAAGATGTCTCCGCCCGCCTCACCAGTCGTTCGTAACATTATTGAAGCGCCTGTCATGTACTGTTATTTACGACCTTTTACAACATACAAATCCACGACATGTATACACCTTTTCTAGAAAGCATGGTGAAAATGGACAATCTCTCCCGATGAAAACCAGCTTGAATGATGTACCGTTATTTCATTCATTTTGCAGAAGGTTAATTTAAGGCCATGCACCTTTTCTACTAATAAATAAGCAAATGTAACCTTTAAACCTTTCTACCTTTTTGCAATCAATTTACTGATTGTACATACTTTTTATATTTTTTTCCACATACTCCTTGATCGTCACAACCGCCACAAAAGCGCACCATCCATTCCCACACACTCATCTGCTACCGTTAGATCCCATATCATTCATAGTAATTTTTTCGATTCTATTAGTTTAAGAATATTTCATTTTTTTTGTTGTTGTTTTTTTCTAACTGTAACATTTTTTTTTTTTTGAAATCTTTCGTATTATATTTTTTCTCCCATATGGCTGTCACGTAGTCGTAGCGAAAAATGCTCCGTTCATAACCTTGCATGCATGTTGCCTTGCATGTTGCCATACCGATCTATTAGATCGTGCGACAATGTTATTGAGTCTGCTGAAACAGGATCTTCCTCTTCATATCTTCTGTAGAAAACGGTTTACATGTACACACCTACACTCAAACACACATATCTTCATCTCCCCTTGACGATGTCTTTCAATCACCTCTATAACCAAAGGAATGTGGTTTTTCTGGTACAACCCTCCCTTTTCAAAGGCGAGCATCGAGGTAGATTGTTGAACGGATCTGATCGTGCAGGCAGTATTAGTTTTATGTTAAACGTGTGCATTTTGTAGAATCTGTGTTCTTCACGCGTTATTAAAAATTTACTGTAACGGTAAAAGTAATAATTTTCTACGTTTCTTTTTTAGTAAAAAGTTAAAAAAATATTAATCAAACATGAATAACAATACCGATTCGATTGATATTAAAGCAGACGAATTTATTCAGAATTCATTTTCGAATGATACTGACTCGCATTCGTCTTTTTCACCTCAAACACCGCAATATGATGAAGGTTATACATCAGAAGAATCAACACCCCTTGTACGTAAAATCGTTGGTCCTGTATTATTATCAGAACAAGTGGATATAGCGGAATATTTTGTAGATATCAGCGTCCATATAGATTGTGATTATGGGTTTCGAGTAACTGAACTAGCAATGATTGATATGTCTGGAGGGAAGTGTTTGCATACGCTGTATAAGCCAAGCAGAGCATGGCATGCATCAAAAATGCTACATTTACAATGTTCTTCAGTGAGTTATTACTTGAAGAACCCTTCATTATTTCCCTGTCGTGAAGAAATATTCATCGCGCGCGATATATTCACGATATTGTCCCAAAAACCGAGGGCTCGCGTATATGTTTTAACAGTATATGCTAAACTTACACTAATGGAACTTAACGAAAAGTCTGAATTGTTGCGTGATTTAGACTACGAAATCGTTAATATGGATCAAGTCTTTCGATTATCTAGTATTGAGAATCTACATGAAGAGTATTTTGGTATAAGCAATTTGATAACTTGTAAACACCATAATGAGAATGATAGTTTTCATTGTGCGGTGAAAAACGTTATGGTGATGAAGGCATGGTACGATCATGTCATCCGTCCGCTGAAGCTTATGAATAATCTCAATATAAATGATTTAAGTCAGTTGTTCATTACAACCACCAAAGAAATGATAATTACGTTATTTCCAAGTTGTGTTGGAGACATTTATACATTTTTACCAGATAGACTAAAACAGGATGATACGATAAAATCACTTCTACCATGTTTTGAACATGAGAATGATGAAGAATATTATTTCGATGACGATATATTTCTGCATAGTACTCGAAATTGTATGAAAGTAAAAGATTGTATCGACTGCCAACGTACAATTCGCGCAGATTAAAAATTCATTAATTCGATCGTTTTTAACAATTTTGTATATTTTTTCTGTATATTTTTGTGTGTATTTGTACATATATATTTTTTTTCAGACCGTTCGTTTTTATGTTTTCTTTAAAATTTTTTAAATATATTTTTATACACATGTAAATATTGTTTTGTATATATTTTGTATATATTTTTTCCCTCAATATCTATTCATTCTCATATTGTATATATTTTTGCTAATTATTTTTAATCTTTTTCCGATCCTTTCCGATTTCTGTTTATTTAATTTATTTAGCGATCTATCCTTCTCTCCCCCTCTTAACTTAAAGTACTGGTAATGACGAAATTTTCAAAAATCTGAACCAGTCGAGTATAATGTATATATAATTATTTAATTTTCGAATATATTTCCACATAATTTGTTCATATCTGTTTAGATTAAAAAATTAGATTTTTGTCTGTAATACACCATTTTTTTATTTTTTTTGTGTGTAATAAGCGAATTTAACTGTTATACTTTTTCACGTACATCACGTATTTCCGCAGCTGTGAGAGTTTTCATCTGTTTGTAAGATACAACCTCTGACTCTAAATGTTCTCTAAATATTTTTTTTTTCGAGCCTAAATATTATAGAAATAGCCGAAGTATATTTTTTTCGTTTCTGACCATTTCTTCCGACCGTTCATAATTTTATATTTTTTCTCCAGTATGTATGCTCACTATCGTAGCGTAAATGTGCGTCGCTCATAACCTTACATGCATGTTGCCATACCGTTGTATTAGATCGTGCGACAATGTTATAGAGTCTGCTGAAACAGGTTCTTCCTCTTCATATCTTTTGTAGAACACGGTTTACATGTACACACCAACACACACCAACACACACATATAACCCAAAGAACACCTGCAAACTTCGTTCAGACACACCTGCAACCATCTTTCACCAAAGGAATGTGGTTTTTTCTGGTGCAACCCTCCCTTTTCAAAGGCATGCTTCGAGCTCGAATGTCGAACGGATCTGATCGTGCAGGCAGTATTAGTGTTATGTTAAACGTGTGGAATTTGTTGAAGCTGTGTTCTTCACGCGTTATTAAAATATTCTCAAGAACGATAAAGTCTGTAATTTCATACGTCTTTTCTCTTTTTCGTTCGCTCTTTATTTTCTGTCTTTTTTCTTTCTTATTGCACGTTATTCTTTTCGCTCTTATTTTCTCTCATTTTTTTAGTATAAATATTACAATAATAATCGAATATGAATAACAATACCGAATCGAATGTCGATAATGTCGCGGATTTCATTCAAAATTTTTTCGTAAATGATAATGATAATGCAATGTTTCCGGACGATTTTCCAAATATACATATGCCGCCACCACCACCACCAGCAGAAGAAACATCATTACAAGGGCCTTCGCTACATTCATTCTCAGATTTCATTCCATTGGCTACATCAACACCTTTAGCATCACCGGTAATGTCACAAGATTTGCAAACTCCGTCGTTAACGCAAGTACCTTTGGTAAATGATGAAAAAGAATATAGCACAACAATGTTGGAATTACCCAAAGAAATATTTAACCGAAAAGCAGTCGTCTATGTTAAAGACCCTAACGATCCAGAAAATAAAAATAGTTTCATGTATGCGGTTTTAGCAAAATTTACATCAAAACCATCATCGATGTGGCAGTACAATATTCTACAGAAAGTATACGATTTCAGCTTTATTCACTTACCGATCCAATCGCTGGCTGATATTGAAACGTTTGAAAGAATAAACGCTGTATCAATCAACTTATACAAGCTGCTAGAAACCGACTATACAGATCAAAGTACATTCAACTACAAAATAAAAGTCGTGTACGCCTTCCGAAAAAATCACAGTTTGTTAAATCATAAACATCACACAAACATATTATATTGGGGATCTAATGGAAATTATCAATTCGCATGGATAAAAAAATTCAGTCGATTGTTGCGGATCCAGTCGCCGAAAGCGAAATTTGTATGCTGGTCATGTCTCGATTCCATGAATACCGATTACGAACATAATAATACTCACAGATGTGACGCAGTCAGTTGGCGTAATATGCACTACATGTAATTAAATAAAGACGTATTTTTTGTATTCATAGATGTATTTTTATTTTTCAAAAAAATCTTTTTACTTTGTTTCATACAAATTAATGTAATCTATATAATATAATAAATATTTTCATATGTATACATTTTTGTTTTTATTTTCCATAAACTTAAAATTCCAATTTTACTATTGTTGTTAATATATTCCAAACTCCAGTTTGTATTAAATCCTCTCGCTCCTTATGTTGAACAGACGAATCAATATTATTTAACTGTTCAGTTAAGTGTATGCAGAGTCTTTTTATCTTGCTTAACTTTAAAGATATATGTTAGATTCTTTTTTCATTTGACAGTGTAAACGTTTTCTTCTTTTACAATTTTCTTATGCTTTATCACTATTACAACATTTTTCATCATTTTCTAACTAATTGTAAACATTTTTCCACTATTTCGTAACATGTTCTTATGTTTTAGGACTTTTTGCCCTATTTTTTTCACCAATTTATACTATTTCGAAGCATTTCATATGACTGAACGCTACTTAAGAAGTTTTTCGATAATTATCACCATTCCTCGCAATATTCATATGTTTTAACGCTTTTTACACTATTTTTCACAAATTCATGACATTTCGATTCATTTCTAATGTTTGAACGACTCATATGCAGTTTTTCGACAATTTTTCACCGTTCATCACTATATTTTTTTATGTTGTATCACCTTTTATGAAGTCTTCATCAAATTTTACCTTCATTCAACAATATTTTCGTTATTGTACCCCTTTGAACTGTTGTTTTACCCTAAAAGTGAGTGTATATCTAATTTGTTATAATTAAGAAAGAATGTAATGTATATTACAAATTTCCTTTCCTGGGAGTATGATTGTGTGTGCAGAATAATAAACTCTGGTAAGAAGCAGACTGTATCCACCATCAAGCAGGGTGTGTAATGCGTGGTAATTAACTCTGGCATTGCACACATTGCAGGGTAGTTATGATATGTTTGAGCAAAAATTAGTTGTTGTATATCATTCATGTTAGTCATTAAATGTTCACACTGAGAGATGCAAGGAGGGCGTCAGCATATGAAACATTACGATTTTTATAATTATAATATACACTAAGCATGTATGTATTACAACGACCACATCAACTCTGTTAAGGACGGGAATGTTTGGAGGTAGATAGTGAACCGTTACATTAGAAGAGGAACATGGGTACATACATGGAAACATCATTAGCGATATTACATCACTTGTATGTCATCAAATTTAACTAAAATGTTGCGTCCATAGTAAAAAATGCGAGGATTTTTCCTAAGAGGTTAAATTTTATGTCTAAGATGGCGAATATAATAAAATTGATGCGATTTTAGCTGAAGATGGGGTATTTTACACTAAAATCGTTGTTTTACACCTAAAGTGAGATTATTTGGGGAGATAAACGGTCTTTTTTCATGTAAAATTTTATGTTTTTTCTAAATGTGGCTATTTTTTGTCCTAAATGGAGTAATTTCTGTGTGAATGGCACTTTTTAGACTGGCCTATATACTTCTTGATGTGATATTCCATTCATTGTGAAGCTATGCTTTGAAAGGGTTTGTGTCTGGTTGTGGGAACTTTCCAAACTTTTCTGATGCATCGATTATAGTATAATAGTTGTTGTGTGTTAGTGAGTAGATGGTGTTTGGATGGGAATAATAAATAGGGGTAAGAGGTGGAGTGTATATGAATATGTGTAGATATGCACATTCACATATATGAGGTAAAAAGTAGCAAAGATGTACACATTAAATAATTTGGGGTTTTTACTCGAGGTCTGTAATAATTCTAAACCTTCTAGTTTGGATCATTGATTGAAGAAACGTATGCAATTTCATATATAATATGATTCTTAAATTTTATTAAAATTTCTAAGTAAATTTGTTGTTTACTTCTATTTGTAAAGATTTGTATTATGTTGAGTGTGTTTAAGATATATTGCTTTATTTGTATGTAAAGACTGTTGAAATAATTAAAATTACTTTACATTATGAACTTTGTACCATGAAAATTATCAAAAAACATTATAAGAGTCGTTCAAAACATAAAAAAAAAATGGTGATTACAAATTAGTGAAAAATAATGTAATGATTGCATGGATCTTGATGATGACGAGTCCATCGCGTCTCTCAGTGTGATCTTTTAATGTAAAATCCTGAACGAGATACAACAACTAATTTTGACTTAACATATTATAACTGACTTGCAATGTGTTTAAATGATAGAGTTAATTATCAAACAGTACTCTCCTTGCTTGATGTGGTACACTCCACCTCTTACCCCTATTTATTATTCTCATCCAAACACCATCTACTCACTAACACACAACAACTATTATACTATAATCGATGCATCAGAAAAGTTTGGAAAGTTCCCACAACCAGACACAAACCCTTTCAAAGCATAGCTTCACAATGAATGGAATATCACATCAAGAAGTATATAGGCCAGTCTAAAAAGTGCCATTCACACAGAAATTACTCCATTTAGGACAAAAAATAGCCACATTTAGAAAAAACATAAAATTTTACATGAAAAAAGACCGTTTATCTCCCCAAATAATCTCACTTTAGGTGTAAAACAACGATTTTAGTGTAAAATACCCCATCTTCAGCTAAAATCGCATCAATTTTATTATATTCGCCATCTTAGACATAAAATTTAACCTCTTAGGAAAAATCCTCGCATTTTTTACTATGGACGCAACATTTTAGTTAAATTTGATGACATACAAGTGATGTAATATCGCTAATGATGTTTCCATGTATGTACCCATGTTCCTCTTCTAATGTAACGGTTCACTATCTACCTCCAAACATTCCCGTCCTTAACAGAGTTGATGTGGTCGTTGTAATACATACATGCTTAGTGTATATTATAATTATAAAAATCGTAATGTTTCATATGCTGACGCCCTCCTTGCACCTCTCAGTGTGAACATTTAATGACTAACATGAATGATATACAACAACTAATTTTTGCTCAAACATATCATAACTACCCTGCAATGTGTGCAATGCCAGAGTTAATTACCACGCATTACACACCCTGCTTGATGGTGGATACAGTCTGCTTCTTACCAGAGTTTATTATTCTGCACACACAATCATACTCCCAGGAAAGGAAATTTGTAATATACATTACATTCTTTCTTAATTATAACAAATTAGATATACACTCACTTTTAGGGTAAAACAACAGTTCAAAGGGGTACAATAACGAAAATATTGTTGAATGAAGGTAAAATTTGATGAAGACTTCATAAAAGGTGATACAACATAAAAAAATATAGTGATGAACGGTGAAAAATTGTCGAAAAACTGCATATGAGTCGTTCAAACATTAGAAATGAATCGAAATGTCATGAATTTGTGAAAAATAGTGTAAAAAGCGTTAAAACATATGAATATTGCGAGGAATGGTGATAATTATCGAAAAACTTCTTAAGTAGCGTTCAGTCATATGAAATGCTTCGAAATAGTATAAATTGGTGAAAAAAATAGGGCAAAAAGTCCTAAAACATAAGAACATGTTACGAAATAGTGGAAAAATGTTTACAATTAGTTAGAAAATGATGAAAAATGTTGTAATAGTGATAAAGCATAAGAAAATTGTAAAAGAAGAAAACGTTTACACTGTCAAATGAAAAAAGAATCTAACATATATCTTTAAAGTTAAGCAAGATAAAAAGACTCTGCATACACTTAACTGAACAGTTAAATAATATTGATTCGTCTGTTCAACATAAGGAGCGAGAGGATTTAATACAAACTGGAGTTTGGAATATATTAACAACAATAGTAAAATTGGAATTTTAAGTTTATGGAAAATAAAAACAAAAATGTATACATATGAAAATATTTATTATATTATATAGATTACATTAATTTGTATGAAACAAAGTAAAAAGATTTTTTTGAAAAATAAAAATACATCTATGAATACAAAAAATACGTCTTTATTTAATTACATGTAGTGCATATTACGCCAACTGACTGCGTCACATCTGTGAGTATTATTATGTTCGTAATCGGTATTCATGGAATCGAGACATGACCAGCATACAAATTTCGCTTTCGGCGACTGGATCCGCAACAATCGACTGAATTTTTTTATCCATGCGAATTGATAATTTCCATTAGATCCCCAATATAATATGTTTGTGTGATGTTTATGATTTAACAAACTGTGATTTTTTCGGAAGGCGTACACGACTTTTATTTTGTAGTTGAATGTACTTTGATCTGTATAGTCGGTTTCTAGCAGCTTGTATAAGTTGATTGATACAGCGTTTATTCTTTCAAACGTTTCAATATCAGCCAGCGATTGGATCGGTAAGTGAATAAAGCTGAAATCGTATACTTTCTGTAGAATATTGTACTGCCACATCGATGATGGTTTTGATGTAAATTTTGCTAAAACCGCATACATGAAACTATTTTTATTTTCTGGATCGTTAGGGTCTTTAACATAGACGACTGCTTTTCGGTTAAATATTTCTTTGGGTAATTCCAACATTGTTGTGCTATATTCTTTTTCATCATTTACCAAAGGTACTTGCGTTAACGACGGAGTTTGCAAATCTTGTGACATTACCGGTGATGCTAAAGGTGTTGATGTAGCCAATGGAATGAAATCTGAGAATGAATGTAGCGAAGGCCCTTGTAATGATGTTTCTTCTGCTGGTGGTGGTGGTGGCGGCATATGTATATTTGGAAAATCGTCCGGAAACATTGCATTATCATTATCATTTACGAAAAAATTTTGAATGAAATCCGCGACATTATCGACATTCGATTCGGTATTGTTATTCATATTCGATTATTATTGTAATATTTATACTAAAAAAATGAGAGAAAATAAGAGCGAAAAGAATAACGTGCAATAAGAAAGAAAAAAGACAGAAAATAAAGAGCGAACGAAAAAGAGAAAAGACGTATGAAATTACAGACTTTATCGTTCTTGAGAATATTTTAATAACGCGTGAAGAACACAGCTTCAACAAATTCCACACGTTTAACATAACACTAATACTGCCTGCACGATCAGATCCGTTCGACATTCGAGCTCGAAGCATGCCTTTGAAAAGGGAGGGTTGCACCAGAAAAAACCACATTCCTTTGGTGAAAGATGGTTGCAGGTGTGTCTGAACGAAGTTTGCAGGTGTTCTTTGGGTTATATGTGTGTGTATGTGTGTGTTGGTGTGTGTTGGTGTGTACATGTAAACCGTGTTCTACAAAAGATATGAAGAGGAAGAACCTGTTTCAGCAGACTCTATAACATTGTCGCACGATCTAATACAACGGTATGGCAACATGCATGTAAGGTTATGAGCGACGCACATTTACGCTACGATAGTGAGCATACATACTGGAGAAAAAATATAAAATTATGAACGGTCGGAAGAAATGGTCAGAAACGAAAAAAATATACTTCGGCTATTTCTATAATATTTAGGCTCGAAAAAAAAAATATTTAGAGAACATTTAGAGTCAGAGGTTGTATCTTACAAACAGATGAAAACTCTCACAGCTGCGGAAATACGTGATGTACGTGAAAAAGTATAACAGTTAAATTCGCTTATTACACACAAAAAAAATAAAAAAATGGTGTATTACAGACAAAAATCTAATTTTTTAATCTAAACAGATATGAACAAATTATGTGGAAATATATTCGAAAATTAAATAATTATATATACATTATACTCGACTGGTTCAGATTTTTGAAAATTTCGTCATTACCAGTACTTTAAGTTAAGAGGGGGAGAGAAGGATAGATCGCTAAATAAATTAAATAAACAGAAATCGGAAAGGATCGGAAAAAGATTAAAAATAATTAGCAAAAATATATACAATATGAGAATGAATAGATATTGAGGGAAAAAATATATACAAAATATATACAAAACAATATTTACATGTGTATAAAAATATATTTAAAAAATTTTAAAGAAAACATAAAAACGAACGGTCTGAAAAAAAATATATATGTACAAATACACACAAAAATATACAGAAAAAATATACAAAATTGTTAAAAACGATCGAATTAATGAATTTTTAATCTGCGCGAATTGTACGTTGGCAGTCGATACAATCTTTTACTTTCATACAATTTCGAGTACTATGCAGAAATATATCGTCATCGAAATAATATTCTTCATCATTCTCATGTTCAAAACATGGTAGAAGTGATTTTATCGTATCATCCTGTTTTAGTCTATCTGGTAAAAATGTATAAATGTCTCCAACACAACTTGGAAATAACGTAATTATCATTTCTTTGGTGGTTGTAATGAACAACTGACTTAAATCATTTATATTGAGATTATTCATAAGCTTCAGCGGACGGATGACATGATCGTACCATGCCTTCATCACCATAACGTTTTTCACCGCACAATGAAAACTATCATTCTCATTATGGTGTTTACAAGTTATCAAATTGCTTATACCAAAATACTCTTCATGTAGATTCTCAATACTAGATAATCGAAAGACTTGATCCATATTAACGATTTCGTAGTCTAAATCACGCAACAATTCAGACTTTTCGTTAAGTTCCATTAGTGTAAGTTTAGCATATACTGTTAAAACATATACGCGAGCCCTCGGTTTTTGGGACAATATCGTGAATATATCGCGCGCGATGAATATTTCTTCACGACAGGGAAATAATGAAGGGTTCTTCAAGTAATAACTCACTGAAGAACATTGTAAATGTAGCATTTTTGATGCATGCCATGCTCTGCTTGGCTTATACAGCGTATGCAAACACTTCCCTCCAGACATATCAATCATTGCTAGTTCAGTTACTCGAAACCCATAATCACAATCTATATGGACGCTGATATCTACAAAATATTCCGCTATATCCACTTGTTCTGATAATAATACAGGACCAACGATTTTACGTACAAGGGGTGTTGATTCTTCTGATGTATAACCTTCATCATATTGCGGTGTTTGAGGTGAAAAAGACGAATGCGAGTCAGTATCATTCGAAAATGAATTCTGAATAAATTCGTCTGCTTTAATATCAATCGAATCGGTATTGTTATTCATGTTTGATTAATATTTTTTTAACTTTTTACTAAAAAAGAAACGTAGAAAATTATTACTTTTACCGTTACAGTAAATTTTTAATAACGCGTGAAGAACACAGATTCTACAAAATGCACACGTTTAACATAAAACTAATACTGCCTGCACGATCAGATCCGTTCAACAATCTACCTCGATGCTCGCCTTTGAAAAGGGAGGGTTGTACCAGAAAAACCACATTCCTTTGGTTATAGAGGTGATTGAAAGACATCGTCAAGGGGAGATGAAGATATGTGTGTTTGAGTGTAGGTGTGTACATGTAAACCGTTTTCTACAGAAGATATGAAGAGGAAGATCCTGTTTCAGCAGACTCAATAACATTGTCGCACGATCTAATAGATCGGTATGGCAACATGCAAGGCAACATGCATGCAAGGTTATGAACGGAGCATTTTTCGCTACGACTACGTGACAGCCATATGGGAGAAAAAATATAATACGAAAGATTTCAAAAAAAAAAAAATGTTACAGTTAGAAAAAAACAACAACAAAAAAAATGAAATATTCTTAAACTAATAGAATCGAAAAAATTACTATGAATGATATGGGATCTAACGGTAGCAGATGAGTGTGTGGGAATGGATGGTGCGCTTTTGTGGCGGTTGTGACGATCAAGGAGTATGTGGAAAAAAATATAAAAAGTATGTACAATCAGTAAATTGATTGCAAAAAGGTAGAAAGGTTTAAAGGTTACATTTGCTTATTTATTAGTAGAAAAGGTGCATGGCCTTAAATTAACCTTCTGCAAAATGAATGAAATAACGGTACATCATTCAAGCTGGTTTTCATCGGGAGAGATTGTCCATTTTCACCATGCTTTCTAGAAAAGGTGTATACATGTCGTGGATTTGTATGTTGTAAAAGGTCGTAAATAACAGTACATGACAGGCGCTTCAATAATGTTACGAACGACTGGTGAGGCGGGCGGAGACATCTTAGACTGTGGAGCAGCGATTGAATTTCTTGGAAATGTCGAGATCAGTGTTCGATGACGTTGATGTCGATTTTTTTATGTGTATGTGTGTATTTCAACATGTCTAAAAAAATATTCTTCTAGCGAATAACGGTAAATAGCGGGGGGGGGGGGTATTGAGCGGTCAAAGGTTGATAGAAAGACGAGCCGAATACATGAAGAGGTTGACTATACCTGGAAAAGGACGATTAATGTTTGTAGCAACAATATCGTCAATGAAAATAATAGTTCCTTCGTTTAATAATTATACTGAGATGTGTATAATATTAAACTTAGTTACGATGTTGATAAAAATTATTTAGTGCCCTGAGATTTTCTCTATCAAAATGTTAAAAGATGTAAAGTATGTATGACTGGGTGAATGTGTCGGAAAAATAATACCAGTAAAAATAATTAAAGATCGATAATTAAAAATTAAATATAATAACTGTGTGTGGATATGTGTGGGTCTGATGTGATATGCTCCCGCGGATAATACAAAAAAAAAAATGTTCACGATTAATAAGGAACCTATCTGTGAGTGTGACAATATGGCGTGTATGTAAGTCTGGGAGGAGTTGAAAAATAAATAAAACATATTATAATTGTTAGGGAACCGTGTATGGCATGGAAATGGATGTCATGCAAATAAAATCAAAAAAAATGTACGAACGGAAAAAAATTTCAAAAGACTTTTTGGAAAAATAATCTAACAATAATATACAATAATTGATAGTAAAATGGTTGTTGGAGGCAACGTCTACACTTCTGCGAGAGTTGATTGATTGACTGGGTCTAGAACATATATTATGAAAGAATTGTAATTTGTGTTGGATGAATAGGGGATGGAGAGGGAAATTATGAAACCGTGTTAAATAAAATTATACTCGATTTCATTTTTGAATACCTATGTCTGGAAAAAAATTATGAACGTTCGGGAGAAACGATCGGGAGCGAAAAAAAAAATATAGTTAGAATAATTCCATAATACTTGGAGTTGAAAAAAGTTATTATGAACGGTATGGGAACTAACGACGGCAGATGTGTGCGCATTCATCGCGTTGAAGACATTGTAGGATTTATTTTTAGAACCGGAGAAAAATAAAAATATTATGAACGGTCAGAAGAAATGATCGGAAGTGAAGAAAATATATAATTGGAATAATTCCATAATACTTGGAGTTGAATAAAAGTTATTATGAACGGTATGGGAACTAACGACATCAGATGGGTGTACGGGAATGGACGGTGTGCATTCATAGCGGTCACATAAAAAAATAATTACCTCTCAATATGAAATGACGGAGGCGCCGAGAGCGTCGATCGGGGGTTTAATGGTCGTAGTAAAAGTAAATAGAATGCGATATATTCGATATTAAAACAACGGAATCGATCGGAAAAGATGGTGGAAGGGGTAAAGGAGACTAAGGATAGTTTTAAACTACAGAAATACTTGATTTGTTAATTTGTAAATGTTTTGGATAATCGGTTAGGTTTAGACAACAGAGCAGGGATTGGGTTATTATGTGAAAAAAAATAATAATTAAAAAAAATTGTGGCAGCGTAAACGGAGGACACGTGCGGGGGAACAGCGCGTGCGCTTCCACGCAGCTAACGTTATATTGGATATATGCGGTGGATCGGCGCGTGCGCTTTCGCGGAAAATAACGCTGTGTTAGATATATGCGCGAGATCGGGACGAGCGCTTTAGCATATGGCAGTAAGATCGGGAAATCAGGAAAATAAAAAATATACTTCGGCTAATTTTATATTATGTATACTTAGGCTTTGAAATATTAAAGAAATAATCGCGGTATCGGGAACGGAGCGCGTGTGTGCGCGGGATATCGCTGTGGACATCGGAATATGCGTGGGATCGGCGTGTGCGCTTTTGCGGCGGAGAACGTTATATTGGATATATGCGCGGGATCGGGACGTGCGTCTTGGCATATGGCAGTAAGATCGGGGAATCGGGAAAATTAAAATTTAGACTTTGAAATATATTAAAACAATCGCGGTATCGGGAACGGAGCGCGTGTGTGCGCGGGATATCGCTGTGGACATCGGAATATGCGTGGGATCGGCGCGTGCGCTTTCGCGACGGCGACCGGAGCGTGCGCGGGAACGAAATATACGTGTGAGAGGTGTGAACTGGAGTTATAGGTTAGATTTACGCTTTAAATAATATATTGCGGTTAAATTTTGGAATTTTCTTACTTAGGCCTTGGAATTTTGAAAAAAAATTGCAGTACCATAGCAGGACGGGCGGGGTCAGCGGAGACTTGGGTTACTTTCGGACATTAATTAATATACTTATGTTAATTAATAATCGGTTCGGTTTATCGGAAACGAGCGGGACGTGTACTGGGGAATTTCGGAGAAATTTGCGGAACTGGGGGGAACTTTCAGCACCTGGACACTAATTGGGGTTACTTGCGCCCCGGAATAACACTTTGGACAGTTTATTGACCTCGGGACACTGTTTGGACGTTCGGATCAGCGGATATGCACGGGAACCGTCCGGGGGAAACTCGGAGGAATCGGGGGAAACTTGGGTGAATTTTGGCCACCTGGACATGAATTGGGGTGAATTTTGAGTTCGGATTACCGGTCTGGGGTGAATTTTCGCTTCCGGGACAGGAATTGGGGTTCGGATTAGCGGAACGGCCAGTCGCCTGGTTTATCGACTACTTCCGTTCATTGTAGTAAGTCCGCTCTTTGTTGTTATTGTTTGTTTATCACGTGTGTAGTTTGTTTTTTCCGTTGCCAACTTTGTTGTGCATTTCGTATTTTAACGTTTTTACATCCGAATTTCTTGATTATTTTGTTGAAAATAGCCCTTTCCGGGGCTCGTTTGTCATTTTCGTATAAGTAAATGTCGCCTTATTAAGCAGTTATTACCAAGTGTTTTATTCGGTATTATAATTTTTTTTAGTATTTTAAACTAACCGTAAACAGTATTTTTTTTCAATGTTCTTTTCCTTCACCTGAGCGCTCTCTCCTAGAACGTTCTACTCTGTATTCTAGTCTTCTGCGTCTTGGCCTTCCTACTCCTTATAGTGCCCACTCCATTCTTGCACTCCCCTCTCTCAATATAGTTCCTTTGTTGGCCTTCTTTATCTCCTCAATTTCTAATCTTTTCCTTATATAAGGTACAATTCCTTGCGTTGGGTAAGTTCCACTGTTGTTGACGTGCCCAAAAAATAAAATTAAAAAAAAAAATAAAATACTTTAAATTTTTATAACCTTTCTACCTGTTATTGTGTGTACTATATATTTTCGCTTTCATCCGTAGACACTGTTTTCCTATTTCGATACGGTCAATATTGCTGCATGTATTAAAATTTAATCTGCTTCATCTTCAATTTTTAATTGCTGAATTACCTCAGTAGCGTTGCGGAGAAAAAAAAACGCAAAAATTTCTAGTTTGTTTTTTTCTTCCTTTCCGCGGGGACCTTTTGTTACTAGAAATTGTCGAGTTTATCATTCGTGTTATCCTAGCCCGTTTCCGAAATAAATGAATATCGTGTCAGACTGCACGACCAGCTTTAGTAAATTATTATTTGTTAGTTATTTACTTTAAACTTCGCTTTGTGTCCTATTCCTCCTTTCGCATTTACAGCGGGTCTGAGACTGTGAGTCAGTGAGAAATATGTGAACACGAATTTACCGGTTGAGAAGAAAACGGTTCGCTGGAGGAAAAGCTGGAGGACGCATTATTATCAGTCATTCGTGAAACAAACTAACAGAAAATACTTTTCAACAACAGTCACAGATGTTCTAGTGTTTTAAAGTTTTAGCTGAAAAGAAGTAACCTTCTCGCTTGATTACCTGAACCGGCAATTCGTTCCTCTAGCACGTCCACTTCTCACTAAAATGGGGATACAGCGTTAATACAATTCGATTTCTCGTCCCTTCAAGAACAAAAGTAACACCATTAAAAAAAAAAAAAAAAAAAAAAAAAAAAAGAGGAAAACTTCAACAGAAAACGATCCTTACAAAAAAAACACGCTTTATTAACTTTTCGATAAACAAAACAGTCGGCAAACTCCACTAGTTCCACTTAAAACCGTATGAATTACACCAGCAATAGCAAATTTTTCTCTATGGAGAGTTTTTTGAAATCAGAAAAGTTTTCCTTAAATATAGATAAATCTATATCTGTTTGTTAAGTTTTATAAATATAAAATAAAAAAGTACCTCAATGACAATTAAAAATAACTGACTTTAATAAATTAAAATAAATAAATTTAAGGAAACCTTTTTCGGGCACAACCCATCATCTACTAATAATACAGAGTGTACTCATTTGTGTTTTTAGTTTCAATCGAGTGTACTGTGTCTATTGTATGATGGACTATGACCGAAAACGTTTTCTTAAATCGAGGTATTCATTTTAATTTATTAAAGTTAATACTTATCTTTATTATTAAGCTATTTATTCATTTTAAATTTGCCTCGATGCATATCGTCAGTTTCAATGAACAGATACATACATAAGCAATTGGATTGCAAATAAATAATATGAAAATCAATTAAATAATGGTCCAACGTTGCAATTACTTAATGCTGAATGAAAACTCGCTGAACGTAAATATAACAAGTAACTGCAACGTTGGACAATTATTTAATTCATTTTCATTTATTTATTTGCAGTTTGATTGCTAAATACATATATGTGTGTCTGTTCACTGAAACTGACGATATGCATATTTTCTATTGCTTTCCGCGCGAGATTTGTACTTATTGTCTCCGAATCTCGATTATTCGATAGTTCGATCGTCCGTGAAACTCAGCTATCGCAGTCGTACCTTTTATGTTGCTGTTTTTATTTTCCGTTTACTTTGAAGGTAGCTCATCGGAAACAAGAATGAACAATGTACTGAGACATCGGAAAAATTATCACACTTTTTAATTTAGATAACGTGCGCGAGGATTGTTTGAAGTGCGCGTAAAAAATTATCATCGTACTACAATAATAACCGAGGAATATTTCTTTTTATTCGCACATATAACATTTATTATCATTAAATTGGAAACATAAATTGACCTCACTTAAACTTTTCTTGTAATTATAAAACTTAGCTATTTTTGATAAACAATTCAAATATTCGAAAAAAAAACCCATTTAAAACCCATTTAAAAACTATTTAAAAACTATGTCCGACCGGTTTTGTCTAGATTATTAATGGACTAAAATTTATCGGATTTGTCGTTGATATATTGCCGTTATATTATAGTGTAGTTTAAATTTAATAAACAAAGGGAAAAAGGAACCATGTTTAAATTGTAATTAATCTACCGGCGATAATTCGAATAATAGATTTTTATTACTATTATATTTGATTGTATATTTAAAGTTACGTTTTTAAGTTTATATTATATCGTAGTAATAAAAATCCATTATTCGAAATATTGCCGGTAGATTAATTACAATTTAAACATGGCTCTTTTTAAACTACACTGCGTAATATAATGTGACAATACATCAACGACAAATCCAATAAATTTTAGTCCATGAATACATGTGTAATCTAGACGAAACCGGTCGGACATGATTTTTAAATGTTTTTTAAATAATTTTAATTGTGTTTTTTTGCGAATGTTTTAATTGTTTTTTTAAAAACGTCTAAGTTTTATAATTACAACAAAAGTTTAAGTGACGGCAATTTATGTTTCCAATTTAAAAACAATAAATGTTATATTATTATATGTGTGTGTGTGTGTGTGTGTGTGTGTGTGTGTGTGAATAGTGAATAAAATTTCGTTTAACGTAAATATAAAACATTAAGTAACTGCAATGTTAGACATATATTTAATTTTCATTTATTTATTTGTGTATTTTCAGTTTACAGTACGTAGAAACTAATATGGACATTTGGATTGCATTAGTCTAAGAATTAAACATTTTTCACGGTTCTAATTTGTCCTAATAGCGTAATCTTGCGTATAAATTCATATTATAGAATATTGTCGCAAATACTGCATAATCAGAATGGCCGAATAGAGAGCTGATCACGATGCTCGAAATCGGAACGGCTAATTGAAAGTAGCGATGAATTATTTGCGATAGAAAAACTTAATCGCCGTTTGATCAGAGACACTTGCCTTGTTCATCGGGAACTTCAACGAATGCCCGAAAACATTCGCAATATATACGATGCAACTCGGTAAATTACGCACGCGATTACGTTGTCAATGAAGACGGTTTGATTTATATCTTAATATTAACCAAACTGATCCGCTCAGGTAGAATCGTCAATGACAGATATTCACATTAAAAAACTCGAAATATAGACACTCGACCGAGAATGATTTAGACGACGGCGACATTTCTTATCGGATTGACTCAACACTGCAATCGGACAGCTATAAAAAGTCTGCGCGTAACAGGGATCGTATTAGGCGTATATTCGGTGGTAAAATTAAAAAAAAAAAATAATAAAAAACCTATTCAAAGCGAACTCGGCTGATTACCTTTGGAAATACCGATGCAGAGGGAATTCAGTGTCACCCTCTTACTCTCGTTCAATGATAAATTCCCTCTCATTCGAATTCGGTACAAATACGAAAAAGGATTTGTTAACAAACGTTTCTCTCATCCCCGTGGCAATTTTTCATTCATCAGCCTCTTGAGGACCGGCTCCGCTTTCCTATATATATCCCCGGCAGATCTCCTACGGCTTATTCTTTCTCAAACTTATTATCCCGGCAGTCTGTGTCGTTTTATACATTTTTTTCGTCATGCTCATCATTGCATCGAAATGATTTTATACGCGGAATTTCTCTGACTTACATCGAGACAAACAATCTTCTTCTTTTTCATTTGTCCTATCCGCTTAGCGAACGTTCGCGACCAATGTGTTTAATAACTTCCTATTACGCGCTACGTCCATCAGATCCTTTCTATTATTGATGCCGGTCCAGCTCCAGCTTTTTACATTATCCAGCTAAGACATTCTTTTTCGCCCTTCGCCAACCTTTCCTTGTAATATCAATTGTAGAAGTTCATATTTGGGTTTCTCTCATAACGCGGCCTGGATAATTAATTTTCCGCTTTTTAATTAAGGTTAGCAGTTCCTGGATTTGTTGCAAACGTCGTAGCACCTCATCATTAGTTACTTTTTGAGTCAGGCTGATTTTCAAGAGCCGTCGTTCAAATGTTTCAATCTTTTTTGATGCGGCTGCCGTGAGTGCCCACGTTTCAGCTGCGTATGTTACTGTAGCCCATATACAGTATCCTAATAATCAGGTGTAGTTTTAATTCTGTATTAATATCATGACCGCACAATATTGAGTTTCAGGAATGCGTTTCATGCTACCTTTATTCCGTATTTAATTTCCATATCTGAGTTTGCCTTCTCTGTAATCAAACGTCCGAAATATGTTTGCAAACTTTTTCTATCTTCTCTTCTTCTATCGTAATTTCTTCATTCTCTTCTCGTTTCTTTCCAGATATACATATTCGTATATTTAGTTTTATTAAAACTTATTTTCATTCCAAAATCAGTTTTAAACGTCTCTGCGTACATCTTGAATTAATCTTTGTAGGCCTTCTCGAGAACTAGCGCAATAATTGCAGCATCATCGGCAAATCTAATATTATTAATGAGTTCGCTATTTACATAAAAATTCAGCAACTGGTTCGAATCTGAGTATACGTTGAACAGCACTGGGGTAGCATTCCTGTTTTACTTCATATTTGATTTTTATACCGTGTGTTTCCTCATTTCCAACTCTACATTTTTTTAATTGCTTCGAAAATTCCGATCATCTTTTGTAATAGTATATACATTAATAGTATAAAAAAAAAAAAAAAAAAAAAAGGGTAAATTTTAATAAATTGGACAGTGCAATCGTACTTATGAAGAAGAAGTTTGTAGTAACGAATATTGACGGTCAATAGCGAACTGAGAATTGAAAATATACAGCTTTACTATAAAACTTATTTTTCTTGTAGTTCCGACTTCGCAATGAAGACTGGCGACCATCACACGTACAACTTGTTCCAACGTGCAATTCTTTTGAGTACTTTTTCTAGTTCCCTATTTAATTTTTGATGTTCATGTTTGCACAACCCTCTTCATTTTTCCCTTGCGAAAAACTCGTATTAAACCAGATTTTTCATTCCGGTATATGTGACACGATAGAGTATAAGGATGCTTTTCTCTATTTAATGTCCAGTAATAGTTTTCAGTTCCGTATCTACTGTATGCGATTCTTCTTGCCGCATGATTTTCGTCATTCTTTGTAGAAGCCGCATTTGAACTGTTTTTTTGTTTTGTTTTTTTCAGATAACGCGATAGCCCAGAGTGTTCAGCTTCTGAAGGACCGGAAACTCGAAAAAGATACGCGCGTCAATCCCGTACAAGAAAAGTGATCGAAGAGCCCGAATTATGAAGAGTCGAATGTACTAGATTAAAAAGCGAAATGTGCGAGAAACGTTCGTACAGGCACATCTAGTTCTTTACAAGTATGACTCTGATTTTGCCTATCTCAATAACAGTTCAGATAGCGTTCGATAAAAATCACTTTCTACGTGTCATCATTTCACACTACGGATACATAAAAGGAGGAAAAATACTGGAAAAAAATTTCCTTACTGAATTCCCCGATACTAACATATGTTTTCTCTCGAAGGACTGCCACCCTAACCTACGGCGATCTATATATCTTTCCGTTTTTTTTTTTTTTAAAATCCGCAATATTTTTATCTGTCAATTCAGCCCTACCCGCCGTCTCAACCATAGGGTGCCATGACTTCTCTTCTTTCTTTTTCGTTTTTCTCTTATTTCCTCTCCATTTTGTTCTTTCTTTCCAGATGATTGCAGTATGCCAATCATACTTTTTACGAATGATCCGCTTTTTCCGCCGAATGCTTGTGCTGTTATGTTCAGCTTTTAAGCCGTCCTTTTCCTAATACAATGCTTCCTTCATTCATTCGCTACCTGTATCTCCATTCAAGTGTCTCCTTCCTTTCTTCAATTTTTAATCGCATTAAAATCGAATTTCTTCCCCACTGATGATTTCTCGAATTGTAACGTTGGTTCAGTGTCTTCGGTGGGTATAACGAAAAAAAAAAAAAAATGTTATTTATTTTTTGCCTAATCATAATATCTGTATGCCTAAGAAGTTTTACTTCAACCACGTGAAAAGGTTACATGTACTAATTCATTAAAGAAAAAAAGGAAAAAGTTTTGTAATTGCATAGGTTTTGTTTGTCTGTATATAACGAAGTGGCGATCACGTATTTTTTATAATTAGACTTCGGTTAAATCACAGCTTGCTTCCTGTTTTGCTCTTCCGTTTCTCCACTACCCGGTCACCTCTTTGCCCGTTTGAGATCCGTCGGAAGCAAATTTCATTTGTGAAGGGCGAATCACATTTTACTTGAATGTCCTTTCATTTCTTTAGGGCGCGCGATAATCTGTTCGCGTCTTGGCCTTCCTAAGCCTTACAGTGACTCACAGCATCCGTTTTCTTTTCCTTCTCCCCGGTTAATCCTTTGTTATCTTCTTTTTTTTTTTTTTTTTTTTTTTTTTTTTTTTGGGAACGCCAACCAAGGGCAAATGACCCATCATCAAAGAATTACGAAAACAGGATTAAATTTTGATATATAAAGAAATAGAGGAAATGAACTCCGCTAAGATTGGAACAACATCTGGTGAAGGAAAGGATAATGTAGTCGCATGAAGAGGATGGAAAAGGGGAGGATATAGTCTGCAAGACGCTCATGGAGTCAGAACAAATAAGGTATTTATTATTATAGGAGGAAAGTGCAATGAACAGAACTGCACGGAGTATTGCATACGATTCTGCAGTGAAAATGGAACAGAAGGAAGGAAGTTTATAAAGTTCGTAGTGTGGAAGAGAAGAAATAAGAAAGGAAGCTCCGACCCCCTCATCGCTTTTGGAACGATCCGTAAAGAGGACAGACGAAGAAGGAAATAGAGACCTCAAAGCTCCGTTGTACTCGCTTAAAGCGATAGAAGGTGAACATTTAGTATGAGAAGGAAGGAAAAACAAAAATTAGGAGGATATAAAAAATCTATAAAGCTGAATGTAAAGAACGGGAGTTTATGATATGTGTAGATAAATGAAGAATAAGGAGCAAGGCGTCGAGAGACATGAGAAAGAATAGGAATCTTCAGGGGAGAAAATCGCCAATTGGCCAGGATGTAGGAATAGGCAGAAACTAATTTAGAAGACTTAATAGGAAGACGTTTTATGAGGAAGCGATCCCCAAGAAAGGATCTACGAATGTGTAAAGGATGAATGTTGGCTTCTGAAAGTACTGCAGGAATGGGGGAGGATTTCAGATTTCAGAACACCGAGGCAAAGACGAAGACATGAATTTTGGACTTTATCGAGTTTGGAAAGAAGATATTTAGGAGCATTGCCATAAATGAAGGAACAATAATCAAGTTTGGAACGAATAGTAGATTTATATAGAATAAGAAGAACACTGGGGTCGCCACCCTATTTGTGTGGAGAAAGAGCCTTTAATAAATTAGTTCTTTTAAGACAGGAAGTATATAGGTAGGAAATATGTTCGCGAAAGGATAAACGACTATCTAGGAAAACGCCAAGATAGCAGAAGGACCTAACTAATGGAATAGATAAATTGTTCAAAGAGACATTAATTAAGGAGAATTATAGGGACGAAAGGAAAAAACCATACAAACAGATTTAGAGGATGAAATGGTTAGATGGATGTTGGATAGAGCGGATTCAAGCAAGTTCAACGAATTATTGAGTTCATCTTTAGCAGAGAGGATGGAAGTTGAAGAGTAATAAATAAGAATATCATGAGCGAAAAGGAGTGTAGAGGCTGAAACGGGAAGAGAAGCTATTTCAAGCGAATAGATATTAAAAAGAGTAGGACTCAAACATGACCCTTGAGGAAGGCCACGGAATACACATCTAGAGCCAGAGAAGGAAGGAGTGGAAAGATAAATGGTTCTACTTTGAAAGAGCTGAATTATCCGGGAAGAAAGTTGAACAGGAATGCCAATAGAAATCATCTTATTTTTATGGGATGGAAGATGAACCTTATCGAAAGCAGAAACTACATCAACAAAGGCAGCGATCGTGTATTTTCTTTCGAGAAGAGCTTTATATATGTCAGAAAGAAAAAGGCTGATGCAGTCAGAAGGACCAAGACCAGGCTTTGTTATCTTTCATTCTAATATTTTTCCTATATAATCATTAATGCCGTGTCGTACCTTTGCATTGGTAAACATCCTTAGCCTACATGCCCAAAAAACAAAAAAAAAAACAAAAAAAAAATATCTATATATTTACTCTTTGTTATTGTTGAATATTTTGACTGTGTACGATTTCATTACTATTTTTTTTTACTCCTATTACTGGTCTAACATAATGCTGCGAAAAAATAAAAAAAACAAAACAAAAGGAAGTACAATAGGCATAAACTTTTGTTTAGTAGTGACTCTACCTACAAAGTGGAAAACAAAACAAACCTTTAGAAAAACCGATTTGTTTTAAAATAACTTATTTACTTAGGAAAAGTGACACTGCTATATTTCGAAAAGCAAAAGAAAAAGAAAAACATGTTGATCTTTTAAATGTACCAATCAGCATAAAAAGCAGATGGTTTTTCTTGAATGATAATTTAAAAAGAAGCAATCAATAAACTACTATACACTCTGGTCATTCGGTCAATGTTCCTTGCTGGTGAGCCAAGAGAAAGAAAAAAAACATTTGCGAAATAACGGGGCGCGCAGCTCCACATAATCGGTAGACGAGTGTATTTCTATCGCGATGTAGTGGCTCGTTTTTAAATTATCAATTCTTCAGAGTATTTCATTAGCGGAAACCCCCGCGATTTCGTAATTAATAAACCGTAACTAAGATCTTTTAGTTTTTGAAGGTTATTAATTAAGAAGTAGGGCGAATTGTTTCGTAATATTTTTAAGTGAAAACGTTTTTACGCAGAAAACAAAGTTGTTTATTTTATTAATTGAACTTTGACGCAAGCAAAGTGTACAATAGTCTTATGTAAGTGAAAAAGCTAAAAATGAAAAAAAAAAGAAGCGTAAGAAAAAGAAAGGCGTTTCTTTCCGTCGAAGCTAATTTTCACCTCGTTATTTCTAAACTTTGCCACGATTAAACTTTAAAACACACAGTTCACCATCATCTCAGTTCTCGGAAGGGTAAAAGTGCTCCCCCTGGGTGCTAACAGTCGAGGTACGCAACAATCCGCTCTAGACTAGGTTAGTTGCCGGAAGCGAATATATGGGCGAAATACGCGATATAGTGTTCTTTGACGTTCCGTTTGCGCGACATATAGCCCCCGTTTCGGAGATTAGATTTGATTTATGATCGGTTTCTGAAATGAACGAGGTGCGCATTAATATGCTATCGAATCAAAGAACAGCTGAGGAATCCTTGGGGAAGGGGGGGGGGGGTGCTAATGAGTCACTCGATCGGTTCGAAATGAGCGCGTACCACCGTTCATTATTGCCGTTTGTTCCGATACGTCCCGGTCGCGCGGAATTTTATTTTCTGAGCGGTAAGCCGCCTGCATGATGGAGCTACCGACCGAATTTATCGCTGTTGTCGGATAAATTGCGAGCGAAGGAACCGAAAAATTTCAGCAAATTCCCTTTTCAGTGTCTGGGGGCGTTTGGAAATTTATGTTTTTCGCCGTTTATTATTATTCCGTTTTCGTTATCGCGCCGCGATGCATAAATCGGATTACGGATGCCGTCTTCGATTCTTATGTAAATTTTGTCGACCGTGTTCTTACACGCATTGACCAGCATCATCGGTTGTTTTACAGCGTGCATAGCGCGCAAGAAGAATAAAAGATATGGTTCCCGTATGCGTGTCGATGGCGGCGCACGTTGGAATTGTCGTGGTCGCAAAGGCGTACAGTGTGTGCAAAACCGGTGCGACGAGAGGACGAGGAAGAGACTTGTGTCAGTCGAGGCTATCGTTTGCCAAATACTCGCCACGTCGGTCGGAATATTTCTGTTTACTTAACAAAGCGTCGAAGGAATTCCGGCAAACCCCGCCTATCGTAAACTTTACCGTAGCGTTTCGCGCTATGTCGTCAGGGTCGGGGCTAACGCTTAAAACGCTCCAGGCTTTTCAGCGAGAAAAACAGATAGGCGGCAATGTGAAATGTGCCGGGAAAGGACAAACGAGAGAAAGAGGGTCGAGCAAGAGAGTTTAAATATCGCGAAAGGCAGAGAGCTCTCTTTGAAGGTCTCGCCGCCACTTCATTATATCAGGCGGACCGGTACCCGTAAGCGCTTCATTCTGGAATTCGGCGCTAATGCGAAAGTTTGCGCTAATTGTCAGCATTGGCAAATTTTGACGTTGTCAACTTTGTTCGTTATTCCGCAGTTTCGGCTCTGTCTTATTATTTTTTTATTACTTTCTTTTCCCTCCATCCGGTCGACAATGTTTTAGCTCTAACCCGCTTTCTCATCCAGTACGATAATCAAATTATCGCCATAACGCGAATGGTAAACAATTTCCTTAATTACGCGACCACCTAATTAAACGCTTTTCCTTTTACTGCCTTCTTTTTATCTCTCTTTTGTCTACCCTTGCACGGTTTTTCTTACATTTTTTTTTCTTTTCTTACAAATTCTAATAAAATAGTTTTAATAAAGCAATATCCGAATAATGTAATATTCGATCGCGTAATTTACGTAAGTTTTGTCTTTTCTCTTTTCGAATTTGTTAACACGATGATAAATTCGAATCACTTTCTTTGATAACAGTTAATGTCGATGGAAAATAGCATCTCGCTGCATCTAATATACTTTACATTATATATTTAATATTTACATTTATAAGCTTCGTTGTAGCATGTCAGTACGGTCTAGTTTCTCTGTCTAATTGTCAAGACAATGAAGATTTAACGACGAAGCTAATCCGTACTTTATATTTATTTTATTCTTTGTTTCTTAATTTACAACCCCGAAATATTACAATGAAGTGTGCAAATACATATAATACAAGTGCCAGTGGTATTTATTTGTTTCAATATTAAAATTTCATTATTCACTTCTTAATACACACTAACAGCGTGTTATAAATTTTATAACGACTGAGATTGTTTATGATTACGTCCTCAGAGATACCACGGCAGAATTTTAAGTTCCGTGAAAAATAACTGTACAGATATAGGTACTACACTAGGTAATTGTTATATGCAATACTAGTGTAGACGCACTACTACGCTTGGAACTGATTGTTCGAATCGTTTGTTATTGCGATACAAATGCAGTCCCGTGTTTGTCTACCTACTACACATTAATTAGCGCGTATATGGTGCTATACGTGGTGGTTTGCTATTGCCTTCCACATGACTACTCTAGCGGTTAATCTAATTAATTATTTTGTAACATCTGTCGTCGCCGACGATCGAACTCAAGACTTCTGTACCAGAAGTCGAGGAGTGCTGCAGCAACTAGGCTATCGTGACTACTATATTATATATACATACATACATATGTATATTAGTTAGGACGGCCTCTATTGAAAAATATGTCCCAATTTTATGTAACGTTTGTTATATTTTAGTTTTTACCAATTTACAAAAAGAAAGAGTTTATACGTTCGTCGCGTATGTTTTTTCTTTTTTTTATGTTTGTTCGTGCATAACTCATATTTATATAGACACCGATTTTACTGATTCTTTGCAGACTATATTGCTAATTTAATAATACCATCGAAACGCAAAAAAAGGTATTATTTATATGTGTTGTAGTATGTTAAGTTGTTTCGGTAGTTTAATAAAATTTATGGTTTAAATTATTGGTTGTATTTTTTTTTTTTCTATTATATCAAATTGGGACATTTTTTCGTTATAAAATCTAATGGTGGCCGGCGTAAGAATTACGTTGTAAATTTTGATCATTTTATACAGAGTATAGGAGATAAAGAGACAGAAATGTAAGCAAGCGGCTTCAAGAGACATAGCCCTTTCCGAGGCCAAAATTACCGAATTTTTATATATATATATATATATTTATTTTGGCTATATATAGGCCCATTTCTGGAAAGCCAATTCACGCTGTAAGATCCGTCCTCCAAACGTTCGGGTCTCACAGCGTTTTACCGTTTTTGACCGATTTTCATGATGTACAGATTACCACGTGCCTTTTGGCAAATTTTGGTGTGGGTCTCACAATGACGATATACTTCTATGTATATATATATATATATATATATTTAGTTCGGCAGCTTTTAAGTAGAGAATGCTTTACAGATTGTTTAAATGCTTCGTGATTTATGATGTCATACAGTTCTTGCAAAGCCCATCACTATGGCAACACTATATTTGTATATACAAACAGACTCGAGATATTGTAACGTTTACGTGAGATCCAGCAAGTACAACATTTCCACGTAATTTAAAAGATACATTACTGTAAAGATTACTAAAGAATGTTGCGAGACTAATCAAGTGGTCATTTAAACATATGACACTGGCACCTGATACTGTTTGATATACTTGATTAATATTACATGAAATACACATTGTAAAGTTTTAAATTATTTTATTATTTTAAAGGGTCGTAACGGTTTAAAAGACTGAAAATTCAATTTTAATAATATTTGCTATAAAAGATAAAATTTTTAAAATATACCAAGTGGGCAGTTAGACACACTGTTTACTTTTCATAAATTATTCTGGTTTAGATTAAGTAACTATGACCAAAATACTTATATAATTAAGATGCGTAAATAATCAAAGTTGAAGCTTCATTTGCAAATTAATGAATAATAATATCTTATTCCTCTGTCATGTTTAATAATAAGATATATTTTTGATAATGTAATAGAACTTAAAGAAATAATACTAAACATTCAATATATTCAAACTCTCACATGCAAATTAAATTTGAATTTTGTATTTACACTTTTTTTGTCATGCAATTTATCCATTTAACCAGTATTGCCAATTAATTAGATTCATTTACGTGTATCTAAACTTTATATTTATTTTCTTTACTTTTTATTTGATCTTGTTTTTTTCATTATTGAGCTTGTTAGAAAGGACATTAACCCAACAACGTATGAAAATTAGGATTAAAATAAGTAACACTTGAAGTGGTTTTCATTTTCCTCTAAATCATCAATTACTTTAATTTCATCAAATTCTTTCCTCTATATTGTTTTCTTTTTTTCGAGTGGTCTTTGACCACTTTAGACGTTTGATAAATATCTTGGCTTAACCTGACAATTGTATATAAAATTAGTTACCTAAAATGGTTAGCGATACTGTGTCATTTTTTAATACATTTTAAAGAAATATAATATGAAATAGGAACAGAATCAAAAGTTCTCTTTTTTCTTTTCATCTAAATTTTGTCAACAGAGAGCATTGGTCCAACAAATGCATGAAACAAACGAAACAAGTTGAAAATAATTGTTTTTCATTTGATGTGGAACTAATGAAAACTTCTAAAATAGGAATAACTGAGATGATAAGTAAAGAAAGAACATGAAAGGCATTATTATACAGAGCAGGAAGATTAAGTCTTACGAGTTGAGAATTAAATAAATCACGTTCAAGGGATAGACTGGAACATCCAAAAAATATGTGATCTCTATCACAAACATAATAGGAATTATCCGGATATATGTATTATACAAAAGCTAGATTTAGTCAAGACAAAGTGTACTAGAGAAGAATGAAAATAGCTGATGAGAGAAATGAAGGCAAGGCAGTTTAGTATCTATAGATCGGCAGACGAGAGGAATAACAAAATCAAGTGCTTAGCGCCAGGATGGTAACCAATAAAGTTCATCTGAGGTGCGATTATTGCTGATTAAAATAGGTTTGGAAATTTATTTATTTTTTTTCCCGATTAATTACGATGGTTTAACAAAATTTAATAATTTTAATTATATTTGAAAATTTCTGCATACACAAAAATATTTCAAAAAAACAACTTAACATTATACGATATATTTTGATAAATGTTTGAACCCCAATATTTACCATTCATATATTTTTATACAAATGATGCTAATTAGAGTCCAATATTAAATTTGTCTAGAAATTATGTAATTAATATGCGATTAAAATTTATTCAATGAACTGTTAATTTGCAAAGTCGTCAGTATAAAGCTTGATATGAAAAAATTCATTATTAGTTTAAACAGCAAATTAAACACTATGACTCTTCCCCTAATGCAAAACAAATAATTTTGTTTTCAAAATCATTGAAGCTTTTGGACCTATTTCCTTTTTTTATATAAAAATCCAATTTATTATTGCTGACTAGTAAACTCTTTAACCAATGATTTACTAATGTCTCAGCGAATTTTTCAATCTTTCTTTGATTTAACCACATAGCTACAGAGACAATGAAATAAAAAAATTTAAAACAGATTAAATGAATAAAGCACAAAAACAATATTTAGAAAAATTATGATGAAAATCGTTCTAGGATGAAGTCGTTGAAAAAAAGAAAAAATAAAGTTATTAAAAGTTTACTTTGATGTAGTGTATTAAAGTTAATTTCTTTTCGAAAATCTTGTGTGGTGTTTTTGCTAAATGAGACCAAAATATTTCAATCCGTCACTAACAAAAACATACATGTAATTTTAAATATGTATGAATAATAAACTTCCCAGTTTTTGCTAAATTAAAAATTAAATCTGGTCGGATTTTCATAGTAAGCAACAATAAAAAATTCTGCATGTAAAAAATCGCAAACACAAAATTTATGAAAAAAACTTCAAATTTCCACGTTATTCGCAGAAGTATCAGTACATATATATGTCTTTGAGATTTAATATATTCAAAAAAATAGCTACCGTGTAGAATTATTTTTGTAAGTAAGAAAGAATAAATCTCGAAACGTACCGTTAATTTTTAAATTTTATTTTTATTTTGTATTATCTATCATCATTTACAACATTCGAATTAACAGTATTGCAAGTTATAGATAATAATGGACGATGGCTGCTGTAATATGCTATGTATTCACGTGTTTCGAGATGATCGATGTAACGAGAGAATACGGCATCAATTATTTTTCTGCTTCGTGAAGTGGATATGGCGAGGTCGTTGTTTAGTTGTAATCCTAACTGGGTTTGCATAAATCCAATAAATTCCGGTCAGTAAGGTCCTCTTAAATCCAAATTAAAATCTGCACTAACGAGCATCGGTATATCGTGATAATTATGTTTTTCAGGTACCTTTAATTTAGGACTGTACGCCATAAGATTTAAGACGATCAATTGTTGAATTTTCTCAAACGATGTATTCCGTGAGATATAAACTGATGCGAATTGATTGTTGTCTCGACCGAGCAAAATTCGCCCACACCGTCACGACATGTCGCGATTTGATCCACGCTCATATTATTTTGATCAAACTTCCGTAAATCGTTTTTAATATTGTTAGACTGCAATGCGTCGGAAACAGTTATGTTTTCGCAAATGGCGACACCGCCAGAACGAATGGTATTCCTTTTAAATTGAGTGCGAAATCCTGGTATTTCAACAGAACAATCGTTTTCTATCCACGTTTCAGACAAGGCAAGAAATTTACATCGCGGATTAATCGCTAGTTGAATCGAGCAAGTGTGCATTTAGCGATTGAGTGTTGAATGTACACAACGAGAGCGGCGTGGAATCCGTCTGCGTAGAACGATTGAGAAAATTCCGGCACTGATCGTCTACCGTTTGTAAATGATGTCGTTCGAGACGAGTAAACTCGTTCCTTTAAGGATCTCGATTCAGTTCTCCGCGCTGGCGATAGAATGTGTGATCACACCATCGTGATTCATTAGGAATAGTCCAGCGAAGTGACGCGAGAAAGGGCTACATAAATGGGCTGCTGTTCGTGATGCTGTACTCGTAAATGAGCGTGTGTAGCGCCTTGTGATTTGTGTATAGTAGTTGCACAGGCTTCGACACGGGAGGACTTTTATAAGTAACGATTTTACTGTTTGTTTGCACGTTGCAAGTACGTTGAGTTATCGGTATCCACGAATGATCCATGTTCGGATTTGCAAGTGCGTGTGCCTGGGCTTTTGAGCGCAGTAAACGGTCGATTTTTGAATGGTTGAAAGCAGAATCGTTTTATGGCACTTGTTTCCATGTTGCGTTCGATGTAGCGTAAAGTGCCGATTGCGCCGTTGAAGAGACCATCTAGCATGTCAATATTCGCTCTGATCATATACGGTTTACCAATTTGAAGGCGAACGATCTTGCCTTTATGTGATTCCTGCGGCGAATCGGCCATTGATTTTGGTTCTACATTGCAAACTTTTCGTTTTTTATTCATTTGCCGTTGTCGCCACTCACGGCTTCGTTCGGCACCACTCTTCGAAGCTGGTTTATTCAAATCGATGAATCGAAAGAAACGCTTCAAACTTCTCATTTTCGATAGTGTTGGAACCGAAATGTGTTTCCTTCATGAACTGAAGGAATTCAATGCTGTTCTAAAATTCCTCGTCCCTCTGGCGTTTACGTGATTCTTGCGTCGAATCGGACATTGATTTTGATTATCTATTATTATTTTTTATTTTTTACGAGTCACGAAGTTGAATATAATTTACACATAAATTAAATCGAGTGAACAGTCAATTACGTAAAAATTACGTATCGAATTGCCTAGCAAAAATTAAATCGCCACGTACCATTGCAAGTGCTGGGTTTTTAATTCTAAATTTTGAGAATTGTCGCGCAAAACCTTCAGACAGCAAGAAAAAAGTTTTACAAAATTATCTGTGGAATGTTAAAATGTTTTACGAAATTAGAAAGAGAACGTTGCGTTTTTCGTTTCGTTGCGTTTTTTAGGTTGACCCCCAGCCCAAAGACATATATATGTCAAAATGCGAAAAAAAACTGATTTGAGTCTCGTAGCGTTAAGAGGAAAACTGCAGTGATAGCATCTGCCGAATAGTATCATGCGGCAACAATGTCCGACTTCGTAGAGTCTGTATAAAATCTTAGGGGGTCTCGCATGTAAGAGTCTACCTCCCGGGTCTCGTATAATACATTATAGAACGGCAAAATTTGTAAATTTTATTTTTAAATTTAGCTTACCTCTCTACGGTTCCTATGATTCACACGAATAATTACATTACAAAAAACATAATTTTGTTATTCCAGCACTTTAAATAAGCCCGGGTTCCAGTAGATGAATAGTGAATTCTAACTATCTTTTTTCTCGATCTTTTTATATGCGCCTCCATTAACATCGATTTCGACAACTTAATCATTTCTTGCCGACAACAGAACGGCGAACGCGCACACACACACACACATTTTCTCTCTCACCACATACTTAATATTTCTTCTAGGTATTAAACACGTATTAGTCTTAATGATATTCTCTACTGTACACATCACAATACACTCTTGATGCAACATCGGGAAATTAAGTGCAACGATCTCTGACTGAGGCATGTAAGATTGAAGTATATAAAGGCAATCACTAATTTGTCGTCAATAGGTTGCTGCTCAGGGCGCACCCTTATTTTCCGAGAACCACCGGTAACCGGTTCAGAGTATTTTCTGAAAGCCCACCTGCTTTTACGGAATGAGTTTTTTCTTACAATGCCCGAGTTCCGAAGTGAAAAACAGTTCGACTGGTCATAATCAATCGAATCTGTACTAATTCCATCAGCTAGAAACGATTCTGTTAAACCTGTTTTTTGTAAGCTTTTTTGAGCTATCTGTAATAAGAATTACGACCGTTATGATTAGTGCTGCAGAGACGAGACCAACCTGCGATCTGCAATTAAATGTAACATTTGAAGCGCTACAAACGTATTTTCAAGCGAGCTAACAATTTCTGCCGAAAATGAGAGAACTACGAATTTCTTTCACTTCGGATACTGAGCGAAAATAAATGATGATAGAGCTAACAGCATGACCAGCCTATTTCGCCTACTCGGTAATTATTATAAATAATTCGACGACTGCCTTCTCGCGAGTCATTTAAAATCAAATGTAACATTGTGTATGTTTGAATTCACAGTTTTTCAGATCAAAAAAATCTTTTCTAATTGTCAGTGTACACGGACATTATAAAATATAATGTCCGTGTATATGACAGTAGTGATAGCGATGTCTAGGAATTTCATAAATAAGTAGACAACGATTTTTATAAGTATCACGGAAATACAGCGCTCGTACAATGGGTAGAAAAAGTCCGAGGCGGCTATTTGAATATAAATAAAATAGTCAGTCGAATTTACTTTTCGGAAAAGTGCCAAATTTCCCTTCCCCTTTTTTTCTTCCGAATTTACTTATTTAGTTTCCTGATTGTTTCCGCGTTCTCGTAAAAAAAAAAGAAATTTTCTCATCTTTCTCTGTTTACTGTTTTCATACGTAAGAACATTTTTTTAATCTGTTCGTCGCTAAATCAAATTGCATCGAGTTTTCCATCATCCGACACAATTATTGTATGTAGTAACTTTAATTTGCATGTTATACGTTGCTATAAGACAAATGACGAACATAATCGATTAATAATTGGTAACGTCGCTCTTTGACAAAAGTAATTAATTTTTTTTTCTTTCTATCTTTTTTGATTGATAACAAATCGATTTCGATAGTAAATGTTCACAAAATCGCACAAACGTTTAGAACTTAATTAAGAGCAATTTCGCAGCCTCGGCTGATACCATCGCGGTACCTTCAAACGAGTGGGTGATTAGTTTTCCGTTATAATAGCTGTTTTCTAAACGTTAACGTTCGTAGTAATTTCTGAAATGCGGAAACTGGAAATAAGAGTAATTTCGTACTTGGCTAAGTTGAAAATATTTCACTACGATAATAATAATAGTACCGAGTTGAATATTATTACGGGGCGGAAAGTTCTATAAGATGTTGATGATGCGATGATTAATCTTCCAGAAATATTTGCATACTGATCGACACCGTCACCATAAATCACGGTTGATGAATGAATTAAAGCTACTTTTTTCGTTACCACATTCGCAATGCCATCTCTTGCCGGTTTCAGTTCAATATATTTAGTTTCCTTTTGTTGGAGTACAGCCAGATCGTATCCTATTCACTGTCTCCTGAATAGGTTACTTTTGATCTGTAACCGCTGTAACTTTTTCCTGCTCGCTCATCACACTGCAGACTGTTCACGGATACTAAAAGTCGTGCAATCGTTTCGATCTTTCCTACTGCCAGCTTTTTGCCTTAGTACTAATCGAAGCAATGCCCGGTTCATATGGCGACCGTACCCGTACCAGGTAGATGTATCTCGCAACTGATATTCACAATGGCAATCCTGCAGTGCACATTACTTTAGCATTTGTTCCCTGTGAGTTTCTAAATAATTCCATTTCCAGTTAAAGTCTGTCTTTTTGCTTTTCCATAATGGCGCTCAGTAGGCTTTTGTTCAATGCTACTCTTGAGTAATGGACCAGAATTTTACTTCCTACCGTCTATTTCGTTTTACTCACTGTGTCTCGCGGCAGATCTGGCCTTTGTTAGTTTCAGGGTTAGTCAATTTTGTGCGTAATACGCGTCCAGTTAGTCCGTCATTTCTGTCAGAGTAGTTTCTGTTACTTCAAGCTTTAACAGTTTATTTCGTTTTGTGTCCTATACAGTCGTATCGGTATTGTAGCTAGAGTTAAACGATCTCTTTCTGGTATATTATGATTTTTTTGAAAAATATAAACCTTAATACCGTAGCGAGCTTTGACTAAAACTTAATGAAAAAAATTCACGAATTCATTGTGTTAAAAATCATATCCTAAGAGATGGTAGGGAAAAAAGTACGCACCCGGTTTCAATGAACTGTACGAAAATTTATGCGGTAAATTTGAAAAAGCAGCTGACTTAGGACTGCGAACGAACAGAGACGGAAGAAATGGATAGATAGAATTTTCCTAGACAGTCGTTTATCCTTTCGCGAACATATTTCCTACCTATATACTTCCTGTCTTAAGAGAACTAATTTATTAAAGGCTCTTTCTCCACACAAATGGGGTGGCGACCCCAGTGTTCTTCTTATTCTATATAAATCTACTATTCGTTCCAAACTTGATTATTGTTCCTTCATTTATGGCAATGCTCCTAAATATCTTCTTTCCAAACTCGATAAAGTCCAAAATTCATGTCTTCGTCTTTGCCTCGGTGTTCTGAAATCTGAAATCCTCCCCCATTCCTGCAGTACTTTCAGAAGCCAACATTCATCCTTTACACATTCGTAGATCCTTTCTTGGGGATCGCTTCCTCATAAAACGTCTTCCTATTAAGTCTTCTAAATTAGTTTCTGCCTATTCCTACATCCTGGCCAATTGGCGATTTTCTCCCCTGAAGATTCCTATTCTTTCTCATGTCTCTCGACGCCTTGCTCCTTATTCTTCATTTATCTACACATATCATAAACTCCCGTTCTTTACATTCAGCTTTATAGATTTTTTATATCCTCCTAATTTTTGTTTTTCCTTCCTTCTCATACTAAATGTTCACCTTCTATCGCTTTAAGCGAGTACAACGGAGCTTTGAGGTCTCTATTTCCTTCTTCGTCTGTCCTCTTTACGGATCGTTCCAAAAGCGATGAGGGGGTCGGAGCTTCCTTTCTTATTTCTTCTCTTCCACACTACGAACTTTATAAACTTCCTTCCTTCTGTTCCATTTTCACTGCAGAATCGTATGCAATACTCCGTGCAGTTCTGTTCATTGCACTTTCCTCCTATAATAATAAATACCTTATTTGTTCTGACTCCATGAGCGTCTTGCAGACTATATCCTCCCCTTTTCCATCCTCTTCATGCGACTACATTATCCTTTCCATTCGTTCCTTAATTGCAAATCTCTTCTTAGTTCGTTCCATTCAAATCGATCTTCTTTGGATTCCCAGTCATAGCGGCATCGCAGGCAACAATCTAGTTGACTCGTTTGCTCGCTCTGCTTCCTATAACGGCAAATTTGTCAATAAATTTCCTGCCAATAATATCCTCTTACCATCCAAACGAGCACACCTCAAATCATGATCGGATACCTACATTACCTCCTTTTCCAATCCTCATTCCTTTTACAAACTCTTGCAACCTCTTCCTTCATCACGTTCCTGGTTTGCTGATTTCCCTGGTTTCGGCCGTTCCGTTATTTCCTCCATAACACGTCTTCGTCTCAACCATAATTGTCTTCCTTCGTCTCTCTTTCGTTTTTCTATTGTTTCTTCCCCATACTGTAATTTTCATCCCTCGGATCATGACTGTGTTGTTGATGCAAATCATATCCTTTTTGAATGCTCTCTTCTTGTGCAGCAGTGTTCCCTCCTCTACACTAAGCTTCTCCACCTAAAACTACCTACTCCTTTTTGTGCTTCCTACATACTTTCCTTTCCTTCACCAGATGTTGTTCCAATCTTAGCGGAGTTCATTTCCTCTATTTCTTTATATATCAAAATTTAATCCTGTTTTCGTAATTCTTTGATGATGGGTCATTTGCCCTTGGTTGGCGTTCCCAAAAAAAAAAAAAAAAAAAAAAAAAAAACTTTGTGTCATAAAAGTGGTGACGCTACTTGGCAATATGCTGGCAGACAAATCGCATCATAGAGTGATTCGAAAACATGTCGATTTTCTTAAATTTATTAGTTTCGCAACGTATGCATTGTGAATTATTATATTTGTTACTTGAGGTCTTTTATACTCATTTATAATTTATATACAAAATATTAATTAAAAAATATACAAACATATATGCGAAGCTGCAAGACGAAGAATTTAGAAAGATTCTTCAACTCGTATTCTATGGTTTCTAGATTGTTTTTTTTTTGCAATCAACTTATTTTCGTACCAAGAATATAGTAAAAATATGAAAATTCCGCTAACTTTAAATTAAAACGGTCAGATTTTCAAAAAAATGTACCCAACAATTTGTAAACAAAAAACCTAAAAATAAAAGTTCACAGTCTATTCTGTAAAAGTTATAGTGTTTCTTTCTTTTAACTTTTTTTTTTCTTTTTTTTTCTTAATCGACGCAGTTTTGTCCTTAGAATATGGAAAAAGTACAAAATCGCCAGAATTTTAAAACTGAATTACTTAATTAGAATTCCGTACACATATAATGTACGGAACCCAAATAAGATGGTTCAGAAACGATAAAAATATCAAATAAAAATGACTAATTCATGACCGGTTTGACTTATAAACTTCAAATTTGGAACATAAATTACAATTAAAATTCTCCTTATATCGATCTATAACTTCAAGATGACCGATTACTCCGGGCGGTAAAAAACCCAAAAAATCGCCAAGAATATATCATACGGTATTTTCTCAACAGCCGACTCACTTTCCATGAACACATTAACTATCTCTACAATTCCTCCCTCAAAAGACTCAATCTTCTGATAGCCCTATCTTCATTCAAATAGGGTGGTGACCCTTTTATTCTCCTAATCCTTTACAAAGCTATAATTTGTTCCAGGATTGATTAAAAATTCCACTAAATCTCTCCTCGCCAAACTGGACAAAGTTCAAAACTGTTGCCTTCGGTTGTGCATTGGAGCGCTAAAATCTTTTCCTTTTCCTGTTATTCTCTCTGAATCTGTAATGCAACCACTTTTTATCCGCAGATCGCAGCTTGGTTATAATTTTCTAATTAAACGACTTTCTGTGTCCTCATCTAATCTTATCTCTTCCTATCTTAGTATTAAAAACCAATAGCGTTTTGTTTCTCATAAAATCCCGATCTCTTCTCTTGTAGCAGCTCGAGTTTCCAATTTTTCGCCTCATGTCTTTTCTTATTCCAAGCTTCCTTAATTTTCCCATGACTTCACCAGCATTTGGCAGACTATTAATCTTTTCTCTTTCCCTCTCCGGTCAGCTCTATCGCAAATTCTACAATCCTAGCCCTATTCCTCCAATTGCTTGATACATCTTTTCCTTTTTAACTTACATTCTTTACTGACGGTTCTAAAAATCAGAACGGGGCGGGCGGCGCGTTTACCTCCCTCTTAATGCATCACTTTGAATACTTCAAGCTCCCTTCCTTCTGTTCTATCTTCACAGCGAAGTCTATCTCCATTTTACGCGCAATCTTCTTCATTCCATCCATAAGAGGTATCAGTAAATGTCTCATTGTCTCCGATTCCAAAAGTGTCCTTCAAGCTATTTCTTCTCCTCCTTCTTATTCCTCCAACTCTATTATTCTCTCAATTCGTTTTCTGATATCAAATCTACTCTCATCCCGCTCTATTATTATTGGCCTTTTGTGGGTTTCTAGCTATTCTGGCATCGAGGGCAACGAGTTAGCAGATTTTTTAGTCCTTTACTCTGTAATTTTCTTACCTCGGACATCCTCCTTCTTTCCTCAGCTAATCATTCTCGACTATGGTCGGACATCTATCCTTCTTTATTTTCTAGTCCCGCCTCTCATTATCTTTAAATTCAGCCGGTTCCCTGTTCTCAGCCGTGGTTTCAACCATTTTTTTATCAACGTTCCGCGATCGTTTCCTTAATCAGACTACGTTTTAATCACTCCCTTTTACCCTCTTCACGTTTTCGTTTTTTCCTGTCCTCCTCTTCTGATTGTCCCCTTCATAGTTCCATCTCTCCTCCCATATGTGATGCAAACCACATATTCTTTGAATGCCCTGCTTTTGATTCTGAACGCTCTGTTTTGTACTCCAAAATCTTAACACTGGGTCTTCCTGTTCCTTATAATTCTTCCTTTGTCCTTTCCTTTCCATCTACAGATATAATTCCTGTACTTCAATCATTCCTAAGCTCTATTTCTAATAGTCTCTCTATTTAACCCTTTCCATAATTTCCGTAGCTGTTGGGTCAAAGCCGCTCGCGCGCCCGAAAGATAATATATAAAATAATATTATTATTATTTTATATTTTAAAAAATAAATAAATAAATAAACTGTTTGTAATAAAGATATTTCAGAATGGAATGAATTGTAAATATCATTGAATTGTTGTTTAAGATTTTTTATTATATACACTCATTTTTATGACAATAAACCAATAATAAAATGTAATAATAATATCCCTTTTTGAAAAAACTAATTTTAAATTCATATGGCCAGGAAAAGCATGTATTAAACAAATAATGAAAATTAATAAATAATCCTACATAGAGTCACTTACTATAGAACATAAAAAAATTCAATAAAAGTGTCTTAAGCGAAAGAAGTGCGTTCGAGTTTCGTTGCCGAGTATGATGCTCAAAGTAGTGTACTAGCATACACTTGGCGGGTATTTCAATGTTACCGAAAAAAATCATATTGCCACCCTCCCCTGTTGCCCCCTCCCATCCTCAAGCAGTAAATTCGTTTCTGTTTCATCTCTGCATACGTTCACATCCGTTCTTTGTTTTCGACCTGTTTTGATCCAGACGGTCCACGCAGTGATAGCGCAGCGAGTGTTACATTTAATTCGCGATGGACTGAAGGTCAATGTGAGGTTCCCTGATTTCGTGATGCTAGCATGTTTTGGTTGTTTTATGATAGGACTTCTTTCGCTCGACAGACTATATATCTTTGTTGTCTATATAAAATAATAATTATTTATTCTAGAAGATAATGTAAAAATTGAACTCAATTAACAAATATTTTGTCTGATCCTATCTGTGTGATCAAGGCCGCTTTTCATATTGCTGCGGTCCCGAACGCCTCCAACTGTCAGTAGTTTAATATGTTATATTTTTTTTATTTTTTTTTTTAAATTTAAGAAGGGGTACTAAACCACTCGCTGCATGTAACTACCTCGGTTATCGCAGTGAGTGGACCCACGTTTAAAACATACTCCTTAGCTCGCTAGCCTGAACGAAAGTCATAAGATTGTTCAAAGCAGTAGGGGTATTTGAGAGGATGTCTTCAATCGATGTGATCTGGCCTCGCCGTAACCCATTTAGACGTGTGCATTTCAGCAAGATATGCGAAACTGACGGGTATTTATCGGTAGAACAAAGTGGGCAGGTACTTGGCTTTGGGGCTTGTTTGAGGATATAGTCGTGGGAAAAGGACGTATGTCCCGTTCTCAGGCGATTGATTGCCGAAAACACTTTGCGTTCTGTTCCGACTGGAGGCCACCATGGCTCCGTCGTAGGCTTCAGTTCCTTGAGGAAGGTCGACTGAGACATCCAGTCATGACTCCACTGTGCGAAGACCGTATCTGACAGGAAACCTCTCAGAGATAATGGACCAAAAGCAAATAACGGCATTGGGCACATCATGAATGACCGAGCGACCAGGTCAACCCGCTCATTCCCCGGAACACCGACATGACTGGGGACCCATAAAAAAACAACTCGGCATCCCCTTCGGCTCAGCTGGTATAAGATAGCCAGGACTTCTAGGACTATTGGTGATTCCGGGTGATCTGACTGCAAAGCACGTATGGACTGCAAGGAATCAGTCACCAGTAAGATTTCGAGCGGTTGGGATCTCAGTTCTAAGTATGCCTGAAGACAAAACAACACAGCATACATTTCAGCTTCCGCAATGGATACAACGTTGTTCAACCGCATGCCCTTTGCGATTCCGTCTATTTCGAAAGCGCATGCCGCTGGGGCAGCCTTGGACTCATTAGCTTTGGATCCATCAGTGTATGCTTTCGAGAACGTAGTATATTTATTAATAATATTTAGTGCCCTGTGCCCTCGCAGCGCCGGTGGGTGATTATTGTCAGTGAGAGTTGTGATAGCTTCTACCTGAAAAGAAGCCCAGGGTGGGGGTAATTTTGAAAAGTCCGTTCTGGGTGTTAAGTTGGGCTTTATGTTATTTTGCAACAAGATTGCATTGACTTCAGGTAGGTTATCCTTGGGAAAATCAGGCTCCGTAGTTACGTCGCAATGATTCTCCGCAGCCCATGAAAGCATATCGCGATAAGTGAAGAACTTTCTGTTGTAAGACAACGGTGGTATACCAGCTAACGAACATAGGCTTTTAGCTGGAGATGTACGATGGGCGCCAAGTATCATGCGAATAGCGGCGTTATGGATTGGGTCCAGTGTTTTTAACAGGGAACCACTCGCTGACGAGTACACCTGACTCCCATAATGGATTTTGCTGAGGACCAGTGCTTTATAAATATTTAAGAGAAACTTTGGCTGAACATTAAATTTGGGATTTGACAAGAACTTGATTACCCTTAAAGACTGAAGGGATTTAGTTTTTAAATCAGATATAAAGGGCTTCCACTTCAGGTTGGCGTCCATCAAGATGCCTAGGAAAGTTGCTGTTGTTTTATAAGGAATTGGACTATTGTTCACTTGTAGTGATGGCGGATTCTGAACAGGACGACCTCTATGGAACACAACGTATTGAGACTTCTGAGAGGAGAAATCCAGTCCATTCTTTCCTGACCATTGCTGCAATCTATTAATTGTATTTTGCAGGATAGACTGGGCCAAGGAAGGGATGTTAGACGCCACGGATGTGTTTAGATCATCTATATATAGGCGAGCACTTACTGGAGGCCTGATGCAGTCAACAATATCGTTTATATAGAGGATAAACAGGGTAGCACTTAAGGCGGAACCTTGAGGTACCCCGTTCTCTATTGGAACTTTTCTCGATATCGAGGAGCCAATTCGGATTTGAATCCATCTATCGCTCAGATAGTTGTGAATGTATCGCCCCAGCTTACCGCCCACCCCGACCGCTTTTAATTTCCGAAGCAAGTGTTGCCTCGATACGCGGTCGAATGCCTTCTCCATATCGAAGAATACTGCATAAAGGTGGTGTCGACGATGAAAGGCAGATACAATTTGTCTTTGAAGGCTCAATAAATGATTAATGGTTGACTTTGATTTTCGGCCTCCAGCTTGAATTGGTGATAGGACAGCGTTTGCTTCAAGGAAATGCAGAAGTCACCTGTTCACCATCTTTTCCATCGTTTTAGACAGGACAGACAACAATGATATTGGTCGGTAACTTTCAACTTGGAAAGGATTTTTATTCACCGTTGGGATAGGAATGACGGTCGCAACTTTCCATGCATCCGGAATAGCCCCAGCTGACCATATCTGATTATATATATTCAGTAGGAATTCCTTAACATGGCCCGGGAGATATTTCAACATGTAAGGGTGTATCGAATCTTCACCGGGTGCACTGTTCCTGGTGTGATACTTAAGTTGGAACTCTAGTTCAGCCATAGAAAAGGGGCAGTTATAAGGATCGTCAGCATTGGAATCGAAATTAATGGATTGTTGCTCATAAAGTGTTTTTTGCTGTTGGAAATTGCTGGAATACTTCAGTGCCGAGAATTCTGTGGAAAAATAATGTGCAAATGCTTCTGCAACATCTCTAGTCTCTGTTATGTGAACTCCATTGACTTTTAATGTTGGGTGCGTACGGGTACTATTGCTGTTACTAATAGTTCTGATTTTTTCCCACATTACGTGAGCATTAACTGTTTGAGGAATTGATGCTGCAAAAGAATTCCGCGACTCCTGTTTTTTGCTGCGGATGAGGTCTCGGGCAGCTGCTCTACACTTCTTAAATGTGATTAGGTCCTCAACCTTTCCAGTTGACTTATATTTCCTGAGAGCCCGTTTTCGCTCTGTTATCGCTTCTTTAATGTCATCGCACCACCACGGAACTGGTCTGCTCCGCTTTCTTTGTGATACTTTTGGAATTGTTGCGTTGGCTGCCTCCGAAATCACATTTTTTACGACATTTATATTGATTTCTATTTACTCTGTTGGTTGAGGAAGAGTTGTCACTCTCTTCGAATATGCTTCCCAATCTGCTCTTTGAAAAATGAAACGCGATATTAATCCATCAAGCTGGTTGGGTGTCACTGTACTTTTAAACTCTATTATTATAGGAAAGTGGTCGCTCGAGCATAAGTCATCCATCACCCGTAGGGAAAATTTAGGGGCCAGCATGCTTGAGCACAGGGCTAGATCTATCGTTGAGAAAGTGTGATGCGTAAAATTAAAATGGGTGGGTGAAGTTGTAGTGAGTAACACCAGGTCGCTATTAATCACAATATCGGATAATACTCGTCCATGCTGATTTGAGGACAATGAGCCCCATAATGGCGAGTGAGCATTAAAGTCTCCGAGGAGCATTGCATCACTTCCGAGCGCACTGATGAGGGAATCCATTTGGCTGCGGGTTACCTCGCTTCCAGGAGGTAGGTAGCAATTGAAAATTTTTACTTCTGACGAGGAAAGAGAAGGGATGTTGACTCGTATAGTTACAGCTTGAAAAGTGGTTGTAATTGGTATCTGTTGCGCTGGTAGTGACGTGTGCACTAGCGTCGCCACACCACCACTCGCTCTCTCCCCGTTTGGATTATCATACCAGAAAATATTATAATTCTTAATGGACGTTCTGGCATCTGGCTTAAGTCTGGTTTCTTGCAGGCATACTATTAGTGGAGAAATCTCGGCTATTAGCTGTTCTAATTCGGCCCTATTGCTTGCGAAACTTCGACAGTTCCACTGCATTATCACTCCTTTATTTTCCAAATCCATTTTTATTTTCATGAAAAAAAAAAAAAAAAAAAATTACTGTAATATTAAAGCTCTTACCGTGGGGCCGCTGAGAGTGTCTTATTTAGCAACGTTATGGTGAGGAGTCTTTATTATCTGCACGAAGTTCATCGTTATTTATCTTGTCTGGTGCGTTTTGCATTTTTGAAATTTTATTTAGTTCTTTTATTATACGAGTGCATCTATTTTTAGCGTTTGGAGCATTTAAAAATGGTTTTACCGTTGATAACATGTGTATGAGACCATCTTTGTCCTCGGTGTAATCATTGGCATAATTTATAAAATCGGGGTCTGAACATACATTTTTCATAAATAACTTGAACTCCTCATAGTTCATATATAAAGGGGAGTTTTTGCTGTTAAAGAGGTGTTTAGCCCCAGCAATTATTTTTTCTACTTCTACCGATTTATTGGGCTTTTGAGTAGGGTTGGTGGCCGCTGTGGTCGATGTAGTCGACTGCGCCGAATCCATTTGTATCGTCATGGTCACAGTCTCCTGCATCTTTCCCTCCGAATCTTCATTTTCCATACTCTTCCGCTTGGTTTCTGGCTGGAAAGAAATATTCGGCTGTAACTGATCTGCGACGGGGGGTGGCGGCGATATTGTATGGAGGCGTTTCTGGGCTGCGCTAGCTTGATCATGGGTACTTTCATCCACACTATGCCTCTGTTCGTCCTGTTGCATCGTTATAAATACCCTTTTTTTAATCAAAATTAAATTTACACGCATCTCGCGTAAATAACATCACATCGAACGCGATAGCAACAAACGCACATTGAATAAACATAACAAAAGGATCTAAATATCTAAACATACCTTACAACGTTGAAAAATATATCGATTTTTAAAAAACTCGAATTCGATACTAATTTCTTGCTAACAATATCCTTTCTCCATCTAAGCAAGCACACCTCAAATCCTGATCGAATATCTACATTACCTGCTTTTCTAATCCTCATTTTCCGGTTACAAACTAGTACATCCTCTTCCCTCGTCACGATCTTGGTTTGCTGATTTTCCTGGTCTCAGTCGTTCCATTATTTCCTCCGTGACACGTCTTCGTTTCAACCATAACTGCATATTTTCGTCTCTTTTTCGTTTTTCTATTGATTCTTATTCACATTGTATTTTTCATCCTTCGGATCATGACTACGTTTGTGATGCGAATCATATTCTTTTTGAATGTTCTCTTCGTGTGCAGGAGCGCTCCCTTCACTACACTAAGTTCTTACGTCTTAAACTAAACTGCCTACTCCTTATTGTGCTTCCTACTTCTTTCACCAGATGCTGTTTCAGCTTTAGCAGAGTTTATTTCCTCTATTTCTCTATATATTAAAATTTAATCCTTTTGTTCGTAATTCTTGGATAATGATTGCTCTTGGTTGACGTTCCCAAAAAAGCGAAGAAGAAAAAAAAATTTACGGAAATGTTTTTTTACGAGTACGAAGTCTAAAAAAAAAGTACTAGTTTGTTCCCGATCCGCTCGTGCTTGCGATCCAGTCTTACCTGAGTAATCACCAGTCGGTTTTTTTTTTGTTCCTTTTTTTATTGTTGTTGTTTGTGAACGATTGTAGTTTGTATTTCTATTGTCAAATTTGTCGTACATTCCACAGTTTAATATTTCTACATTCGAATTAAAAAAAACATTCGAATTTCTTAATTATTTTGTCCAAAAATAGCCCTTTCAACGGCTAGTTCGTCATTTATTCGATAGTCTCCGGAATTTCAAGTGTTTTAAAATTTCCCATAAACAATCATTAAACTGATATATCTCTTTATAACTTTTTGTTTTTTTTTCAATTAGTAGACACCATCTTTAACACATCTGATTTCATTCGTTCAGTTTACAATTGTTGTTTTCGCGTTTGGAGTTGTGCCAATCTACATTTTCGCTTCGTTTAAATGTGAAGTATTCTAGATTAGCCTGCGAAATGTTACAATGGTCCAATCCTTTAGTGTATGATTTAACGATAACATCATTCTTGCGTTAAGAGAGGGCAATATGAAAAAAATATCACGAAAAACCGTTGCGAAACATGTAGACAAAAAGTCAAAAATTGTTAAAATTACGTAATCAGTTGACGTTTATTCTTCTCTATAAGGATTTTAGACTTTGTTCAAAATATTACACAAACTAATTGTTCCAAACAAGTTGTAAATTCGCGACAAGCGTCCGCAAACGAAACGTATAGAACTCAGATATAGAATAGATTGGACGATTATAGAATTATAAAAGACTTGTATTAAAATCTTAAGTTTTATCTCGCAGAACAGTGGCAATACAATACGCTTAGATTATTGCACTGCGATAGCGTATGGTAGGACAGACGTATAATATATGATAAAAATATTACACAAGACGTAAACAAAGATTTTGACCTAGAAATCAACATTAAAACACAAACTAAAGGTACTTTCATTACCATCACTCCGGCGCAGAAAACGTACAGCTATCAATCGATAAAGAAATTATTATTGAAGAAATAAAAAAGTTTCTTTGGTTCTTTTGCAGGTAGAAAAGCAACATTAGATGATGTACTGTGCCGGTGCGATACTGCGTCTTCTGCAAGTTAAGTATTCCAAAGGATTCTTATTGTACGGGTAAGTCCTTGTCCTGCTAAAAAAATGGTGCGAGACTTGTCCTGTAGCGTTGGGGCTGCCAGTTCCTTGTTCGGCTGTGCGATGCTCGTGCAACATTTGGCTACCTACCTCAGTTTGTACTCCGGAAGCTTTAGTTTTGGGGACTGGGAATTTCTTTGTGCTGATGTGACGCTAGTGTGATACTAGGTCTCCCGCATACTTATAGTATTTTAACAGTGCCTGTAGAGAAAACATTTAGTTGATAAGGGAGTTGCAGAATTGTTGAGCTGGGTAATTTTTGGTTCATAACACTGAAGATAGAGGGTAAGGTGGTTAACTCTTATTCGTGGGTTTGTAGGAAAGAGAGCGTGGTCGCGTGACTAAATATTGGCTTCCGATTATCCCAGGTCGTCCCATGTTTCCTACCTACTTCCATATGGCCAGAATTTAGAGCAGCATAATAACAGGTAGTTTTCAGTGTAAAATGCCGATTCGTTCCATTCTGTATGCTTTGATCGATGTAAACGAGTAGTGATTGCTATAATCATCACACTGTAGATGAATCTACTATATATTAATAATATTATTAAAGCAATTTTTAGTAGTACGTAATTATTTTTAAAATGTATTAATATTATATAGTATTATTTTCAACAAATGGCATATCGTTATTATTAATAATAAACTTTTGTTATGATAAAGGATAATATTTTTATCTATCATTAGCAGTGTGGTGAATCCTGGTGCTTTTGCCGGTACTTCTCAAAACTAAAACCAAAGGCCACTGTTTTTTTTTTTATTTAAAAAAAATTAAAAACTAATTTGGATGCCCACAATTAGTCTAATTAAAGATAAACTAACAGAGTCACCTTTGATCGATTTCGCGATTGTTCGTAATCGCACCTTCGAAAAGAATCGAGTGTTCCAAAAATTAATTTGATCTACGGTGTCTCGAATGAAGCAGTACGACGTTATAACAGCGCTTATTGGTCTCTCGCTAATTTAATAACCCAAGCGGGATTATATAGAGGGACGATTAAAACAACGGTAGCGTACAGTGGACAAGTTGTTTAAATTTCGGATTAGTTCATCATTTTGAAAGAAACATCGCATTTCAAAGCGTGCTAAGCGGAACTGTGAAATAAGAAAAATGAACTAAATGTAGAATAATTATTCGACAGTAGGGAGAGAAACAACACAGGTATAATGCGTGGCGCGTCGACAAAGCAAAAACGGAATTCATTGAACAGGAAATGTTATTGGTTCGTTTGGCCGTTTGTTTTTTGTTTTATCTTTTTTCGCAAAAATAGCGAGGAGTACACGGTTCGCTGTGTTTTCTTCGAAGAAAACACTTATTGCAGTTTCCAAGAGGAAATTAGGCGAGAGCGATTCGGCGACATGTTGGATTAAGTTTTCAAATTAAATTGGACGATTAAAGAAACTCGCTGTAATCCGGTTTAACGAAGAGGAAATATTGAAAACAAATTTAAGTATTCTCGCGATTTTGTTTTACATTTCACTGCTTTCCTCGCAACTTACATCACCCCATCCCCCGCTATCTGCGCTTTTAACATTGCACCAATTATATGCTGCAAAATGGATTCTAGTCGTTTACTATTCGCTGCAATGCTTGGCCGGAAGTGTGAATTTTCCCTTTATTCTTTCAGTTTTTTACGAATTTTACCAATCCTCCCCGCTAACTAAAATCTTTTCCTGTTCTTGCATCTTTTTAATTACCTTTTAGATTTTATGGAATTTTCGTTTATGCAAAATCCTCTCTCTCTCTCTCTCTCCCTGTAGTTTTTTTCTCTTTCTTTTCTATTACTATTATAATTACAATTACAATTACTATTATTATTATTATTATTAGTAGTAGTAGTAGTAGTAGTAGTAGTAGTAGTATTTTAGTTGGTTTTCAGGTCGCATTCATTTTTAAGTATAAATTTTCTGCGAGTTCAAGTGCCGTTATTAACTAATTTGTGTTTACAAGGTTTTATTGAAGTACGCAGATCAAATTTAGTGTTTATATTGCTTGGTAAATTGAGGTAAATAATTCGATAGTTACTTCATTATTGCTTTGGTCTATAAGAAAATTCTTACGTTATTACACGAATAATAGATCGAAATGTTGCCAATGTGTGCAAAACGTTCCACTGACTTGTCCATTGACGGAGAATATGTGACTTGTGGTCAGTGCGCGAGAACGCTTCACTTTGGTAACTGCAGTGGTCTGGCCCAAGGGATATGGCGTGGAATGTCAAAGAAAAACAAACAGTCATGGACCTGTAAAGAATGTAGGCTACCTATAGGAAAATCGATGGCCGAATCAGGGACTACTGAATCAATTTCATCAGACACTGCATTATTACTCACAATAAGATCTGAACTGCGGGAAACCAGGGAAACACTAAATGAGCAAATTTCTAAGATGCAGAAAGGTTTTGAAGGTAAACTGAAAAATTTGCTTGATGTAATTAAACCATCAACTCAGGAAAATGCTGAAATATGTCAAATGAATATGTCACTGCAAAATAGGGTCCAAAACTTAGAGCAAAGAACTCGTATAAATAATGTTATTATTTCGAATATACCGGTGACACCAAATGAAAATTTAGTGGACTTGACTGTTGCGGTGGGACGAGTTACGGGAACAGAAATTTCGCCTTCGGATGTGGACGCGTGTCATCGTCTTTCAAAAGGACCACGCCAGAGCTATCCGAATATTGTGGTAAGATTCAGCCGGCGTATCATAAAGGCAGAATTAATACAGAATAGAAAAAAAATTAAACCAACACTTAAGTGCATTGGGTTCGATAATAACACAGCACAGTTCTATGTCCGAGAGCAACTCACCCAAGAATATTCACAGATTTCCGCCTCTGCTTGCAAATTGCGAAATAGTGGTTGGAAATTTATTTGGTCGCGCGAGAGGAACATTTTGGCCAGGTAATCAGAATCCACTCCTGCGATTCAGATATTCTCCGAAGAACAAATTACAGGTCTTCTAAATATAAAATGACGAAACTACATATTAGTAGAAAATTCAAATTCCAGATACGTTTTATATATTAAGTTAATATATATATATATATATGTAATGTCGTGGTATCTTTGAGGTGATGTGGATCTCTTCATCGATCTGATTAATTCTTCTACGTATTTGAACTTATGTGCAGGTCTCTATGGCATTAGAATGCCTCTTCGGTCAACTGTTAGTTTTCTGTTTTGGTTCTATCTATTTGGAGATGGATTATTTCTTCTACATCACCTGGTGTATGTTTTCTACTTCAAACACCGTCTGTTCCGCTACTGGCTTACAGGTTTTTATACGTTTACATTTCATACATTAACAATACTATATGGAATCTACAGGGTTAATATTTATATTACCATTTCTAGTTGCTTCATTTCGACACTTGGCTTAATGGTTTATGAACTTTCTAATTGTACTAATTTTATTAACCACTCAGCATGTTTGCACTAACTATTATAGTTGTATTATAATCATAATTGTTTCAATGTGGTCATTTCCTTGCAATTTTAATAACTATAGTGTGTTTACATATATTAAAGTCGGTTTTTCGTGCGTTGATTGCTGTCTTCGATTCTCTCGCGTTATCAGTTTAATCACAACGCGACTCCGTCGTTCATCACACCAGATAACTCGGTGAGATCGTTCATTGTTCTTTTTCTCTTATTTCTCTACCGTTTATATTTCGATTTATTTCTTCTCCGCGTACTTTTATTCGACCAGTGGTCATTATTATTTTATGTTACTATTATTTATTTAGTTAGTAGTATATTTCATTTCTAGATATTATTATTTTTTTTTTCTCTCTCCCTTTTCTTTTGTTTTGTGTCTCCAATTCTTCTATATTACTGTAGATGAGCGTGTCCAAGGGGGGCCGCACGGCGGCCTCCTCTACTGGGCTCAAGCCCTCTAAAACGGATCTGTCGTTGAATTTAATGGAGGTTGCTGATGCTCCTCCAAAACGTAAACCGTCGAGCCCACTATCCCCTGTGGCGACACTGCCCTCAAAAGACTTGCGATTGTCGCAGTCTAACCCTTCCGAGTCTAATAACAGTTCTTCTAGCAGCGATGAACATAATGGAAATAGGGTTAATAATAATAATGTCAACATTACTCAGAATACACTTCTAAATAATAACATTGTCACTAAGAGTAGCGATCTCGTTAATGAAATATTCGAATCTAATAACAATATCGCCAATAATAATAATAATAATATTTCAACAAACGTCATCAATAAGAATGGAGATAATCCCAATATTAGCGAAAGCAATAGGAGTCCTAATCCTGAGACTTATCCTCAGAACCACCCGGGTCCTTATTCAGTTATAGTCGAGCACACCTCGGCTGACGCTAATATAGGTAATTACCACCCCCTGGCTTTGGCCAAACTTCTTAGTTCCGTTTCTTCTTCTTTTACAGATATTACTCCGCGAGGAAAAAATCGCGTTGCTGTCGTTTTCTCTTCTTCTTCCGCAGCCAACTCTTTTCTTCAAAATATTAATTTTCTTACTAAGCATAATCTTAAAGCATTTATCCCTGTTACCTCATTATATAGGTTAGGCGTGATCTCAGGTATTCATCCTTCCTTCTCTGAAAATGACATTTTAGAGGACCTAGATTCACCTGATGTCCCGGTAATCTCAGTCAGAAGAATCCTGCGCACTGCCGAAGGCAAGAAGGTTCCAACGAATTCGGTTGAACTTAAGTTCTCCAAAACCGTCCTTCCTAACTTCATTTCCATCTTTAAACTTCGTTTTCCTGTCTCTCCGAGTGTTAAACCTCCAATGCAGTGTGCTAAGTGTTTCCTGTTCGGACATATTGCTAGACACTGCCGGAGTTCTTCAGTTGTTTGTTCCCATTGTTCCCAAAAAACATTCCGTCTCAGAATGTATTGATCTTCATAACCCCCCCTTATGCCGAAACTGCAAGGGCGCACATTGTTCCAACGACCGTAGTTGTCCGGAATGGACTAAACAAAGGGACATCAAAAAAATAATGTCCTTTGAAAACGTTTCCTTTCAGGAGGCTTCAGTCATTAGAAGCAATTCTTATTCTACACAAGCTTTCTCATATGCCAACCGAGCCGCTATCCCTCCTTCTAAAGCTAGTGTTCCTCTCAATATTTCTATCCCTAATCCACAACTTCCCCTCAAGTCCCCCACTTTTCGTAAACAGAGCAAATCGAAAGCGCCTCATAAATCTATTCCTCAATTTCCTCCTCTCCCTTCCAATCAAATTCCGTACCCGTCCAGGGGCTGGGCTCTCACTCAACATAACTCAAGCGACAATTCCTCCTACGCTGACTTAAATATATCCTTACCTTCCTCATCCTCGGACGGGATACCGACCAATGCGTCGGGTTCATCCCCATCCGCCATCAGTAACCTATCCGCAGCAATTTTAGAACTGCTTTCTTCCCACAATATAGCTTCCTCTCCTAACTTTGTCACATCTCTTTCTGCATTTCTCTCTAGTAACTTACATTTCTGCTAATTCTTATTTTACTTTCTTCTTTGTTGTATCCCTCTGGATTATTGTTATGTTTTGTTATCGAGCAACCCACAGTATTATAGGTATTTCTTCCGCGCTGTTTCTCCGCTATGGCACTTTGGTCGGGAGAACCGCTGTGGGATGGCCTAACCCCATCTTCGCACAGTGGAGCCTCTCGAGGATAGCCATTGTAAAGCTAATCGCATTCGATTATGCTTATAGGACAAGTTACCAGAAATATAGGCTCATCAAGAATAGCACTCGTTTGGAGAATTTCTCCATGGTAGCTATTAATCGCATTTATGACGATTTGCCTTTCTGGGCGGCGATTCTATTAACCAACCGCGTATGCGTTCCGCTACGTCTTCGACTGGCAACCGAAAATAAGGATCGTTATGCCGTACTGTGGATTGTCTTGTGGTGCAAACTGACAGTAACTTCCAAGATAGAGGTTAAGGCCTCTAACCTTTGGTATGTCTCTCCTGAATATACTCTTTGCTGGATTGCTGCGGATTCATTTTTCCATTATCTGTATTGTTTCTGCCCTAGTCCTGTTGGCTGCATGGTTCGCCTTTACCAATTGGCTTCTGCTTCTTGCGTTGGCGTTCTGGTCCAGCCATTCGTCTCATCCTACGAATTCTTTTCATGTCTCATAAGTTGAATATTCTCCAATGGAATTGTCGGAGCCTGAGAGCCAACAAACAGGCCTTGGAAGGGATTCTTGACTCTTACTTCATCCATATTGCTCTGTTGTCCGAAACTTGGCTTACTGAGTCCATGAGTATATCCATTCGTGGATTTAAGTTAATCCGTTCTGATCGGGCGGATGGATATGGCGGCGCCGCCATATTGATAAGGAATGATATTTATTTTCACGTTCACGATCACTCCGCTTATTTTCCTTCTGACGTTCGGTCACCAAACCTGGTGCATATCTCTGTTCCTAATATTCATCCTCAACCAGTCCATATTATCTCAACATACGTCCCTCCGCATTTTGATCTCCACAATTTTCCTTTTACATTATTGTCCAATTTTCTTTCTTTTCCCTTTATTTTTGGTGGTGACTGGAACGCTCACTCTCCTCTATGGGGCTCGGTTGGCTACAACTGTAATGGTCGTGTTCTTGAAAATTTCATCTCTAACAATAGCTTCGTTATTCTTAACGATCATTCTCCGACGTTCTTTAGAGGCGCGCAGACTTGCAGTTCGGTTGACATTTCCTTCACTTCTCCCAACTTCGGTCTCAGCTGTCATTGGAGAACCTTGCAGGGTACCTTCGGTAGTGACCATGTTCCAATTATTCTTTCCTTTCACGATCTTCGTCCTCCTCCTGATCCCAGTTGTTCCAGAGTTCCTCATGCTTCCAAATGGTACCTAACCAAAGTTGATTGGGATAAATTTCGGGCTGGAGTCGATTCCGCCCTCCCCAACATACATTCCCAAACAGATCCTGTTCTTCAATACAACAGGTTCATCGACTCGATTACCTCGACGTTGTCGGCCTTTTCTCCTCCTATCCGCTTCTCTAAAAAGAACCCTAATCTTCTTGCTTCTTCCCTATGGTGGAACAACGATTGTTCGGTCGCTTTTAGAGACAGTTCTTTGAAGTTCAGAGCCTTCCGTTCCTGCTCTTCCTTCGATAATTTCATAGCTTATAGGGAGGCCAATGCTAAGGCCAGATTTATTCTCAAAAAGAGCAAAAAAGATGCGTGGAAGAAATTCTGTTCATCATTCTCTAGATCCACCTCCCTCTCTCATCTTTGGAAAATGGCGAAAGCCTTTCAGTCCCCACGGTCCGAACGTCCCTCCTATTACAACCTTCCTTCGGAGAAGCTCATCTCTTTTCTGGACTCAATTGCTCCCTTATACGTTCCATCCTTGGAGGAAATATGTCCTCCGGCGTTCCCACCTACATCCTCTATGCACGTTCTGTCCTCCGATTTTAACATCAATGAACTCCATTCTTCCTTAAAGAATTGATCCTCCTCCTCTAGTCCGGGAGTAGACGGCATTCCTTTCCTGGTTATTAAGAGCTTATCAATCTCCGCACTGAATACCTTGCTTTCTATCTACAACTCCTTCTTGCATACCTGTACTACGCCACCAATTTGGAACTCCTTTATTGTTATTCCTATTCCAAAAAAGAATGCTAATTCTTTCCGTCCTATTTCCTTGGCTTCGTGTTTTAGAAAATTGTTTGAACAAATGATTAATAAACGCCTAGTCTGGTGGCTGGAATTCAACAATATTCTTCCCAGTAACATGTTCGGTTTCCGTACGGGACTGGGAACGGCGGACTGTTTATCGTTGTTTTTATCTGACGTGTACAAATCCCTTATTCGCAAAGAATACACTGTCTCTGCTTTCCTTGATGTTACCTCCGCATTCGATCATGTTCACTTACCTTCTCTTCTACATAAAATGTGTTCCATTAATGTTCCTTTACAGGTCGCTTCCTTAATTCTCAAGCTTTTCTACAATAGATCAATTCAGCTCTCCACTCCCTTCTTCTCGGAGTCTAGAGTGGTCTTTCGGGGTCTTCCGCAAGGATCATGTCTTAGCCCTACTCTCTTTAACATCTATTTCCATAGCCTAGCTACTCTTCGGATATCATCTACTTCCTTATTCTTTGCCGATGATATACTCATCTACTCTTCCTCAGTTAATCTTTCTTCCGCCGTCATGGAGCTTAACAACTCTCTTTTCTCTCTGGATAATGTGTTATCCGATCTTCACCTTTTTACTTCTCCTGAGAAATCAGCAGCTATGGTTTTCACTTATCGTCCTTATAGTCGTTCCTCAGTCAATCTATCCGTGTGCCATCTTCCTATTCCTTTAGTTAGTTCTGTCTCCTACCTTGGCATTGTTCTTAGCAGTAACTTGTCCTTTCATCATCACATAAATTATCTCTATACGTCGGCTCTCAAGAGGATTAATTGGTTGAAGGCTCTCTCCTCCCGTAATTGGGGTGGGGATCCTTATATCCTTCTGATGCTATACAGGGCCACTATCCTTTCTAAATTCGATTATTGCTCGTTCCTTTACGCCAGTGCTCCTAAATATCTTCTCCTTAAACTTGATAAAATCCATAATATGTGTCTTCGTCTTTGTATCGGTGCCTTGAACTCCTCTCCTATTGCAGCCATTTTGGCAGAAACTGGTTCCTGTCCTTTATTCATCCGAAGACTTTATCTAGGTGAACGATTTCTGATTAAACGTCTTCATATTTCCAATTCCTACTTACTTAATTCCTACTGGTTTATATTCAACAACTGGCGTTTCTCTCCTCGTAAAACCCCAATCCTTTCCTTGATTTCTTCACGACTCAGGGCCTTCTCTCCTTTTGTTATATCCTACAGCAAATGCCCTTATTTTACCTATAATTTCCTAGATTTTATTTACTCACCCAGTTTACTTTTTCTTCCTTCGTATGTCAAGTCTCTTCCCTCTCCCACTGCTCATAACGAATTTAACTATGTTTTATCCTCGCTCTTTCCTTCGTATACCTTAATTTTTACAGATGGTTCAAAGTCAGCTTTGGGGGTTGGAGCGGCTTTTACTTTGCCGGATTTCGGCTATTCTGAGTCGTTCAAACTCCCCTCGTTCTCCTCCATATTCCTAGCCGAATCTATTGCGATCTTACAGGCAATCCTTTTTATAGCCTCCTCTAACAACATATCCAAGGTTCTCTTATCTTCTGATTCAAAAGGCGTTTTACAAGCCATTGCTACTCCCTTTCCTAAACCATCCGCTGATCCTATCGTGCTTCACATACGTTCCTTAATTTCAAATCTATTTCATTCCCGTTCTGTCCGTATTGATCTATTGTGGATTCCTAGTCATTGTGGAATTTCGGGCAACGAGTTAGTCGACTCGTTGGCACGTTCGGCTGCTTTAAACGGTCGCTTTATTAGGCATTTCCCAGCTCAAAGTCTTCTTACTCTTTCCTCGCGTTGCCATCGTGACTGTTGGTCTGATCTCTATCCTTCTTCTTTTTCCAATCCTGCTTCCTTTTACTTATCCATACAACCCACTCCTCCTCTTTTTCCGTGGTTTGTTGATTTCCCCAACATGAGGCGGTCAACTATTTCATCCATAATTAGACTTCGGTTAAACCACAGCTTGCTTCCTGCTTCGCTCTTTCGTTTCTCCATTACTCAGTCTCCTCTTTGTCCATTTGATCCGTTAGAAGCAAACTTCGTTTGTGATGCGAACCACATTTTCCTTGAATGTCCTTCCATTTCTTCAGAACGCGCGATACTGTATTCCGGTCTTTTGCGTCTTGGCCTCCCTACGCCCTACAGCGCTCACAGCATCCTTTCTTTTCCGCCTCCTTTGGTTATTCCTTTGTTAGCTTCTTTCGTATGTTCCATTTGTAATATTTTTCCTTTATAATTATTAATACCATCATACCGTTGAAGTGAGTAACGTCCTTAGCCGACATGCTCAAAAAAAAAAAAAAAAAAAAACTTAGGTGGACACAGGATTGCGGTTCTAACTTCTAATAGGCATGAATAGACTTACTCCTGCGGTAATTATTAAAATTTTTTTACGAACGTTTATATGGATTTTGGGTTTTCTACGTTCGTTTTTATTCTATTTTAATTTAAAGTGTAAATAGTATAAATAACGTAGTAAAGGTGTACATTTTAATTTCGAACAGTTTAGTTCGCCGATGTAAAATTAACTATAATGTGTATTTAGTTACTGCGCTTAACAATTTACAGATTTCGTTGCGTATATTTTTTTCTTTTGTTTTCATTTTAGTTTCCTGCTATTTATGTCAGCTTAATGCTGATATTTATGAATACCTGTTTCGAAGTATAATATATTATCGTTTGATTCGACAGGTCAGTTGTTTTTAAGTTAAATATGTTATGTTTTTTTTTTTCTTTTCTTGGGCGCGTCAACAAAGGACATTTACCAAACACAAAGAACTGACAGAATGATGAAACGTAGGGATTTGTAAGTTATATCGGAAAACGATTAGAAACAGAAGAAATGAAGGTAGCCAATACAGGAACAACAGAAGGAAAAGGAAGAGCTAGAATGTAGTGGGCACAGTAAGGAAACGGGAGGCCAAGGCCAAGCGAATTTTAGAATAAAGGACTGCGCGTTCCGAGGAGATAGAAGAGCATTCGAATAGAAGGTATTTACATCACAAATCAAATTTAGGATAGACGGATGGAAGGGACACAAGGGACACTGAACAATATTAAAACGAAAGAGGGAGACAGAAAACAGACTTTGATTAAAGCGTAGGCGAATTATGGAAGAAATAACAGAACGGCTGATGCAGGGAAAATTATTAAACCAGGAAGAAGTGGGTGGAGAGGGTTGTATAGCAAGGGAAAAGGAATTACAATTGGAGAAAAGAAACGGATAAGGATCAGTCCAAAAGTCATAGTGAAAACGATAAGAGAGAGAGGGCAAAGACATTGGGAGGGAAATCTGTCTATGAAACGGTCATTTACTGCAGCTAGATATAATAAAGAATAGGCAAGATCGTTACCAAGGATGCCACAGTGGCCCGGAATCCAGAGCAGGTCAATTAGGATAGAACGGGATGTTAATGAACTATAAATTAAGGAACGAATATAAAGAATAATAGGATCTGACGAGGGTTTAGGAAAGGGAGACGAGATAACTAATACAACGCTTTTCGAATCAGAGCATATGACGAATTTCGATAAATTGGATGTTGAGGATATAAAAAGGGTAGCACGTAAAATAGTCATGGATTCGGCTAAAAAGATAGAAGAAAAGGAAGGGAGTTGAAAAGACTCAGAATAGTTGATATCAAGAAGAATAAAAGCAGCTCTGACACCTAAAAAATATTTTAAGCCATCCGTAAAAACCGTGCTGTGAGCTGGAAAGAGTGAGTGTAGAATTTGGTTAAATTCGTTATGCATTACAGGAAGCGGGAGAGAATTAATGTTGGAGGGAAGAGAAAATAGAAGAAAACGAAAGTTCTAGGATAAAGTGAGAAAATAGGACAAGTCGAGGGGAGATGTGTGAAAGAATTGAAATTTTTCGTGGAGTGAAATGCAAATTTCCCAGAATATATTGATAGGAATTCACGAGTTCCGAGTAAGGAATATGAAGACGTTTAATCATAAATCTTTCACCAAGATGAACTCTTCGAATAAATAAAGGAAGGAAGCCAGTTTCGGCCAGGAGAGCTGGAGTTGGAAAGGAATCCAGAGCATCAATACTCAGCTCAAGACAAGAGTTTTGGATGCGATCAAGTTTGGTAAGGAGGGATTTGGGAACACTAGCATAAAGGAAAGAACAATAGTCCAATTTTGAAATAATAATGGACCTATAAAGTATGAGGAGAATATACGGATCGCCACCCCATTTCCGGGGAGACTACGTTTTTAGGAAATTTAATCTCTCGAGAGCCGATGTACATAGATAGTTGAAATGATCGCAAAAAGATAAATTACTATTGAGAATGACATCAAGGTAGGATAAGGAGTTAACTAGAGGAATATGAAATTGACACAGCAAAAGGTTAGCTAAGGAACGGTTAAAAGGACGAAATGTAAAAACTACAGAGGCAGACTTCTCAGGGGAAATAGAAAGATGAAGAGAAGACAACGATAATTCCAAAATAGCAAGGGAGCAATTAAGCTCCTCATTGGAAGAAGAAAAATTATTAGAGGAGGAATATACGAGAATATCGTCAGCAAAGAATAAGGACTTGGAAGGGATGTTAAGAGTAGCGAGACTGTGAAGGTAAATGTTGAAAAGTGTAGGACTCAAGCACGATCCATACGGAAGACCTCGAAAAATTGATCTGGAATCGTCGAAGAAAGGTGTTCCTCTAATTCTTGATTGTTCAAATTATCGAACCGAGAAATACGCAGTAATCGAAAAAAAATAGCGATTCTGTAGTTAACGGATTTAATAACATAAATACGGAATTTTCTCAATAACAACGGTAAAAATCAAACATTTCGAAAAACGGAAATCAACGGCGTGGTAACAACAACATGTGAATACAAACAACAATGGCCGATTAATCGATATTGACGACATGCATGTGCGACATCTATATAATATATCGTTAAATGTAAATATCAATATAGGCGACGCGTATAACATAAGTGGCGCTAATCGTTAACAATAGGTATAAGCGATACATATAATACATATGGCTTTAAGCGTTAACAAAAGGAGTAGAAAGACGAATTATTATATTCTGGAAAAGATTGATAATTAAGGTAGTAAACTCAAGAGGGATGATAACGGAAAGCATTTTATTCTGTAGAGAAGGTAGGTGAATGTTATCAAAGGCAGAGGTGGCATCAACAAAGGCGGCGATGGTAAATTTCCCGTGAATGAAGAATTTATAGATATCGGAAAGGAAAAGGGATATGCAGTCAGTGACACCAAGGCCAGAACGGAAACCAAACATATTATCGGGAAGTACCTTATTATATTTTAGCCACCAGACAAGGCATTTATTAATCATGTGTTCAAAAAGTTTTCTTAAACACGAGGCTAAAGAAATTTGACGGAAGGAGTTAGGTTCCTTTTTCGGAATAGGAATAATAATATAGAAATTCCAAAGTGGTGGATTTGCAGAAATGTACAGGAAGGAATTATAGATTGACAAAAAGAGTTTGAGTGCTAATTCAGAGAGGTTTTTAAGGATAAGGAAAGGGATGCCGTCTATACTTAGGCTAGAATTAGAAGAGCTGAAGGGAGAAGAAGATGTAATAGGTAGGGAAGGAGCCAATGATTCCTCGAGGGATGGTACATAGAAAGAAGCAACTGAATCAAGAAAAGTAGAGACCTTCTCTGAAGGAAGGTTGTAGTATGAAGGACGTTCAGAGCTGGAAGAGCGAAAAGCTTTAGCCATCCTCCAAAGATGGGAAGTGGAGCTAGAAAATGAACAAAAATTTCTCCATGAATATCTTTTGGATGTTTTAAGGATTAATCTAGCCTTGGCGTTAGCCCTTTTGTGACCCATGAAGTTGGAAGAAGAGGAACAAGCCCGGAAGAGTTGAAATAAGGAAACGCAGACCTCGAAGACGTTCGTACAATCATTATTCCACCAAAGTGAGGAAGACAGAAGATAATAGTTTTTTTTGGAATGATCAAATGGCGGAGAGAAGACATCAAGAGCAGAAGAAATGGAATTAGAAAAAGCGTTGTATTGTTGAATAGGATCAGTATGAGAGTGTATGTAAGGAAGAGATAGGTCGATGTTTGAACGGAATTTATCCCAATCAACCTTATTGAGCGACCATTTAGGAGTGAGAGCAGGTCTGGGATAATTAAGAGGGGGAAAAGGAGGAAGAAGGTCTTGAAAGGAGAAAATAATGGGAACATGCTCACTGCCGAAGGTACCGTCCAGTTCTCCATTGACAGTTAAGACCAAAGTGGGGAGAAGTAAAGGACAGATTCATCGAACGGTATGAATGTGCACTTTCATAGGGAGTTCGGTAGTTGTTATTAAGAAGGACAAAGTTGTTGTTGGGAATATAGTTTTCAAGAGCACGATCGTTTCTGTTGTGACGCGCAGAGCCCCATAGAAGAGAGTGCACATTCCAGTCGCTACCAATAATGAAAGGAAAAGAGTGAGGATAAGTCAATAGTGTGAATTGGAAATTATTAAGATCAAACTTGTGAGGAATTTATACAGAAATTATATGAATAGGCTGAGGATAAATATTTGTGATTGAAATATGGACTAGGTTGGGTGAATGAGAATTAGAAGAAATATCAGAAGAATGGTCGTGGGAGAAAAAAAAGATATATTTTCTTAAAAACTCGAATAGGCACAACTGACAAGAAAGAAAATGAGAGAACATAAGATTCATTGTATGGAGTAGGAAGACCAAGATCCAAAAGCTGAGAATAGAAGAGAAAACGTTCTGAAGAAAATAAAGAACATTCGAAGAAGACATGGTTGACATCGTAGACAAAAAAGGAATCTTTTGGATGAAGAGGGCGCCGCGGAGAAGAGACGAGGGAAAAACGAAAAAGTGACGAAGGGAGAAAGGTATGACGGAAACGAAGACGATATATGGCAGTGATCAGGGGACAACAAAGAGAAGGAAACTTGTCAAACCATCTGGTCAAAGAAGGTAAGGGCTAGACGGAAAGATAAAAGGAATTCGGATTGGAGAAAAGGGAAAAATAAATATCCTTCCATAATCTAAGGTAAAACTGTTTGTACATATGATTAACATTGTGAGCAGGAAATTTATGAAGAGGATGCCCATTGGAAGCTCCTGAGGGAGCCAAGGAACCTTCATTACCCTCAATTCCAACATGGCCACGGATTCATAGTAAATCTATTTGGATAGAACGGAACAGGAATAATTCGTGAATTAGATTGTGAAGAATGAAAAGTTGATCAAAAGGGGGCAACGGTAAAGGAGAAGAAATTACTTGTTTATCCGAGAGGATAGAAGAGGAAGAGATAAAAAGAATTGCATGAAATATAGCAGCAGATTTAGCAGTAAATATGGAACAGCAGGAAGGAAGTTTAAAGGATTCAGAGTAGTTATGAGAAGGAAAAACAAAGGCGGCACCAACCTCACCAGCCCTCCTAGATAGACCCATCAGTAAAAATAACGGAACGATTGAGGTATAAACAATTTAAAACCATGTGAAATTCAGATCTAACTATAGAATGGAAGTTAACAAAATTTGATTCATATAAAATACGTGAGGAGGATGTAAGAGACTGAAATAATTAAGAGAAAAGTAGGGAGATTTGTCATAAGAGAAAATATAGGGAGAAAAATTAGTAAGGCGAACAGAAATAAAAGATGAAATTGGAATTCTGCGGGGAGTAAAACGCTAGTTGTGAAAAATTGAGCAATAGGCAGCTATAATCCTAGAGGAAAAAGAGGGAAGGTGTTTAATTAAAAAAAATACTGCGGATGAACAAAGGAAGTGATTTTGATTCAGAGAGGATGGCAAGAATTGGAGTAGATTTATGTGCATCCAGACAAAGACGAAAACAGGAATTTAGAATGCGGCCAAGCTTTAACAGAAGAGACTTAGAAGAGTTTCCGTATATATATATATATATATATATATATATATATACATATATAAGAACAGCAGTCCAACTTAGAAAGAATGAGGGACTTATACAATAAAGAAAGAATGTAAGGGTCACCACCCCACCTGAACAATGAAAGTAATTTTAAAAGATTAATCTTTTTAGGGCAAGAAGTATACAGACGACTAATATGCTCATGAAAGGACAAACGACCGCTCAGATTGTTAATAACTTTAAATCAATCATCTACCGAGTTTCTCCATGGCTTTGGAATAACCTGCTAAACAGATATATCAGAGGAATTTCAAAAGTAGTTGTCTTCTTTTACAGTTGGTTACCGTAACCTAACTATATAATTTCAAATAATCATTTTTTTAGTTACTAGTCACGTTGGGACTGGGAACAACGAAAAAAAGTCGATTACCTAACCAGTTTCGAATAATGGCATTTCCATTATTCATCAACCGGTAGCACTCTTTCTTTTTTAAACTTGATCTTCCGAAAATCTGTGTCATAACTTAGTGATTAAACCCTTATGTTGCGCTTGGTCGAATGTCTGCGAAATGCTGACAAATAATTTTTCTTTTCCTTTACGCAATTTGTCGATATTATCCAGTGGACCTAATTTACCGGTGAATACTTGTTTCGAAAATCAAAATAATGATTCGGCATATTAATCAGTGGCTTCAGACGTTTTAAGATTAATTTTTCGAAGATCTCTTTTTTTTTTTTTTTTATGGGCTCGGTGTAAACACTGACCCAACTACATGGACTTAGATCACTTACTCAGATTCTGAGGCGATAGGAGATAGAAAGTATAAAGGAAAGAAAGAGGGAAATAACGGCTAGAGATGGGAAGGAAAGGATAAAGGAAGCATTGAAAGGGGTAGGAAGATTCAACGCCAAGAGTTCGGCGTATAGATGAGAGCACTCAGGAAAAAGAGCAGGGCATTCAAAAAGGATATGGTTGGGGTCGCATATAAAGGGTTCGAAGATCTTCCAGATACATAACAAGAGTAAAATCACTCTATGAAATATCACGTCGGTTGTTGGCTTACATTTTTTCTCCAGCACGATTATTTTAGCAGTTCTAAAACAGTTAGGTGAACGCATGTTCGAATCGCAAGTAAGCATTGAAGATAAGTTTAAAGAAAACGACTACTATGCTCCAGGAGAGATATCGCCAATTTAATGTGCTTTTTACCTGTTAATGTACTGATCGATTTCTCGCGCTTTTTTTCAGGAGGTGTTTCCTCAAGCCCTTTAATACTTTCCTTTTCGCCGGTATAACTTTCCCCTCCTGGAACCATTTCATCATCACTTCTATTTCTGAAAAAAGTTCTCCCTTACGTCCGATTTCCTTAGCATTATGCGTCAAAAAATTTCCACAAGGTGTACCCACTAAACAAACGCCTTACTAATGTATTTTTTAATAATACGTTTCACTTACGGCGTCACATTATGAGTCTTTTCGATTCCAATCTATTTATAAATGTTTCATTCAGAAACATTATATCCTAGCTTTCTGTATCGATGTTCCCCCTGTACTTTTTACAGTATGTTACACGTTCGGAAACTAGGTATCATCAAGAAAGAAGTGAAACCCGATACTAAATCGGAATAGCCGGGGAATCGTTGAAACTCATCGGAGAATGTGCAATCTACTTTTCTACAAAAAAAAAAGAAAAACAGAGTTTTACGGTGTAGCCTTTTCGATAAAAAGCAAAATTAACGCTGTTCAGTATGGAATATGAAATTTTTACCGTAAAGATGTGTAAAAATACAGGAAAAATTAATTTCGGTTTATGTTTCAAATATAAACTCTAAAGACAATAGAATAGATGAACTCCACAAAATGCTTGAAGAAATGCTAGAGAAAATGTTGAGAAAAGAAATAAAAAATTACTTGCCGAGATTTTAACGAAAAAGTAGGAACGACTATTCTCCTAATGATTATCTTAGATCAATAGTAGACGAATACGGTAGGTGAAATAGGAATAATATAGTTCTATACTGGAAAATACCTCGACATTATTCGATACCCTGATGAAACCATAACCGCCATTTCAGGTATTGCGCAGTTCATAATAGACAACGAAATCAATTTATGAAACAGCCTTAGAGGAGATATAAAATAGTAAAACTAATGGAAGAAAGTCGTAAATTTTTTTTTTTTTTTTTATGGGTACGCCAACGAAAAGCAACAGCCCAATCAGCAAAGGAATCTAAATAATAGTTCAAAAGGAGAATAACATATTAGATTTCAATATGGTGTGAGATTGAATGAATGAAAGAAGCTAGAATAGGAACAACTGACAAGGAGGGAAATGAGAGAACATAAGAGTCATTGTATGGAGTAGGAAGACGAAGATCCAAAAGTCGAGAATAAAAGAGAAAACGTTCTGAAGAGAGTGAAGAACATTCGAAGAAGACGTGATTGATATCACACAGAAAAAAGGAGTCCTCTGGGTGAAGAGGGCACCGCGGAGAACAGACGAGGGAAAAACGATAAAGTGACGAAGGGAGAAAGGTATGACCGAAACGAAGACGACATATAGCGGTGATCAGGAGACGACAAAGGGAAGGAAACATATCGAACCATCTGGTCAAAGAAGGTAAGGGCTGAACAGAAAGATAAAAGGAATTCGGATTTGAGAAAAGAGAAAAATAAATATTCTTCCATAATCTACGGTGAAACTGTTTGGAAATATGATTAATATTGTGAGCGGAAAATTTATGAAGAGGATGTCCATTGGATGCTCCTGAGCGAGCCAAGGAATCAGCCATCTCATTACCCTCAATTCCAGCATGGCTAGGAATTCACAATAAATCAATTTGGATCGAACGGAACAGGAATAATTCGTGAATTAGATTACGAATAAGGAGAATGAAAGGATCAAAAGAGGGCAAAGTAAATTTAAAATAATAAGAAATAAATTCGAATGCAAACTCTTAACATGGTCAAGTATAAACAGTAGGAAAAACAAAAATTTATATCTATAGACTGTGTGTAGGAAATTCGAAACCACGTCGACCATCACAGCAATATGAAGGATGTATAATACTATTCTATAAAAATATTAATAAAGAAATTTAAAGCGAAAATACAGGCACAAATTGGGGTAAGAAAAAACAATATCTGAACTAGAAGAAATTACAAAGGTATCGAAAGAGCACAGCAGCCTACTTTACATGTACGATGTATTTGAGACACTTATGCAGTGAAATAATTGATGATCGAGCAGAAAGTATACGCTAGAAGAAGTGGAACGCGCAATAAAAAAACCGGAAAGTGAGAAATCTCCATTCCGGTTGAACTGTTAAAGATGATCTTCGAATCGTTAAGAATAATCCATTTATTGTGTAACACAAAATGTGATGGGTGCTCGGACAGTGACACCAATTTATACTATACACTGGGCAATACGCGGCAGATATTTACGAAAAATAATTCAAAATTGACTTTGTAACTTTGTTATCAAAGATCTTCAGAGATAAGGGCCCAAGATACTAACATTATCGTACATGTAAAGTAGGCTTCACTGTTCTTTCCACACCTTTGTAATTTCTTCTAGTTCAATTATTGTTTTTCCAACTCTTACCACATTTTGTGCCTGTATTTTCGCTTTAAATATCTTCGTTAATATTTTTATAGAATGGTATACATCCTTTATATTGCTGTGATGGTCAACGTGCTTTCGAATTTCCTACACACAGTCTATAGATATACATGAGCGGTACCGCAGTGATACCCTTTTTTATTAATTAAAAAAAAAAGTAAGGTTAATGTTGGATATGTCCAAATTATTGCAAATAAGTTATTGGCTCCGTATTAGAGTTATGAAAAATCTCATAAAATTTATAAAAAGCGCTACATAATAACAACATTGCTATATTATCTGATGAAAGAATTAACAGAGATATCCAGACAACGATGCGTTTTATCTTCCGTATTATGCAATATTTATAGCGAATAAGTAATGTCATTAGTTGCAGATAGGTGCGGTGAAGGAATATCTATGGGACAGAAACAATTTTCAAACCTTCGATTATAATACCGTTTCGATAACGTCGAATCATACAGAGGAGACGAAAAAACTGATCAGTAGGTTGGAGAATATTTGAAGCAAATGTGGATCTTCGAATTAATTAAGAAAAAAAAAAAAAAGAAAAAATCCAAAATAATACGAAGCAAGGCGGTGAAAATAATTCCTAATACTATTGCCGAATGACGAATAGTAAACCGCTTTATTCAGCTCGGAGCATTAATAGATGATACACTGAGCAAAAATTGAAGCTGAAGCTTCACAAGCAGCTTGGAAGAATGGCTATGATACAGTTGTATGAGATATGGGAGGGGGGATGGAAGAGTCACAAAGAAAACTAAGATGATATTGACGGAGACGTGAGCTTAATATTTCGAGACGTCTTAGGAACGCGGGTGATCAATAAATCAGATCTGTGTGACTGAGTTTTTGAAATGTGCTACTGGCATCGCACGATTCACCAGATATCTAATAACTCGTACTTAAGTTGCTAAAGTTTAAACACCGCGAAAAATACGAATCAAAGTATTTTACGATTTTTCCTTCGTGATGAAGGGTTAGAAAAGCGAATGGTGCATGGTTAAAGAAAAGAAAAAGGATGGCCGGTAAAGGTTCGAATACGGCTGCGAAGATCATAGATATTATATTGGGGAGCACGGAAATCGCATACTAGACCGTAAACGGAAAATCTTTAAAACAAATGATCGAATTTTATGAAATCGGTGAAGTAATTAAGAATGAATAAAAGTCGCTCTTTTAACAGTGATTTTCTAACTTATCACTAACTGCGTCCAATGTTTAGCGTATCATAAATAAATACATATATATATATATATATATATATATATATATATATATATATATATATATATATGTGCAGTGTACCGAATACTAAGGTGGTTTAGAAATCGCTTAAAAGTTAAAACTCAATAATTCCGGAACAGTTGAATAGAGAAACTTCAAATGAAATACATAAGCATCGCAAGTAAAACCCCGTGTTTATGACTTTGCCGCAGTCGAATATTATTTTGAATGCCGAAAATTAGCTGATGATGGGTTATGCCCGAAAACGTTTCTAAATAGGTATTTATCCAATTTATTGTTCTATATTGTTTGTTATTAAAGTTTGTTTTATTATAGAATTTAAAACTATCCTAAAAGTCACCCTCAAAAATTCACAACACTGTTACCCGTTAGCGTGAAATTTGAAATATACATAAAAGAAAAAAAAAAAAAAAATCATAACATAAAAACGCTTATGATAGCCCATTGATTTCAATTATAACAAATTAATGTTAACACGGAATCAACATTACGTGAAAGAAAAATATTTTAATAAAGTAAGAAAAATTTCAGCGATCGTTCTGTCAAGTGATAGAATGCATGTTTAATCGCAAATATAATTCTTTTAAAAACAGAGAGCTAAGACTAAATATATATATATATATATATATATATATATATATATATATATAGGAAGTCAACATGTTCAACTATTGAAAGTTGAGCTAACCGGGCAAATTGTAAAAGATCGAGTCAATTTTTGATCATCGGAAAAATCAACATAGAACACATACTACATCAGGGGTGGTCAACCCAAATGATCTCTGCGGGCCACTTTGGAAATGCATCATAACTCCGCGGGCTGCATATAAAATCATACATCCCCAGATTAGATTTAGACTCACTATATACATTTTTTTTATAGTGAAAAATCGAAACATAATGAGTTATTATTATTATTGTGTTTACTATTATTCTTACATGTAAACATAGATAATATAATAATAATGATACTAAAGGCACATTGCAAAGAAATATATAACACTAAAAATGAAATATAAGAAATATATAAATATAAATGAAATAATAAAAAATTATATCATTAAAAAATATTTATTTTACTAGTGCTACTTTGGCCATCTCGAGGGCCGCAAAAATGCTCAAGGCGGGCCGCGGGTTGGCCACCCCTGCACTACATGGTCGTTTATCGAAAGTTTAATATTTGTAACCGAAAATGAAATTGAATATTTAAACAATTTTATACTTGTAAAATTAAATTAGCGCATTCTGAAATAATCGTAATTAAATCGTTATTATATGGAGAATATTTTTAATATAAATAAGTTGTTGACCGTTTTTTTGTCACCGAATGCGGAAAAATGTTAGTTTTGGAAGCGTATGTCGAACAGCGATTATTCGAGCGCTGCTTTCATCCGGTTCGGTTTTTTTTATATTTCATACCTCGCAATTCCGATAAAGAGATCAGTGGACCCTTCTCAACCCTCGGTCTAAAAAAGTGCACAGTATGCCCTGACTATTACATTGAAGCAGCTATCCGGGAAGTACCAGAGACGTTTCGAAATAAATGGTAAATGACAATAGTAATTACGAACAAGTACGAAAAAGAAAAACAGAACAAAACAAAAAAAAATACGCATGCAATCAGCCAAGATTCCACTAAATTAGCCGCTCATATGCAGTGAAGAAAGTTGTGCAGCTGTAAGTGGTAGCTCTTGTTTATGATATTCCACAAATTTATGGGATTGTTCGTATCAAATTTTTCCGTTTCTCGTCATATACATTCGTACTAATAATATACAAAATGTTTTGAAAAATTCGACATAACCACATCTACTGCTGAGTTGTTTGGTATTTTACTACCATTCCACATAGCCCGTTTTAATTGAACGTTTACGTATGGCACAAATTCTCTCTATTACATGTATTTCGAAAACCGCTATTTATCGTTAATTATATTTAAATTTTAGTAGTAGTAAGTTTTTTTTTGTTTTTTTTCTGGAAGGATTTACACTTTATATTCACCGCTTTCGTTTATTGTATGTTCTTTACAATTTAGATGTAGTATTTTACAATGTTTCCGGAACTTATTGAGATGGTATCTATTGTACTCTACACAATTGGTATTTGTTTTTGTAAAAAAATTCTTTATCATTTTATATTTTATAAATTACTTCTAACGACTTTCTTAGTATTGAAATGTTTTTGTTGATTGTACTTTGTGTCGCGTTTAATGCTTTGTTTATAACTAGCTTTGTCGGAGAAATTATTATACGTTTTTAATCCTCGCTAAATATTTGATTTCTTCATTACTTATATCAAGCGTAATTTTTCTAATTCTTTACACTTTGTCATGTCATATTATCTCATTGATATATATATATATATATATGTATATATATATGCTATTCTTATGAAATTTCCCAATATCGATATTTAAAGATGAATTTAAAATTTTAAAATCCGTTAAATTCAGTTACAATGCTATATATTTTTTATTATACGAACATGGTATATATTCACTTTACAGAAAATACATAACGTCATCTATATTAGATAATTAGTTGAAACATAAAATAATAAAACATAATCAAAATATTCATAATATATACATGGATGTCGCCAAGGGGTGGCAAGGGAAGGCCGTTTCCCTTCCCCCTGGAGCTTCGAAACTTTTTAATCAACTGGCCATGATGAGCATTCATGGGCGCGTAATTATAGGCAATTTGGAAAACATTTATAACAGAGTAGTAGAACAATTTGCCAGAAACCTACGAAAATTATTTTTTAATTAAGATTGTACTTTTGTTTAATAAAATATTAAGCCTTTACAACTTATAAATTTTATTTTTCCTATAACTTATATCCTCTTTCTATCATCTTGTCCCCCCCCCCGGGCTCACCGGCTGGCGACGTCATTGAATATATATAAAAAATTAGTCTGGCCGGTTTCGTCTGTTTTTGACATATTCATGGACTGAATTTTGTTGTGTTATTTACTTACATTATTCGGTCATTATTAAAGTTATAGATCGATGTATCATAATGGTTGCTCTATGTAACTGTGAAATATTGTATAAAATTTAATAAATGATAATGTAATAAAAAGTAAAAAATACATATAGTTAAAAATTAAATAATATATAAATATAATTATTGAACTAGAATAAATATTATAATGTATAAAATCATATAAATAAAATCATTAAATTTAAAATATTTTATTTTTGGTTTTCATACAGTTTTATATTATATAATATGTTTTTTGGTTATTGTTTTTAGTCCATGAATATGTCGAAAACAGACGAAATCAGCCGGACTAATTATTTGTATATATATTATGAATATTTTGTTTATGTTTTATTATTTTATGTTTCAACTAATTATCTGACCTTATGTATTTTGTGTAAAGTGAATATATACCATGTTCGTATAATAAAAAATATATAATATTGTAACTGAATTCAAAAAATTTTAAATTCATTTGAAATAAACGGTTACAGGAATCACATATAATCGATATTTAAAGATAATTATTATATTATTAAAAATGTCTATGCTTTTTGATAATGATCAAATTCACCGGCGGCACGTTAGTGTTTCGTTTAGGAGATGTGAGAAACATTTTGAATAGTGTTTATATATATATATATATATATATATATATATATATATTTCCGGTATTCAATTAACATGTATTTCTCTGCATATCTTTAATTTTTTGAGGGTTGATGTTGAAGCTTGGTTTTGAGTAGTTTTTGAGTTATGCTATCGTTTCTACACTGCGCAGCATATTGTGGTCACATATTTTCAATCCCTTTGCCGCTAATATTTGCGGGGAACTCGGGACAAAATGGAATTGAAGACTTCAACTTAAATAAGCGTAATTGAATCGAAGAAAGTATAATCAAAATGTTTATAACAGTTTATCGAAATATTTTATTTAGAAACAGGCACACGCATTATCCGAAATATTTAACGAAAAAAATGAAAACATTTCTTTCCTGGACAGATTTTTCCGTTTGGGGTAAACAACTCAAGGAAAGCACATCAGAATCATTGATAACTATATATATATATATTTTTTTTAAATTCTTTAATAGCTAAATTGCACCTAGCCGATGATAGCTATTTAGCGATTATTTTTAATATCTTGTGCACATAGCCTGAATGGCAGCCTACCCAGGGATAGGCGCTAAAAAAGAAGTTTCATTAGAACTTTTATCTTACAGACTAGATTCATCGACTTGATTCTATCAAGGCGCCGAACTTGTCCAGCAACTGCCATACTGTTCGGGTGCATTTCTAATCTGTAGGTATACTTCTTTGCGACGTCGAATATTACTTCTTGAACAAACTTTATTCCGAGGTCTTTGTGAAGTTTTAAATTGTTGATGTACCACGGAGTATTTACAACCATTCGGAGGATTTTGTTTTGGATCCGTTGTATGATCGCTATGTTACTCTTTTTAGAACAGCCCCATAGCGGGCGACTGTAACGCTAAACTGGCTTTAAAATCTGGTTATAAACCAGTAGTTTATTATCAGCAGATAATTCCGACTTGCTGTTTAGTAGATTAGTTCTCTTCACTTTAATATTTAATTCGGTTCGTTTTACTGTTATGTTTCTTTCATGTTAGCCGTTGATCACGGGTACACACCCAGACATTTCACGTCTGTTTTTCGCGGAATTGCAACATTGTTCAGGACTACGTCTTCCCGCGGATCAATTTTTCTGTTAGTGACGATTACTCGTGCTAATTTACTTTCTTTAGTTTTGATGTTCCATAAGTTGAGCCATGACCAAATTTCAGTAACCGCTGCTTGGATGGTATTCCGTGCTTTGACATGCGTCTGAGCATAAAATCACGGTGTCGTCAGCAAAGGTTGTGCTTACATCGGGAGGTGTAGGAATATCTGATGTGTAAATGAGATAGAGTAATGGTCTTAGCACACTTCCCTGCGAAACTCCTGCTTTTATTGAATGTATATTTGATAAGTCATGTCCATACTTAACGTAGAAATATCTTTCAGTCATGTATGACTGAAGTGAGTGATATAATTCATAAGGAAAATTTCGTTTAATTTTCTGTAATAAACGATCGTGCCAGACTTTGTCGAAAGCCTGGGTTATGTTCAGAAACACAGCGTCGTCGCAGTACTTTTTCTTTTCGAGAGATGTTCCAATGGTGCTAACTACACGATGCACTTGTTCTATTGTACTGTGCTTGGTTTTAAATCCAAACTGATGGTCCGCTATTGATCACTGGCATCATCCGTTTTAGGAGCAACTTTTCATAAACCTTGGAGCTTACAGGCAGCAATGAGATGGGTCGATACAAAGTCGGGTCTGTCGCGGATTTCTGCGGTTTTTCAATAACGACAATCTGCGACAGTTTTAGTTGTAAAGGAAAATACTGCAGCCGGACCATCGGATTAAAAATGTATGTCAGCGGTATGGAATCTTTTCTGACGGATATTCCTGTAAGATTTGTGCGGTAATTAAATCATAGCCCGGCGATTTATTTGGATTTAAAGTTTTTACTTAAAGTATTGATTTCACGCGGAGACGTTGGTTTTATTGCTGAGCAAACATCATAAAACTTTCATGGTTGAAGGTTGCGTTTTCAGGATATAGCTGGAATATCTTTGCGAAATGTTTTCCGAATAGCTCCGCTTTTTTTAAGTCCGTTCTAGCCCAGGTTCGGGCCAATTTTCTTACTGGATGAACCGCTTGTATTGGTCCTTTTAGGTTCCTTGTTGCCTTCCACAACGAGTAGGCATGCTGTGTCAAAGGTGACAGATTTATTAACCCTTCTTTTTAATCAATCATAGTCTGTATCCGGCTTCTCCTTTCCGGGTTTCTCTCGTTTAATCGCCTTCTTTGTGACCGTTTGACCCTCTTCAGAACTCAACTATACCTGTGATGCGAATCACGTCTTGTTATCGAATGCCCTTTTATTTCCTCCGAACTTGGGCTTGGTTTGCCTACTCTTTATAGTGCCCACGCGGTTCTTGCTCTCTCTTCTTCCAATATAGTAGTTCCTTTAGTAGCCTCCTTTATCTCTTCAATTTCTAATATTTTCCTTGTATAAAGTGTAATTTTCTTTGAGTTGGATATGGCGGGCCCGAGGAAAATAAAAAGAAAAAAAAAACAAACAAAAAGAAACCAAACAGAACAATAGCGGCCATATTTAATTAGTATACCGTGACGGTTAAATAATGACCACCGCAGATGCAATAGATAACGAAACGCAACTAGCTGCTTACATTAATATTACCTAATCGAATCGAAATTTTTAAAGTTTGCGCACGCGAAAATAATAATTAATAAATTTGTCTCGCATTTGAAATCAAGTAAATTATCGAACGAAACTACTCTCTCGCTCTTAAGCAATGATATGTTTCTATAATAAGTTCTAAGCACCAATTAGCGGAACCTTTACGATCCTCTTTAATAATAACAACTTCTTTCTTCACTATTTTCCGTTGTTTGGTGTGCGATTTATGGCGAATTTGTAACCGGCTGGAATAATGGGTTAGTTATTCTTTCTGAGAAGTATTTACTATATTTGATCGTTTATAAGGGTAGGTCTTTACTATATCGAAATTGGAACAATATGCAGTGAATCACATTCGGATGGTAGATTATCGTTGAATGATAAGTTCAGAAGTGAAGAACTGTGTAAGAGGTGGCTTCGAGTTATTGCTGAAATATTATCATCCGAGATTCGACGGTAATCGAGAGGCCGTGAATTTTAAATCGCAGCAAATTGCGTAAAAATAGATAATGAAATAATTTTTAAAAACCGTTAAGCAACCGCGAGCGGCTTTGATAATTCAGTCTTGACTGCAACTTGTCCCAAATTGTAATATAATAAATTAAGGAAGGGGAGTCACTATTTTTACTTTACAAAAAAAAATATAATATTTGAGTAGGGTCAACTAATTGTTTTTTAGTACCTTGGAAATTCGCAGCATTATCCACATCTCAGGCAGAGAACTCCTAAAAGCTATAAGTTAACGCTTCGATGATTTTATTGTGGTTAGATTGCTGACGATTTTGATACGTACAGTTCTAATTACGAAACATACGAAGAATTCTGCATAGGATTTCGCGGTATCTTGAATGTTTGGTAATTAGATCGATGAGTTAAAATCGATACTAACGAATATTTAAAGTAAACTGAATACGATCACTAGGTAAATCGGCCATCGACTGTCAAGCCGATTCCGTCTTGAATCGTTTATATACGATACAACTAAATGGACTTTCGAATAATAACGTTTGAACGAAAAACTATTTTCATTGTAAAAGGAACTAAATTTAGAATTTAAATCAGGATTAATGTAGATGTTGGATTTAATAACCTAGGTATTGATTTCGACGACGTTTTGAACACTTAAGTTCAGCGGAGCAATTAGTATAGTTTTCAAGACAGCTCGATCTCAACATGTTTCTGTTCTTCAAATGATGCTATCGCTTCCGTACGATTGAAATTCGCATACTGCGATTTCTATTTCGAAGGATAAGTTTTTCTCTAATTTCGTTAACATTTTAATTGTTTTACCGCTGGGGAATTGTCTAAAAACCAATCGAACTAATTTTATGCGGCAATCTAGATGCATCTTCATTTCGAAAAATAGATTATTTTGAATATAAACCCGACAGAAATTCAGCGTATTCATAGATGGCTCTTTATAGGAAGTTTCTGCTCGATTTCTCTTAATTTTTTCTCAATAGCCGGTGTTGCGAGTTTCGTCAAATCATAATAACGGATAATTTTGTGACCGGCGATATTATCCAACCGAAGGAGGTTTCTCTGAACGTTAAGTTTCTGTCGGACTTTCTTTCGGAAAGGAAATAACGATCCAGATATTCTACACCAATTCACACACGTCCATCAGAGAATAATGTCGGCGAAATCTAAATTTGTAAATTCCTTTTAAACGGCATGAAGCGCATTTAGCTGGACATCGCTGGGCAGTTTAGGTATTGCCGATCGACGCCTATTTTCAACTAGATATTCGAAAATTTCAACTAAAAAGTCAGTTCGCACGAATGGTTAGCGAATAATCATCAGTTATTCCTACGATGGAGATGCCTTCATTTTCGAATATTTCAACTTTTTCTAACAGCTGACTCCGAGATGAACGTGAACGAGTTTAAGTTTTCGATTCGCAAATGTAATACGAACAACTGCTGTAGGGGTAAAACCTCACTACGTGTCATAGCGCATTTAGCAATCGACGTAGTTGTTATTTTCGTTTCATTCGAACTTTCCGATCAGGTTGTTGACAGCTGCGCTGCTGTACGATTTGAACTAATTCCTCTTTCCGGCCTACGGTTATCAGAGAGGTTAATCACATTTCTGTGTATCGAAATTTTCGCTCACAAATTCTAGTCGATTTTTAATAAGTTCGTTACCCGATTTTAAACAGTTTAGGCGACACGACTATTTAATTTAATAGTATGAAAAAATGTTCGATGGGAGATTAAAATCGTCGCACCGATTTAAATAGTGGTTGTGCTTACGGATTTCGGAAGAGGCGGTTTTGGCGCAAACGGCATTGTTTTGATACGTTTTCGGGACATTAAATGAACTAGAACGGTTTTTTCCTTCGCTGAAAACAAAAAACAATTTTTTAAATTCGAATTTTCCTTATTAATCGAGCTTTCCGATCTAGCCGACACCGAATTGAGCGAGAAATTATAATTTTGTATATACAAGGTTTTTTTTTAAGAATTCATACAAATCTTTTTATAAAGGATAACTCGAGAGTTTTATGAATGAAGAGTGGTTTTCCTACTAGTCGACGTTTAGTCGGACGATCTAATTTATCTATGATTTGAAATGCGACATAAAAAAAAGACCGACCAGTTTCTTTATCAATCCTATATGCCTTTAGGCTTGAAATGATTAAGTCGATACTTATTATAAATTGGACAACTTCGCTTTTTTTTTTATCGACGACGCATCATTAAAGTCGTGGAAATAGGTTTTCTCGAGTCATACTGCTCATTGATTTTCATACTGATCTTGAAAAAATGTCCTCGCGGTTTCGTAATGCAGTCGTCGATTTTTGTATCGATTATTACGCAGAGCATTGGTTTGTCACCGTTTGAAGATATTTTTAAATAATATAAGTTCCGAATATACTAGCTAACGTCACCATTATTATGAACACAAGTGTTCCGAATATATTGCGAATTCCACAAATTTACATATACGTGTACATCCGTCGATCGCAGGAATTTTAAAAAGTTTAAGCAACTCTGAACCGGCTGCTGAAGGGTTTAAAGAATTATTCGCTTAAATATTCGAACATGCATTAGATTCACGCGACGAACATGGTGCACGTAATTATCCTTTAACATCACCTATCGATATTTCTGATTCGATAAGTGCTATGAAAATTACTTCTGACGTTCTTTCGAAATTTCGATTTCGATGTTGTTTACTTCTTCCGGACTGCACTTTCCTAACAGTTCTCAAAGCTGGTTATGAGCATCATTATTAAGTTCTTGATAATTTTTTAAAAACTGCGTTACCCACATCGCCCTGAGAACTGACTCGGACGCGTCAGATTTCGCATATTGTTTTAACTCATATCCCGTTTTATTGCCCCAACTTTCCGATTTATGGATTTCAAAGAACGTTCTGAACTCGTCATATTCGAGTAAAATTACCTGTTCAAATCCGTTTATAATATAAAATTCTAATTTTGGTTTTTTTGGAGAAATTTTTACTATAAATTCTGGAGTAAATTTTATCCGGCCTGTAACGTTTTTTTTTTGTTTTTTTTCAGAAATGAATTAGCGAGAATGATCAGTTGAGCCAGAAATGGTTCGCCGGTAACAAATGATTCATCTGAATTGAAAAACAAACCGAATAATTAATGAACCAAGCATAAGGGGGGGGGGGGGTGTAAAAGACTGTTTAGAAATTTAGAATACAGGGAAATAAAAGGAATATTAGGAAAACAACATGACAAACGAAAGTGGACTAAAGATAGAGAACAAAAATAGGAAAGTAATTAAGAAGTAAAAAAGAAAAAAAGCAGCACCGAAATACGAAAATAAACTGCTTACGTGTATAACGAATGAACGCAACGAACTGAACGATAGCGGTCATATTTGATTAGTGTATACTGTAACGGTTAAATAACGACCGTCGCCTATACAATGGATAATGAAACGCTACTAGCTGCTTTCGTTAATGTTAATTGGATAGTGAGCATTAAAGTTTCATAAAAAGACTGAGTGGGAATCAGTTCAGTAGTGAATAGGTGACATTAGTGTGCAAAACTTGAAATAAAGACGGGGTTATAGCCAGCGCTTAAAGAGGAGTTTTGTTAAGATTAAAACCGGGTTGACAAGTGTTGTGTTAAACTGCCATGGACTAAGATTAACCAGAGTGTAATCGTTACGAAAAGTGATGTAGTTTCGGATAACACGGAATTATGGTAAGAGGTGTGTGTCCTTAGCGAATAGAGATGGCAGTTGGGTTGTAGATTGAGATAAGATGATCAAGTTCAGGGTTATTATTATAATTGCAACATGATATAGCAACATCACTTATTCAGTCTGAACGTTCAGTGTTTTTCATCTGATGCAGTCTCTGAATAGGAGTATGCGGATTTCAACCTCTTTACCAGTAGCGCGCACTTGTTTTTAGTGTTCATACTTTTCCGTAGAACTTCACCTGGAACCGAACATGTGCAAAAGATCTGTCTGTATGCTGTTGCAAATTATCGAACAAACGAAATATGATCGGATAAAACATTAATGTGCTTCATGGACTTTAGAAAACTGTTGTAACTGAGAAAGGATGAATTTCAATTTTCTTGGAAAAACTGTTTTACTGCTGCTGTGATTTTCCTAAATTCTACATATTTGTTCTGTTTTATAACTCCGTCAGCTGTATGTATATCATCTGTGGCTAAATATTAGACCGGAATCTTCTTCGTTGTAATAAGATACATTTGTATTCCTGAAAATTCATCCTGAGTTTTGTTTCGGCTCTCTGGAATGATTTGTTTTAGTATGAACGGAAAGGTCAGTTCTAATATATCTGTTGTACTTTCTGAAGTCCTAAAATGTAACCTTTCGAAGGCAGATTTAACACTATTATTAGTATTATTATTATTATTATTATTATTATTATTTTTATCTTGATTCGGTGGAGAAGAGCGTGTTGATCTCGATTTCAACACAGATGTTTGAATCTAGCTGACAAGACTTGTTGTGAGACTGCCAACCTGCTGCTATTGTTCGGTGGCATGTCTAATCGAAATTTTACTTTTTTAACCTCCGTTTAAATGAAGTCGTTCTCAGAAGTTTCACTGGTACGCTGCACAGAATTATCTTTCATATGTTCTACTATAGAGGAATTTATGTTTTTCTCGGAGTCAGGGCACATAATGAAAATTCACTATGGCGCATAAGAAACGACTGGTAGATCATTGCAGTTAGTCATCCTTCGGATGCAATTGATGCTTCCAGTTTAGAACATGGCGAAATTTAACATCGGAGGACCCGAATGATTCCTATTCGTGACGGAAATGTACGAACGTGACATTACGATGCTAGGCAAGTTTTTTATTTCCAACAGTAAAAGAAATATCGAATAAGGGGACAAGTTTCTTGTCGGAGTTTTCAATTTGCGTACAGGAATGCATTGGTTACCCAGTTTAATTGCACTGCCCCGGACAAAAACAAATTCGCTACTTTCCTCAGATTTTAAAAATATCATTATCCTATAAGAAAATTCGCTACTTTCCTCAGATTTTAAAAATATCATTATCCCATAAGAAAATTCGCTACTTTCCTCAGATTTTAAAAATATCATTTTCCTATAAGAAAATTCGCTACTTTCCTCAGATTTTAACAATATCATTATCCTATAAAAAAATTCGCTACTTTCCTCAGATTTTAACAATATCATTATCCCATAAGAAAATTCGCTACTTTCCTCAGATTTTAACAATATCATTATCCTATAAGAAAATTCGCTACTTTCCTCAGATTTTAACAATATCATTATCCTCGCTGATTTAATACGCTTTCTATTTGTTCTTTCAGTGCTACTAGGCAATTGCTCGTGGCATGCGAAAGGATATATGAAAATATAATCCCTTGTTTGGCCGCAACAAATTCAAGATTTATTATTGAAAATTGTTTCTTTGGCGTTGAGTATAAATGTTTCATTGAAGGATTTTAATTCTTGGGAAAAGAGAAGTTGTGAACACAGTAGTTTTGTTAGATTGTGAAATATTTTACAACCTGTTCGGTAAACACTCGGGAATTTATTACTGTCTGTTACAGAGTTTACTTAAAATGAGATCACAGACCCCATAAGGAAAGATATTCTCGATATCATCAGTAGAAGCAATAAACTGAATTAGCAGCTCTATGATAATATTGTTCTCGTATGCTAAAGTTTACTCGAATTACGTTCAATCGTTGATGAAATTGCTGAAATTATTTAATTTATTTATCTATATTGTCGGTTTTTATTTTATTTCGTTCATTCTTTCAGTTCCATTTTTCGCTACGTCGTTACCTATTTTTTAAATTCTATCACTGATTTAAATTAATGCCAGATTCGTCTGTCGAGGGAGGTAAGACTTCTTCTAATTTCATCCCACACTGTTGGTAAATCTACTTGAAAAGACAATGTCTCGGTAGAGAATATTGCCGTCGACCAGAATATTTATATCAACACTGTAATAATTCTCCGAAAGCTAATTCCTCAGATGTACACTTAATAAATCCATCTTTACCGTTGCCACTTTTCCCGAGCACTATGTTTGTACAAATTGTCATTTTCATCGAAAATTAAAGGAAACCCATTCTTCACCCGATCACTTGATCGAGAAAGTTTCACGATCAAAAATAATTGGAGTACCTTTCTGATCTTTTGCGCTCCGGTAAAAACTTGAATTTTATATCAACAGCGACTGCTAATAAATTTTTATTCACCGCGACAACGTCCTTAAAATCATCTTAATATTCCATTATATCTTTCTTAATCTCTTTTATTCGGATTATAGTTCACGATACTTCCGAGTAACTGTGCATTCGATACATTCCGATTTCGTACAAACTTGTACAATTGATAATTCTTACAATCCTATTCCCTTCGTTAAGGTCAAATTTATGAGCTCTATTCTATCCTTTATTCATTTGTTAAGGTTGAAGCGGTATAAATTCGCTCTGTCTCCGTTTTGGCCGCTTTCTTCATGTCGCAGCAAAAGTATTTGTTCCCTATGCGCTAGCAGTCACTCCTGCGCAGAATGTTCCATTTCTCAACAAAACGGTCCTTAATCATTCAAAAACTGATCCCCTTTTTGTCAAGTTTTTAAAGATCGAGTCAAGGTATTTACGAATTTTCCAAACGTTTCTTACTCGGACGTTAAAAATATTAGCGAAGACATTGTATCGTTTCCCTTTACCCGTGCTGATATTTCAAACGCTGCTAATTTTCCTTTCTTATCCGGATCAACTGTCACTACAAAGAAGATACAACACTATTCTAGTTGTACATTTTAAATTCTTCTCGAATCTTACTAGTCCAACTCATTTTCGCCGCTGATACTTCAAATTCTTCTGTAGTCCCATCTTCCCCTGATGTCATGAATGCCGAATCGACTTCGGTTACGAATAATATTTCTTTTCGTAATTCATTCTCTCTTTATTTAAAAAATATCTTGACCTCTACGTTGACATCCGCTCTTAGTAAATTCAATATCCAAATTTGAAGAATAAAGTTTCGTTCATATGCCAAGTTCTACAATCTTACATATGGTGGAAATGTCTCTGGCCTCTTTCAGTTTTCTTCGTATATTTTCACTCGTGATAAGCCACCATACTACTCCTTCAGCTTTTCTCCGTATCTATACCCTATTAATTGTGTTTTTACAACTACCGAAACTTACTCCTCAGCGTGTTGTTAAATCGGAATTCTTAAATACCTTAAGCTCTACTTTCACAAACCGTTTTACGATTTTTACTGTGATGACTCTAAGGAATCTAGTGGAGTTGGTCCGGTCTTTTTCAGTTCTTCTCCTAATTATTTCGAACAGTCCCTTAAGCTCTGTTCCTTCTACTCAGTTTCCTACGCTGAGTCTGCTGTTATTTTACAGGCCGCACATTCTCTTTCTCTGTTCCTCCTCGATATCGCAAAATATCCTTATTATGTCAGATTCTCAAAGCGCCCTACAGTGGAGGCCATCCTATCTCCTCTTCGCTACCTTTTTACTATGTAATTCTTCCCATACGTTCGTTACTTCACAACCCTTTCCTTCATCATTCTATCCAAAGCGTTTCTTTATGGGAATACACTTGGATGTGCTGATATCGACGGCAATGACTCGGCAAATCTACTATCTCGCTTATTCTAAAGAAGATTTCTCAGCGTTTTCGAATCGCACAAAATCGCATATTTCACTGCAGCTGGTCATTCCGAATTACGATGTAATTCTTAAATTCTGCTATCTATCTATTCAAGTGGATCTTCATTCTTCGTTATCCAGCTTTCTTTCTTCGCAGCGTTCCCCTTTCTCTGCTGCCTACGCTATCGACACACAGTTTACTTCTCTCATCGTTGTTTTTTCACTTATATCTTCTTCATTTTGTCCTCTCCATTCTTCTACTATCCTTTTTTATACATGACATGCTAATCATATCTGTTTTGAATGCTCTTTCATTACTTTTACTAATGGATCTCTCCACATTTTTCATCTTCTTATTTCCTATCGGCTTTTTTTCTGCTGTCGGCTATCTTTGATCGCGTAAAAATCTAATTACACGTTCTTTTTCCCCTCTAATTCTTACGGCAATGTCCGCATTCTATTAATGGTAACCGCTGCAGGGGAGCGTTCGAAGTGAGATTAACAACCTTTGTTTTACCTATGTTTTTCCTCCTATCACGATTGCTGTTTGACGCACGTGTTATCAGCGTGAAAATTCTTTGTCGCAATTCTCGAAGCGCGCGATTGTTGCAGAGCAAGAACGATAAGAATAGACCGGGCGAACTTTTTATTATCCAGTTCAAATATTTTCGCAGTAATTGTAACAGCTGTACAGGAGAAATAGAATACTCGACATTTAGTATTACTTTTTAAAAAATAAATTTAGGCGCGTACCTGATTTAAGTGTTTTCGCCTGGCGTAGCGGAACATACCATTTCTTCTTCTTGTTCGGTTACTTATATTTTGTAAATTGTAGCTTAAAATTCGTTCATAATGCATGTTTTATTTTACTTCTATGTACAGCAGATTTTTATTTTTTTTTTGAAACTGGTCTTTATTCTGTCCGTTGGATAACGTGCGTGTACGCTTTCATCGACAAATTATAAAAACATCGAATACGAACAGAATCGATGATAACTTTCAACGAAGATATACATTGAGACGTATCTGAATCGACATTAGGATTATTGAAGTAAAATGAATCAAGTCGTCAACGGTTTCGAAAATGGCTAATAGTTCTCAGCGGTTCCGTTAGTTTACATTGGACGAGAGAATAAACTGCTCTAAAAGAACAATGACAGTTTTATACATCGGACTAATATTTGCCGAGAAACAGTTCGAAGTGTAAATGATGTAATAATAATGAGGTTTATAAGAAGACGTATAAGAAGACGGCGAAAAAGTGGAATACGCAATTATCATTAGGGGAGAAAGAAATTGAACAATGACAGTGCGGTTTATTTGATTTCCTCGTAGAGAATAGAGAGAGAATATTTTGAAATAGTGAAATAACAGATGCTTTTGAAACGTAATGTCGAAGACGAATGTTGCTCTTTCATAAAATATCAATATAGAGGGCAAACACACTTGCGATTTTAGAGAAACTAGAAATTAGTAACAAATTGTTCAATACTTATTTTAAAGAATGTCTGGTCAATTTGTTAGCTCACCTTACCGGTCGCGTATCTTGTCTTTCGTTCCGTATAAGGAATATCCGGCATGTACGAACCGGTATAAACTTTTCACTCTCAACAATTTCCCGAAAAAAAACCATAGTATGGTCAACAACGATTACATGAATATAAATAATTTCGAAAAATAGAAAAAAAAAATACTGCGCATAAAACGTGCAGCTGGAATTATTTAATAATAAAAAAAATATAATAATTATACGCGGAGTATTATCCTATACAATTAATTCACTATAAAGCGCATCGTTAACGTGCTTTCTCAGGCTGGCTCATGGGTAACGTTCTTGTGGGTCTCGGGTCATGACGGCGTGCCGGGGAACGAGCGTGTGAATTTGACTGCTAAGGCAGCAACAAATACCCCAATACCCGAAGGCGCCCCTCTTCCTCAGCCGGGGCCACCCTTTTTTTAGCAACATAAGGCAGAGACATTGCTATGTGGTCGGCTCACACATCATGGCTGCGATCCATCAAAGTGAGCACTGAGCCTTGGTGCCCACCGATGTCCATGTCACGCAGATAGTTTGCAGCATTGATTAGACTCCGCATAGGGTACACAGCAATATCCCACAACTATTTGCTGGAAGAAACATCTCCTCCCTCTGCCTGTTCCATATGCATTTCCCCCATTTCACCAACTGCTGAACACATTCTGGAACATTGCCTGTCTGCAGGCATCTCTAACTTATCGTCCGTTGCGTTTTCAAACGAACCAGAACAGATCCAGGATATATGATACACTATATTAGAGCGGCTAACCTATTAAAATACTTCTAATCTTGCACTGATTCATGTGCTGTAATAATTTCAGCAATTACACACAGCACATGGACCATATATGTATATTATTATATATATGTATGTAAAAAAAACGGTAAAACTGTCTTAAACGTTTAGGGTAGCATTTGGGACAGCATCATTTCATTTATTAAAGACGGTCATTTTCAAAATCAAATTGTCAACTTTAAACATGATTTATTATACTTATCAGATATTTTTTGAAAAATTAAACGTTCCGAATAGTTCTAAAGGGGGAAAAAAAAAAGTATTCTTATAACAGCAAAAGGAAGTATTTAGGCTCTTTGGGGTAATCTAAAATTTTTTTTTGGAAAAACATTGCAGGTTATGAGTCTTCCTAGTTTCTTTCGCTCGAAATGGAAAAAGCAGGAATAATTAATGACGACTCATATACCGAACATCTTAAAAAATTATATAGCCAAATCAAAACTCTGTTTTGCGACATTTCGGAAATAAAATTCATTCCTAGTAGATGCATCCGAAGTTAATGTTACACTTCCAAGGGGAGATTATTGAGTTACAAAATGATAAAGCATAGCTTAAATTACATTTAAAAATAACGAAGGTTAATTTTTAGGTTAATTCCAAACGTATAAGTGTCAATATTCAAAACTTCACGAACAGCCCCAACTATTACAGCATTTTCAACATCATATCTGATTGAACGTGGTTTTGGTAAAGTTCTTTTACTTTTAACCAGACAAAGAAATCGCTTAGATAACGAAGAAGAATTAAAATGTTAATCTGATTCGAACCTAACGTTGAAAGTATCGCTAAATATCATCGATCGCAAGATTCGCATTAAAAATTAGATTATATTCTTTTATTTTATTTTCATTCGTCATAAATGTTTTTATCTTTTTTTTGCTTTTAATATATTGTAATTTCAAGTTTATTTGTGTAAAATAATTTTTAACATCTTCAGAATAAAAGTTGTTTCTGTATCGTACATTGAGAGTGTTTTTACTCAGAAAAACATAATAAAGACAGATGGCAAATTCGATAATAAATGCATCTACAAAATTACAAGGTTGCTTCCGACAGAAGAGGCGACCAATAAATATGGGATGCCAAAGGAAACCACCACACACAAACAAAGGTTGAGAATCACACTGGTCTAGATTTATTTGGTAAAACTTTACTTGACTGCCGTCAGTTTATTCTGCTTTTTTGGTTCATACGTCGTTTCTATACATCGTTTCTAGTTCAGTATTTTGTGTCTAATATAAATATATTAGAAATATTAAATAGAGGCTAGTAATATATTATTTTATCTTGTTGGACATAGGTAGGTTTGGTTTGGTGGCTTGTTTATTTTCTTTTTAGTTATATTTTGATTTACTGGCTGCCACTTTACACTATTAGTTCGGTTCGGTAGCTTATTTATTTTCTTTTTAATTATATTTCTATTTACTGATTGCCACTTTCTACTACTCAGGTCTGGTTGCTTTTATAGTCTCTCATCTAAATTTATCCCAAGTCCGAATTATTTCATATCGTCAATTTCATTTAAGAAGTACATATTTTCCTTTTATTTTTTACGTATCTTCCTTTTATTTTTTACATATCTTTTATATTTATATTCATTTTCTTCTGTTAAAATTGTTTTAATTTTTTCTTGGTAAACTGTTATATTCAGGGCACCAGTTCGTTTTACGTTGTTATAGTTCATATTAATATGTACATCATCTCTACCGTTTAGTTCGTCTCACTTACCTTGTAGTTCGTCGTAACTTATTTCATAATTCATTATATTTCAAAGTGTGTAAACTGTTTCAAATTTACTCACAGCCATGGATGGCTAAAAATCTCTTAATTTAGTTCATCTCAATAATTTACTGTTTTTAAAATATTTCAAATTTACACTTTTTGTTATTAGTTTGATTTGGTGGCTTGTTTATTTGTTTTTAAATTTATTTTTATTTACTTTTATTTACCGGCTGCTACTTTCTACTACTCTCGTCTGACTGTTGGTTTGGTTTGATTTGGTTTGGTGGCCTGTTTATTTTCTTTTTAATTGTGTTTCTACATATTTACTGGCTGCCACTTTCTACTGTTCTCGTCTGACTGCTTTTATATTCTCTCATTTGAATTTACGTTCCAGTCGGATTCACGGTGTGTAATTTTTCATATTAAATATCTCATCTTTTACGTTACTCGATTTTATTAAAATATAATTTCTGTCCGTTATAGCTGCCATTTTGCTCTTCGTTTCTGCGATGGAAATTGAATTGTGCGACGCGGCATGTAAGCCCGTCTATTTCGATTTGATGGCATATACGGAAGAAAATGCCATCAAATTTTACAACAAACATCGAGTTCTTCCGTTTTTTGAGGTTTTTTACACTGTTTTTTTTTTTTTTTTTTTATTCCTTTACAAAGTATCATTTCCTGTGTAGGGTTTGCCCGGCATGTGATAGGCTATTCACGATTAATTGTAAGAATTTGGAATTTTGATGTGGACGGCCGATCGGCGGTGTTAAATGTAATTATAAAATTTTTAAAATATTCTCTTTCCGGTATATCACTTTTCGCTCTATTTCTCGTATGATCGTTACGTTACTTCGCTTCTTTTTACGTCATATTCGTAATTTTAGTTCACTCATTTTCACTTCATATTCGTAATTTCAGTTCGCTGATTTTCACTGTTATTCACATTGGGTGAACTAACACAAGTTATGAATCATAACTTGTGTTAGTTCACCCACTGCGAATAATAGCAAAAATGAACGAACTAAAATTACGACCAAAAATGAACTGGTCCCATGATTTATAATAGCTTACCTTTTTCTTTTCTTTTAAGTTTTTCAACATCGCTATGGAGACTGAATTATGCATCTCATTTTTATTATTCTTTTTTTACGTCTTAGCATTTGTCGAAATTATAGCAACATATTAATAATTCATAAAAATTTGGAATTTCGCTGCTGTCGGCGTTCTAGTGGGTTTCGATGTAATTTCATTTTAAAATATCGTCTTCTTCATTCGTATGTCTTGTGGTTATTTCGATTTCAGTTTGTTCATTTAATGTTCTTTTTCACATTTTGAATTAGTTCAATGTCGCAGTGGAAAATAACATTAAATGAACGAACTAAAATTTTGGCAAAAATGAACTAGCGGCAAAGATGTAAACGCTTACTTGGAACCGCCACATACAAAAAAAAACGGTTGAGAACCACACTGGTCTAGATTTACAACGTTAATATTTTTTTAGTTTTTAAAATTTCACGACATTTAACGCACTTTAAGAAGAAAAGGAAAAAGTGTATACAATTTCTGTTTTATAATACGATTCTAAAATACTGAATTTCGAACATTAAAATTAAAAGAAAAAAAAAATCGGATGCAAATGTACCAGAGCTATAATCTTTTTATAACCGTAAAAAGATTTCAGTCGCGGACATTTGTATCCTTCTTTTTTTCTTTTAATTTTTACCCGCCCTTTATAATCATGCGTAAGAAAAGACATATTCATCTGAAATACTAGTTTACAACACACGTTACACTTCTAACAAGTTAGTAGTAATGATAATAAATAATTAACGCAAAGTTAGAAAAAGTAAAAAACAGATGGCTCTTAAAATTTTACTTCGAAAATAGAAAAAATAATGAAAACGAATTTGATAAAACAAATTATCCACAAACCATCGGGAAAAATGTGTAACAGCGAAATATTGCGAAATATTTTGAATTTTATTTATTTCCAATGATCGTATTGTAGTAAAGTATGTTTCTGCAGAGAATACAGGGGGGATGCTGATGGTAACAATTTTTTTTTTTTTATGTATATAGTCCACATATTTTTCATCGACAAACGTTCCAGTCGGATAATCGAAATAATTGTAAGAAATATTAAGGTTTTTTATTTTGTTTTTGTTGTGAAAGAAATTTTCAAGAAGACAGTAAATAAGAATGCGTACACGGTAGGTAGAATACAAAAGAGAAAGAAACGAAAGGATAGACAGAAATAGAAAACAGTATGGACCGCCATGCAGTTTGATGGTGCTTATAATGTTATCTCTACGTCGTAATTGAAAAATTTTAATACGAATTGAGTGGACACTATTCACTGCGCTGGGGGGGGGGGGACTTAACTACTAGTGGATTTAAGTTGTTATTAGTATTTAGCACTTAAATTTCGCAAGTATATGTAAGTCTGTATGCCATCGTTTGGTATCCGCAAGATATTTTATATTAATTAAGAATTGACCGCTAAAAATGTTAATTTACTATATTCAATACCCCACCTTTTTTAAAACTGATACATTTCATATTCATTCGATATTAATTTAACATTTTATTTAAAATATTTTCTTTGTACGTCACTTCACATTTTTCTACGTCATGTACGATTTGTTCGTTATTTTTAAAATATTCTCTTTACGGTATTTCACTTTTCGCGCTAGTTCTCGTATGATCACTTCTCACGTCATATTCATTTTTGGTCGTAATTTTAGATCGCTCATTTTCGCTGTTATTCATAACTTGTGTTAGTTCACACACTATGAATAACAGCGAAAATGAACGATCTAAAATTACGACCAAAAATGAACTGGTGGGACTAATGTAACACAGCTTACTCATTCATTTTTAAATATTAAACACCGAGAATTCTTCCTTATTTCAGGTTGATAACTTTTACTTATTATTTTTTAATTTCTTTCTTTTAATCGCTGTTAGATCACATTTTTTTCAATAGAAATTCGATTTTTTTTTTTTTTTTGTATGGTTTAGTTGTCCGACGTGTCATACTATAATCATAATTAATAAAAATCTTAAATTTCGATGTAATCGACGGGCTAACGCGTGTAATTTTAGGAAAAAACGTTTGATTTTTTAAATGGCATCTTATTTATTTACATTATGATGTCAATTTTTATCGATTTACGTTATGTTGTCGTTCTCGTTCACTCCTATGTTTTGTTCTTATTTAGATTTTAGTTCGTTCATTTTTTTGCTGCTTTTCGCATTTTGAATTAGTTCAAATTCAGAGTGCAAAATAGTAGAAAACGAACGAACTAAAATTTTAGCCTAAAATGAACTTTAAGTAAAATTTTACTGAGAAAATCATAATTTGCAATAAATGAATATTGCTTTTTCCCAATACTTTTTGTCTCGCTATGATAGTGCATTTAAAGGACAGTATTTTAAATTACATGCTCTTTTTTCTCCGAATGTTCTCAGCTCCATTGATTCTAAAAACAATTAGCACATTACGTGTATATAAAGTAATTTTTTCTCCCCATATATATACATATATATATATATATATATATATATGTATCTTAGCACCGCTCTCCCTTCTGTCGAGAGAAATTCACGAGTAACGCCATCTCAGTGTGTGCCTCACATTCTCGGAAGAACCGTCGATTTATCGAACACACTGGGTAGCTTTCGGAGAACACCTGTAGAACATTCGAAAGAATATTGATTTACGCGAGTTTTACGTGTTCATCCGCTGTTTAAACACTTTTACTGATAGTTGTGTTTTAATAGGAAACCCCTCCCTATCCGCTTGACTGCGAACTTCCCGCCCGCTGCCGGTCGGAATACGGATTCTCTTCAGAATAGAAAACATCTTCTCCAGCTAAAGCTTAAGTAAACAACGGCGGTCTTCTGGCAGTTTTTTAACCCGCCATTCGAAATTCTCGAAGGATCAACCGCTTCCCGTCCGATTCCTTTTCGCTACACCCACATGCACCACCTCGCCGCATCGACAAACGCTACATTTCAAATGAAACCGGACAAAAGCGTACCGAGCGGCCGCGTTAAAAACAACTTCGAAAACCCTCTGTCGCACTTAAAAATATTAAAACTTGCAGATGCTGCCGCCGGATCCGCACTTATTAAAAATTTCGTACCGTTGCAGCGGACATTTAATTACGTTAATTGGGTTTGCATCTTGCCCGTGCTGGTTATTTAATAATCTCGCGCTGACTGTTGGCCGAATAGCGCGCCGTTTTCATGTTTAAATTATCGACAATGAAACGGCTCGGCTCGAATGGAGATTTCAAAAAGTGACTCGGCGGCGCAATATTCAGCGTGAGCAGCAACTAGCCGAGCCATAGAGCGAGATGGAGATTTTCTAAAGGAAGACGGCAGCGCAAGCTCAGGGGCGCACCAACGTTCCGAGTCGCGGATGCTGCGACGAAACAGTCCAAATTTTCTGACTGTCTACGTTCAGTACCATCCGATTTGACAGCGGCTCTTGGTTGTGCTTATCACTAACCGTTCCAATTTTACCGCCTCCGTACGTGATTTTTCGTCTCAACGCGACCGAATAGGAATAATTAATGTAGCGAAAATTAGCTTTTCGTTTTCCGTTTTTCGTTTTTCGTTTTTCGTTTTTCGTTTTTCGTTTTTCGTTTTCCTCGCTGTTACGGTTAATTTCGCGTTCTTGTGCCTTTGAACTATTTCGGTGCGTACGAATTCGAATAAATTTTTAATAGCCGACCTCGTAAATTATTATTAATTTGTCGGTTCCGGTTGTTTTAAACTCGAATAATTATATATTACATATATGTGTGTATGTACTTTGTTCTTTTCCCTTTGACCGTAAATAATTTTTAAATTTAAACGATAAACGGTTGTTGCGAAATACCATCACTTGATGGCAACACCAAGAGGGGTAAGTTGATTTGTACTTTCCGAATTGTAATTAATACCTTTCTATGCGTGAAAAATGTTTTTATTGTCGCGTTGAGAATTTTATAAATGCTCGTCAGCATTACATTTCCAGTTAAATGAATGAAATGTTGCGCGTCACCTATAACAAAAAACACACAACACGTTTCTAGGCATAAGTAAGAACTGCGTATGGAGAAAATATACTTGCTCAATATGTATATATGTGTACACGTAACTGACCCCGTCCGAAGAACTGGCTTCTTGAACTTTTTTTGTGTTGCTTTCATGGAGAAGAATCGTTTATACCGATTGTTCGATTTTTTATTTTGAGGTTGTTAAGAAAGAAAAAAGTTTTTTATTCCGTTTTTTGATATAATTTATGGAAGACCAGAATGAAAGCTAAGGAAGTTTTCACACAGCGTTGGATGTATGGTAATTCAACAGGAAAATTATCATTTCAAATGCAACAGAAAAACGTTACATATCTCGTAACGGGTTTTTTTTTTTTTTGCTCATTACTTCCGGCGTTATATTAACATTGTAAAATACATATGTATATATAAAACTCTGCCTTTCGAGCCTTGTGGGGGTAATGCTCTCGACTGGCGATCCCAAAAAAAGAAAAAAAAAAAGCCTTGCTAGGGACATGCTCCATTGATGATCGATCAATCTTTTTCCTTCTAAACTTCTTTTAGAAAAATCGTTTTCGATTATTTACGTCACTCTTACCGGTCTTTTATATAAAAAAGGAATCTCAGCAATTATATGCAACACAGCTATTCTCAGCCTTTGTTATCTTATTATATAAATTTACGGCAGATAATCATGGGACAAAAATTGTAGTGTATGCCCCGGGCTATGTATGGCGTAGTCATTAGTACGCAAGTATAATTTGATCCTTATAACATCCGGCCTTACATCATCGGATGTCACGCAAAGAGTATACTTTGATTTTTTAATTCCTAAGATTTACCGTTACGAGTTACAATAAAGTTACTCCGTTATAAAGCTTTCGTGAAATGTATTTTACAGAAAAACCTTTCTTTTTTTTTTCGCCGATTAAACAAATTATAATTTATTTTTAATCGTAGCTGCACACATTGTTCAATAAATACCAAAGACGAGCATTGAATTTTTCCTCTTCACACATAGGTCAACCGTGAAAAAATGAAACCTAAATCAATATAGAGAAAGTAAAAAAAAGTGAAAAAAATTATATTATAGTTCAATTTTCCCTTATTTTCGAAGAAATTTGGAATTTTTGATATTTCATAGTAACCGAATCAGTAGTATTTTCTAATATTTTTTGCAACTACCTAAAGAATTTCATCAGTTCCGTCAAGTTTATAATAAGCAATTTAATTAGCGATGTAAGTGAAAAAAAGAATAATTGTTCAATTTGGTAAAAAATATTGTTATTTATTTTTTTTCTCACTTAAATTTATCCGCAAAAACAATTCAAAGTTAAATTTTATATCGTCAGATCGTTAATAATTTTTCATTTGCATATACTTTTATAACCGATATCCTTATAATTTATAAAAATTAAAGTTTTATGAAATTCTTTCAGTTCCAGTAATATTCGTTTCTATAATAAGTCGCTACAACCGATTTTCACCATACATATATATACATATATATATATATATATATATATATATATATATATATATATATATATATGTTCAGCATATAATATACACGTGTAGCAAGTATAACCACCTGCGACAATTGTATATGATTGACTGTGCACTTCAACTAAATGAAATTATTCTACTAGAACAATTTCCTGTATTCATTTCTGAATTATTTAAAATTAAACATATATACAAATAATCGCTACTGGTAGCCATAAGCTAATTCGCAGGCTACTCTAGTTTGTTATATTTCTTTATTAAAGTAATAATAACAATAATAATAATAATAAAAAAAAAATTATATATATATATATATGTATGTATGTGTGCATACGAGTAAATAAAAATAAAAATCTAAAGTTCAGTAAGCTGTGTTTACCGTCGTATTTTTAAGGCCATCGGGGCCTTAAATTTATTAAACATATAATATACATCCGCTGTTTTAAACTGAGGTGGAAAAATGAAGCTGCTAATGTTCAAGTAAAATCGTGCAAAAATAGAATTTTTCCATAGATAAATCAAAAAAAAAGAAATAAAATCGAAGAAATTTCGGTAATTTCGTGTTATATTCTCCTGTTTTGACAGATTATTTCATATTCATATTAGATATATTAATAATCGAGTATAATTTTCTTCCATTTTTTTAAAGGCAAATTTGTTACCAAATTGATTGCCTTTTATAATGGCTAATTTAAAACATCGAATTAAAGAGACTCATTTTACACTTTTAATTAATATTTTCACTTCCCCGTTCTGTTGTCACTTCTATGATTCGCTTGCGTTTTGGCCATTCTGCTCTACCTTCCTCTCGTTTTCACTATTCCCTTGTTTCCTCAACAAATTGTCCTCTCCACCATAACGAAGCGGTGGTTTGTGACGCCAATCACATCTTTTTTGAATGTCCATTCCTTTCTGTCGAACGTTGTATTCTATATTCTTGTTTATTGAAACTCAAACTGCCTACTCCTTATTGTGCGTCTTATATTTTGTCCTTCCCCTCGCTATTCATAACTTCATCCGTTGGTTCTTTTATACTGACTATATCTGATACGATCTATCTGACGGCTCTTTTCTTTCTTGTTGATTCTGAGTGTAGGTCCTTAGCATGCTCAAAAGAAAAAAAATAAAATAAAATTAATATTTATCCCAAACGTTAAATTAATCTGGTTTAATACTGAACTAACAGGTTCCAACTCTTTCTGTTAGGATGACCCCATATTTTATTCCTTTATAATTGCTATACCTATTTTTTACGTTACTTATATTCGTTGAAAGTACGTGATGTACGTTGCTCATTGCAAAACAGTTTTCGGATTCAGTGATGTATTTAAGGGGAGTTTTGAAATTTCTATCCGCTTTTATAATAAGAAACTATGTGAAAATTCATTGCATTTATTAAATTTATTCTTAAAATTATCGAAAAGAAACTTTTAATTGCACTTTGGTTGAACGAATCTTTTGTGTATTTTGAGTGCTGATGAATTTCTAATGATTCGAGACGTACATACAGTTATATGAAAACATGTCAAGTTTAATTTTAGTCAAAATCTTGTCCGTCTCTTTTGGTAATTTAGGAAACTCGTTTCATTTCGTTATTTCTGTGCGTTTATTCTAAAATTGATCGCAACGTGCGATAAAAAACTGATTTTTTTAACATTTAAGAATTTCTAGATTCGCTGTTCCGAAGTCCTAGCGACGCGGCAAACGGTTTCTTGCGTCTTCCTTGGTATTTTTGTTTTGTTTTTTTTTTGCTATGCACAATTGCAACGAGAATAATTTAATTTAATTAGAGTTCATACAGTATGTATAAAATCTGTATACGCTTAATAATAATTTTTAACAAAAAGCTGGTACGAAGATGCGAGCTGAGCCAGTGAAAAAGAAAACTGTTTTCGATTAAAGTTATTAATGACCGGATTATGCTAAGGTACTACCATATTTTTCCGAAACAAGCGGATTAGGGTCGATTTTTTGTTATAAATAATTTAAAAACATTACGATTTTCTAAACTGATTTTTTTTCTTTTTACTGCTATTTCTAAATTGCCTGCCCGATTTAAATTATTCTCTTTCCCATAAATTTGCTTTTTCCATCCTCTGTTCCTTGCTCGGTAGATACTTATTTCTGTTCTTTCGAGGACACCTAAAATTAATCGGATGCTGATTAACTCTCCGCAGATAAGAAGGTGTAGAGCTGCCATTTATGTAGTTTATTTTTTTTTATCATAGCTTAAAATATTGAGACAGGTGGGACAAGTGACTGATAATTTATCGACCGCAATTAGTTTAGCAAAATGTGTTCGATGCCAAGCTAACATTGCATACCTTTTTTTATTTATTTTTTTTATTTTCCCCCTTTTATTCAGTGAAATATTTCGTAAACGGTCGAAGTAGCATCTGAAAATTACAACTTGTTTGATTCAGAAAAAAAGGTCCTTTTCGATTCGGAATAACGCGAGTGCATTCGCTATTTTTGAAAATATTAGGATTTGGTTTTTTTGGCCTATCAATTTGTAAAAATTCAATATTTTTGGGTATATGAATTTTTTTAAATATGACATTTTTTATTCACGAATTTTGAAATTCTGCCGAATTGCGGTAGTTGTTTTTTTCCCCCGTTTTCTGTTCACTGATTCACTTAGAAGTGATTAGTTGCGCCGCAAGGAAATACCGTTATTTTTTTTCAAAGACGGCTTAACGACAAAATATTTAATGGCGTCACCAAAAAATGCATTTTGAAGTTATCCTCCTTTTTATAATAATATTATCGACACAACGTGCCAATGTAGTATAATTTTAAGATTATTCAAAAATGGGTTTTTAAGTCTTTGTACCCTTTCTACTTCATATAGATATTAACCTTTATTTGTTTCCAATAAACTATTATTATTATTATTATTATTATTATTGTTACTTTTAATAAATGTTATTTTCTTTAAATTAAGTTTATGGCCATTTTCGAGAACATTTAAATAACTGACCAAAGGGGCTCGCTGATTGTAAAATATACCCAGTCGATCTTTACAAATTTTTAGATCACTCTCGGCATGTGCTAAAAATTTGATCTTAATTCTGCAGAGTAGATCAATAAAAACAAAATTATTAAAAAGAGCATGGTAGTTTACCCCAGCGAATCCGAATTTTTTATCAAGAAAAAACTAATTACGAGAAAAGAAAATAAACAAAACACTAACAACGATGTAGAAAAAACAGAATATGAGTAATAAATAACAAAACTAAGGGGTCGATGCAAGAAAGGAGTAAGGGTGGCTAATTGTACAATCTCTGCTATTTGTCGCCTTCGCCTTAAACAATATATTCCTTCCTGCATCATTTTCACTGTTTTCATCTACTTCTACTCCATTTTGTCCGTTTCATCCTCTTTCTAGTTACTTTCTTTGTGACCTTGATATCATCATGTTTTATTTGAATGTGCGCTCTTCTCTGTTGAACAATCGTTCTAATCTTTTCTACTAAAACTCCGTATTTCTACTCCGCTTATCGGTGCTTCTTACGTTCGCTCATTTCTTTTTGCTTCTGTTACTCCTGTCCTTGAATTATTTTTATCCTCTATCTTCAAACGTTTAAAAATATAATAACGTTATTTTCTCCTTCATCCTACTTCTTAGGCTAATGTCCTCGTTGACAAACCCATTGGGGAGGGCTATATATATATATATATATATGTATATATATATATATATATATATATATATATATATATATATATATATATATATATATGTATGTATATATATATATATATATATATATATATATATATATATATATATATATGTATATATATATATATATATATATATATATATATATATAAAGAATATAATTGAAAATCCCACGTAAAAATACCTATCTGGATGAAAATTTATAACAGATTTTCATAAAAATAACCAAAAATTGTTGTTATTGTACAGTGACAAAGAAAGAGTTTGTTTTATTTTACTGACACCAGTTTTTTAATGTTTCCTTTTTTGTTTGGATGAAATTAAAATTAACAAATAATCGTAACTTTAAAAATACATTTTTAATGTTATTTCAAATAGATTCGTATTAAAAACCACCGTCGCATTAAAATGGAAACACGTGTGCGCTCTAGCGGATACATAAGAATCCACTAAACTCTATCAATCGGCGCTGTCAAATTTGTCGATATATTTTATAAAGTTTAAACATTTTTTAAGCCAAAATTAATTACGGGTTTAGTAAAATTTATAATTTTCGCGCGCTAAAATTTTTTTACATAACCTCTAATTATTTATCTAGTTTTAATTTTGAATTAGTTGGATACGCTGTATTTTTTTTTATTTTTTATACGCTTTCAAACTGTGCATTTTCTTCTGATTCTAATTATAATTGCTAATCCTCAAAAAATAAAACACCGCAAAAACCTATAAAAAGCATTACTCTTGTGTTTCAATTAAAATAAATTACGTCTTATTTAAATATACCCCCATCCACCATGAAACGTTGTAACAGTTCTATATATAAAAAAAAAAAAAAAGAGTGGCAATCGATATACCAGTAATTGGTATTTATTACGCCACCCGCAAAACTTCATAATGAGTAAGTAAAAAGTTGTTTTAAGTAATGACTTCGAATTTGGTTCCAGAATTGTTAAAAAAAATTCACTATAAAGTAAAAAATAATAATTTCAAAGAAGGTAATTTAAATAATTAAAAGTGATATTATGCTTAAACAACATCACAATACCTAATTGAAGTCGAAATTCAAATTTCAGCGCAATTAAAAACCCCGTTTAATCGAGTATAGTACGATTAAATATATTCTTGATATTTTCAATACACGCGGTTTATAGAAAACACGAATGAGATTACATTGCTCATTAGAAGGTTTCTAGTAATTGCTGCAATCTGAATTTGGTGCCGACTTCAATTAGGTATTGCGATGTTATTAATCACCTTTAAGTCTACTGCTCCGAATTATTTTTTATATAAAACAGTTTTTTACTTTATAATGAACTTTTTTTAACAATTTTTGAAGTCGCTATTTCTTTTTTATTTTTTTTTTTTTTTGTAAACGAGCAATTTTATTTTACGACTTTTAGAGAAAAATATTTTTCAGTTTACCGATAAATCAAAAATTTCTGTAATTTATAAATTTCGGTATTGTTTCAGAAGCAATAATGTTTTGGACGTAATAATTCCGTCAGCAACGAACTAGGCGCTATGAGAATTTTTATCCGAATCGACATTTTCACGGCGAATCAACGTTAATAATAGTTTAAGTAGCTGGGGCATCTGTCGCACGTTTAATTTTAAAATTTCGAAACTTAATATTTTTCCACCACTACCGATCGAGCTGTACTTTTAAATAAATAAAAAATCTTCGAGTATACCAGTCCGCGTGCTTAATGGTTATGCGCTGTAACGGTTAGGCGCAATATTTCGGTGTCACGGATAGGCCTCTGAGTGGCGTCGTAGGGGGTTCAAAATTTATTTTCTTTATCGAAATTTGCATTTCCGTAGTAGTAACTGACGCCGGAAATATTTGGAGTCACTTGCGTTAATCGTTCCTTTAATTTCGACATTTTGTCCCTTAAATTATAAAATTCTGAAGTTTGTTTTTCTTTTCTGCATAAAAAAAAAAAATCAGCTAACTACAATAAAAATGGTTATAGACTTTTTTTAAAAAATTACTTAGTAATTACTGTCTAGCAAAATTAAAAATTGTTTTTTTCTTTCTAATCTGTACTTCCAGAGTCAATGCATTTACACAACATTTTAAGTTAATCGCGTTTCCTATTAAAAATAATAAATGTATTTCTCTGAATTACCCTTTTATCGCGATTTTATATTTAGTTTCTTCTACACTACCAACTAAACCGTGCCGTAAATTTTTCCTGTTCAAACAGAAATTCGGTCAATATGTTTCACTCGATGCGAGTAAGTTCGTTGTTTATTTTCATGTTTCGCAAAATTACGGTAATACATTTTTCTTTCATTCGTTCATTACTCACACGAGACCATATCACTGATCGGTTACACTTTCGAATAAAGAAAGTTAATCTGATAGATTGCGAACAGAAAAATCTTCCGACTTTATACGGCTTTAAATGTGTACGAGTGACACCGCAAATAAACTTCACAGCTATCGTAGAAATAAAAGAGTACTTTCAGTTATCCTTTGATTTTCTCAGATGCGACGAAATTTCGGAAGTTTTGTAAGGTGCACGCTGACATTTAGAACGATATTTCATTTGAAGGGTAATACTGATATAAGAAGAAAAGAAAATGCGATAAGGGAGGAGAAGCGAAATAGTGCGATTAAAACGTAAATGAGCAGAACGGTAAAGGGGTGGGGAACGGTCAGAGTGGAAAATAATATAGAGCTAATGCTTGAAAATGGGAGGAAACGTAAATATTCGACCAAAGTGTCTAGACTTTAGAGCGCGATATTTATCGCATGCCCGACAAGAAATGCTTCAGCCAGATGATATTTCTTAAGAAATCGCGCGAGATTTGTATCCCCGATCGGGTTGGTAAGTCTTCTATTTCGTTTATAACCGCGCATAGTTTTGAATAGGCAGAACGTCAATTGTGAAATACGATATAAAAGAGAAAGACTACGTATACACACAGGAGAATAGAAAATCGTAACAGTGTAAGAGTGATGACTTGAAAGATGCAACTTTGATTTAATCGTATTCTTTACGGAAATAGTAATTTGGTCGGTGATATTAGAAGAAAAGAAATTTGAAGTAATTCTATTTGTTAAATATATATACATATATATATATATATATATATATATATATATATATATATATATATAAAAGAAGCGCCGAAAAGCGGCCGCAAATTAGAAGCACCGGTTAATACGGAGTGGGGTAGGAAATAAGGAGCTGAAAACATGTTGCAAAATTTTTATCTGTCTATCCGATAAGGAAACAGAGAGGAAAAGACTAATGTAGAGGACTAAAACGTTACGCAAGAAAGTTTGTTATAAGAAATTATGTATGGGAAGGGAATTTCGCGATGAGAAATATCGAGCAGGACATTCACTAGAGGAGAAACGGGAAATTCTGAAATGTAGACGGAAATGAGTGAAAGTGTTTAGACGAGATGACTGAAAGCCATTTAATGTGGAACCGATGTGTTCTAGACACGAACAGGGCGAATGGACAAGCATATTGGATTTAAGATTAGGACAGGATGTGCATTTCGAGACAAATAAGCTATGAATTTCGCATTCAGTTCGGAAAAGAGGAGGAATTTTAGAGACTGGCTATAATTAAACGAACATAGTAGCCCCAAAATGGACTTGCGGAACAGGATAAAAGTACATACATGTCGTAACCGCTTTTGCAGTTTGCGAGGGAGCTTTAGATAGATTTATTCCTTCGTCGAGAGAAATAGTATTCGCAAATTAGTACGCTTTCGAAAAACCATAAACAATTGTTTCACATCAATGTAATCGAAATATTCATTCGAAGAAATATTAACTAAGAATCAATTATATTCAAGTAATTCCGATGGTATTTCCCTAGAGTGAACCGGGAATACGTTTTCAGGGAAACTGTACAAATCTTGTTGAAGGCTAGTTTGAGGAAAGAAGAAGAGATGAATGTTAACCACTTTGCGTAAAGTGACCGATTAAAAGGAAAGTGAACTAGAGCCGATTAGAGTATATCTTGATGGGCACATGGCATTATCCTTAGAACAGAAAGAGTTATTAATGAATATATTCTATGAATGCTAAAGACATATTAATTAAAATGTAATTCTTAGGCCACCCCTCATTAGAATATATAAAAAATATATATATTAGTTATTAATTACAACGTAATTTTTAGGCCGACCCCTATTAGATTTTGTAACGAAAAATGTCACAATTTTATGTTACGAAAAAATGTCTTAATTTCGTGTAATGAAAGTTAAATATTAGAATGTGATTTTTGTGATTATGTTATTGTATTCATATGGACCGATTTAGAATTACGTTGTAAATTTTGATCATTTTATGCAAAGTATAGGAGAGAAAGAAACAGAAATGTAAGCAAGAGGGGTCAAGGGGCACAGTTCCTTGCGAGGCCAAAATGGCCGAGTTATATATATATATATATATATATATATATATATATATCAGAGATCAAAATATTTATACAGTTAAAAGGGTTAGGTCGAAGAATAACATATTACGTTAATCCAAACCGCGCGAATGAGGCATTTATTACAAAACTTTTGTATATTTTTCTTATCACGCGATAAAGGAGAAAAATTAATAAAGGTCATCGTAAAAATTCAAGCCTGAAAATACCCTCCACCTGGAGTTATCCAATTTTTAGATAAAAGAAGTTACAACTGCGCAAAGTGAAGAAAATATCGACGAATCGAAAACGGTGGTTTATTTTTTCTTACTTTTCATAGTATGCGAAGAGCGTCTCATCATGACGGGCAAATTAAAACTACCTGTGCATTAATACCGATGAATTAGATTCTGGTTCGATCATATAAATAAGGGAAACTAAGGCAGAGATGATTGCTGAAGAAGCAAGTGGAAGAATATTATTTGCGTTATTATAAAAATCAAGGTTCAAGGGCTGCTGGTCCGAAGAAGGTTAGACAGCAATTTGCATTGAGCAAAACTAGATGGTGGATAAAATTTTGTAAAATGAGAAATTTTTCCGCGACATTTATTTCGAAGAGTTGGAGCGTCGTCCGTGTAACGCGTTATAACGGACAACAATAATAACCGCAAATAACGAATAAGTGCGGTGTTTATTTGAACTGATTGCGCGCCATAATCATTATTTGTCGTTTATACTTTTAATTAGCGGTATCGTAAGGGAAGGGAACAAAAAATTAGTAACTCCAGCTATCGTGGTGTAATTGATTAGTTAATTGTGTCTCCTTCGGATAGTACAGCTGCCGCGCATTGACACTTAAAAAAATTTCACTTGCGTTGGATTAATATCCGTAGTTGACGCGGCCAAAAAATATATACAGAAAAAACAACCCAGTTATAATACCGAATAAAAAGTCGCCAACTTAGCTAGAGCAACCTGGTTCGTAAAATATTCTTGTCTAAATTTCCTGTTGGAAAGTCGCGAATGGACGCTGAAATAATCGTAACCAGATTCAATATTTGCATCTACATCGAAAATTTTCCTTCCGAGGATACGATGCGGTGTCGCTAAGTAGCCTAGCCCGTTTAAATTAATCTTAACGGTCCAGTTATGATGATCATCAGATTTTTATGCTTTAATACTAGGGACTGTCACGAGAAAATTCATCAATAGACACGAAGTAAATGAAATAAAAAAACTCTAAAGTATGGGTTGAAAACGATATTACCACCAGATTAAACCATATTATATCGAGGGATTTACTGGTCACGAGAAAAATCGGCAATCGCCAAATAACAATGTGGTACGTAAAATCTTTCATAAAACATAACTCGCTTCTGTCATGGTTATTTACTTTGCAGACATCCCCCGCATCAATGATTATTGATGTTTCCGTGTAGGCTGTAGTCACATAAAATACGTTTGTTCGCGTTTTTCAGCCTTGCGTGCGACTACGCATCATGTTTCTTATGATTCAGATAAAATAATAATTATTAGCAGAACTTTCTATTTCACATATTTATTTATTTATTTATGACAACGTAATGTGCCAGGAGTAGTATAAAAATAATCGTTATGAAAAATCTCTATAGTAATAAAAATTGCTACCCAAACGGTGGATTTATATATGTATATACATACATAATATATTTGCACACACATATTTTAAGAACGATGGAGCCAATTAAACTTTACTCTTCTACAAGTATTATAGAAGAACGGAAACTAATATTTGGGAATCTAGGGGATGTTCACACGGCGTGATAAGAAGGCCCCAGTTTTTTATACATAAATAAATATGCATATATATATATATATTAATTTCCATGTCATTCTTACGCCGGGTAACATTGCATTTTTTGTCTCCTGATTATGTCACGTTCCTTTATATAAGATAAATAAGCGTGAAAGCTGTGTTGCACTATTGCTAATTTTTTTTTTTTTTTTAAATAAAAGACAGGTAAGAATGGCATAATCAGTTGAAAACGATTCTTCTAAAAGAAGTTTAGAAGAAAAAAGATTGAGTGTCAAGAGAGCTTGTTTTCTTGCGAGGCCCAAATGACAGAGTTATACATATATATATATATATATATATATATATATATATATATATATATATCGTTTGCTTGATGAACAAAAGTTTAAGCATCAAACCATTGCTAATTTTACTGCTTAGTATCATATAAATCGTTGGACCATCGCATAGAACAAATGGGTTTGTTTATATCCATTGATTGTATGATTACGCACGTACAAATTGGACAAAATCGCTCATAGTGTAACTAACCGTATTTAAAAATATACGAGTACGTTTGTGTCCATGCGTGATTGTAGGAACGTGGAAGACTAAAAATCAGCTTACATGCCGGCACTGACTATTAATCCGACAATTTTTCGCTTCACCGCAATATCTTCTATCGAATTTTAAATGAGTGAGTCGAACATAATGATGAATCAAGCGACGAAAATGTGTTAACGAAATAAGTAAATAAATAGAGAAAGAAAAGATGGAATATCTGAAAGGAGACGAGAGAGAGAAGAGAAGCAATGTTTGAACAAATACTTATCTATCGTGCTGTTTAACGAACAAGTTTTTCATGAAATTAGTAGAAATTACAAAATTAACCTTTAACTGGTAACGTCATTTTTGGAACCTTTAAATTGAAATGGTAAGTGAGCCATCGTTACCATTTAAGGGTTAAGAAAAAATAAAGTATCGGTATAGGAGATAGCAGCCTAAGCCTAAGCTGCTCGTTTACCAGAGGTGTAATAGATTTTCGTGAGTTTTCCCACATCAAAGTCACTCCCAGGTATATATTTAATCTGAAAATGAATATTTATTATAGCAGAGAAGTCTGGAAAAGTAAAGTCGGAAAGAAACTGGCAATGAAATTTTCTTCAAATTCTTAAGCTAGATGCATCACGAAAAGCTTAATTTTAAAATCCACGATTCTTTATCAAATGTACAGGATTTACTTTACATTTTAATTTCTGCTTTATGAAGTTGGTGACGTATTGATCCGAAAGAAGAGATCTTATTAACGGAAAGTTATCAAAAGCGGACAGTTTATGTTAAGGAAATGTATCACTTTTACGTCGGCTCTTCTTTTAGTAACATAAAATTTTCCTAACACGTGTCCACCATTCATATATCGATATTCAGATCTTTCGGAATCGGTGATCGTCGAGATATGTTGGGTTTTTTTTTGCCCCTATTTGGAACAGTGATAAATTTTCAAGTGGGATTTTTAAACTTTTGAACGCGTGTTTTTTTTTAATGCTTCGATTTTAACGGACTTTGCGAGGATTTGTTCTGTTGGTGTATTTTAGATTACGAGTATGTTGGATTACGATGATAAGCTTTTAAACGACTGCATCGTGTCCGATAAATGCGGTAATTAAGCGTAATCGAATTCGCATTTTGTATAATTTACGCGTAAAGACGATAAAAACAGCAGACGATTTAGTTTAAAAAAAAGCTTCTCCGAAAAGAGCGTTTGCTGGTAAGCGGTTCCGATCGAACGAGAGCAAAGCTAGTAAACTGCGAAATATAAATAACAAGTAATGAACGAAACATCGAAGTGAAGCGGAACGAATTTAAAACGATGTTTTCACCGGCGGCCTATCTTCAATTAGTGGTCCGAAATGAGATAACAACGCGTTTTTTTTTTATTATCCGCTTTCGGTGACAGCATCCGCGGGCAAATTTAGACGAAAAAAACACCATTAGTGGGATCATAATTTTTTAAGAGCACCCTTCGCCGAACCTCCAAACGGAAGGAAATGTCTATGGAAATTTAAAACAAAAAACGAAACAAAAATTGTTTCTTTTCATCAAAAACGTTCCTAATGCACTCGTTTTAGACTGAAATAACTCTTTATTTACACGTGTGTTTATTTTATTTTTAAACCCTCAACTATCATCGCATTTTACATAAGAACTCTACTTGGGTTATTTTTGACTTGAAAATGTTACGGTTTAAAAAACGTCCGTAATTCATACGATTTTTAAAAAATCGAATACATTTTCGAATACATACATATCTGAGAATACAAAATCATTTATTTTTGCAACTATAACGGTCGGGTGATTTTTGTAATATTTTTAATTGTGAACGGGCCTGAATTTGGGGGGGGGGGGGTCTAGGGAGGCTACAACCCCGAGTCCCGCCTTATAAAGGGGCCCCCAAGAGACACCCACTTCCGATATGTAATAAAAAATTAATCTATCATTTGTCAGATACATCAACTTTTTAAAAAATAAATAGCATTAACTTTACCGGAGCAAGTGCATTTTTTAATGCATTTATTTGTTGATAATTTTGTATCCATTTTTATTTACTCCTAGAGGAGGAAACTTCGTAATAATAAAATTCGAGTTTCGTAAAAACGTACCAGAAATTTTTTTTTAAGGTGAGTCGGAATCTACGTTTTTAGGAAATGTCTGTATGAATGTGTGTGCGTGTGTACACGCGTAACACACGCACGCACACAATACTTTTGTGCAATCTTTGGTTAAAAATTGCTGAAAAATTCATTGTTTAAAATTATATATATATACAAATATATATTTTTTTTGGCATCGAAAATTCTACCTATTGTGCCTGTATGATATTTACTTTTGTTTACATTAATAATTATATGTTAATTCGCGAATTCCAAATAACATAATTTAATTAAATTAAGGAGAGGTTCTCATCAGGACCGACCAAAAAATCGATTTTTTTTTTTTTTCATTTTTTTGTAGTAAATTATATGTAGAATATATTCCCAAAACCGTTTGCTCGAATATATGTGTTTTTTTTTAAATTTATGGAACAAAAACGAGACCCACCTTTTTAGTCAAAAATTGAAATCGAGCGGTAGTTCGAGCGGTAGTTCGAGCGGAGTGTATTTTACATCAATATTTTTGAATAACGCGTGCATATATCTATACTACGGTAAGTAGAGTTACCAAAAGTACCACCAGATGTCGCATGTATGCTATCACTCCGAAAAAATTTGAAGGTACGACTCTTGGTTTTGCCACGGTTATCGGAAAAAATAACAGTAAGGTTCTTAATGTTTGCGTGAAATATTCTTTCTGTCAAGTTAGTGCCAATAAAAAAAGCAAAGAAGGAACCGTCAGATTTAGTTTATGGAGAGAAAGTCATGAAGAGACATGCACGGCAAACCATCACGGTAGTTCTGGAAAAATGGAAGTGGACGCAATCACAGAAACGTTATCTCGTTCTCAAGAATTACTCGGTATAAAGTATGACTCATACATTGGTGATGGCGATACGAAAACGTTTAAGGTCATATTAGATGTAAATCCTTACGACGACCCCATAGTAAGAAAAAAAGAATGCGTGGGCCATGTCCGGAAACGATTGGGAACTCGTCTCAGGGCTTTAAAAAAGAAAACAAAGAATCTCGGAGGTAAAGGTACAGGTAAATTAACTGTTAAAGTAATTTGTAACTTAACAACATATTATGGATTGGCGATTCGACGGGATGTTGAGTGGACTGTCTTTTACCATAATATCTCAACTGCTAGAAATCCGCAGCACCAATATTGTCCGGCTGGAAAGGATAGCTGGTGTAAATGGCGCGTAGCAGAAGCCAACGGTACTCTTAAGTTATTTGAGCACAAACCACCTCTGGCAGATAACGTTCAAGATGCAATCAAGCCTATTTTTGAGTCTTTGTCATCGGATGATTTGATGGAACGTTGTACTGGAGGAAACACACAAAACTCGAATGAGTCAGTGAACTCTTGCGTCTGGAAGCTCGCTCCGAAACACCTTCACTGCGGTGCAAAGACTGTAGAAACTGCCGCTTACATCGCTACTAGTCTATTTAATGAAGGATATACAGCACTGTTAAAAATTAGGGGCATCTTAGGAATTACAGTTGGGCTTGAAGCCAATAATTTTGCCCACTTAGCTGATATGAAACGTGTTACTGCGGCCGAGAACAGTTTGTTGGAGCGAGCAAGAGCAGCTGCACTTTCGAAAAAAGCCGACCAAAGGACCCTTCAAGAGCAACATGAACTTGAGGAAGGACTGATGTATAGCCCTGGAATCGCTGATTAGCCACAAGGTACATTTTTTTTTTATGTTAACGCAGAAAAATCGTTAATAAAATCTTTGGTCGCGTTTCCTGAAAAATCGTGTTTTTCAAACTGTTGTCCAAGATTTCTCAAAAACTACTCGACGGATCGCCTTTTTTCTTTTTTCATTTTAAAGTAGATTTGAATCATTGGAGCCCCTACTATAATCAAGATGATATATGAATAATTTTTTTTTTTACAGTATTTTAAAGAGCGAAAAATCGTGAAAAACTGTATGTAAAAATTCAAATGTTCGCCATTTTGGTAAATTTTGACTTTCATGGATGATTCTAGTAGGGGCTCCAACTACACTCATGTAGTTTATAAAAAAAATTTCGATTATTGATTTTTGATCATTTTTGCAGGTGCTAGAGTGGACAACAGTAAGGTACCTTTTTTTTGAGACGGTCACGCTACAAGGCATGTCAAAAATTATTGTCGCAATATTTTTTATTAAAAAATTATTTTTTTTGTAGTTTATAACATACTAAGCAAGAGACAAAAAGTTTGAGTGTCTAATTTATTTCCCTCTATTAGAAAAAAATTCGAGAAAATTACGTCGTTTTGGGGCCTCCAGATGAGAACCTCCCCTTAAAGAAAATTTAGTTACTCTATAAAACTGATAATTTTGCCACTTCCGAAAAGGGACTCTAATATTTCCGTAGCCGCGGGCCTATCATACACTTAATCCGGGCCTGATTGTAAATAAAATAAATAAAGAACAAGTTCAGTTAAGCATGATGTTTCATGCGCCAAAAAGTCTGTATGTTAGGTTAACGATAACTACAATTTACATTTACATAGTACTGAATTCAAAAAAAAAGGAATCCGAATTTTTCCACTGCAAAGAGGGAAAGGCACGTACTTTTTTGCGATTTTTTGAAATTATCGAAATCTTTTAAGAAGATCTCGTTAAGTAAATGAAATACGGTTTCCTTCCGGACAAAAAAAAAAAAAAAAAAAAAAAAAAAAAAAAAACGATCTTTCCAACGATGTATTCCCGAAAAAATTTTTAGGGTGAAAAATTAATTCAAACAAAAATCGTACTTAGATAGCTAAAGCGAAAATGATATTTAACGATAAGCAAGAAGAAAAGCTCGCAAATTGCACGGAACAGTGTTCAGAAATAAATTATGACACTTAACAATAGCGAATACTAAAATTATCGCTTCCAATTTTGAAGATGCTAAGAAAAGTTCTCTTGATAACTGGGTTATTAACAAAAAAGATGGCAAAGATTAGCCTACTGAGTTTATTAACGAGCTCTCGCTTTTGATAGCTGCAAACTTTAATAAGTCTAATGTAAACGATTAGCAGAGCTATTTGCAAAAATTTACTGTTGAATAAATTTATAACGTAGACGAAATCGCTATTAGTACGGTTCAAAAACTAATAGAAACATAATTGCTAGCGAAGTTAGTAAATAGGTGTGTAGGGCCTGCTATTTATGCCGAAAAAGGACTAGTTGGACAACAGCTTCTGCCAGTAAATGCCCACTCCTGTGTTAATACTTTCGAGAAAATTTTACGGAAACCATTTTATATTAAATGGACCGGCTGCTGGTCGTACAAGCGGCGAAGATTTTTTAAATTTTATCGAACACTTCGTACATTCAGTAAAATATTGTTTTTTTATCGCAGCAAACTTTTTATGTACAAAACAGAAAAAATAAGATTACCGACAAGGGAAATATGGGACTAGGAATTATGACAATTTGTGTTTTATAAGACCTAAAGGGATTAATAATAAAATTGATAATGTTGAAGAGGAAGTTACGAGTGTCATTTATTAGGTAACTGACCAAAGGAATTAAGAGACGAATGTAATTTAAATACATACCGAAAGAGAGAATAAAAATATGGTTGATTGCGTGGTGCAAAGAATGCGAAATGGTTAGTCGTAGGAAAAGAACAGCGATAAGACAATTAATAGAAAAAGTAAATAATTATAAATAATGTAATGAAAAAAAAAAATTATTATATTTGGTGCTCATGTTTTAGCCGCATTACTTATGGCTTATGTGAAAATATTGTGTTATGATGTGCGATGGGTATAAATATTTTGAATTAAAATTAGACGTAGAATAGTAAAAATAGAAGTTAAGTTGAATTAAGTAATATATATAAGTTGAATACGATGTATTAGATTTAAGATGTATATGATGAATAAACGATATAATTATATTGCGAACCCACAGACGGGCAATTGCATTGTGGGACCCGCAAATTATTTTTAAATGAAAAAAAAAAAAACAATTACCCAATTTTACCTATGTTGAATAACCGTATATCGCATCCTCACATTCCAATGTTACAATTCTGTAAGGAATAATGATGTAGCGATGTTATGATTTCCACCCCTCGTACATCGCATCATTTACAACCCTTTTATACACTTTAGTTCACGTGCCCGTTCAAACATCACGTAAACCTTGCGACTGATGGGTTGTTAAATATAACGATTTCCTAGAATAATTAGAGAACAATTACTTTTATAGCAATGATCCCAGGTAATATAGATAAACGTTTCTCGGTAGTATATTTCAACATGAACACATATTCTTAATGGAAAACCACCAGAATATAATTCAGTGCCGGGGATAATTTGTAGGATCAGCAGAGCTTTCTTGTACTTCACGTATTAGCCCAAGCGATTAAAGACGCTCCCCGCACAGTTGCAGAAGACGTAAGCGAGAAAAAAACGAAAAAGTGCAAAGTGCTCCGTTTTGACATCTATGCCTGTCGTCAAAGCATCATTGGAAACAAAAGGAAAATCAAGGGAAGCAGAGAAAGAGATTTGAACAAAATATCAGCGAAAAGAATAACGCCAAAAACGGAAACAGTTGTTCGGCGCTGAAACGATTGATCAAAAAAACAAAGATAAGATGCAGTTTTTACAATGCATGACGATAACATGTAAAGCAATGGTCAAAGTCTAGAAAAACGGAGATGATCGGGTTCAATAACTTTTATGTAAACGGTAGACATACAGCATTAAGAAGTGTGCTGGGTATAAAACCGGCATTTCGTACGTAAGAACTGTGGTAGCGTTCAATAATCTAAATTATTAATAATAAATATGCGACAGAGCATTTTTCAACTTTCTATACTACTTTTTGTTTTTAATATTTGTTTTTTTATTATATTCTCCATAATTTACTATTAATGCTAACCTCGCTATTTTGATTAGTAATTCATCAAAGTATCGATTGTTTTTATGTAATAAGGATCACTTTTGTTGTACGGAGATCTTGATTTTTTATTAAACGTGCAATTATTTTCGTTGAATGTACGCTACTACATTGTATTATTACATATATTCATATATATGCTCTTTTGCTTAATTAGTTTTCGGTAGGTAGATAAAAAATTACATAACGACGTGGCTAGGTAAAATTTAACTTTGAAAAGTTTTTACGGATGAATTCGATAAAAAACGAAACCAAATTTAAAAAAAGAAAGAAAAAAAAACCAGCAACAAAACGAGATCCCTAGATAAGAAAAATTTTGTGCAGACGAAGTATCGTATGTTGTTAATTAGTAAGTCAAATGTTTATTGAAAGTCTAGCGAAATAGGTGAAAACGCCCCGCGTAGGTATCGTTACATTGTGAAAAGACTAAACTACACGTCTTGTCATAACAAAAAAATGAAAAATTACAAATTTATTCAAAAGTACGAAAAAATTGAACTATCTCCCCCTTTGACTGTTAAGTTTTTTCTTTTTCTTATATCAATTTGAATTTTATTTTTAATTCTTTAGATTAAACAAGTAATTTGTTTAATCTTAAAGACCCTCTACCCCACAAAAAGGTTCTATGGAAGTTTAATAACGGATTAAATTGTAATACTTCATTTGACATATAACGAGACCGCATCAGGTGGTGATTTTTCCCTTCAGTGTCGTACGATTTTCACTACAAATGAATCTTCCTAGTTTTTTTTCATCATTACGACCAAATCCTATTAGTTCCTTACCGTGGAAGACATCGGATGAGAAGAAAGGAAACGGAAGTGAAAAAGAAGGCAGAACAGCGGAAGTTAAATCTTACAACTGCGGAATAAGAATATTCATACAAAACGGCAGCTAAAAAGCGGTTTTGGGTGAAATTTTTAAGACGAACTCGGTAGTAATGGTCGCTGTTGAAGCAATTCACCAACGATCCTCTCGTATCAGTGCCTATTAACAGAGGATCGCTTTTATCACATCTATCCGTATCTGCCACGCACACACATACACACGTACGCACGCGTGCACGCGCGCTACACGTAGATATATACAGATAAAATCCTTTTGCCTTTACAGCGTTCCAAAGCGCAAAATTTCCACTAATTAATTCCCAAATCTTCTGCGAAATCGAATTAAAATCACCCTGCAATTACCACACCCATTTTAATGAAAAATTCTTGTTCTCTAGCGACGAAGCTGCTTCGAAGTTCCGACCCCTATTTTTAAAAGAGAAAATCGACGTGTTTTTCCCTCACACTATTCTATCCGATATCCGTTTATCTCCCGTTTTTAAGCTTTTTTTCTTTTTACATATTTTTATCCGACTAAATACCAATACTCGTTTACTTTTTTATCCGAGCCATCCCTTTTTAACAGCCCATTTTTGCGTTTGTACCGTCGGCTATAATCCGAATACGAAAAAATTTCGAGCCGGCTTATTAATAGAATTATCGGATTTTTTTATTTTTTATTTTTTTTTGCATTGCTATTTTACACCTGCCCCGAATGACTATGAATATATAGAGCCCTTCGCGCCTCGTTAAATGCTATTTAATACGTTATATATTTTGACGGAACACCATGCTTATCTTCCGAAAGTTCTCGAAAAGTTATCTTCGCCGTAAACACGTCGGAAGCTGGCCAGCCCCAGTTGATTCTGGATAGTTCTGTTCATATTCGGAATTGGAAACATTCGTAAAAATGCGGTCAAGATAGGAATTAAGTCTTTTCATTAGGCGGGTTTTCGAATTTTCTTTTTGGCACCATCTTCCGGGTTAATGAACAAAAAATAACCGAAGAAAATGCAAAAAAAACAAATCTGCTCGCATCAAATAAATATTAAAACGAGAAACTTGAAATTAATATAGATATATTGCAATTGATTTAAACGTTTAAATAATGAGTAAATAACGAGGTTTCGAAATACGAGGGTAAAAAAGCGGTAAGGCGGGGGAAAAAAAAGAAAAACCGCGTTTAGGCGGGAGTTTAAAAAATGCAGATTGTTAGTTGGAAGTCTTCCATTAAATAGAAATCAAACAATGCCAACAGGAGCACAATCATTAAAAAAGGTCAGTTAAGCATGATGTGTTTCATGGGCTCAGGGTTACTCCGTATGTTAAGTTAACGATAACCGTATTAATATTTATATTCACGTAATACTAAATTCAATGAAAAGGAATTTGATTTTTCACGTCCCAAAGGGGAAGAAACATATCGTTTTCGCGCTTTTTTGAAATTGACGCCGTTTTCGAAAATTTCGTTAAGAAAATGAAATCCGTTAAATAGCGATCTTTCAACTGGTATATCATCGCATGCATAGGAAAAAAAACTTTTTTTTTAAAATTTCGAATTTTCGGCTCGGCCCGGACGTAATTTCAATGCTAGAAACCCGAACTAGAAAAATATACGGCGATTCACATGTTTTTAACCTTGTTCAACACTTTGAACTACAATACTCGCATCACCAAATCTCTTTCCACTGTGTAAAAGTTTTTATCCTAGCTTGTACATACGTTTCCTCTTTTTTTTAACAATTTTTCCTTTTATCCGGTTAACCTCATACAGTTCTTTTTGTTTCCTTCACTTCGTCTCTTTCTGTTGTTGTCTCCCTTATTCGTCTGCGTTCTTAAACCATATTATCTATTATCTTTCTCTTGTTTTCGTTTTTCGGTGGTTTCTTCTCCATATTGTCCACTCAAACGGTGATTGCGATGCTGATCATGTGTTTATTAAGTGTTCATCTCTTTCAGTCGAACGTTCTGCTGTCTATTCCAATTTACTGCGTGATTGGTATTCTAACTGCGTATTGTGCCTCCTATATCCTTTCCTTCTCCACACGTCGTTCCTATTGTTTGTTCCTTCCTACTAGCAATGTCTGACCGTATTAAAATATAACTGATTTATTTCCTTTTCTAATTGTTCCTCGGTGAAGACCCCTGGTTGACGAAACCAATAATAATAATAATAATAATAATAATAATAATAATAATAATAATAAAGACTGAGGTGCACGTCATTTTTCGCGCTTTTTTGAACTTCTTGTCAACTTCGAAAGCTTCGTTAAGGGGATGAAAGTTTTGTTCCCGGCAAATAGCGATCGTTCCAACGATAAATCATATGCCCGGGAAAGAAAAATATGTTCTTCAAAAATTTCGAGCTTTCCACGCCTCAGAGGTCTGAATATAAAGTTGTAAGCTCGGCTATACTTTTTCCTATAACGCGGTCCTTTATGAGTTTTGAGATACGTTTTTATTCGGGGTAGTCCGAATGGTTTATCTTTAAATAATCCGTTGCATTTTTTTTACATATATATGCGTGTGTTGTTGATTCTGTACTACACAGTAAAGTACATTACTTTATATTACTTTACTGTATAGTACAGAAGCAAAAACTGCGAAGAGTTGTAATATTTTCACTAACCGTGGCGTATTTTGTAATTCATATTTAAAAATAAATCGTCAAGTTACGAAATTTCATAAATTAACTAGTAGCTGTATATATTTCTAGAAGAAAATTTATGCAAATAGAAAAAGAGAAAAGAAAATAATTTAAAAGTTTTATCGCGGACTCTGAATAAAAACTATGATCAGATCTAACTGACGAAGGCGGGTCAGAGATGGGGAAACATATTGTATTCGTTAATAAAAACGCATAATAGCAAAAAGCAATTCTAGAATTATGGCTTTTCTGAAAACAGATGACCGCTTCACTTCAAGTATTGTAGTTAAAGAATTCTAGATATACATGATATTTGTAAGTTATAAATAATTACGGAGATGTATTTATTAAAAATTAAAAATAGTACACATCGATATTCCATTGCGTAGTTGCTCCGAAATGAACCTTATTTCTGATTTTTAACGGTTTCGAAAAAAAAAAAGAAATTATATGTTCGTCGTGTATGTTTTTTTTTTTATGTTTGTGCATAACTTATATTCATATGGGCTGATTTTACTGATTCTTTGTTCATTAGAAAGAGTACCATTCAACATAGGTATCATGCGAATACTGATGAAAATCGGTGAACATGAACTCAGTATTCGTGAAAAACGTGAAAAAATGTGAAAAAGTGGGGTCCTTTTGGATAGGCGATTAACTTAAAATACCATCAATTTTCCAAATTACCATGGAAATGTAGCTTTGTTATCAACTTCCAAAAACAAGGAGTTTTCATGTTCGTCGTGTATGTTTCTTTTTTTTTTTCATGTTAGCACATAACTTATATTTATATAGACCGATAATACTGATTGTCTATTAAAAAATGCAGTACTCAGTCCATGTGAGTCCTAATGAAAATCGGTGAATATAAACTGAGTATTTGTCAAAAAAAGGTGAAAAAATTCATATTTTCTATTGGTATAACCAAAGGCGATTAACTTAAAATACCATCAATTTGCCAAATTACCACGGAAATGTAGCTTTTGATCTTTTTACCGTGGAAATGCAGTTCAAAATAAAGAAAACGATTTTTTCTTTTTTACATAAAATATGGAGAATTATGTGAAAAGAAATTGATTTTTAGCAATAAAAAATTCAAGTATAACGCTGAAAATTGTAAAATAAAATGTTTTTTTGCAAAAAAAAAATACCGACTTTAAGGTTTATTATAAAAATTTAATAAAAATGCACTAGAAAGTAAAAAATAATTACTCCCGATAAGAAAATATATATCAGAGTGTGTGATATAACTTAAGGTGATATCGTAATTAGGATTCATATTACATATTAAAATAATAATTAAAAATTGCATTAAATGTTCATTAAATCGTTCCTAGATGTTGTAATATGAATTTCATACCGACTCCAAAAAAATAATACTGTAAAAGAATTACGATAATATCAAGTTATATCACTCTGATATACATACATATACTTCCTAATCGGGAGTAATTATTTTTTACTTTTTAGGGTTCTTTTGTTAAATTTTTATAATAAACCTTGAAGTCGGTATTTCTTTTTTGCAAAAACACATTTTATTAATTAATACATCTGTTTTTTTTTTTTTTTTAAATAAAACTATTTATGACAATAATAATAATAATAATGATGATAAAATTTTGGAATTTCACAATGAACAAAATTCGATTCGGGGCCGCAATACATTGAAGCGTGCTCGTTCCGCTCAGTGAAATAATACAAAGGGGCTACCCTTCACACTAATTAAGTTGAAAAATTGTGCCAATTAGACAAAAATGCTGGAAAAAAATATACGTATGCGAAAATTTTTATATCAAAAAAAAAATATATATATATATATATTTAACGCGTTGAATTCGAACCTAACTGTATATTCGGAATGTTATTTGTAATCATTTACGCAAATACAGAGGAAAATTTGGTCCGGTTGATTAAATAACGGAGCAGATTTTATTAATAGAATAAAAAAAAAGGGCTTACAAGCAAGCCAGTTATTTTAATAGAATAAGTTATACTGCAAATTTCTCTTAAGGAGAAAAAAGACTACATACTTTTACCGTAGGGTGAAAAAATAGGAATATTCGCTCTGGTTACTTAGAAGCCGGAAAGAAGAAGAGGAAGAGAAAGAAAAAAAAGTATTTAGAAGATAGAAATGGTCCTTAAACTAAGAGTTACTCGAGAATATGTAGGCATTATTATCCGGAAACACAGCGAAGGACCTATTAAGATTTACCATCGTCACTTTCCACCCTTTCCTTTTTGTCCTTTCTCTGGCGAATTGCATACGCAGCGAAGAACACACGGCTATAGGTTGTAATTTTAACCGGGTAAAGGTACCGTTTATTAGGAGAAATCGGGGAAAGGGGTGCTGAGAGAGCCGCGATAAGATCACCGAATAGGAAAGTGTATGACAATTTAATGCGTCAGACCGCCGACCCGGTTGTAACTCGTAAGTTTGTATTTTTCTGAAATATTCCGGTCAATCTGTAACATGGCGGTGGAAAGTAGTTGTATTTGGTTATTAAACTAGCGATGTCATAGATTCGAGACTTGTTGCTCGCGCATAGTCAATCTGAAGTCAGATATTGATGGTATCAGAGAAAGCCGCGAAACTGGTAGCAAGCGAGAGAAAGGAACTTTCCCTCTTACCGTCATCGGTACCGCCGGGCTCTCGTGAAAATTTTTTGATTCTGCAATCGATGAAAAGCTTATGAAGAAGTTGAAACTTGCATAATTTACTGGGCACGTATCAGCGATCGCCAACAAAGCGGTAAGGAAACAGTATGGGGTAGGTGTCTCCGAAAACGAAAATTAAGCTGATACTTAATATTATCCGTGGCAGCGATTTGTTTTTACTAAGAAAAATTTAATAGGCTTTATTTGACGTTAAATGACGTATTAAAGAACACGTTAAATAATCGTATCGGAGAACGCATGAGGATCGATAGCGTCCGGACAGTCGTTGAAAGTTGTTCTCGTTCCGTATCGTGCGAACCGTCGTGCAAAGTTCGTAGGGCGCCGGTGCAGCAACGGAGTACGTGATGGCCGACGGAAGTTCTTTTAGCGATCAAGTGTACCGTCCAAGTTCAATCGTACAAAAGTTCGCCGACGAAGCGCACACCGAGAAGTCACCGCCGGGCGCCGACAACAAGAAACACGGCCAAAGCAAGAATCAGCTTCATCGTCATCGCTATCGCCGTCGCTGTTACGACCGGCAGACAGAGGACGAAACCGACACGAACATACGGACTAAAGTCATGCTAGACGAAACCGGTGAAGGTTCCGCCAACGTTGTCAGTCGAAAGCTGGACGCTGCTACGACTTCCATCGCGGCATCGTCGATAGCGGTCGCTGGTAATGCGCTAGTGGTTTCGTCGGAAGAGAAATATCGGAATCGGCAACATGTTGACAAGCACGGAGACCACAAAGAAGAGGAACAGGATGAGCAGGAGAAAAACGTTCATGCTCGGCAACATCGAGATCGGAGTTGCAGCGTTAACCGTGTTTCGGTCAACGTTTGTAATCGGGACCGACATCAGCAGCGACCGCTGCAGCCCAGCCGCGACAGAACAGTAGTCACGGACAAAAGTTGCAGCGTGACCAGAAGTGCCTCGAAGTGTAGAAGCAACAATAATAGCGCTGCCGAGGAAGCGCAGCCGAAGCAGCAGTACCATTACTGCAAGCGGTGCAACTGCATTTTACGTAGTAACTGCGGCCTAACGGACGACGGATGCGGAAGAAAATCGCACGTTCGGCAATTGACCGATCTGCATCATTGCCACCACCATCAGCAGCATCCACAGCAACAGCAGCAACAGCAGCAGCTAAGGCGTTGCAGCCGCGCGGACGTCGATAAACGCACACCGTCGTCCAATCGTTGCAGTCGATCAGACTCCGTTTGCAGTCGGAAAAAGAACAGCGATCTTTCGGATCGGTCGAAGCAGCGCTCAGCGATAGCAGCTGCAGTCACGAAAACGACAGTCGTAACTAGGTGCCGTCCGAGGACGGTCTCGAAACAGCATCGTTCCGTTTCGAATGGAAGAAGAGCGGAAAATGTGAATCGATCGCGTCGTTATAGATCACCTTGTTCAAGCGCTAGTCGTACGAGTAGAGTCAACTTTTCCGAGAGAACTGCGCGCGGCGAAACGGCGAAGAAAGCTCGAGACCAGAACGACGCGTCATCTTCGGCCGTTCGGAGTTGTAACAAGTCGACGGCTACTACGTCCGTAAATTTGACGGTCGCGGGGGCCCAAAGCATCGCAGCGACTTCCTCGGTAAGGCATTCTCTGGTGGCGGAATTCAGCCGGAGGCTCGGTGAAGGTCAATACATCTTCTGTCTGCCGGACAGGCCAGTTTTCAATTACAAAAAGAATCCTTTGCTGCATGTGAAACTGAACAAATCGTTCACGCTCCGAAAACAGCACACGGAAAAGCGACTGAAAGTGATGCTGGAAAAGGAAATGTTCACCACTAACAAGTTGCCGTACAAAAGCGAGCCGGGTCCGGCGGAGAAGCCGTGGTGGAACAACACTTCCAGGCATCATTCCAGTATTATGTCCAGAGCCAGCACCGGGACTAGCGTCAGCACCAGCGGTGATAGGAGCGCTGTTAGAAGTGGTAAAAGTCGTCCTCGATGGAGATAATACTACTACGCTGGTGGCAGCAGGCCAAGTCGATACTCTCTTACCCGACATGTTTATCGCTAAATTATGTTTCTTCTTTCTTACTGTGCAACATCGTGAACGTGACTAAAATGTCACCGAATTAAATTTTTCCAGTTTTCACTTTTAATTGGCCCTATTTCAACACAATTCCGCTGGAAATTTCCCGTACTGAAACGAAATACTGCCAGTAGTGTGATACGTTTGTGTGACGAAGCTGCGCCCTAACCCTGTAACTAGAAGCTCCGATTTGTACGTGTCGCGAAGTTAACCACTCCATAAGTGTAGGTCGGTTCGTGTGTTCTTATAATTTTCTGCGAGCGCGTTATATAAATAATAATTATCATCCTGTTTTTTTTTTAATCATTCCGATTAAGCCAGCAATAGGGTTGATTATGAGCACGCTACTGTGCTACCAACATTATGCATATATATATATATACATATACGTATATTATATATATATACATATACGTATATTATATATATATACATATACGTATATTATATATATATATATATATATATATGGAATCTATATCTGGCGGGGGCCCAGATTTTAGTGAACCCACAAATTCATGGGGCTCAGGTACAGGCTGTAATCGTAACTGCCTATTTGTACACTAGCAGTACCGAATAGGCAGACTGTATATGTGTCGATAAATGTTTTCCAATATTGTATTCCGGACTGCTGCGTCAATCGAATCACGCGTTGTTTTCAATGAAACGATGATTTTCACAGTCTGTTCATTAAACATCGTAGACCGGACACCATCACAGAAATTATAGATAATTTTAACGATACTGCGGACACGGTTAATCGGATTACTACGCACTAATGTTGAACGAGAGGGGACGCTGATCGAGAGTGCTTGCGAAATCTCCTTCCGAAAGGAAAAGAAAAAAGTTAGATAACCTCTTTTAGTTTTTTTTTTTTTTTTATGTTTAATTTATTTTATTTAAAATACTTGAAGATCTATTGCGGTTAATATCAATAAAATTAAAACTCAAAACGCTGTTTTTTCGTCATCAAAATGTTAGATAAATTTCAACTGAACTTGTCAACTTAGATGGTTATTTTAAATTTTACTTAGCAATCTTTTGGCAGGCAATAGTATGCCGATTCTTCTTTACGATTTTTGGCAATGAGTAATTATCGTGAGTGGATCATGTTCATTAAACGGTAAAAAAAAATTAGAATTCTCATTTGTAGATATTAACTCGCCCTATCGTCTTGCAAACTCGAAAGTATTTACGTCATTTTATGCTCGAGTGCGAAGTGCGAATTGTTCATCATTAGACTGGATGTCGGAAGCTCACATGTTATTGGTCAAAGTGTTAAAATTACCTTCGGGATTAATTACGTATTCCGACCGATTTTCCCATCTTCCGTATTTCTCTTTGATAATTTGATATAATCAAGACGAAAGTTGTCTGCGCCGCTTCGAATTACTACTTTTCGGTACAGCCTCTTTAACCGCACTACGTTTATTTTTGAATGATAAACCTTGCGCTAAAACCTCTACTCTCCTCAAGACGCGTAGTCTTACGATTTTTCTACAGGTTACATGCACACTACAATCGTACGTTGCGACTGGTGCGGCAGTGATAGCATCTGTACTGTCCACTTGTTGGACCGGCAATATGTAGTAGTAGTAGTAGTAATAATAATAATAATAATAATAATAATAATAATATTGTACGTTCTTTGCTAACTTATTATGTCCGGTCTTTTCATGTGAAACTTTTCCAACCTAAAATTCTGTATACACATATATATTAATTACAACGTAATTCTTAGGCTACCCCCCATTCGAAAAAATGTCCCAAAAAAATGTCCCAGAAAAATGTCCCAATTTTATGTAACGTTAAATGTCCCAATTTTATGTAACGTTAAATGTCCCAAAAAAATGTCCCAATTTTATGTAACGTTTGTTATATTTTGTAGGATTTTTGTTATTGTTATTTAAAAAATGTCGCTATTTTATGTAATGAAATATTATGTAACGAAAAATGTAATGAAAAAATGTCTTAATTTTATATAATGAAAGTTCAATGTTATAATAGGATTTTTGTGGTTATGTTATTTTTTGTATGTGTTGATGCCAGTAAGAATTACGTTGTAAATTTTGATCATTTTATACAAAGTATAGAAGAGAAAGAGACAGAAATGAAAGCATGAGGGGTCAAGGGGCATAGCTCCTTGCGAGGCCAAAATGGCCGAGTTATATATATATATATATGCAACGAAACAATTAGAAGCAACTCTTTCCAGAAATCTTTTTGGTATTCAATAGTCCGAATAGGTATCAATTTTCATTTTTATAAAAATTGGCCTTCCCGTTTTCCAAATATTAGCGTTTGCGTTTCAACACGAACGCGCTTAAATAAGAGGCACGCTCAAATGACATAGTAAAACTTTTTAGTGGTAAAAACTTTCTATTCTAGGCACCGATTTTCATAAAACTTGACCTTGTCGTTTTCGACATCTTAACGTTCCGAAATCCGCAAGAACGGAAGAATACAAACGCGACGGTCAAATTAAAAATATTTCCAAAAAAGAAGAACAATATAATTTGCTTATTTTGAAGTCGGTGAAAATTCGCGTTATCCGTTTCAAGTAACACAGAAAAACTTAGGTGGTCGAACAATTTTGTCGAAATGTTCTCCGCCATTGAAAACTCCTTGGTCAACAAGAACCGAAAAACGTTATGCCAGCTAACGCCTGATATCTATGGGAAACCCCCTACGACAAATTAAACGGACTAAAACGGAAAACAATTTTGCTCTTTTTCCGTTTGAAACAAAAAGTTCTCAAATGAACAGATCGAGTACTTACAGCAGTGTCAACAGCGAACGATTGTAAGCGGTTGCCTCGATTAACTTTTCCTAAAATATACAACGGTGGTAGTTATATTACGGAATGTTTAAAAGAATATTAATTTTTGTTGCTTTAAAGGAATCTCTCCAGGTTAGCAAAAAAAGTATATTAACCGGCCGCATTTCAAGCCTAAGGGGACACCGCGAGTGTTGAGATGGAATAAAGAACGGATGTAAATAATTAGAAAGAAATATAGTTTTCCAATGAAAAAGGAAGAAGAAAATCATTTCAGATTTGAAGGAAACAGTAATCTGCAAAGACGGCAACTTTCACTGAAGGTTTTTATTTTGTCAGCGCCTTTATTTATGGCGGGGTGGGGGGGGGTATTTAAATAAAGTTCAGATTAACAGTGATTCCTTTGAACTGCATTCATGTACAACGAGGATATTTTATTTCTAATTCTGATTTACAGCTTGGAGCGAAAATTAAAAATAATCATAAAGAGGAAATTGACAAAGGATTTTGTTCGATATATTTACGAAGGTTGTTTCGATATGTGTACAAGGGTTTTTCTAATACTGTAGACTTGGCATGCAGTGCTTTCGTCGGGCCACAGTTAAAAAGTGATGATTATTTTTGAGCGATTGATTTTCACATGTAGCTGTAACATATAAAGCGCTTCGTCTAATGTTGATCCGGAATTGCGAAAATCATAACGGCGACTTTTTCTCTTTAGTCTGTTGGGTAGAGTATCTTTTTGAAGTAAGTACCTAAAATTATCAACTTGATACGGATTTTTTTTATTTTAATAGCGAAATGACTTAATTCATCTGAGGTGAGCAGAAATTTGTTAGATTAGACTTTATCAGGTATCGTAAAGAATTTGTTGGATTACGTCCTGGTGATACCGGTATAGTCCGATTGCTTCATTCCGATTAAACATTCTCTCCTTCATAGAGAAACATGTAAATACTATGAGATGGTCAACTTTTACGTTGAAAACTTGATATTTTCGGTCATCCGGTTGAGAGATATAGTTTTATTTTCCTAGTCTTATATATGTAATTCTTCTGTGCGCGTGTTTGTGACTGAACTCCTCCTAAACGGCTGGACCGATTTTGATGAAATTTTTTGTGTGTGTTCAAGTGTATTCAAGAATGGTTTAGATTCACAATTCGGTCCGCTACACGAAATATGAGGGTTTTAAATAGTTGAGATGAGACCAGGGGCACAGAAATGTATATGGGACGAATAAAAAGAAATTAACAAAAAATTAATTTTTAAATAAAATGATTACCACGGTAAAAATAAACTAAACTTAAAAATTTAAATAAAATGATTACTATGGTTATTTTATTAGTTTCTGGTGTAAGTAAATACGCCGCTTCTGTTACTTCACTTTTTGCGTTATTGAAATCATTAAACTTCCAAGTCGCGCGCTCCTAGCTAGCTGCTGTACTCATTACGGAGAGTTTAAAAAAAAGTAATGTTTTCTAAAATATCCTGCAACGGAATTTACTACCGGGAACGTTATTTATATTTAAATTTGAAATCTTTACTCAACTACGTATAGTTTGCTGTTGTGGTAATCAATTAATTTTAATCAAATGCTGAAGACAGGGAGGTTGGAAGAAAAATTGTTGATGTTGGAATGGCAGAGAGCGCACGCGATCGCGGTGTCTAATATTCAAAAATATTTCATTTTACTTTCAGTTTGTGCAAATTCTGTGCGGTATTGAAGTGAGTATTTTAATATATAAATACTCACTGTAATTACGAATGTAGAATTAATATGTGTTAAGGATACAATAGTTGCCCATTATGTTAAATACATAGATAGGAACGGTACATGTTTGTTTTCATCTCTACCTCATTTATTGTATAATAATGAATGATTAGGAGTCGAAATATGAAAATTATGTTTATAAAAACTGGAAGAGGTTTAAGCCATATACACTATTGGACACTTAATGGATAACATATAAAAAGAAATAGAGTGTATTCAACTGATATGTCAAATATTCGAACTTTTGGGCCAAAACCGCTGTATAAATTTTTTAAATTAACTGTTTAACTTTCTTTTTAATAATTTGCTACCAGGAGTATTAAAATTCTTACTCAACTACTGCAGTTTGTTGTTGCGGTAATAAATTAATTTTAATAAAATGCTCGATACGGAGAATCCGGAAGATATGAGTGAAGAAGATGTTCTCTTAAATGTGTAATTATGGGAGATCACCGTGTGAGTAACTCCAAACCGATGGCTGTGTGTGCTGTTTAGTTGAGCAAAACTTTTTGTTAGATCAAGAGCGACAGGCTAAAGAAAGATCGATAATCTTCAGCTAAACGTGAAACGTGAAGACTATTTTCTGTTGGACGGTAATAAATATGTTTCCCAAAGAGAGAAAAAATCTTAACATAAATACAATTCCAGATAAAGCAAAAATTTTTTTATGAATTTCCAAGTACAGATTTAAACGGACATTCCGTGGGACACAGCTAGTGAAATATAAAATTTTGCCTCAAAGTGGATCAATTTTTATTAAAAAGTAAAACATATTTCCCGAAGAGTTGTTGTATACATTTGCCGTTGTCGATAAAGATTTGCGATAATTACGAAGTATAATTTTGTTTTTTTCAACGTGTAAGCATCGATATGTAGGCGGTAGAAATTTGAACGGTTGTTGTTATTCATATCTACATCGGACGTCTCGAAGATCAACTCGCAACCAAGAGGGGTGCGCTTTCACGTTTTTAAATCACCTTCAAAAATTATCAGAATCAAATGACACGTTTCACGAATAATGTGACCTCCTCTGCTAACAGAAAAGCCATCTATATAACTACGCTTACCTTCTTTTCGTTTCCCTCTTGTTTTCGAGTAGCGGATATGATCCGAGCATTCCGATATATACGAATGATGGCTAGATTTCACAGGTCACTGCCTGTTTTGAGACAGTCTTCGTTGTTGCAGATGATGCTCCTTATTCGTTTATTCCTTTTTTCTTTTTCTTTTGACGACTTCAAAGATAAAAAACAAAAAAAAAAAAAAAAAAGAGTTAACTAGGAAACATTAATATATTTAAAATTATAACACCAATATGTTTCGGGCACTCACTGTGATTGTGGAGCAGTGTAAACATGTTGGTGTTATCATTTTTGTATATATTAATGTATTCTAGTCATTGCTTACATAATTATATTAATTTCGAAAACATATTTATAAAAAAGAGAGTAAGTCATATAAGTATTCTTTTCTTTTCTTCTTTATGCTTGTTCCCGTGCTTAATTTTAGCCAGTGCCGATTTTAATGATATTCTTTATTGTGCGCATTGTATACCAATGAATGTCAACAGCGTACTCAAAATAGTCACTAAAATTTAAAAAAAAAAGAAATTTTAATTAGTATAACAAACTTTACTTTTAATATAGTCTCGGTTTTTTCAATTGATGTTAACGTTAGAAAATGTTTATTATGGAAATAATATAAAAGTCTATTAAAAATATTTTTCGGAACAAGGTATATCAAAAAAAAAAAAAAAAAAAAAAAATTATTCAGAAACATTGGCAGAATGTTGAGCGAAGTAGTTAGTAACTTCTTAATACATTTTTAATATTAACAAATTTAATTTCGATACTCCTTTTTTTTTTTTTTTGATAAAAAATATTTTGATAACTCTCAGCCATAAAACGTGCTCGTGTTAAAAATCGCATCTAAGGAGCTCAAGAAGAAATATTGTGATATCGTTTAGGATAATAGAAAGATTAAAATAAAAATTAACGCGATAATTTCTTAAGAATACAAAAAACACTAAATAAAATACGCTTGAAAAAAGGTATTTTAAACATACGTGCTCCGTTTTTTAAAAGGAGAAATAATTAATTAAAAAAAACCGGAGAACAATCGATAATTTTTCGAATGTCTCAGTCGAGCAGCGATCGCCGGAGGAATTCTGTCGGCTCGCATTCGAAACGTCGTCAATCAGAGAATAATGATCAAAAACAAGACCGATAAGGCAAAGTAACGAAAACAAACGCGGCACGAAAGAAAGGTAATAATAGTAATGGTTATTTACGAGGCTAAATTTTTCCGATACGGCCAATTTCAAAATTCCGAATTATCACACTCCATCTGTTCTCTTTGCTGCGCTGTTTATCTGTTCTATACGATTTACGTCAACTGTCAGCCAGAGCTGCCGACAGTCCCATAAATTCTTCCAGTCGAAAGCGTGACCAAGCTTCTCGCTCTTTCGTCTTATTTCCAGAACAAAGGAACATTACGCGCGCTGGTAATCATGCGAAAGTTTCGTATATCATCGAATATAATATCATGCCGGTGTCAAACGGAAATATTCCGTAGATGTAACGAGGAAAAACATATAAAAGTAGAACTGAGAACGAGTGCAAATGTCGCCCCCCCCCCACCTCCCTCTTCCGAAGCGAAAAAAAAAAGCTAACGGCGTAATATGAAAAGAACAAATCAAAAGCGTACCGTCGTATTTTTCTGGAAAAAGAATAGGGATTTAAGCATGGCTGTTGAAAAATACTTTCACCTGCTGCCAAAACGCACAGGTTACGGCACTGACAAGGTACATAACACAATAAGTACGGGAAAAAAGTTCAATCGAAGAACAGAGATTTTCATTTTATACGCGAGTGTAGCAGACGACTATCTGTTAAAGTTGCAACGCCCTACCAAACACATATCAGCACACAATATTCATCATCGCGAACAAATCGGCACTTAAAATATATGTATATACATATATATATATATATATATATGTGTGTGTGTGATGTGTAATGTATAGATGTAAGCGTATATAAATGTATAAAAAGTAAAATCTTCTGGAAGAAAAGATTCTTCTTCTTATAACGGAAATTGAACAACTTGTGTAGTATTTTTATTTTTCTCGCCCGTGATTCTTTTTTCTTTTTTTTTTAATAAACGTCCTTCTGCTCCTTTTTCGAAAGACTAGAGTACTTTTGAATGTTTTCTTTTTTGTTTTGATTTCGCACAACATACTGCGCAATAGTGAAAAACGATTCGCTTATTGCTGTAAAATGTTCGTGTTTAGGTTCAGTTTCGGCAGTGACGAATAGAACTTTTTTAAAACACCTTCACACCTTTACTGTACTCAACGGATATTTCTGAAAAATCTAAGGATTAATATAGGATATATTTAAAGTATTAGGCAAATTTCATTCCAGGTGTATACGGATCTCGCGTTGCATTGAAAGCACGTAAATTAATTCTGTTGGGCTAAGTTATGACCAGTGCTATTAGTTCCTTCCTTTTCAGAAAAACACAACATATATATATATATATATATATATATATATATATATATATATATATACATATGCATATGCATGGGCGTCGCCAGACTCCCTGGAGCCTTGAAATTTTTTAATCAACTGTCCATGATGAGTATTCATAGACGCGTAATCAAGGACAATTCGCCAGTATGTTTTAATTAAGATTTTATTCTCGTTTAATAAAATATTAAGCCTTTACAACTTATAAATTTTATTTTTCCTATAACTCATGTCCTCTTTCTATCATCTTGCCCCCCCCCCCCGGCTCATCGGCTAACGACGCCCTTGTATATATGTATATATATAAACTCGGCCACTTTGGCCTCGCAAGGGGCTGTGCCCCTTGACCCCTCCTGCTTTCATTCCTGTCTCTTTCTCTTCTATACTTTGTGTAAAATGATCAAAATTTACAACGTAATTCTTACTGGCATCAACACATACAAAAAATAACATAACCACAAAAATCCTATTCTAACATTTACCTTCCGTTATATAAAATTAAGACATTTTTTCGTCACATTTTTCGTTACATATTTCATTACATAAAATTGTGACATTTTTTAAATAACAATAACAAAAATCCTACAAAATATAACAAACGTTACATAAAATTGGGACATTTTTCTGGGACATTTTTTTGGGACATTTTTTCGAATGGGGGGTAGCCTAAGAATTACGTTGTAATTAATAACTGGGCCTTTGGAGCCTCGCGAAGCTCCCTTGACCCCCAATGTTTTTTCTTCTAAACTGCTTTTAGAAGAATCGTTTTCAATTGACTACGTCATTGTTAGCCGTCTTGGATAAAACATCAGTTTTAAATAAAAAACTATCGAACTTCATTAATATCGAATAATACAGAGTACCGTATCAATAAATAAATGTATTAAATATTTTTCGTTATTACTAGGTAAAATTAAATTAGCAATACGTGTATTTTTATTAGAAATTTCAAAAATTTCTATAGAAAATAAATATGCAAAATCTGTAGGGACTACAGTTTAAATTGTTAGTACCTATACTCGTTGGTACGTTATGCTTGCTGGGACTAAGACTTTGGGCATACTTGTATTACTGGTACGCACCCAGTGACCGGCTGTCATCGGCATGCGATTTATACTCAGCACCGTTAAACGGCTCATACTGTATTGGCATGACTTACAGCAAAAGTAATGCAATTAAATAGTGTATTCATAAATTTCATGAATAATTTTACAAGATGAAACGGCTAAAGTTTATTAATAGCGGATCTAGAGAGACACGTTTGACCATATGGCTGCTGCGTACAACGTAGCTGGTTGAACAATAATATTTTTGTATACTATTAGTTTATTGTTAATTGAGATATTACATATTTTATTAAATAATTGGTGAAATATATGAGCACTATTGACAGTGAAACTGACGTGTTTTATTTTAAAAGTTAGTTCTCTATCTAATATAACTCTGGTAGGGTACTCTGTACACTTTTTTTGAAAACGTTGTTTTCTTATGGGGCTGATACTTTTTTTTTTTTTTTTTTTTTTTTTTAATGAAAAGAACAGTTCCAATTAATTTTGATTTTTCATTTTTCCAAATACCTTTTGAATTTTTCAGCAATTGTAGTCTACACTCTATCGTGATAATTCTGTATAATGCCCTGCAGATAGCTGTATCGTCGGAAAAAATGCTAATTCCGAGATGTTTCAATTTAGCCAAGTCATTTTTGTAGGTAAAATAAAAGTGGGAAAATACATACTTTTTTATGGCACTCTAGTCTCTCGTAGTATGATTTTAGAGCGATATTCGCTTTTCGTACATTTAACGGGTTTTGTATTTCTAAAATATCACAAAAATTGTTTGGACAAGGTTGAAAATATGCAAACATGCATGTATATTTCTTTGGTTTGGAACATCTAGGTTTCCAACTTTAAAAATTAACCCCTCGGGGCTTCGAATGCTCGAACTTTTTGAAAACATTTTTTTTTTTCCCAGGCATATGATATACTCTTGGAAAGAGCGCTATTTGTCAGGAGCAAACTCGTATTTCATTTTCTTAACGAAACATTGGAATTTTACTAAAAGTTTAAAGAAGTACAAAAAACGACGTGTAGCCCCCCCCCCGGCGCTTATGGCTCAGCTTTATAGCTAAAAATTTTGAACAAGGTTAAAAAAATGCGCATCCTTGTGTATTTTTTTACTTTGGAAGATTTGGGTTTCCAACTTCAAAATCGGACCTTTGGAGCGCCGAGCGCTCGAAAGTTTCAAAAAAATATTTTTTTTTCTCGGTCATGTGATATATCAATGGTAAGATCTCTATTAGTCAAATATTGTGTTTCATGTGCTGAGGATTCCGTATGTATTGTATGAAAAACATAAAACAATATAATTGAAAGAATGCGATCCATTATTTAATAATAAAGTGTAACACAAATTTCTGTAAATGTCCTATAATCAACATATTGAATAAAGCAAAGCAAAATAAAATACAATTCTAAATTTATTGTTTTTTATTGAAGTACATAGTAAAAAGTCCAGACTAAAAAATAAAAAAAATAACCTTTTATTTATGTACTAAAAAGAAGCATAAAATAACTTTTATTAGTGTGCGACTACCGGGTATGTATCTTAACATTAAAATCTGAAACTAGAAAATATTCTGAATAATAAAAGCCGGGGGGCCGCTGATTAATAATTAAATATTAATATTATAAGACATCCTAAGCCAAAACTACAATCACTATTTAATGTTATTCCATTGTTGTGCACCACAATACCGCACACACCGAATATAGTTTTGTAACTGCGGCCGCCGTTTTTATTTTTCAGAATATTTTCTAGTTTCAGATTTTAATGTTAAGATACATACCCGGTAGTGGCACAGTAATAAAAGTTATTTTATGCTTTTTTTTTAATGCATAAATAAAAGGCTATTTTTAAAAAAAAATTTAATTTTTTTATTCTTTGCCTATTCCAACTTGAAGTGAACTGTGCTAATTGGCGTTCGAAAAGATTTCCATTGTGCAAATTACAAGAAACTCTTTTTCATTTTTGAACTAAACGTACTATAGAACTAAGAAATACGCGAGCATAAAAGCGCTATGCCGAAACAGTTCCTTTCCAATGGTATCGACGTTGCTTTGTACAATTATGTTACTAGTTTTTTTCTCCGGCCAAAAAGTCGGTAAACGTCAACTGTATCCGGTGGCATACACAGTGAGTTGACGGTACCTTACCAAATAATCTGAATCTAGAAAACAATTAAATATTGAAAATTAATTTTATTTCGAATCTCAACAACGTGTGTACATCGTATACATATATATATATAATGTTATGAAACCAATAAAAAACATGAATTTAATGTAAGCGTTCATTTTAATTCTTATTATTGTTGAAATTTCGCTAACTTTCGGCATTAATCAAGCGCAAACGGTGATGTTTCTATTTCTTCAATGTGCAGCAGTGTAGTATTTCGATTCCACTGGAACGAAACTCCATTAGTTAATCAAGCTACAATAGTAAAAAAAAAAAAATTAATAATAATAATTTCGTACACAGCAAGATATAATTATCTTTGTATTATACATTACACAATCTTTTTTTTTTTTTTTTTTTTTTTTTGCGGCCAATTAAACTCAAAATCGTGAGCCACAGCTCAAAAAACTCGATGTGTTCGGAAATAATTAAAAAATAAGGTGTTCAAAGATCACATTAGCTCAGTTATTAAAGAGCAGCTTTATGTTTTAACAAATCAAACAAGCCAACCTGGGAGGAGGTTGAGTCGGCTTTGGCAAGGATACAAGAAGATTATATTGGATTATTACGTATCCGGTCGAACATTTTAAATTATGTTCCCATTTTCGACGAATAGATCAGAAACCTTATGTCAATGTTACGAAATAATTTATCTGCGTCAAATGTGCCGAATAAATTTAAATTAAACCTAAATATGTGTTGGTCATCTTGTATTAGCCCGCATTCACACTTGTCGTCGTTCACTATTCCCCATTTCTTCAAGTTGTATTTGGTTCGTGTCGTTCCACTTCTTATTCTGTTTAAGGTTCGCCACAGAATATAGTCTAAATCGTAACCGGTTGGAAGAGCTTCATTTATGTTTTTGGATCATCTTTAGTTCTAGTTCTCCAGGCTTCCCCAGTCTTGCGTACTTAACAGAGCTTTTCAGTTCTTCAACTGTTTGGAGTAAACTATGTCTGGATTTTAGTCTCCTCTCAGTCAGTCCTCCATAGTTGTGAAGTAGATGGCGGTCGTCATTAGCTATTTTCCATCTTTCTTTCTTGGCTGCCACACTACGTCTGATATCCGGTGGTGCAATTCCACTAAGTACATGCAGGTCGCTTTTTCCGGCGTTACACTTCATTTCAATGTCCTTTAACGACGCTGGAAATCGTTTTAAAAATTGTTTCTGAGGAACAAATATATACCAAACCATTGTTTTAATATTACGATTTTGATATTTTAAAATGATTTTACGTAACTGAACGTTTGTACATGTGATATCGCTGGACACGTGTTGCGTAATTTCCATTTTTGTAGAACAGAAATTCGAAAACGTTCGAAAGAGCTGTTGAAGATTTTAATTCACAATGATGATAGTACGATTAGAATTTAATTTCTACCGTAATACACTAGATAAACTTGAACGGTGCCAGTTAGCGCATAAATTTAAATTTAAATTTCGACTGACTCCTTCGTGAAAACCGTATCGGAAAATAAAACTTTCACGCGAGTGCCCCGTTTATTGCGTAATATCGTGAGACCGGTCGATGGTGAAAAATTAAACATACCGCGTACACTTCCGGTTTCATTAGCTGTTTCATTCTGCAGTTCAGTCACTGTTTAGAAATACCGCCCAGCTTAATCGGAAAAACGGCACAATTGCCGCCATTACAAAGAGTACGTATAGAAACCGGAGGGAGAACCGTCGGAAAATTGTCCAGACGTTACTATGAAATGCCAGACGACGAGCAGGTTGGTTTTTAGTGGGTGACGCATATTTCGAGGATAATTACAACGTGCACTGAACTTTAGCATATGTAATGTTGAAACCGTTTTATGGCGGTAAAATAATGGCATTTAAAAGCTTTCCCCACCAAGTAACAAACTTTTAATATTGTCATCGGCGATTTTTAATTCGGCGCTGTTCACCAAACATGCCGCTCCATTTTCATTTTACACGAATGTCTAAGGCTGTCCTAGATTTTTCCAGCTTTTACAAAGTTTTCTCCTGGAATACAGTCAACGAAATATCTCCGGCTACGCAATAATTCAGTTAAAGTTCAACTGAATCGCATCATAAAGCGCCTTCATTACATGCTGATTTCCAATTAAAAACTCACAACGACCGCATTCGAATAATACTGATGAAGCTTTGAATAAAACAGTTTTCGTCATTTTCAATGTTTTTCATTACACTTATACATTTTTATACGTTGATTACGTATAAAACGATTTATTTGTAAATATATACGAAAAATTAAATTAAAAAACTAGACACTTGTGAACGAAGCTTTTCTATATCACCGATAAGTAACAAAAATTTCTCAAATTTACCTAATCTATGATTTTTAAATGTAAAATACAAGCCGGTATTAGATTGTGCAGATATTTTCAAGTATTATTTATGTATACTTTTCGACACGATTAGTTGCTAATTACAGAAGTGTGTGTCTTTAGTTTAATCCGAGACGACGACAGAAATAATAAAATAAATAGTTAAATTAACCGCTAATAATCATACGGAAGGCAATGGCAAGCATGCATATATATGCGCGCTGATTGTGTTTAGTAAGCGGGCAAATAGGACTACACTTGTAGAGATTAAAAAAAAAAAAAAAAAAGGGAAAAAGGAAAAAGAAAACGTTTATTATTGATTTTATTATGTTATATAGTATTGCCGTAGTTGAAATGGTTTTCAAAATATACGTTATAGCCATAGTGTAAGAATAAATTATCCCGCCGGCGCATATTCGAAAAAAATAGAAAAATTTCGCTTCGCCCGGATTAATGTCTGCAATTGACAAGCCCGAATGAACTTAAAAAAAAAAAAGAACAGGATTTTAATTAATTTAACAAATTTAACGTGTAAAAATAAAGTACTGAAAAAGAAAATATTCATTTCCGAAAGTTAGTATTATGACCTAGAGTAATTAAGTAAATTACGAAATAGAACTATTAGAATGTCACGAATTTAATTAAAAACCGGATTTAATATTTTCCTTAATTCTACGTGCAACTCAAACAGATATATAAATTTATTTGAAAAATAAAACGATATATTTTGCCTTTTTAGAATTAATTTGAAAGTAGGAACCAGATAATTCTATATACCGTTTGTTACTTTTTGGGCCAGGACTTGAACATCTTCCTCACTGCACATGGTCGAAAATTCCGTCGACACGCCTCTCCATTACAGAGATGATTAGACTCTATTGTTTGGTAAACCGCCTACAATTGGGGCGCACGAGATTGTCTCACAACCATATCTCAACCAGTTTGATCAACCTTCTTGATGTAGAAGCCAGATGCATTTCTTTGTTCAACATCTCTAGCTGCGATTTTAAACGATATAATCATGGCATTTCTAGCTCAGATCGCTGTTTTATTGAACTCACTTTGGAAGTAGGAGAACGAAAATTCTTAAGGTCAGAACCTCTATCGGACCGCAATGACGAGACCATGCTTGTTAAAAACGGCCTGTAAATTTGAAAAAATTATCCGGTGTTATTTTAAAAAAAAGTAAATAAATAAATAAAAGATAATTAATAAAACTGATATGGTTAACGAAGTTGCCACATTTTTGATACTCGCTATACGTCGAGACAAGGCTGCGAATGAAAGAGTTAAAGAAAATTTTAATTCACTGTAATTATACTATCAAATAATCATATGGAAAGCAGATATATATTTTATTAAAAAATATATTTGCCGCCCAGACTAATCGGTTAGTTTGAAGTCATAGATATGGCTTTAAAGAGAACGTTAATTATGATTTATGATCCAACTTTGAAGATTATAAGTGCATATTTTAATTGAATATTTTTGTCGTTTCCCCGAACTATCTCAATAGGATTTCGTACATTATACGTGTACGGAATCTCGGAAATTTTTTTTTACATACCAATTTCTGTTGCAACTTTAGTTATATATGTTTTACAATGATTTTCCATAATGTTTTTTTTCACATCATCCCTGCATCAAGAGTGACGTCGTCAGTTATGTTATTGCTGCACGAATAGACTCATAAAATTAAATAGATGCGTTAAATTGATTTACGAGTAATTACGGAATTTCTCACCAAGAATAACGCAGCAGGTATAAACTTTTCGATAATAATAAACTTCTCGTTGACGTCGAAAATCGGGGAGAAACGTCGATTGCCCACGGGATCCAATAAAGAAGCCCGCCTACCGCGAAGTAGGGTGCTTGGACCGATTCTCTATTTAATTTACACATTTCAACACGAGAAATACTAAAATTATCACCGATGATACTGCAATTTTCCGCTCCAATGTTGATCCCATTAAAGTAGCACACACACACACACACACACACACACATAAATATATAATATATATAATATATAGTAGCTGAACTAATGTTTATGGTTCGTATAATAAAATCGAAGAGTTCAAAGTGGTTCTAGGATTTTGCCGGTCGCATTGGTTTCCGTAGATAAACTTGATTTTCAAGTTAGCTGGTCCAATCCTTAAATCTGTCCTTTATAAGGATTCTTTTTTACCTGCGAAAGCTTTTTATTGTTGTTGTTGTTGTTGTTGTTGTTGTTGACGTTATTACTACGATTTTTATTCTTTGCATTATCACCCTGCGGCTCGTAACAGTACGACTGTTTCTCATTTATATGTGGTTCAGATTGTTTTCCGATTTTATTTCAGTTAGTACGCGGTCTTCGATGTAAGTCTCTTTGTTTTTCAGTCCGGCTGTTTTGGTTATCAACATATTGTTCTTACTTATTTCTATTCGCAAAGGTCTGAAGACACTTTTTGCGTTGCGGAAAATTTGATTTATTCAAAAAAATAATTAAATATACATGTCCGTTAATGTTTTAATTAGGTAACCGAGGCTTTTATTTGGGCTGAATATTTGTCTTTGATGTTTCACTTCTGCCGGTAGGTGCCAAATTTCAAAGTTGATGATCATTAAGCCATATTTTCACTCGACGTTATTCATTCAGCTTTCGTATTTGATACAGAAATTGAGAAAAAAAAGAAGAAATCAAATTCTGCGAAATAAATAGATTTTCATCGTTTTAATAACTACTAGTAATACGAGTATTTCCCTCATATTCAACTATGTGAAAAGAATAAACGCACGTCATCGGCTTACGCTACACAATTTAAGTAGAATTAACGAAGCTGTATACACACAAATTGTAATATTACTTCAGGTCAAACTGTTTACAGCAACGAATATTACCAAACACTATGAGCTACTAATTAATAGAGCTACAAGAATTAGCAGACCGCAATGTTCTGTGGTATTCTGAAAATTCTTTACCGTCCAACTCCCGATAGAAGTAATGTAAAATAGACGTAAAGCGGAAGTATTAAAATTTTACTTGACGTAGTAATCTGTATTCAAAATTACCCACTACTCCCAAAAATGTACTTTTTTATTTATTTTATTTTTTTCTTTTTTCCGGCAAAATGTCACGTTGTAATAAAATATATTATTATGAACCCATCGTGATTCATTGATAATAGCTTCGGAAACGGATAGGGTAATTTTAAATGAAATTTATCGATTTTTTTTTTCCCTGTTTTGGCTTCGACTCATTCAACAACTAACGTAGTAATTCGGTTTATCGCGGGAATGAATTCGACCGCATTCCCCAAAACAGACAAAAGGAAACCGTTGTAAAATTCCGTTTACATAATAAGGAAAAACGGTAACAAGATTGAAAAAAAGTATAAAAATCGGAGGCACGTCGAAATAAACATTAAAGCAAATCTGTTTCGTTTCGTAGGTGAAATATCAAAGACATTGTGCTTTAGAACACAAAAAGCTATTTTACGCAACCAAGTATTAAAACCAACATAGCGATACCAGCAGCTATGAAGTAGCGCGAAAAACAGGATACAGCCAAGGAAAAGGTCAACAAAACTGTCAGAAACTTTGCTAACAATATAATTACGTTCGTCATGTAACAATAGGGAAAATTTAAACTAAACTTACCTGTAAAACGTGTACCTGACATAATTAGTCTAAAACACTTTTGTCGGTAGGTACATGCAATCTATTGTTTTTGGAAAATAAAATAGCTCGAAGCTATTTGCGCAACTGTAAAATAAAAAATTGCATTTACTGTGACCATTATCATCACAGAGCATCATTATTATCTGATATTACTATTTCTCCCCCCCCCCCATTTCGGTTTAATCGGATGGATAATTTTAATAATGAATAGTTTTCGTCGTGAGATTCAAATGGGCCGACAGTTTAAGATCACATTTTAAATTTCATTTGCAATTACACTTTAAATTACGAATTTTGCGGTATTTTCGTTTCATTAATTTTTTTTTTTTTTTTTTTATTTTTTTTTTGTGGTTAATGTAACACATATACCTTTTTATACGTCTGAATTTCTGAACGGCGAACTTGTTAAATCTATTACATTTTACAATCAAATTTTCCATTCCGCTATGGAATGCTATTTGAGTGCTAATGCACTTTTCTATAAGGCATAACTTACGTCATCGCGGAGAATACATACACGAGGCAATTATCAGATTTTGTAATTTTCAATGTCTTTAAAAATATACCTTAAGAATGTCACGTGTAGTTCTAACCTGTACAATTCTAAATTCCGGAAAAAACTATATTCCATAAATATGATTCCTGACACCGAGCCTTGTAAAATACCGATAACTATTGCCTTTTTTTTTTTTTTTTTAATACACGTTCCCGTATTAATTACCGCGTATCCTACCACTAAAATAATCATTTAATACGTTGATAATACCCAATTCACTTAATAATATTGATCGATCTACTTAAATTTAAACTATTAATTTTCACATATAACTAAATAGACGTACGTTATACGAATTATTTAGTGTATTACGTCGAATACCGTCAGTTCAGATGACACTGTTTCCAATTCACGTGCTCATTTTAGGTTTATTATATTTCGCATTTCGACATATTAATTTTATTCAAATACATTTTTCTCAGATGTTTTACTGAAATTTTCGATAGGTAATAATATAGAGCTCTTTAAGAATTTAAACCACATTCGTTGGTTTATTTATTTTATGTACGCTGTAATTGTTTCCGACAATTTCCATATTATGTTGAGATCTTACAATTAGGCTTTTAAACATATTTATATTTAGATACTGATTAATTAATTAACCTCTTCTTTATCGCTAACTGCGTAGTTATCAACTTATCGTAGTAGTATTAACCGTTTTCATTCGATGAAATTTTACATTTTAACTCGAAAACACATTTCTATCATTTTCATTGTCCATCGTCTAAGCTTGCAATTCGGCTAGTTTGATTTTACAATGGTTTAATTTTTTTTTTATTTACAATCATTACGATAACTCATTTTCATTAATGGTAAGCTTTATGTGTACTTTATTTCTTCGAAGACTTTATTAACGCAATTCCGAAACTTATTTAACCGCTCGTTTACATACCGTTTTATAACATATTTCACAAATTTTTTGTATAATATTGTAATCTAAATTTTTGTACTTTTTCATTTAGTAATCTTTTAATGTGCTACCTTATTTTGCATTTTTATTTTGTGAAAATGATGATCCACAAGTTATGACTGAAATTTATTTGGTAAATATTGCAATTAATTAAATCGAATAATCTACCACCCATTACTAACGTCAAAATTTTCCTTTAGCATACTTACGAATTCAATTAATTTTTGTAATTCTTTTCCTGATCTGCTATTTTTTAATCGAAATCACTTTATAATGTTATCATATAAATACATATCAATAAGAAATGCATCGGCGATCATTTGTTGGGTGATACATACGTTATTACAAACAACATTTTACCTAATTTAGGATAAAAATAATGTCATGTATACTGTACTTGCATCCGATATTACGATAAATTATCGAAATTTATTGCGCACCATTTTATTATAATTTTGAGGAACATAATTATTCTTGCATTTATCGCTTATAAAAGTTATATGTACACTATATATGTATATATAAAAGAAGCAGTCAAATATAGGATCGATAGAATGAAAGCGGCTTTTTATTTAACAAAAGAAATATATAATAAGAAATATCTACCAAGAAATGCCAAACTGAGGCACTATAAAACTGTGATCAGACCAGAAGCATTATATGCAGCGGAAGGCTTAACAATGAACAGAAAAGGATTAAATGAGCAACTTGAAATCGCAGAAAGAAAGACCGTAAGAAGAATACTGGGACCAGAGAAACAAGGTGGAAAATATATAAAAAGGAGCAATCAGGAAATATACCAACGTGTGGAAAGCATCACTACCGAGATCCGGAAAAGAAGAATTCGATTCTACGGGCATATGCAAAGGATGGAGCAGAGCAGGTTCACCGGAAGGTTGTTCAGTTACATGCGAAAGCTAAAAATAAACGGTACGTGGTACACAGAGACCAAAAAAGACCCGGATGAACTGAAGATCACGCCTGAAGATATAGAACAGCGATCAACGTTAAAGAAGAAATTATTTGACTGCAAAAGTTTCACGGAGAAACGTAAAGGAAGAACTGGCGTTTTGTGGACCGAAGAAAGAAAAAAAAGACACAGTGAAAGAATGAAAGCAGTATGGAAAGAGAGGAAGAGGAATGGCAGAACCAGTTGACAACGTAGTTCACCAGTGGCTAATTCGAAATAATAATAATATCTATCAGCATGGTTCAGTTCTAAAATTGGTTTCCATCCATGATGATCCTTCTCTAGTATTCCCGGCTTTCCGCAGCCCTCTTTAAATCCGTGTAGCTGTTCAGTCCTGGATCTTTTAGTAATGTCACGACAAACGAATTTCATGGCCTTTCGCGTCCTCGTCTCCCAGGTATTTTTCCTTCCAGTACAACTCGAAGTAATCCGTCATGCCGCAAGACATGACCCATCCAATTTAGCCGTGTCTTGCGTACCCGGTCAATTCAGAAATTTTATTCAATATATCCTGATTTTTTATTTTTTCCATCCTTCGCCAGCACAACATTTCAAAAGCTTGCAGTTTATCTGCATTTCGCTTGTTTATGGTCCAAGTTTATGCGCCATATAACGCTATGGACCATACATAAACCTTCATTAACCGTTTCCTTAAACTCAGTGCCAATGTGACTTTTGACGCAAAATATTTTGTTTCTTTCTGAAAGCAAGTTTTGCAAATCCAATACGAGCACTGATTTCCTGGTGGCAATACAAATCTTCTGTTATTATTTGCTCTAATTATATGAATTGTTACTTTTGTTCCGCTGCTTTCCCATCAATTATTACATGAAAAGGGCTTGCTTTTCTACCAATCGACATTATTTTCGTTTTATTTACATTTATTGCCATTCCGAACTTTTTACCTATCTGATTCAACTGCTGTACCATTTTATTTAAAGCCCTTGCAGATTTAGCCATCATAGCCAAGTCATCCGCGAACTTAATTACTTTTAATCTTGAACCTCCAATATTTATACCGCCATTAGTATTACCTAATGCTTTATTTACTATTAGTTCTATGTATATATTAAATAAGTAAGGAGACAGTAAACATCCTTGTCTTGCGCCTTTGTTGATAGTTTCTGGCTTAGTCAACTCGTTGCTTATTTTAACTCTGGCTTCTTGTTGCTTATATAAATTATAAATCAGCTATACTATCCGTTTCGGAGTCCCTATTTGTTCTAATAATGGAAATAACTTATCCCATTGGACCCGGTCGAACGCTTTATGGTAATCCACAGAGCAGACATACACATCACGGTTTAGGTCCATCATTCTTTCACCAACATTTCACAAATAATAATATATATATTTATACATAAACTCGGTCATCTTGGCCTCGCAAGGGACTGTGACCCTTGATCCCTCTTGCTTTCATTTCTGTCTCTTTCTCTTCTATACTTTGTATAAAATGATCAAAATTTAAAACGTAATTCTTACTGGCAACAACACAAAAAAAAACAACATAATCACAAGAATCCTATCCTAACATTTAACTTTCACAATATAAAATTAAGATATTTTTTCGTTACATTTTTCGTTACATATTTCGTTACATAAAATTGTGAGATTTTTTAAATAACAATAACAATAATCCTATAAAATATAACAAACTTTACATAAAATTGGGACATTTTTTGGGACATTTTTTCTAATGGGGGCTAGCCTAAGAATTACGTTGTAATTAATATATCCATTAATAACATTAGTTGACGCTCTTGTATTTTCATCGTCTACTGTCGATAAGTTTTTTCTTATTTTAGGCAGACTTACAACTTAATTTAACTAATTTGTAACATGAACAGAGTAGAAACTATGTACAATTACATAACTCCTAATGTATAGATATATAAATAATCATACACGCATATAAATACTCACACGCACGCACACCAAGTATATGCTCATATCCGGAAAATAGATGCATACGAACATATTACAGAATGAATTAAGTGACTAGCTCATAAGTTAAGTCATCATCGGAAAGTTAGCAGTTCTAAAGCCTCTAGATTTGGGTGACTGTGAAGTCGGTGTTCGTGCGTTTCTGCAATATAACGTATGACTTCATCGATCCATGGAATATTTAAATCGGAATGTATTTCTTCGTTTCGTTGGTACCAGAAAGCTCCAGTGATGTTTCGGAGACATTTGTTTTGAGCGCGTTGAATAATCAACCGATTGAATGTCTCTATTATAGTTACGGTCCCTGTTATTATGCTATTAATCCTGTTCACGTTCTCGGCGAATTCTTTCACTTCTGTTGTTTTCCATTCGCTATTATCGCCGTAAACTCTGACAAACGGATTGAAAAAACCGAGGGGGGGGGGGGGATTATAAAATAGGTCGTACAGATAGATGAAGTGAATAATTGTTAGAATCTGAACAAAATTTTGGATGAAACCTTCTTATATAAGAGCAGGAGGAGATGGAGAATATTTTTAAAAAGAGTAATGAGAAGAAGTAATAATTCGAGCCCGGAAAATCTGTCGGTATAGAAGGAAGAATGGAGGTAGTAGATAATAGAAAATAATTGAGGATGGGCGACTAGAGAAAATGAAAAAAAGGCTGTAGTGGGTAGCCGTTAACAATTTTGTGCAGATGGAGTAGAAAAAAGGAGGGCGAAAAAAATTTCGAGAAATGCTGAAATTTGGAGGATAAGAAAGCTTCTGACGCAATCGGGTGTAGAAAATGATTTTAGGGTATTTACCACTGTTTAATTACGGCTTAGGGAGGAAATTTGGAAAAGAAAGAGAAAAAAGAAAATTAACCGATAAATCGGCGTAAAGCAAATAGAAAGTAGAGATGATTGTTACAGCATTATGGTGCGCCACAAAATAAACTTGGACGAAAAAAAGAAGGGGTCACTTTTTTAGGTGTAAAGCGACAGTTCTTCTAAATGAAAAGATAGCAATGAATAAGAGTGGGGAACATTTTTTTTTTTTTTTCTCTTGGGCTTGTCAATCAAGGACCTTCACCCGGAAATAAATAGAAAGGAAAGAAATCGGTTATATTTTGATCTGATCAGAAATGAGGAACTTGTAGCTCAACCGTTATGTGTGTAGCGGCATCGTCTTAAAAATCAACATTCAAAATTCTTTTCTTTTTTTTTGCATTTTATGCAATTTTATTTTTTGTCTCACATGTAGGAAGACTTGAAAGTCATCTGAATAAACTTGCTGCTGGACTACTACATACTGTTAGTGATAGGGGCTGAAGCGTAAGAAACCGTATATGACCTTGTTTAAGGTAATGACTATCGGGTACGTACATACCATTGGGTACTTCTCCCTTCATGCTCAATATTACCCCTGTTAAGTATTTTGGTAAATGGCCCAGATCTGGCCAGTTTATAATACAATAAAGAAAAAGTACAAAACTAATCGTTTTTTTTTGTTGTTTTTTTTTTTGTTTATTTTTTTTCTCGTTATCCGTTAACGAACCATATAAACTCTAATGCAAACAAGAATATTGGAAACCGATTTAAGTGATTCTTCGGATTATGGCGCTATCATCAGAAAGAATAGAATAAAGCAGTGCCGGATATGGGAAAATACGACATTTATACAACTAGTGAGTAAACAAGCTGTAGGTAAACAAACTCAGAGTCGTTACAATATTAACGTATTTAATTATTATCAGTGATTAAAGTACACCTACTTTATCAATATAATAATTTGTTGTACATATGTGTTTTTTTTCCGTTATTTCTTTCAAAAAACAACGATCTGCATTGATACAACATATCATCGTTTTATTTAAGATTCCGTGCTCCCATAATGTACGCAAATCTAAAATGATGGTTTTGAAATGGTAAAAATATCAAAAATTATACAAAATAACGCAGGAGCAATTTATAAGCATTAAAATTTTTTTACTTAAATCGTAATTAAAGTGCTCCTTGAAATACAGTGCTTGACTATAGGACAGCTGATTGGGTATCACAAATCAGGAAAAATCGGTGGTTGTTCCATGTTCAAAGAAAAGCTGTGTAATTTATACAATTTGTTATAAATATGGAGCCACTTGCAACTGATGTCAACATGATAATAGATACTTCAACTACGATTATGATGGTTCTTATCACCGAAACTAGTCAGCAAATATTTTCTATATCTTAATTAATCGCAATTTTGTATTTTATATGTTCTGTTAAAATTGGTTACATCGAATTTAAAACAGACAAAAAAAAAAAAAAGTAGTAACTCATTCATTTAAACGTGAACTTCTAAAATAAATATATATAGATATATATATTCTTTCGTGAAGAAAAAAAAAATATCGGTAGAAAATTAATTAAACTCCCCCCTTGGAGGAGTTACGTTCTCGTAGGTATCAATGAGAGAGGAAAATGTTGACAAAACCAAAACACACCCTCAACAGGAATATTAAAAGAGGGGAAAAATATAGCCCCGATAAGTTATAAAACTTCAAATCTGGCTTCGAATCGTGCAATTTTTAAAAAAAAATTATTACGTCGATGAAAAGCATGCTATTCGGAGACTAGCCAGCGATGAAACCATAAACGTCTTTTTCTTAATGAAACTTTGAAAGTTTGCGAGAAACGGCCCGTCCTCATTTCGCTCTTTATAAACGCGAGTATTGCAGTTGTAAATTTCGAACTAGTTCATAAATACTCGCGTTCACGGAATACCTTTTCAAATTTACAACTTCAAAATTCTCGCGGTGCCGGAAATTATAAAAAAAAAACTCGAAACAAAACGCAACGGAAATAGATCCGCCGACGTTATAATTATCGCGGATAAGTGCACTTTCAATTTGGAATTTTTATCGGCCCTTTACGTTGTAAGTTAGAAATATATACCAAAAACATTTAAAATTAAAAATTATTCACTTTAATGTTCAGTAACTGCTCCTTTCTAAGGTCGGGATTTTTTCAAATACCAAATTTTGTGGTTAATAGCGAGAGACATTTTTCGTTTCATCTTACATCATCGATTATTTTTATAGCGCGACACACACGAAAATCACGGCTACGCGTTGAACACATTAATTTTTTTTTTGTTTCTTTTATAAAATAAAATAGGACGGCCCATCAAGGAGAACCCCAAACGAACGAATCGAATACAAATGAACTGTTCATGTGCATTATCGCGAAGATTGTTTTCTCCTCCTTTTTTCGTTTGAAATGGAAAGAATTTTACGGTTTCAGCAAGACGATAATTTCAGGTTTAATATATATCCATCGAAGGCCTAAGTGGAAGCTGAGTAGGTATGTAGATTTAACGGATGTAACGATTTCAGCGCGAAAAATTAACAGAGACTTTTGCGACGACGTGAATTTAAGAGTTCTGTTTAGCAGTAAGAGACAGAAGATGATCGCAGAGAGGGTTACCATTAAAAGTAGGCTACTAAATTTACGTCCCTCGCTCGAAAAAAAAAAAAAAAATAATAATAATAATAACAAAGGAAGTGTTTAATTTCACTTAATCTTTCCTATTTAATATGCAATCGGCTTCTCCGTCATTTAAAATGTAGCACCGATGAGAAATGAATTTCCAATACAGATTCGTTCATTTCGATCGTTCTTTTTTTCATTCGTATTTAACGTGTTTATTCGCCGATGTGTGTTCTTCGAAGTTGCCGTTATTATTCGCAATTTTGATTATACGTACAGCTGATGAACGTTAATTTTTGTCTTTGAAACAAAAAAAATAGGTTAAATTCGCTCGTCATCGTCGTCAGGTATTTTTTTTTTATCAACATCGACTCGGTGTTCCTTGCGTTTATATTATTTTCGATTCATTTTAGTACTTTTATACTAGCATTATTTTTATTTACCTTTTTTTTTTTTTTTTGCATCTGTAAATTTCATTTAATTCCACATTTCGGTTTTCTTATTAAATATTAACTTTTTCTTTTTTCTTTTTTTGACTCGAGCGTTTATTACTTAAATAATTATCGCGCCGCCATCTTATATCAGTCCCGTATTCCCTTTTTATACTTAAGGTTCTGGCACGCGCATTTCATTTAAATATTTGCCCCTGTTTAGTATAGAATGTAAATCATTTTTTTTTTTTTTTTCTAAATTGAGAAATAATGAAAACTACTTTGTCGCTTCAAATTAGATCGGAAACAGAATTTTCCGAAGAAGAAAATGCAGAATGAGGAGAAATTGAAAAAAAAGCGTCGGTTTTCAGCGCTTTTTCTTATTAGCGTTTTCTAAGATAATAGCGACATTTTTCTCGCGCATATCCCGGAAAAGCGATGAGCGATAACGTCATCTTCGCGTGCAGAAAATGAGAAAATAATTAAATTTTCATCTTCCGAACGGACTAGAAATTGCGGCCGTGTCGGGTGAGAATTAATTCGGCTTTTTATTCAAGAGAAAAATCGCGCATGATGGATAGCGCGAGGAGCGGGGGGACAAGGGACGAGCGAAATATGCGATATATATTTTTTTTTAGCAAAATGTTGTAAAGACATCAGCAGAATCGGTTAATCATTTGAATTAGTCGCTGTAAAAACGCATTCATTTAAGTATCATTAACGGATGATAATCGCAGTGGACGACGAAGGCCATTAAAAAACCTGCTCGAAGCTTTGCCGAGAAATGATAGCGGTCCATTAGCAACGAGTGAACGTACATTTTATCATACGTATATAGAGCCGCTGGTCCATCTCGGTGTGCACCGAGCGAGTACGTTCTCTGTCGCTGCTGTACCGGGGAAATTGTTATCGCTCGCTACTTTTGAAATATATTCCACTGTTGAGTCTAGCTTTCTTTCGTCATTAGAGTATCTTTCGGCTAAATGAAAAAGCCATTATATAGCTTTCTCTGTTCGTTCTAGAAGATAGAACGAAACAAGGCGCTGAAGAAATATCTTTATTCGTGTAGGGGGCCTTTGGCTCTGTTCCTAAATCTTTCGTCCTCCTTCAATGCCGAAACTCGCCGCTATAGACACTTAACTTCGACTTAGTCTATCTAGTACGATGATAATTTAGGAGCATCGTTTTTTTCCTCGAAAAAAAAAAAAAAAGAGAGAAAGAAAGAAAAAAAAGAAAATACCGTTTCGCTTATTATCTCTCGGTAAATATCTTTTATTCATTTCTTTCCGATTTCCGTATCTTCCATTATTCTTCCCGCGACACGGATCAGCTATTATTTCAACGTGCCTCCTGTCCAACGTATCGGCCTGTAACTGTTTGCCCATGTTCAAGAATTGCGTGTTTACCATTGATTTCTTTAACTTTTCAAAAAGGTGATTTGGTTAATCATAGCAAAAATCGAACTTGTAAGTCGAACTTGGGAATCAAACTTGGAAATCAAACTTGGTAGTTGAACTTGGAAACTGAACTCGCGCGTAAGATTTACTCTTCCGATTAATGCTAATCGATGCGAAATCGTGTTTTGAACAATTTTAATCTAGGGGATTTTAAGTAATTTAAGGAAATAACGCAAAAAAAATGATTATTTATTTCAAAAAAGCTGATTATTAATTATTTCGTCTCGATATCACGCATGGGCTATATATAACGTTTAAAAGAAGAACAACTAATTACCTGTATCTGTCGGTTTTCGGTATTTTTATAGAGGGACCTTAATGTATCTATGTGTGTACACACGGGTGAAGCCTTCGTAACCGACGATTTTATTCATTGTTATTATTATAAGTTCTTACATTTGATTGTGCAAGAAGAAGTTAAAATCTGTTTGATTAAAAAATGAGATTATCAAGTATTTTGTCCTATAATTTAAGAATTAAAAAAACAAAAAAAAAGCAAAAAACAAAAACACATGTGTAAGTTTTGCTTCAAACAAAACCAACCTTGCGAGTGATAAAATACGGAATTACAACAAACCGATTTTAAAAATTCCTTTGCGCATCACCGCAAATATGAATATGTAATAATTTACTGCAGATTTTTTTGTAAGTTTTACAGGACAACCAAAATGAAATATAATTAATCTTTTTTCCCGAGTATTTCGCTTTTCTTTTTTTTTTTTTTTTTCAATACTGCGTTTACTACAAGATTATAGATCAGATTTAATTGATCAATTTAGCCGCTCTCATATAGTAGCATAAAGCATGCCTATTTTGGGTCATTTGAAAATAGTTGGAGGGTGCTAAAATGCACGCAACCAGGATATGTTCCGTAGTTGGCAAGATGTTACGGAAGGGCCAGGAGGAGTCCCCCTAATAGATTGTTACCGAACATCGATAAGCGTCCTACGCGTAGTTTGGTCAGTTCTGAAGATTCTCAGCCGGACATGGGTCTCAGTGGTCACCAGCCTACAACACACTGTATGCATATCGATTTCAATGATTTTCCAACTTTCTGCGTCCTATGTTCCTGTAAGAAGGATGACATTAGTTAAGGGAGAGAGGCTACTCTTCGGCCAAATTCACGAGCCGCCCCAGGCACGCACTGCGGTGACTCTCACAGGAACGTTTACTCGTGAGCCAATGTAAAATTAATAATAGCCGGTTTGAGGTTTTCGGCGCTCGCAGTGACCCCTCTAAAAGGTTGTAGAGAGCCTATAAAGTGAGAATTGCATTTCAAGGATTGGCGGTGAGACCCGAGCAGAAGGAAATTCCATACAACTTTCTCTGCCGCTTCACGTTATAGGCGCAAACCGCCGGCGAAGAATCGACATGGTTTAATTACATTTAATTCGTATAGTATTTAATTTTACGTCGTAAATCATTTTGAACATATCTGGGCAACTCCAAGTCGATAATTTATATATATATACGTATGTCTGCTATTTCGATATGATCAATTTAATGCACTATTCCAATTTTATCTACTTATCGCATATATGTGTATATAAGTGATACCGGTGATCGACAAGTGTCCCGTGTACCCCCGGCTAATCTTAGAACTGTGCTGCACACAGAGTTTCAGCACTTAACTATGCCTCGGATAATACGCATAAATCGTATATATAATCGCATACGAGTCGAGCAATTCTCGCGCATAGGCAATCATTCAATTTTTCATTTTCGTCTGTCTACGGTTACTCTAGTTTTACGGGTACATCCTTATGTGTAAAGTAAGGCCGTAAAAATGAACTCATCTCCTTCATCCACAAACAGCGTGCACGTATCACAGCGTATACTACAAGTATATTCTTCTTACACAGATATACAACGAGGCACATCAATATCCGGAATCTGCGTTTAGAACTTAATTATCATCATAAAGAGGAACCTGAAAAATAGAACGTGAAATAACATTCGTAAAAAATAAAAAACAAAAAACGAACGTGCTAATGTTAAAGACAGATAAATTCGCGTCCCGTATTATAATATCCGCAAAAGAAACCGGAATTTTTTGCGAAAAACCCGCTTCAAGTTGAACTTTCGCCGTGACGATAATAATTTCATCTTGAACAATTAAAAAAAAAGCGCGATAGTGTGCATTAAAATGTCGTGTAAGAGTCGAAGTACGAACCGCGCCAAATAGTCATATCGAATAATAAAAATATTTATGATGGTCTTTACTGAAAATTACGAAATATTCTCTAACGAGTTCGAGAAGGAAAACCGCATCGAATCTTTTTCGCAGTAACCGTTGGTGCGGCTGGAGCTAACACGGTACGATAAAAGTTTTACCAAAGGCAAATTGAGAATAACTACGGCACTACGCGCGAAGAAAAGTGTAAAAAGTGTGTGGGCTACAGATTTCGTCAGTTGCAAGACGTAAATCGGTCGCTCTTTGCGTTAAAAAGCGCTTTGAATTTGCGAACAAGTACTGCCACATTTTGCGACGAATCGAAATTGAGCGTGTTTTCGAAAGCGATGGCAAACGGAAAGTTTACCGCAAATGAATAATTCAGATTTGGGAGTTAAAAATGTAACTGCTCCTATAAATAGCGGCGTCGATAATGTTACAATGTGTAGCGGCGTTTGCGGCAAATGTACACCGGTGGTGTTTATTGTGTGACTGCCGAAATGTACTAGAAACTTTAGGAAACGATCTATGTATGTCGGACATCCCCCCCCTCAAAAAAAAGTGTTTAGAAATAACGATTTTTTTTCGTCCGTATTACATCGATTCGGTTTCAACGTGGTGTTCGAATAATAATACAATCGGTCATCTTTTAAAAACTTTCCTAAAAATTATTCGTTCAAGAATAGGCATTGAATAGATGAGTTTGGTTTCAGACTTTGCAACTCTATTATTGCGACGAAGTTTACATTTTAAATTATTCCCGTACACGTTAATGTTTAAATCGAGTTTCTGATCGGTAAAATGTGCTAAAAAAAGAGATGCGGGGAAGCCGAACTAAACGAACGAAAAAAAAAAAATAGGAGGGCCCAGTGAATGTAAACGAATGCGTTAATTATTATAAAATAAATAAATCGTGGTAAATGTCGAACGAAAAAAACGAAGAAATAAAAAGCGGCCTAACTAGGAAGGGTGTACCGAGAGATTGTTTGTTCATTATGAAACCGAGCAACTCATTTTTTCGATCCCGTCCAGCACAAAAATGTTTTATGTTACAGATTAAATTAAAATTATGATAATGAGCAATTTAAAATTTGAAAAGGAAAATATTCAAAGACTGCAATCTTTTTTCCATCGTTGTGTTGACAGCTACAGCGGTAAGATGACGTTTTGCAAGATGCAGTAGTAGTTGATCTAAATAGCAGCGATGATAATATAGGTGCAGAATTAAACAGCTGAGTTACTTAAAGGTTTTAAGAGAGCAGTTCTAGCAGGCCGGGGATCAGTTCGGTTTAAAATAATTCAATTGCAAAAATAGCTTGCTTTAGAACCGTTCTAATTACGTACAAGTCGAGGTCTGATTTAAAATTGGGATAATCCGTTTTTGTCGCCACACATATGCGATGCTAGAATACCATCGATAATAAACTAGCACTGACGACGCGAAATGATAATTCAGCTCAAACGGTAAATTTAAAATCGGCACCGTGCTAGAAGAGTTTCGCCTATTCAACATCTCTCGGTCCAGTTTTATTAATTACTTTAGCCGGTCAACGGAGAAGATTAATATTAGGCGACAGAATTGCTACGATCAAAGCGAGTTCTCCACGCGCGAGCGATCATATTTTAACGTAGACGTACTGGTCACTTTCCCCAGAACTGTTACCTTTCTCTAGCCTGTTAATTAAGATTATCGGAGTCCGTCGCGCAAGGAAAACAGTTTATTACACTGAACGTAAATTTCGAAATTTGAGATTATAATAAATATTAAGCTTACTGTTTTTGAACATTAGCCGCCACCAGCTGAGGTATCAAAATTCTTTCGAATGACCCGGCGATCAATTTAAAATCGTGAACCAGTTTTTTTTCCTCTTCGTTCTAAACCAGCAAAATCCCTCCTTAACAAAAAAAAAAAGTTCTAATTCAGACTAGTGTCTTCTAGCACCGAACTAGTTTGAATTAAGCCATTAGTGACTTAAAAGTTCATCTTCTGCGTCGCAATTATTAGTCATTTTTATCGACTTCTTGATTCCTTTGAAATCATATCCGTATTGACCGCACATGGAGACAATTGAATAATCTTTCTTTTTTTTAAATCTTTAGTTCTCTTTAATTTTTATCCAATCCTTTTAATCCGTGTATCACTCGTTCTATTCCGCTTCAATATATTTACGGCTTTTTTCGGCTAAATGACCATTCAATCGCCATTCATTGCAATTCATCTCTATTAGCAAAAATACAATTATTCGCTTCCTTAATTAAGTTTACCAATGCGACTTTCAACAATATTATTTGCTCCGTGGTGCTGATTTCTTTTACTCTACCAGTCCTAGTGTGATAAATTGGGCGGTTTCCAGTTCGCAATCTGAAAATAACGTGCGTTTTCCATTGCACCTTCCATTTCTTACATTAAATTTCCGGGCAAATATGGTAAAACGGCCGCCGATTGTCGCGTTTTCCGGATTTCTTCGTTATTTCTGCGATCAACAATTAAAATCGCTACGAAATTGTGACTAAGTTATCGTAATTTTAAGCGAAATACACCGTTAGCGAAAAAAGTCTGTCGATTGTGACAAACGAAAATGCAAAATATACTCTAATTTTTCTCGATTACAAGGCGAAGGCGCAGGTTATATTTGGCTCTTTGAAGTTCTTTTTTCTTCTTTTTTTTTTTTTTTATAAACCCCCTTTTGGGCATGCCAGCAATCGCCCAGAAACGACACGAGGGAAAAAAACCAATTAGCTTTAGAGTCGGTGTCAAATATTGCTAAGATAAAAGAACCGAGGCTAGGAAGAACGGAGATCGACGGAAACGATAAGATATACGAAGCGCAATAAGGATTACGGAGTTTAAGTGATAACAGATCGGGAGTACAAAGAAGTAGATTACATTAACGAACGATGGACATTCAAAGATAGTTCTTAAAGTTACACTTAGTAATTCTTTATATTTATGTATTTATTTTTTTTTTTTTCAAAATCCACTTTGCATTATTCCTTTTTTGTTGTTCCTTGCCTTAGCCCTACTTTATTTAATTTATATGTTTCCAAAATTGGTTTTCTCTCCTTAAAATCCAAAACTTTATTTTTTGCAGATGATATCCTTGTTTACTCTTCTTCCCGTAATCTTCTAGTTACCAATGAGGAACTAAACAGCTCCTTAAGTACTCTAGAAGAGGCCCTTTCTAACATTCATCTCTTCATTTCCGCCCCAAAATCAGCAGCTGTAGTCTTCACCCTTCGACCTTACAACCCGGGCTCATTTGAAATAAATCTAAAAAATCAGTCCATTCCAATAGTCAGTTCTTTTCGTTATCTGGGTATCACTTTATCCCCTCGTCTGTCTTTCCATGATCATATCAGCTATTTATATGCTTCCTCGCTTAAAGTCTTTAACCTTCTTAAAGCTCTCTCACCTACGAGATGGGGAGGCGATCCGTCTGTGTTAATAATGTTGTATAAATCTCTCATACGCCCTAGATTGGATTATTGCAGTTTCTTATATGGCAACGCTTCTAAATCCGTTCTCTACAAATTAGATCGTCTCCAAAACAGTTGCCTTCGGCTTTGTCTCGGAGCTCTGAGGTCATCTCCTATCCCAGCCATTCTATCTGAATCCAATATCTGTCCTCTGTTCATCCGAAGATCTTATTTGGGTTATCGCTTTCTCATTAAACGTTTTTCCACTTCCTCGTCAAATATCAGTACCTCTTATTCTTTTATCCTCCATTATTAGCGTTTTTCCTCCAATAAAATTCCTATACTATCTCATATATCGTTTCGCCTTTCTAAATTTTCCCCTTTTGTCATTCCTCATCACAAGCTTCCATTTTTTTCTTACGTCTATTCCAAATTGTTAAAGCCACCAAATATCATCTTCATGCCATGCTTCCTTAAATCCTCTCCCTCTCATATCGTCAGTATGGAATTTAATAATACAATAAACTCTCTATTCCGTGATCACTCTTTAATTTTTACTGACGAATCGAAGAGCCCGATCGGAGTTGGGGCGGCATTCTTGTGCCCTCAGTTCTTTCATTCTCGGTCTTTTAGACTTCCGTCCTTTTGTTCTGTCTTTACTGCAGAATCTGTTGCCATTCTACAAGCCATTATTTATATTTCCTCTTCTGCAAGTTCTTCCAAATTCCTTATTGTTTCTGATTCTTTAAGTGTTCTTCTAGCGCTATCTCCACCTTCCCTTTCTCCTTCCACTGATGCTATTATCCTTTCTATTCGTTCTCTTCTTCATGATCTATCCTCATCGACGTGTACCCAGATTGACTTTCTTTGGATTCCAGGACATGCAGGCATTGATGGAAATGTAGCCGTCGACCTTTTTACTAAAGCTGCTGTTTCCAATGGGAATTTTATTAGTAGGGTTCCAGCACACAATATTCTTCTTCCAACTAAATCCTGCCATCTTAGACTTTGGCATTCTGTTTATGTATCTCTTTTCGCTAATCCTAATTCCTTTTATCTCTTGATTAACCCTGTTCCTCCCCCTCGTCCTTGGTTCTATGAGTTTCCCAGTTTGCATCGGTTCATAATTACTAAATTATCTCGCCTCTGTTTCTCGCATAGTCTCCTTCCTTCTTCACTAAATCGCTTCTCTTTGGCTGATTCTCCTTTTTGTCCATTGGATCCTGAAGGTTCCCAGTATGTTTGCGATGCGAATCACGTGCTCTTCGAGTGCTCCGGTTTATCTCGCGAGCGTGAGTTACTTTATTGTCATCTTTTAAAGCTTGGTCTTCCTGCTCCTTTCAACGCCTCTTATGTTCTTTCTCTACCTACTATCGCTGTTGTTCCTGTCCTAGGGGTGTTCCTTGATTCCATTGTCGACAGAATAAAAATATAATTTCTATTCTATTCCATGTGTCTATTCCTTTTTGCTGGGCTAATGCTCTTTGCTAGCAAACCCAAGGGGGGGTTAAAAAAAAAAAAGATAAATTATTCTCTTTATCGAAAATTAAACATTCATTTTCTTTTAGATAAATTTAATTTTTTATTTTTCGAAATTAAAAATGAGGTAACTTCTTAATTTGCTTTTGTGCTTGTGTAGTAGTGTGTGCGATTGCGTCCATTTCATTTTCGATAAGTGTCCCGAAGGGAATGAATAAAGTTCGTGAATGCTGTTGAATTTTTAACAACTACCAACTTCCGATTTTCTATGTTAATATTTTCGCGATATTTTAGACTAAACTTTTGGTTATGTCGCTTTTTCTAAAATACATATACGAAAATTTTCCGATGTTTTTCTCTTTCTGCTTTCTTTTTTCCTGCTCCGGTAATGCTTAATTTCGGGCGTTTTAAATTGAAACTCTTAGAAGAACTGCGAAAGGCTAAGAAAAGGCCCATGTAATTATTAGCACAGTACGATAAGTAGCCGGCGTCGTTGTGTAAAGTGAGTCGATTATGCGGGAAAACTGTAGAACTTTAGGTGGCCGATGAGAGAAATATTTTAGCTTTTATTGCTGACGGTTGATGGTAATTTTCGGAAATTTTCATCTGAAAATTCGTAGTCCGTACAGGGAGGGCTATAATAAAAATTGTTATAGTTTATTAGCGGAACGTGATATTTCAACAGAGACGAACATGTTGAGAGAAACGAGGATTGCGTCACTCCTGCTAAATTGAAGCCATTTTCGTTTGCGCTATTTCCTGTTCACCATGCTATTCGACTAGGCTTTTTTGTCGGTTTATACTGTAGCTCGCCTAGACAATATGTGCATTCTCTTTCAGAGCGTCCCGTAAGAAAACAATAAAATCATAGACTATTTAAGATATTAGAACAAGTTGCGTCCGACTAGCAGCGTCGTCCACTCTGGAAAACTGCTCCAAGCCGTTTTTAAGATATTTTATCGGTTGCAGGGTCCGTTGGAAAAACTTTCGCAAAATTGGACAGTAAAAAAGTTGCTGATTACGTTGCTTTTACGATCTGCGTTTATTTTCCGAATTGAGCCGATGAGCCGTCAGTTGCGTACCTCGAGTGGTTTCCTCTTTCTGTCGCGTTAATGCACTTAACTCTAAAAGTTAAATCTGTGACCATTCGACTTCTTTTTCTTATTTACGACAAGTAAATATTATTACAAACGAATTTTGTTTTCTTTTTTTTAATAATACAGTGTACTCAAGGATCACCAACTAAATAAAATTTGAAACCTTGCAGTCAAAAGTGAACAATTCGAAAACGGTTCTCGATTATTTGTCGATTCGTTTACTTTTACGAAAGAATGTGGTCGGTCGTCGTTGGTAATTTAAACAGAGCCAACTTGCTCGAAGTTTGACCACTAGAATAAATTCCGCCATTTTGGAGAGTGTGCGAAATGGAAAGATCTCGTTGAATAAAGCGAAAGCAGTTAGATCGGATTTTGTGCGGTATGGGGTGATTTATTTTAAATTTTTTATTTCCACGTATACGAAAAGGAATTCTATTAAAAATTTCCGCAACATACATTTTACGCTTGTTTTATTTCTTTCTTTTTTTGGCCTGTCAGCAATGGACGATTGTCCAACAACAAAAGTAAGATTTATTCAAGGAGACTGGGGGCACAGAGCTGCAAAGGAGAAGAGCACAATGACGAGGAAAAATACATTGAGGAAAGATTGCGCCTGGAGTAAAAAAAAAATATATTATTATTATTATGCTTTACACGAGATAACACCTTAATTATGCATCCGGCTTTGATCATCTTTGTGTTCGAAACATAGGAAATAATATACTCAACTCAAGTATTGAATATAAGATCTTGGGAATTAGTTTCTCTGATCACTTCGCTATAAGCGCAGTTTTCAAAGTGAACCTCAATTTTCAGATACACTCACCCAAACGTGACTTTTATCTTGATAAACAGATGTTCAGCCAAAGTTTAAAAAATTGTTCATTGGATGAATTATATCAAAAAAACTGCTCGATTGATGAAAAATGTAATCTGTTCATCACTAAACTTAAAGACTGTTTAACCTGTGCACAACGTAAGCAACCCAGAAACAAAACATTTAGAAAGAGATCCCCTTGGATTACAACTAAGCTAATAGAATTGATACATACAATAGAAAGAGAAACTTTACAAATCATCTAAACAGTCACCAACTAACTCCACGCTATTAACTCAATTTAAACAAATCTCTAAACAAATTCAAATACTGTCTAGAAAGGCTAAGAAGAAATATCATAGTAAACTACTACATAACTGTGGCTCCGATCAGAAAAAATATTGGGCAGTCATCAAAAATGTCCTAGGAACCAGAGTACACCCGTTCAAAGAGATTACAGTTAATGGTCTAAAAATCAATGTCACTGGAAATGAAAAAAAGCTATATCTGACCATTTTAATAACTATTTTGCAGACGCTGTTAAAAATATGTTAAGCGAATGTAATCTACCTACTGTTTATGAACCTATTGAAATAGCTAACATAAATTCATTTGGGTTTTACGATTTTCTTCCCGAAGAAATAAATACTGCCATTCTATCTCTTCCAAACAAAGCCTCCTTTGGAGCTGATGGCATATCCAGCAGCTTAATAAAAGAAAACTTATCCTTTCTTATTCGACCTTTAACATACTTATTTAACCTGTCGATCAAAGCTGGAAAATTCCCCGAAGTACTAAAATTGGGGATAATAACACCAATATTCAAATCTGGAGATGAAACCAAACTTTCTGACTATCGACCTATTTGCATTCTCCCTACTATAGTAAAAGTATTTGAAAAATGTGTAAGAAATAGGATGCTTTCTTTTTTGCAAACAACTAGTTACTTTAGTGTTAATCAATATGGCTTTCTTCCTGAGAAGTGCACTGACGATGCAATTTTCGATCACTGTTCGTTCATATCAGAAAATTTGGAAATCGGACGTTCGGTGGCGGCAGTATATTTGGACTTAAAAAAAGCCTTTGATATCGTTGACCATAATATCCTGTTACGTAAACTATCTAGCCTCTAAATTAAGGAAATTAAACTTTGTATTTTATCACTTAAATCATCATTTTAACTCTGATCACCTGCATCATATATATTTAGCTCTTTATCAGCCAGTATTGTCTTATGGAATCATGCATTGGAGTCATGTTTCTCATTACTACTTAACACAAGTAATTCAACTACAAAAACATGTCCTGGCATTATGTGGAAAGAGTCCGGTTACTAAACCACAAACTAGATTACTGTCTTTAATAAAACTGTATGAAGTGCAACTCCCTTTATTTGTTTTAAAAAATAAGCCAAAATTTGGCATCAGCTGGGAGCAGGGCATTGCCAGACATTCAAATCAAGAAAGAGCCAGAATACTTCGTTTAAATAAGTATCGCATTTGTCTGCAAGCACTATACATGGGCTCTAAATTGTTTAACTCTTTACCATCTTCCGTAAAACAACAATTATGAAATTATAAATACAGAAGAAAAAACCTCATTGATTACATTTCTGACAAAGACGCTCACTGATTCTTGCCTTCTTTCACTTTTCTTATTCTGACTTTCTTTCTTTCCCCTTAACTTTCATGAATGTAAATACTATAACTAATTTCATCATAAAACAACACCTTAGTGTCTAATTCAATCATATTATTATTATTATTACTACTATCGCTATTATTATTATTATTATTACTCCTGTTATAATTTCTATTTATTATTCTTATATTATTATTATACTTGTTATTAATTTTCTGCAATTATCCTTCCTGAAGTGCACCCAAGAGACATTTTGTAAGTTAATATACATTTTGGTATGCATGAATGCATGGTGTGTATCTATGTATGTTACATGTAGATGCTGATACTGTAGGACTCACAGGCTGCGCGTGGGGGTCAACTGCTGTTAGAGTGTGGGAACTACAGCTGTAGTTTACGTACAGTATTCGTGTGAGGGTTGATTGCCCAATCTCATGTGAGATGCAGCTGAGCCGTCTGAATGAAACATACATTTGAGGTATATATCGATAATTGTGAGAGTAATTGTACAAACAGATGAGAGTGCATATGTAAACACTAAAATATGGACGCATGTACACGTTTATAGATAGCTAATATTTATTCATTTATCTTATTTATTGTAGTTTGAAGTGTATATGTAAATAGTGTTACGAATTCTCACTTTTATGAATTCTCCAATTTTACGGAACTCTCGCCGATTTCTCGTATGTCCGTGAGGGAGAGACGACCAGCAGAAGAATACAAAAATACGACAGAGAGGGGAAACAAATAAATAAATAAATACAAAAATAACTGCAATTGAAACGGTACCGCGGATAGAGTTCTTTAAAATATCGGTGGCATTAGGCTTTATATAGTTTTACATATATCGAGATAAATTGAACGATTAGAAAAAAAAATTGTTATTAAACGCGATTACTAGCTAGCATCTCACCGACCGTTGTACCAAAACTCGCACATAGACAAAAGCCGTCCGTCGATGAAGAGAACAAAGCCGAAGCCTTATCAGTTTAGATTTACCTGAACCGGCTTTATCTCTTCATCGTACGAAACGGTACAGCACAACAGCACGTGTCGCAGACAGCGCGCACACGCAATGTCGCCAGCCTGTACACAGCGACACCGACCAGAGATTATCGCCGATGAATGATCGCGAATCCAAATTAATATAAATAATAGGACAAGTTATTAAATAATCGATCACCGTCGATGAAAGATCGCGCCACCAACCCTGATTCGCATCAATAGTAAATCCCAATTATATGATAATTACAACTTATCGATGTTTGAAATTCATACGTGTGTAAATATTATACTGAATATGATAAAATTAAATTCTGTAAGCAGTGGCCAAATAATATTAATATTTATTTCATATTCAAATTGTAAACATAATATTTTTAGCCAATATTTGTTTGGCCATTGCATTGTATTGTACCGTTTTTCATGTTTTATTTTCCAGCATTGTTTTTAGTATATAAATTTTACTTTATCATGCGTTTTGTAATTGTATCCGGATTTCTATCAATATAGTATCATTTTCATATGTATAATAATAATCCCACTACTCGCGCAGCCATGCGCGTTTGTGGAATTTACATTTTCTTGTATTTTTATGTTAATCTTGTAAATACCAAGAAATTTGATTTGATTTGATTTGATTATTATTATTATTATTATTATTATATTACTGTATATATTACATTATATTAAAGTATATACGATTATGATAAATATTTTGTATGAAACATTGTACAAAGCTTTGAAATAGAAAAAAGTGCAGGAAGAGAAGAATGCGTTTTTATTTTTATTTTGCATTTTGTACATATTCTTCCAGTTCATCTAACATTGCGGCTACCACTGCAACAATAGAGTCCACAATGCCAACGGCGCCAGAGAAGAGGGAATCTCCTTCAAACATTGCGACTACAACTGCAACACCAGCACCCACAATGCTGACCGTGTAGGATGTGAGAAATTAACTATCTGGCACTATAGCCACAACTGTGACAGAAGAACCTATAATGCCGACGGGAAAAATTTGCGTGTATTGTATGTTGCTCGATTTAATTGAGTAATCTCGGTCTGGCTGTTGTGAGAAAGAGGACAGATATATATATATATATATATATATATATATATATATATATATATATATATGTATATATATATATATATATATATACATATATTTTTTATTATTAACCTTACCCTGGGCGCGCCAACGGCCTTGACCCAACAACATGATAATTCAAAATAAATAGAACTAAATAGCCAAGAAATGGAACTCACAAAGGACAGTAGCAACGGAACAACTGAAGACAGTGGGAAGGAAAGGATATAGGTAGGGTTAAAGGGAGCAGGAAGACTCAAAGCCAAAAGCTGGGCATATAGAAGGGGGCATTCGTTAAGAAGTGCAGAATATTCGAAAAGGATATGATTTGAATCACAAATACAAGGAGGCTCAGAAGCATGAAGAGAGCAGAAATGAGAAGGGGGCAAAGCGAATCGAAAGCGAGAAGAAGGGAGCAGTGAATGATTGATCCCGAGTCTAATTAAGGAAACAATAGTGGAACGATGACAGACAGGAATACAATGAAAACAAGGCAGGAAACAAGGAAACGGTTGAGTAAGATGGTACTGCGAATAGCAATTTGTGAATAAAGATGGGGATACATGTCCAGCCAAAGTCTCGAATTATTAGAGCGCGATAAGGAAAGAATGTCTGAAGAAGGGAAGGAGTCGAGGAAACGACCATTGCGGGCGGTTGAGCGAGCTAAAGAGTCATACGAGTCATTGTCCTCTATATTGGACTGACTAGGAAGCCGCAGAAAATCTTTGAAGAAGGAACGGGACGAGAACAAAGAGGAGACGAGAGATCTAATTGAGGGAATCAGAAGGAGGAGAGAAGATGGCTCGAAGAACGCCTTTAGAATCGGAAACGATCAAGAATTTGCGAACCCCACTTGTAGAGGATATAAAATAAATGGCACGAAGAATTGAGATCGATTCGGCCTAGAAGATAGAGCAGAATGAAGTGCCGGAACGAAAGAGACTTAAACGCACCACCCACGCTGAAGAAATTCGAAGTTGACTATATTGTGAGAGGAAAAATTAGCTCGGATCGGGAGGGAGGAGAAACTGATAGGGCGCCATATGCTATTAAAATCATAAGAAAAGTAAGGAAGACTGTTATAGGAGAGAACGTAGGAAGAAAATTTGGAAACACGAGTAACAGATATATTTATTAAATACGATGATAATTAGGGTTCGCATTTATATTCTGCAATAAAATTTTCATAATGAAAGTAGCGTATGTTGAAAAAAATAAAATAAAAATTTCGTGTTTTCCGACTTATATTCCTCGCTAAGTTTTTTCCTATCACATTTATACCAAAAAAAAAAAAAAAAAAAAAATAAGCATTTAAAAATATAAATCCAAAATTAAAAATTATTGCACTGGGCATAAGGGGGGGACTTCTTGCAAAATTAAACGATCGCTACACATTGCAAGACACAACCGGTAAATAGTTAAATGCGGTCACTGTAAAAGATGACACATCTAACTGGGGTTTTAAAGCGGAATCGATTACCGCCATGTGTAAAACTGCTAGTAATCTGCTAGACATTAAAGTTAGCATGAAAGAGTCTAACCGGATAAGATAGTGAAAAGCGATGTGAGGAATATGGAAACAAAGGAACGAAACCGGAATTGAGATTAATCTCTAGCTGAAAGACAGAATACAATCTCGTATTTAAAGATTTAAACAGGTAAGAATGTACGAGCGAAGCTGCTAGCATAAGCTAGTGTCTCTTACTTGTATAAAATAACGTAGCTTTTCGCGTCTGTCTAGATGCACCGGTAACAACACTAGCTTTTGCTAAAATTGTTATAAATGAACACAGTCCAATTGTTGAGAAACGTTTTTTTTTACTGTATAAGTATAAATTATAAATTTTCAGAGTAATTTAGCCGACCGATGAGGGTTTGTTTTTTGTTAACAAATGAATTATATTTTTTGTTGTATCAGTTTCAGATAAAATAAATTTCTAGCGTAGATAATAAAAAGAAAAGTGTTCTTTAATATCAGTAAATCGCACTGCTCAACTACATTTTTCTGTACATGTTATACTAAACGGATTCTTTTAAAAAATGATTAAATTAAACAGACGTTTCAAAGAGATGTTACGATAAGAAGAGAGTAAACAAATAAGGTTTAAACAAGAGTTAATATGTGAAATAAGTAGCCTATAGAAGCTGAAGACTCTGACGTTATATTCCCAAAAGCTTAGCTTAATGCCTTTTATGCTATATTTTATAATTATAGCTTAATTTATCACACACACCGCCCCTCACACAATTTAATAATCTATAAAATTAAGTTCATTCTTAACTATACATGACTGTGGACCCTTACACTTTTCTCATTTCCCTATTATCTACAATACTTACTCAATACGTTTTTAAACATAATTCAACCGCTTCACCAATTATCATTCCATCCAGTTCATCCTTAAATACCACGAGCTCTGATTTATTTTCTATAGAATAACATGGATGATCCTTTAGATAATTACTTGTATCGAGATACCATATGTATCATCTTCAATAGCTTTATATCTTTAAGAAAAAAAAAACTAACATTATTTTACAGTTTGCGTTGCAATGTATTTAAAAAAGTAACAGAAAAACGTTAAATTTTAAATGAAACGACGTTGCCGTTTTGCATATCCTTCACTTTTCGTTGACTAATCGGAGGGCACCACAGTTTAAACGAGTAAAATAGGCGTACGCTCATTGCAAGCACATTCCCCCTTACATGCATGCACACTGGTAAGATGTTCAGCGATGTTCAAATTCGATAAATATTCCGAAGTGGATCATTTACTTTTTATTAGAATGTCAAATTTGAAAAATTTCAGCCACTTTTTCCATCGGCACTACTTACTAGTTTCCAATTGTTCTCTTTCATTGCGCGTCCCAGATTTTTCACTATTCCACGCATGTTCAATAGACACGCCCTACTTCATATTGCCCTCTTTAATTTTCCATTTTCCTCGTTGCAATAAGTGAAAATATTTTACAGAAAATTTTTGCATTTTCTCGTTTTTTATTGGTTCCGTTTTCCCAGCAAAATCATGCGTTCGAATTTTCTCCTTTTCTTTTTTCTCTTTTTTTTTTTTTTTTCAAAAATAGAAGTAAAAGAAAATGTCGGAAAAACGTTCAATGCGCCTCTACATTGAACAACACAATTGCCCGTAATTTATTGTACATGATAAAAAATTATAAGTCTCAAATTGAATTTTTCTGAAACTGGAACTAGAAGGAATTTTCGGAATAAATCTAGTATTCAACTTTGCCCCTATACTGTGAATCAATTTTTACATTTATTAAAAAAAAAAGAAAAAAAAACAACAAAAAACCATATATATATAAATGGTAGTGTGTTTTTGAATGTTTTCTTGCTCGTTTATTAGACTTGGTACATCAAGGTCTTCTGACAATTTAGTAATAAGACTGATTGTAAAGGAACGTGTATTTAAAAATTAAGGTTCATCAATATGAGATCCCCTTTAAAATACTTACCTTCTGTAGCTGCAACGAATTCCAGCGCTTTTTCCAGTTTTCGTAAAAGTTCTAGAAAGCTTCAACTCGGACTTCTTTGAGTATCCTCATCACGGACTGTTGAATGTCGGCTACACCGACTCAACATACGCGTTTCTTTCGTGACTTCAAGAAAAAGTCGCACGGTAACATATCCGTGCAATACTCCCCGTTTGTGGCAGCGCTGAAATTCCCTTCAAGGTCAAAAATTGCGCGTCAAAATAAAAGCGCGATGGCATGGTGCATCGAAGGATCGATGTCTTTACAATCTTCGGACTAACCACTCTTTTTCGCAACCGGGTTCAAGTACTTCAAAGTCGAAATGTTCATTCACGGTTTGTTGAGGTGGCACAAATTCCGTATGTAACACTCCTTTGCTATCGAAAAAGCAAGTCAACAACACTGTTTTCACCTCTTTTTGATTTTGCTGAGTCAGAAGACGGGCACTGTTGGCCTTACGGCCATATAGTTTCGTCGCCAGTAATTACGCGATCTAGAACAAGTTCGAAATCACGTTCAACCTTATCACGACAATCTTGCGCGACGGACATCCGCTCAGTTTTTGTTGCTGTTTTTAGAACCGTATCTTCGCGTAAAGTTTTTTCATGGACACAAATCTTCAAAAACCGAAATCTTTCCGTTTCGCGGTGAATGCGAGCGTTTGCCAACATTCGAACAGTTTTTTTAATCGAGCGTACCATTGTTAGGTGATGATACACAGTGCGGAAAGGTTTTTTTTTAAATTGAAATTTTTCAATTCATTAAAGCAATTTAATACTTATTTTTGTTTTGTTATTCGGGCATTTATTTACTTCATATTTACAAATATTAATGTAACATTCATCTACATTTTGCTTATTAAATAGAACTTCTATCCATTATACAAAATCGTAAGTTTACAACATTTTTTTCACTATCAGCCGTGTAATCGGAGAAAAAATAATTCGGTATTTGAATAGAATTCCCCTAGGCGTCCGGAAAACGTATATTTACGTAAGCAGTATTATATTTTTATTGCCACGACCGATACGAATAAAATTTATTACGTAATTTTATAGATATTTTTTTGCAAACATCTTCCAAAATAATTAAACCTAAAGCAACGTGTAAAACCAATCGAGTAAGAAATTTCATACCAATTCTTTGTTGAATACATTTTAACAGTATAAATCAGTCAAAAGGAGGGGTACTCGCACAAAGTGATCGCGAACGTCCATTTACACCGGCGTGTAGTACACTATAAAACCGGAGTTATGTCATTGCTATAGTGCCGTATTTCCTCGTGAAAAGATGAACGCGCGATGACGCAACGATGCCGCGATTGCACATACTGTTCCCCTCATTTCACATATCACGATTAGTACGTCGGGGGGTATAATTGGATGTCAGGTTTTCTTTTTACCGTTATCGGTACAAGAAATAGCATCTTCAAAATACATCCGTGTATGAAATGGAAATTTACGTAACTTACAAAAAAAAGCAAACGATATCACGATTTATCCCGATTAGTATGTAATTGATAAATAAAAAAATCAGTTCCGGTGAGCGAACAACGACAGCTGTGTTAGCGCCAAAAGAAGGATCCGTGCCAACGACGAGCCGGTTATTGTACGGGATTACGTATAGAACATCAGACTGATGAACTCGTATTTATCAGCGGAGAAGTATAATTAATTGGACATCAAAGGAAAATATCATTATACAGTCTGATGAATTCGCCAGTGTGCGTAGGCAAATGAGCTTTACAACAAGAGCGGGTTACTTTTAAATGTACTACGCGATAACTGGCTGCTGGTTGGTGCAAATTTCCTGTAACCGAGTATCGCATGAACGGACATTACGATTCCTACACTGCGAACGGATAGTATCAGATTTCCATTCTAAGTGTTAGCTTGATCGCCGCTAAGCTGTGTGTCTTCATTAACTTTACGTAAATTACGCGGTTCGGTGTTTAGACAAATTTGAAATCAAGTATCTCTGGTATAATTCGCGGTACATGTCCATCAATTCGTTCGACTGGAAAAATCGATTAGGAAGTGCTTTAAAAATACATCTTGTAATGCATTGCAAAGTTTACAGCAGGGGGGGGGGGCATTACTTAATGCGGCTTCGCAACTACGAAAAATATTTTAAGGAAGTTTGCTGAACCAGTTTGTTCTTGTTTTTTTTTTTTTTTTTATTATTAGTTTTGAAAAAACAAAATGTAATTATATAATGTTAATATTTAAACAATACTGACATGTTCCATAGGACAAACTACATCATCATGGCGTAACGTAAAACATTTAAATGTAAATAAATACAATATGCGTATAACTTAGAAGTCGATATATCGATAAATAATGTTCTAAAAGGAAAAGAGCTGTTTAAAAGTATTTCTTTTTTTTTTTTGTATTATTTGTTATTAATGTTATTAAAATTTATTCTGAGTAAAGAGAATCATTCTATATTGTTATCAATTAAAGTATCTTTACGTTTATTTATAAAATACAATTCAAAACACTGTTGAGTAATTTTATATCGTTAGTAAATTATGAAATATATAAATTTTACTTAATGTTATGCATTAATTTATGTGTTCGCGCGTGGTAATAATAATACGTTCTACGACTGTTGATTTATTTATACGTCCATGTTATGCATGTTATTTTAATTTTTGCCTGCAGTTTAAATATAACTGTGTACGAAAAGATCATGGAATCGTTTTGCAAATTTGAAGTAGAAAAAGTTCTCGCTTTGCTCCCTCTTCTAATTACATAATAGTACATTTCATACGCTTTCTCATTCATGATCTTTTGCTTCTCTACTCGATCGATATTCCGTGAATTCCTGGTCATTTACGTATTAAGTGTAATGAATTAGTAAATATTCATTAGCCCGCTTTTTCATTTCCCGGGTTACACCTTTTGGGCACATTTTTAGCACATAATATTGTTGCTTTTCTTTCTTCACATTCCAAACTATGGCTCGACTCCTATTTTTTTTTTTTTTTTTTTTATTTTCTAATCCTGGCTCTTTTTATTATTCGGCCATCTCGTTCACGCACTGTTGATGAAATAATTTTAATTTCTTAATTAGGGCCGGGTTCAGAGTTTTTTTCATTCGCTTTTTCTTTCTTTTTAATCGAAAACCAGGTTGTTGCAGATTTTTTCATTGCAATCCTTCCACATAATCGCATAGTTCTCTTTTCTCGGAAGTACTCTTCCGTTTTGTTTTTTTCGAAGGGGGGCCGGAGAGCTTTTTATTTCCTCCTATCTCTTCTTTAAACCATTGCGGACATTTTTAATCTCCTTCTTACTGTTGCGTATTTCCTTTCGGAACTACTTTATCGGTAGACTGTCAATAAACGAGTACTGTTCGTTTTTTTCTATTTTCTCTATCGGCATTCGAACTTTTCTGACCACTTTATCGCCGTTTTAGTTAACGCTTCTTTCCTTTAAAAATAGGCGATGTTCACGGCGACGTTCAGACATGAAATAGGAGATAGTAGCATAAAAGCAGATTTATACTGGGCGTTCGGAAACTAATTCAGGAAATTTGTTTTACGCCATAAAAAAAAAGTTCTGAAGGCAAAATCATTTAACAATTAATTAGTTGTAATTAATTTAATTAATAAAAAAATAAATATTTTTTATTTTACGATTCAGCATGTTTTGAAATAATCACAAAAGGGTCGTCAGAAAGCGTTTGGATGAAGTCTTCCCGGATAGGTGAATAGGGCGCTTCGAACCGATTGAATGGCCACAACAAGGTCTCCCGATATATAACTCCTATGGATTTTTTCCCGTGGGGTTGTATTAAGGAAAAAAAGGGTGTATCGTACACTGACCAACACACAAGACTACTGTATACAGTGGACTGTCGCAGCATTTGACGACATCCGACGAGTACCAGGACTCATGCAGAGGAGAGCCGTAAATAACGTTACCCGAAGAGTTGAGCCTAAACGAAAAACTTATTCCTACATCAATCTGACGCGTGACTTCCGTACCGTTACATTTTTGATTATCCGTTTTTCTAATTTAGGATCCAAGAATAGACTCCTAATTAAAAAACTTGTCTCGGCATCAATTTGACGCGTGACTTCCTTATCATTCCATTTTTAATTATACGTTTACTCTACTTCTCCTAAACAGAAAATTCTCTCCTACTATTTATATATTTTTTTTTTTAAGAACAACTAACCGTTATTTTCAAAGTGTTGCTAGAATGATCCTATTCTCTCCGATTCAATGAAGTCAGTGCCGCGGCCGTCGACGTAAATCTTTCATCGTAAGAATATTCCGTACTACCCTGATTGATCCTGTTTTCCGTAGATTATCTTAGTTCCGAAATTTTTAAGATTTCGATATAATTTCCCATTACACCGAATGTCCTATATGCGTTTTTTTCTTCTATGCGAATTAATTCTCATCCTTACCGCTGCTTTATTGTGGGAATTTTATCCATTTAAAACGAACTTTTAAAAAGTGACAGGATGTACTATTTAAAAGATGTGTGTATAAATTCCCAAAATTATTCTAATAAATTCGATTAACAGAAACAAATCTATTTCTATCCGAGAACTATGGTGATTATGGATACTTTAAAATAAACCGCAGCTCACGGAATGCGGTGAAAATACGAGCGCATTTGTCTAGTTGCAAAATTTGAAACATTCTCTAGGACAGCAGATTGGGAAAAAGGTCGTATTTTTTATTTGGTCGAACAATGCGCTAACCAAGAGTGGGGGGTGGTAGTAGTGAACAGAAGCGATGGAAATATATTTTTCGATAAAAACGGAGATTATTAAATGTTTCGAAATTCCGGAAAAGCGCAAAAAACGTACACTAACTTGAAAACTGTCGAAAATATAAAGTTTGAAATAAATCACATAGTAGTACGGCAAAAGCACGAACACAACTAAAAAAAAAAACAAAAAAAAAAACTTCAAAGTTCTATTAAACCGCACCAGGATATAAAGTAATCGAAAAAAGCAATACCTACCATTAAACATACATCAGCGAAAATAAAAACAGGAAACGTTCGAAAAATTAAACGGATCGATAAATAATCGAGTCAAAACAATTTTGAACTGCGAACCTATACACATTTATAACATAATACATATGTTATATTGCGCTCGATATGTATAAATTCGATCCTTCACACTTCCCTGTAAGGACACTGCCCGAGCCGCAGATGATAATAGAAAAGCCTGATTTGTAACAATGTCATTTTTAAACAATCGATGTTAAAACAGAAGTTACATAAAAACGGTTTTTCTCTAATCGACACAGAAACGTTATGATTTTTCATGTAATATATTAATAAAATGGAAAAATCAATAATTCAAATAAAAAAAACATAACGTTATTTGAAAAAAGTCGCAGGCAGTCCTCTTTTGAATTTAGCCTGTAATTTTCTTTAAACGCGTGCTTTTAAATTAAGGATGTGATCCGACTTTACATGCTGAAAACAATAATAATTTTTTTTTTTTCGTTGAATTTAAAAACACGTTAATTTCAAAATTTCTTAAAAAAACGTAGTAACTTACGTATTTTGAATTAATCTAAATTTCGTTAAAATTTCAACCCACTTCGTTTATATGGGGAAATTTGTTTTATTCTGTATAGAACTTAAGTACAAACATGCGTGTAATTTTCATATCTATGTAAAATTATGCGCCTGTTGTATGATAAGACTAATTTGATTTCAAAATTAACGTGTAACCATGAAGGTCTATGTTTGTATGTCATTAATTAAGCCGGGATAAATAAGCAAGTCTTTTAACGTAATCCTGAAGGAATATTATTTTACGCAGAAAGGTTTATAAGTTTGGAACGCGCTAATTGGAATTAAAAATTCATGTACCTATTTATCACTTAAAACGATATCTGTAACTGGACTAACTCCGTTAAACATACAAATGAGTCGTTTAAACACTTTTATCTACATCCGTGTGAAAAATATTTAGCTGCCGGTGAATATAATCTAAACCGCGTAGCATATGCGTCGTTAGGGGAATTCGCAAAGAGGGCAAACTTAAAGAAACGTGAAAGCAAACTTATACGGTAAGAAAATGAAGATAGTAATGTTAATTAGGTCCCTCTAGAATATTCGTTATATTGCGGAGAACAGCAAGATCAGATGAAAAATGAAAAGCACTCTAAGGTCATGCCAGAGGAAATTATGGATATGAAAAATTTCAGTAGTGGAAAACAGAAATAAAGATGTATATAAAATTGCAACTAAATGTATTATTTAAACTATTGATTAATTATTAAGAAAGTAGACAGCAAGTTATATGCCTTGTAGAAACCATGTTATTTTTAAAAAAAAAAACAGTGTCTAACAACAGACTGGCTATTTATTTTTCTAACAGCAGCGTTCAGTCACTTAATGGAAAACCATCTAATCTGTTGGTCAGGCCGTTCGTACGTTTTATCATTTCTAATATTTGCCCTAGCGTTTCGCATGTAATCATTGTCTATGAATAAAACTGAATAAAAATTAAACCAGCATCTTCCTTAGCAAAAGCGGGGGTTTCTTACTCAGAATTCTCTATATCTTGTACTAGAGATGGCAAATTTTCATACACCTTGGTGGCGTAAAAAACAAAACAACCCTCTGTTGTAATTTATAATTTAGATACTGATTACATTTTTTTTCCAATGATTCGTTTACCTGTTTTATCCGTGACAATATGGGACATATGTCTACATAATAGAAAAATATTGCTTTAAAAAACTACAAAGTTTACCGCGAGACTTAAAATTCGGATTATTAACATCTATAACGGAATATAAAATACAAACCTCAAACACGCAAGCAATGGCAGTTAAAACTCATTTCGAAAAGCTACGTTCACCGTAAGCGATATATATTTCCATAAAAATTATCATGGCACGAACAGCACATTCCTACATTCAATATCAGAAAACCCTTATATTCTCATTGGTAATTACTCAGTTGACAGGTAATCATTGAAACCACCGAAAACAATAGATACCGCCTTACACCGCAACATTCCCCGGTGGAATGAGAATTGTACAAACTGTTAAATAAAAAAAAGTTCAGTCAAGCATGGGATTCCGTATGAAAGTTAACAACAACTATAATTATTTAGCATGTAAGAAAATTTGTTTGAATATACTTCTATTTTTATTTTACTATTTTAATTTAATATCTTAATAAATTTCAGAGATCTTTTCTAATAATAATTTAAAACAGTAAAGCAAAATGCTAATTTGAATCGAAGACTTAGACTAATTTGAAGTGCAATGTAATGGTTATGAAGAAAAATCAATTAAATCCTTTTTTTATTTATTTAATTTTTATTTATTTTTTTAAATTATTGGTTTAGATTTAATAATACTAATATTAAGGTTTTATGATTTTTTAAAATGTGTAATTTTGTTAATCCCTACACCTATCTTTCTTGGGTAGCCGATCGTTAAAGACATTTAATAAATATATAAACGAAAACACACAAAAAATATTAATTAGAAATAATATTAATGCTACGTATCACTCTGCTGCGGCTGCTAGAATGCTGGTGCTCCCTGCTGGCAGTTTGGTGTACGTTGCTGATTGCGTCCTGGATTCTCGGCGAATGGGAGGGAGAGACACGGTAATCGAAATTATAGTTTACGAATTTTGTAAATGTCACTAATTTGAAAACCGAATTTCGAGGCGATTTGGTTACTTTGTTATCAAACTTCTTTCGGTTGCAAGACGAACTGGTTACTTTACTAAAAAAGGTCGATATAGTTCCGCGATGTGACAAAGACTGTCGTTCTACTGAGATGATTTTTTAACAATTCGGTTTTTTCTTTCGACTCTTTCAATACGTTAGACCATTATTAAATATTTTTTATTTATTTATTTACTAGCATAGTGCGTTAAATTGTTTAACAAATCGAAATACTATTCGCATCTGTTTTTCATCAGGCGGACGTACCACCTAAACAATGATGCGATGAGTCCGTTCCTTTCATTACAGTTCATAACAACACTAACACAAGCCGTAATGAAAATAACCAAACCGAAACCTGTGATCCCGTTCCGTTTCTTAGCCCTCGTACTAACACTGCTAACGCAAATTATAACAATCCGAGCCAAATTCTAAAAACCGCTGCAGTCTCGTATTCCGATAAAGCCAAAAGAAAAATAACACCGATTAACAAACCCGTTTGTTCCATGCATTCAAGAAACCCACTTAAAACAAAACCAACATTTAAAACTAAAAAACTATAAAGTTCTCGAATCAAATCCGGTGCTTGCTAGTCGTGCGCATGGGGAAATAATATTAGCCGTTCGTGCGGATATTAACTTTCAACAGATAATGTTACCATTCAATATTCAACCAGTAACAGTCGAAATTCGTACGCCAGCTCCACGGGAGTCTCTAAACATAATTCCGAACCGTATTTAGAAACATTTAAAGTTGCCAAAAAATTCAAACCCTTCCCTCTAGCGCCGCGAGTATTACAGCTAAACATTTTGAACACGGTTAAACATATGCTTTTCGACATATATTTCTCAAGTTTGGAACATCAAGGTTTGAAATTTTCGTTAAGGAAATAACTTATGGTTTCGTTTTCGACAAGTAGCGATCTTTCCATCGATCGTGACCGGAAAAAAAATATTTATAAAACTTTCGAGCTTTCAGCGCTTAAGGTTCCGAATTTTAAGATGGAAATCCAGATGTTCCAAAGTAAATAAATAAACAGGGACGCACATTTTTTTAACCTTGTTCAAAATCTTGAACTACAATACATAAATTACAAGCGAGGCTACACGTTATTTTTCACAATTTTATGAACTTTTAGTAAATTTCAAACAGTTTCGTTAAGAAAATGAAATACGGGTCCGTCCCCGAAAAATAGCGCTCTTTCCAATAATGATACGCTTGAAAAAAAAATTTTTATTACAAAATTTCGAGCTTTCAGAGCCCCAAGACACTAATTTTAAACTTGGAAACTTAAATGTTCCAAGCCAGAGAAATATACATGGATGTCCATATTTTCTACTTTCCTAAAAATTATTAGCTATAATACTCGCGTCACAAATCAATTCTCGCGCTTTTTCGAACTTTTCGTCAAACTTTGAAAGTTCCGTTAAGAAAATGAAATACGGTTTCCTTCCCGACAGATAGCGAACCTTCCAACGGTATATAACATGCCTTAGAAGAAAAAAAATTTTTTTTTCAAAATTTTGAACTTTTGGTGCCCCAAGGGTCGAATTTTAAAACAGGAAATCTGGATGTTCCAAAATTGAGAAATATAAGGGGATGCGCACGTTTTTAGCCGCGTTCAAAATTTTTAGCTGTAATATTCATGGAGCCAAGGGGGAGACACGTAATTTTTTTGTTTTTTTTGAACTTTTCGGCAACATTGAAAGTTTCGTTAAGAAAGTGAAATATGGTTCCGTTCCCGACAAATAGCGATCTTTCTAATGATATATCACAAGCTGTTGCAAAAAAATTTATTTTTTAAAAATATCGAGCTTTCGGCACCCCGAAAGTTTAATTTTAATGCTGGAAACCTGGATTTTCAAAACTAGAGAAATATACGCGAAGTTGCGTATTTTCTACCTTGTTCCAAATTAATAGCTATAATACTCGCGTCGAAAAAAGGGGGCTACAAATTAAAGCTCGAGCTTTTTTGAACTTTTCGGCAACGTTGAAAATTTCATTAAGAAAAGGAAATACGTTTCGTTCACGACGAATAGCGATCCTTCTAATGATAGATCACAACCCCAAGAAAAAAACATTTTTTTTCAAAATTTTGAGCTTTCGGCGCCTTGGGGGTCTACTTTTACAACTGGAAACCTGGACGTTTCAAACTAGAGAAATATACGAAGAAGTGCATATTTTTAACCGTGTTCACAATTTTTAGCTATAATATTCGCTTCGCTAGGGGGGGGGGGGAGACACGTCATTTTTTGCGATTTTTTGAATATTACGGCAACTTTGAACTTTTTGGTAAGGAAAATGATATAAGGTTTTGTTCCTAATAAGTAGCGATCTTTCAAACGATATATTACATGCCCGGAAAAAAAAATATTTTTTTGCAAAATTTCGGGCTTTCTGCGCCCCGAGGGTCCGATTTTAAAGCTGGAAACTCGAATGTTCCGAACTAGAGAAATATACGTGGAAGCGCATATTTTTAACCGTGTTCAACATTTTTATCGGTAATATTTGTTGCGCTAGGGGGGGGGGGGGGGAGACACGTCATTTTTTGCGCTTTTTTGAACTTTACGGCAACTTTGAAAGTTTCGTTAAGGAAATGAAATACGGTTTCGTTCCCGACAAATAGCGATCTTTCCATCAATATATCGCATGCCCGAAAAAAAAAATATTTTTTTACAAAATTTCGAACTTTCATCGCCCCGAGGGTCCAGTTTTAAAGTTGGAAATCCGGATGTTTCAAACTAGAGAAATATACGGGGATGCGCGTATTTTTAGCCGCGTTCAAAATTTTTAACTACAATATTCGCGGCGCTAGAGGGGGGAGACACGTCAATGTTTGCGGTTTTTTGAACTTTTGGACAACTTTACATAACCTTTGTACCGTAATTTTTTGATTTTATGAAAGTACTCCTGCGTTGTAGTTTGTATTTTGAATTTCAGCGTTATAGGTTTATCTAGTGACGAGTTATGATTTTTTAAGTGATTTTTGCGGTCGTTTTATGTACCATATTACAGTGAGCAAAATAAATATTCGGACTAGCAAAAACAAAAATAAAAACGCATCGTAAGAGAGGTTAAAAAAATTTTTTTTTTTCAATTTTTTTTATAGTAACATAAAACATACTGCAATGAACACATTGTGTGAAAAAAAAAAAAAAATCATAAAAATGAGAAAAATAACGAAAAAATGCATCTGTCGAAGCAAAACATAATATTCGAACTCGCAAAATTAATATTCGGACTTGAAATAAATTTCGTATTTATAGCGCTGAAAACATGAAATTTTCGTGTTTAATATTTGGTGTGCATCCCTTTAGCTTTATAGACAGCATGCCATCTGCGTGGCACCGAAGAAACCAGTTTTTCAAGATAAGTTGCAGGGATCTTGTGCCACTCTTCTTGCAGTATTTCTTTAAGCTCTGCCTTGCTCGATATCGTGTGTTGACGGACTTTAGAGTCGAGGTATTCCCACAAATTTTCAATTGGGTTACAATCCGGAGATTGAGGGGGAGTATCCAAAACCTTTGGGCAATTATATAGCAACCAGACCTTCGTTTTGTATGCTTTATGTTTTGGATCATTATCCTGGTAAAAAACGAAGGTCTGACGAATGCCTAATTTTTCTGCACTGCTATGAAGGTGATCTCTCAAAATTTCAATATACGCATCGGCGTTCATGACCCCATCAATAAACACTAAACTGCCCACTCCGCTGGCCGAAAAACACCCCCAAACCATAACTGAACCGCCTCCATATTTTACCGTCGGTTTGATATTTTTTTGTTCAAGTGCAGTGTTAGGCTTTCTCCAAACCCGAACTTTCCCGTCGCTGCTGAACACATTAAATTTCGATTCATCGGTGAAAATTACATTTTTCCAAAACCCCTCATCTTTTATTCGGTATTCCCTTGCGAAATTGAACCGCTTTCGTTGGTTAACTGTACTAAGGAGCGGTTTCAGTCGCGCAGTGCGTGACTTATACCCCATACTTCTAAACGTATTACGTATCGTTTGAGATGTAACTTCCTTACCAGTTCTTTCCAACAATGCTGTCGCAAGTTTTGAGGCGCTCATTTTAGGATTTTTTTCAATCTCTCGTCGAATAAATCGTTTTTCTACGTCCGTAAGTTTCTCTGGTCGACCCTTTTGCTTATGCGATTCAATTCGATCCTCCCTCTGAAACCTGTTTACAATGTCATAAACGGTGCTTCGAGGTAAATTTAATAACCGCGATATCTCGTTACCCGATTTTCCTTTTACCCGATTAAAAATCACCATTTGACGCACTTCACAAGAAGTATTTTTACTTTTTCGCAACATCATTTTTTCACGTAACGCATTAAAACTTGATTTACGCATATGAGTCGATCAATAATGCTCAAAATGCTTCAAGTGATGATTAGTAGTGCTTACTGATGAGTAATACAACGTTCGCTTGCGTTGCATACGCTCGGGAAAAACCCCAAGGGCGTGTTGTCTACAGATTATTGAAAAGTCCGAATATTAATTTTGCGCATCCGAATATTATGTTTGCTTTGACAGATGCATTTTTTTGTTGTTTTTCTCGGTTTTTGAAGTTTTTTTTTTTTGTTTTCTCACACAATGTGTTCATTGCAGTATGTTTTATGTGACCATAAAAAAAAAACATTCAAAAAACCTTTTTTAACCTCTCTTGCGATGCGTTTTTGATTTCGTTTTTGCTAGTCCGAATATTTATTTTGCACACTGTATATATTTTTGACGGTTTTTTGGGTTTTTTGCCGCCCAGGGTAATCAGTCATCTTCAAGTTATAGATCGTTTTAAAGATAATTTTAATTGTAATTTATATTCCAAATTTCAAGTTTATAATTCAAGCCGTTCGTGAATTATTGATTTTTATTTGATATTTTTGTCATTCGTGTACCATCTTATAAGGATTCCGTACATTATATGTATACGGAATCCTAAAAAAAAGCACTTATTATCTGTAGTGAAAAGATATCCTACCAGTGAAAATCTAATTGTTTTAAAGATTGCACAGGCAATAGCGCGCAGAACAATATGTAATGCTAAAAAGCAATCGTGGAGTGATTACATTTCTGGACTAAATACCCATACTAATTCAACGACCGTATGAAACAGAATCAAAAAGTAAATAACCGCTAACACGGCGTTGTGTGATGGGTTCCCGAGATGATTCTTAATGCAGAGTGGTGGATGGTATCCGGTTTTTTCAGGTTACTTCTGAGGAGTAAACCCGGCACCCATAAGTTAATCTGCTATCAAATTACAGGTCTACGAACCTGGCTGAGAGACGGTTCGGAATAATGGAGTTGTTTATTTGAAAAGGATTTCTGATCGTCCCCTATTAAAATCTATCTACATTGTCCTTGCGGAGGAAAAGTTTAGACCATTGATTTCTGACCATTTTTGAAGTTTGGAGATAGTTTTCTGAAGAATTGAGTGAGATATTCGTGGATCACGAAATGCTAGGGAAATACTAAGGTCGTCAATGAAGATCCGGGCCGTTACTAGTGACCGATCGCAATCAGCAATAACAATGATATATATTATAAACAAGGTTATGCTAAGCGCGGAGCCTTGAGGTATGCTATTGTCGATGCGTACAGCATCAGAGACTTGCGAATCGATTTTGACCCGTATAGTTCGATCTGTTAAGTAGTTTTGAATGAATCTTATCATTCTAGCTGCCACCTGCATTATTCGTAGTTTGTTTATGAGACCTTGCCACCAGAGGCGGTCATAGGCTTTTTCAATATCGAAGAATATAGTTATCAGGTGCTGTTGGCTTTAAAACGCAAATAAGATTTTGCAGGCTCACCAGATGACACGATGTTGATTTAGCCTTTCGGCCTCTGGCTTGTATTGTGGAGAGGATATTCTTGGATTCACAAAAGGAGAGGAGACGTTTGTTAACCATTTTATCAAGTATTTTAGATAGTGTATTCAACAATAAGACAGGAAAGTAGCTACCGAGTAGTGAAGGATCCTTATTTTGTTTTAAGATCGGAATAGTTAATTGCCTCTTTCCTTAAGGTTGGAATGTTACCTTGTTCCAGATCTGGTTATAATTGTTCAGCAGATATAGCACTTCCGCCATGTGATGGAACTTTAGCATGAAAGGATGGATGGAATCTGCACTAGGTGCACTTGCCTTCAGCTTGTTGTCCAAAGCAAAATTTAACCAGGACAAGGAGAACGGTCGATCGTACTGGTCCATACTGTTGGAAGGTAGCGACAAAAAGGACGATGAATAATAATTCGTTAAAAAAGCTTCGGAGAAATGCTTTGCTAGTATAGATTCAACTGATGCCGTATCTGATATGATGTTGTTATTGGTCTTGATATAGATCGGGGTTGGTGGCCACTGTCTTCCGTTAAGAGATTTTATTTTCCGCCAGGTAGATGCGGCTGGTTGACGCATCATTAATTGACGACATAAACTGGAGCCAGGCTTCATGTTTTTTCGCCCTGATAATATGACGGGCTAATGATCTACACTTCATGGATTCGATTAGATTCTGGTCAGCTTTTGTCGATTTATACTTTCTCGGGGCTCGCTTTCTGTTCGTTATTGCCTTTCTCACTTCGTTTCACCATCAGGGGCCCCTGCGTGTATGCACAGCCGCGGATGACTTCGGTATTTTTGCATCTGCTGCTTTGTATATCGTCTGTATGTATGTCTTTAGGTTCTCTTCAATGAATGGGACGGGCTCGAAATTTTTTAAACAGGCTTTCTTTGAAGCCTTTCCAGTCCGCTTTGTGGAACATACACCTTTGCATGGTCGGGTGATTTCCGGGAGCCGGGGCCGACAGCTACCAATGTCAGCTGACATGATAATGAGGAAGCGGTCACTCGAGTGGAGGGTATCTAAGACGTGGGAAGAAATTATTAGGTAAAGTGCGACGGTGTACAGAGCTAGGTCAATGATTGAGAATGTTTTCACCGTGGAGTCGAAATGGGTGGGACCAGTTGGCGGAAGGAGGGCATAGTCGTCACTGACGAGAATATCCGTGTTATGGCCAAGCCATGGTGATTTGTTGAAGCCGATCCCCAAATCGGAGAGTGAGCATTAAAGTCTCCTAAGATTATTGAGGGAGAAGTAAGTTGCTTTGCGGTAACGCACAGCTGTAGATTGCTGACGTTGCTGTACGGGGGTAAGTAGAAATTATATATGGATATCACATATTAAGACAGATATCGCTAACGCTTGAAGAAGCGTTGATATTGTTATCATCTGAGCTGTGATTGAGACGTGCACGAGCGTTGCCACGCCCCTACAAGCTCGGTTACATAAAGTGTAGTATTTCTCGAAGGTGATGTAGTGTTGGGGGAAATAGGATCCAGGGGACATGAGATATGAGTTTCTTGCAAACAAATGACCGCAGTGTTATGGGTTGCGATAAGATGTTTTAGTTCCGTTTTATTGTTGTAGAGGCCTCTGCAGTTCCACTGGAGTATGGTGTCCTTACTTCGCATTTCTGATACAACTTAGTAAACGTGTCTTGTGCTAATTGATGTTTATTAAACAGGCATACGTAGGGGACTGCATCTGTATATCGATAAATCGATTACAATAACAGTTTCAAGCGTAGTCTTTTGCGTGTATAGTTATAATAATTGTCTAGAGCACTATGCCTATGCCTGTACAGCTAAAATGTACGATTAGGTAATTACCTACGCTCAGGAACTGAGTATGGGGCACTAAGACGATGAATTTATTGACACAATAATTAAATTTATGTAAAAATATGTTTGATCAGCGCCAACAGGGCTTATGCACGCTAAAAGAATAATAATAATAATAATAATAATAATAATAATAATAATAATAAGTAAATTACCGCAGTTTTTGTTATTAATTAAGGTTGTATCTCCGGTTAGTCTATAATGAATGACAGAATTTTGATACTATTATAAATTTGCAACTATTACGCGTAATCCTATGGAAGTGTTGTTACCACCATGATATAGTTGGTTAGGCTTCATTCAGGCAGGACACCTGAATTCTTAAACAGCCGGACATTTTTTTTTTTTTTTAACAATTAGTGAGTTTCAGTAAGAATTATAAATTCGCCGTTTCTTTAAATAACATGAAAAACCACCATTTAGAATATAATAATATGCAATATTATAAACGTTCGCGCATTTTTTTTTTTATTCCAATATATAAATAGCATAATTGATTGGTATAAGGTAAAGCTGAATTTCCATATAAGAGTGTTATAAAAAAGGAGCCGAGCTATATAAATAAGCGCTTTTGAAAATTTTTCAAGACAAAGTATTTAGAAGAAAGTAGAAATACGAAGAACGAGAATGATTTATATGAAAACGGAACAGGCAATAGTATTGCAAAAATATAAGAAGCTTTGCAAGAAATTAAATCATTTTTTATGCACGTCGTAGAATATTTCGATTGTTGAAAAATCGTTATTTACGATTCGAGGAAATTTTTGTCAGTGGGCGATGAAAGATTTTCTTTTTTGAGTTTTCTCTTTTTTTTTTCGAAAAAAATATTTTTTACCTTACAGAATAGATTTATTTCTTTACATTATTACTGTTTACAACGTGCAATGGTTTCCTATAGTTATTGTCCATCGCGTTCGCAATTTTTATCTCTTTCTCTCTCTGATGATCGTTCGTAAAACCCCTTCAACCGAGCTTTTATTATCAAAAGTCAAAAATAAGTTTTTTTAAAAGTGTGCATCTTTTCAACTCCTCATAAGATGGGCGCAACTTTTATAATTTTATTTTGCAATGTTTCAGCTGTAACTACCAGGTAGGCCAATAATTTCCAGCACAAGAACATTTGAAAACAAGCATTATTTATTTATTTCCACTAATTAATTTTTAAACAGTTGGACTGTTTGTAAAATTCGTAGCACTTGAACGAGACTTAATCGCGTTACAATAATGATATAGTATAAGGCGCTTAAAGTTAGTTCACAAAATTTTGCGTGCCAATATGCACAATGAACAGAAAATATTAAAAAAAAAACAAAAAAAAACACAAATAATTTGAATTACAAATGATTTAAATTTATAAATAGTAATAAAAAAGACGAGTTTACTTCATCAAAAACATTTAGTATGTTAGTTGCTTAGAATATAATCGTTTAAATTCCGACCAGTAGTATTATGATTGCGGAGCAAAGTTTCAAATTTATTTTTCAGCCGTACCAAGTATAAAAACTTTTAAATAAGTATTTACAACTAATCGCGAATATCATCAATTTGCTGGACCAGATCGGAGTTGCATGATATTTTTGCAAACAATAAGTTTATCAGAACTCTATGCTTAAGCAGGATTTTCGATTAATAATGGGGTATAAAGTTGCGATGGCTCCATTTATTTTTACTTTAGCATGTTCGAAGTGTTCGTTTAATTATTTACCTTAGATGATAACTGCTAAATGACGAACGTGATTTGACCTTGCAATCCGGATATCTTCAATGGTCACTTGACTTAGGGAATGGAATGTTTACGAGTGAAAATCATACGGCTCTAGATTTAGTCAGATTAATTTTCATTTACTAAAAATTTTGAGATACGAAAATTGTTCAATTTGTGAGTAGTAAAAGTTTTCAATGCGATACAATATTTGAGTAATTTTGACTAATTAGATTGAAAAGAGGGGAGGTAAGTCCTTTAGGTGTACGTTAATATAGAAGGCCCCAGCGACAGCTGTTCGGGAATTTCTTTTTTTTTTTCTTTTCTTTTAAGGCGCTCGATAGCCTTACTCATTTGCGTTATTACGGTAAACTATAGATTATTATAAATATTATACACGATTTCAGGAAGTTAATTAATATTATAAGCATTAACGGGAATTATATATGTCTAATGCTTAAATTATTATTGCCGCAATATGTTCGTATTTTCTCTCATAATTTGCAGAATCTATTAATATATTATGTATTAATAGTTGGCATTGGCATTTTAAAAGCCAGTCCGGTATTTCAGATATACGTCAGTCTGCTGTGTCCAGTTCTTAAACTATCTATTCGGCGGAACGACGTTTGCCAGTTCGACAGCAGTGGTTTAACAGCATGAATAGTTTGGTTCCGCTGCAGCGTTGTTCCAATTTTGCTACCATCCTTTACTTTTTTATATATAAGCCAACGTTGATGTGTTTTAGAGCGATATTGATTAAAATAGTTGTTGCTATATTTTTTCTAGAGGCGGTTTCAGATAGTTTGACAGTTAATCCGGTGCACAGGATTTTGCTGCGTACACCTACCGATCACGGTGTTGCAGATTTTGCTTTATATAATTCTAGGTATACAAGGCATCAATTGTTTTCAATTGTTTTCTATGGAGAGTGATAGTTGGAAGAAATATTTTAACGTTAGGAAGTTCCGATATAATCTAAAGGCTTGAGTAGATAAATTTCCACGAGTAAGTTGGATGTCTGGTTCTAAGATTCCTACGATGGGTCGCATGTTAATCACATTAGATTTTTATATATCAATAATAGTGATTTTTTATCTGTACTTTACTTTGTAGAGAGCACCATTTTTAATATGTTTAATATTTTTTTTCGAAATATTTCGTCTAGAATAATTGGAGATGAGTCGACGACCAATTTAACTTCCTGTCAAAAGTTTTTATAGTTTCTGATGTTTATATGGCTCTTCCAGATATTCGAATACGACACGATGACGGTGGTAGTGATCCTGCACTTTTTCGAATGTAATCCGTTTTACTCGCCGAGAAGATTAGGTATTTTGTTTTTCTGGTGGTTTTCAATGATTTTAAAGTGATTTCCTGATAGGCAATCAGCTCGAGAGACCCCATGTTGAACCGGCAAGTTAGAGCCTCTCCTGTGGTGTCCCATTTTTAAGCGTTGTATTTCGGGCAACGTACTAACCTTATCTGAAACAATCTATTCTGTAGGTATCCTCTTATGAACATTGACAGACGTCTCTTTATGCCTCATTCGGACGAATTGTTGACTATTCTCCTGTTTTGAAAATGTGGTAGTAACTTGTAAGCAAACTCAAAAAAAGTTCTATTGCGTACGTAGCTTCTAATTAGTTTAATAAAGTACATCGGAAAACGTTTATAAGTGATACTGTAGGTACTGCTATATTATTTACTATTTGCAATCATGAATTTTCATTTTAGTGATGAAGATTAAACAATTCTTCTGCTAGTGCAATTTCTGCGGAAAAGTGTAACTTTTTTTGTTCTTTATTTATTTCATGTCGGAACTTTTAATTTAGTATTAATTTTAATAGCGCTACAATTTCTCCGAGTCTAAACACTTATGCTACAATGAAATCTTTCCTAGGACAGTAAACAAAAAAAAAAAAAAAAAAAAAAAAAAATTTTTTCGGGTAATATAATGACGTACACTCGGTGCTCCTGTTAATATCTTGTTTTCTTTTTGACAGGCAATAAACTATTTAGCCATCGTTCAGTCATTCTTCAGTATGTGTTAATGACAGAGTCATTTCTGCACGGCAGTTAATGTGAAAAAAAAGTTTTCTCCTTGTAGGTTCGTCATACATTAGCCCAAAAATTAGGAAAAGATAGGAAAGTGTAATTAGATCTTTCAGCGATCAAGGATAGCAGAGACAGAACGGATACAAAAGCCGGTATAACAAAAGGAGAAGGAAAGGAGAAGATGAAGGGCGTGCTATAAGGCGCATCCGTTATTAAAAGTGACGAGAAGATAGAGGAACGTTTACCAGCGATGGGAAAGCATTGAAAAAAGATATGATCAGTATGCCACGCGTAAAAAGAGTATTAAAAGGGTAGAAAGCACAAAATGGACAATATATAAGCAGCTTACAGCTTCAGGCCATTGTAAATGGAATAAAAAAAACAAAAAACGAATCACTATATAAGACCTCACCGTATTCGGCGAAAATTAATTTTAATAAACGTGGGTAAAAAATAAAAACTAATAATTTCGTTGTATAGTATGCTTGGTAGTAACTCGAGAGGGTCATCTTTAAACAAGTCGAAATCGATAATTATGCAACGGAAAAGGATTACAAGGAAAAACTAACTTAATATCGCCGTTTGAAGTTGTATTTTAACATAATTTATTGAATTATGTCGGAAGTATCTGGACCAAATTATGTTATAACCGGTACTGCAGTCCTGCCGTTAAGATAACCGACAGAGAATTTCCATCGCAAAGGTATAATATGGTTCAAATGACCGCTGTTTAGCTGTTAACAATCACGTTCGAAGCAGAGACATGTTTCCTACTGTGAATAAGATTCCCCGATTTTTCGACTTCTCAAACAATCCCTAAGATGTGACCGGAGTATTTTCTCTTCTCTCAGAGAATCTTAAATGCTAACTGCTTTTACATTTCAACACCAATACGGTTATTTTGTGATTGTATTTATAGAATCACTTTAAAAAGATCATCGTCATCGGAGCGACTGATAGTTTTACAATTTTGTTTCATTAAAAACGGAGAAATTAGATACACGTCGCTCCTATATTTGTAAGTGAACCGAAGCAGAAGGAAAATAATTTAAACATACACGGAAATGGCCGCTTCATTGGCGTCACTTTTTAAAATTTGAAAAAATTAATTTCTTCTCCAAGTCGCTTCAAAACGTAGTTTCATCTTCGCAAACAATGTTCTTCAAGCATTAGTCCTTTAACATCGCTATCGAGCACATCTTTTTGCAAAATTCGGGTTCCTCCGCCCGGATATTTGCGAGATTAAAGCGAATTTTCTTACTAAATTACTACGAAAGACACGGTCGGCTTCTAACTGATCAACTCTAAATTACGAATGCGATACACTTTGACCGAAATTTTCCGAAATTGTAAACTTCGTTCTGCGCAGACTCAGAGCTGATCAACCGTAGATTATACGGATTACATTAATGTCATAAATCGGAACAAAGTTGAGATTACTCGGTTACATTTCAGTTTTACGGTAATCCATTAGCCATAATTTCCTTCCCTATAAAATCGTATTCTCCTAAATTTTCTGTCACGTTTAAATTTGTATGAAATCGTTCTCGATCGGCTTACTGTTTTCTAAAACACCCTACCTGACATGGATTTAAATGGTTTTATAAATAACCACGCAAAAGCCTGGAAATGGACATTCGTTTTGTTGCAAGTTATTTCAAAAAAGTTTACTTTCATAACTAAAGCGAATGCAGTAAAAATTACGCCTGTCAACTTAATTTTTATTGGAAATTGTAAAATGTTGGCCCCGCTCACGTCGATGCTCCGGATTAATAAAACAATTTTTTCAGGCCAAATTTAAATTTTACCTTACGCCTCCGAACTGTCATCTTTTGTAGACCTCGCCGAAATTTAAATGAACGAAGCTACTCAGTGTTTGTTTTTTCCCGATTATTATTTAGATAAGAAATTGCCTCGTTTCAAATGTAATTTAGTTTGAAATTTAAAAGTTGAACGTAGAATTTTTTAACGCACTGGTTGTTATCGTAAAATACACCCACGCGAATTCCTGCGAAAAATTTTAGAATGATTTAGGCTGTCGCCAAATTGTCTGACGTGGCTTTTCAGAAAGTTTTTTTTTTTTTTTCATCTTTTTTTAAATTACTTTTCAAAACGGTAATAAAAAGTATTCATTAATTATATCGGCTGGAGAAAGAAATGTATGTGAACTTTTAATTGCGTACGCGCATGTGAAAGTTAACTGTAAATTAAAATTTTTGCTTTCGTTCACCTCTTATCTCTGACTCTACCTTTAAAAGTCGTTTTTACGAGCAAATCAGCGTAAGAGTTTTAATTTTTATAATAAAATTATAAACGCTATTTTAAGATTGATAATAAATTAATATAGTAGAAACGTCTTTCCGGAATAGTCTTCCGTGCTAGAAACAGAAAAGAAAATATATTAATAAAAATAAATTTAGTACTGAATTATTTGAACATCTGGAGGAAAGCTGAATGAAATTCATCTAGAAAAAAGTAAACTTAAATGTTCGATTTTTGAATACAAAAGAATTAAAATTGAAATATGTATATTAATAATAACGTCTTTCTTAGGTCGACCTCTATCACTTTTTTTGTCCCAAAACGTTACATATATTGTATATATATATATATGAAGACGAAGTATCGACAAAATGGATTGTTACTCTGGTTAATTATGTCATTCAATGATGACGTCTTCCTCAGACCGACTCCCACTACCTTTTTCCGTTACAAATCACAAAAATTTGTCTCAAAATCTGACATTAAATACAGATTTTGCTTTTTTTTTGTCACGCAGACGGAAACAATAACGTTGTCAATTTTCCTAGTTTTGTACGAGAACTGCAGAATTGATAGAGCTGGGGTCTGGGGATGTGTCACCAGGCGTGGTCAAGGAGCAGATCCACTGACGAGGCGCGGACAGCCGAGTTTATATATCTATATATTTGTATATTTGTATATAAAAATTATTAATACTAAAAGAGTGCAGTATGATGAAATTATCTGATTAGTGATAAAATGTGTATGTGCTGCAGAATTTTCAAAAAAAAAATAATAGCCACCTACTTCCGATTGCAATAGAAAATCAAGGAAATATCAGTAAATTTAAATGCAAAATGCCTAATCAGAATTGGAAGCAGTCCTAAGTCACACTTGTTGCATTACGATACTCAGAAATACCCTAAAGGATAAATACTATACATCCCCGCAGCTCGCGCAGCTATGTGCATATGCGGTGTATATTGTATTATGTTTTATGAAAATTGTAGATATTTCTTAGGTAAATAAGTATACACACGACTACTTTAAATGTATATATATATATATATATATATATATAACTCGGCTATTTTGGCCTCGCAAGAGACTGTGACTCTTGATTCATCTTGCTTTCATTTCTGTCTCTTTCTCTTCTATACTTTGTATAAAATGATCAAAATTTACAACGTCATTCTTACTGACATCAACACAAAAAAAAGTAACATAATCGCAAAAATCCTATCCTAACATTTAACTTTCATTAAATAAAATTAAGACATTTTTTCGTTACATTTTTCGTTACATTTTTCGTTACATATTTCGTTACATAAAATTGTGACATTTTTTAAATAACAATAACAAAAATCCTATGAAATATAACAAACGTCACATAAAATTGGGACATTTTGAGTTACATAAAATTGGGACATTTAGCGCTACACAAAATTGGGACATTTAGCATTACATAAAACTGGGACATTTTTTCGAATGGGGGGTAGCCTAAGAATTACGTTGTAATTAATATATATATATGTATAAATATATAGTTGCGATCTCGAATCCGGAATTCGGAACATATATTATTCGGCCGACATAATTATCACGTGCTTTTTGAGCTATATATTTTCTTTAATTTGAATTTATAGCAACGGAATCAAAAAAACGTAAATTCATGAAAATAAAGCTAAAAAAACTGACTATCGAGTATGAACCTGCGCATATTGTATTTCACGATGTTACCTGCTCTACACTATTACATGTAATACAAGAAATTATTTCAGTAAAACAAGTAAAAAATAAACATTTATTTATATACGTATACATATAAAACTTGGCCATTTTGCCCCCGTAAGGGGCTGTGCCTCTTGACCTCACTTGCTTATATTTCTATCTCTTTCTCTTCTGTACTTTGTATAAAATGATCAAAATGTACAACGTAATTCTAAATCGGTCCATATGAATATAATAACATAACCACAGAAATCCTATAAAACATAACAAACGTTACATAAAATTGAGACATTTTTCCTAATGGGGGGGGGGGGGGGGGTAGCCTAAGAATTACGTTGTAATTAATAGAGAAAAATATTATCCAAGGCAAAATCCTGGGAAAGCGACCTGGAGGAAGATTCTCAATTCGTTGGTTGGATAGAGTGAAGGCATTAACTGGGCTCAATGTGCCGGATGCATTTTACCTGGCAGAAGACAGTAGATGGAAAAAAATCATCGAAGTCATATGATGTCACTACGTCCTTGCGAAGGACAATGGATCTGATTGATTAATTGGTATTCACTTCGGACGTACAAGAAATTAATTTACTGACAACGCGCACGAACTGACACGGTGATAGATTTTTCGTGCCGAGTTGTGTATAACGACGTCGCAGCTTTCCACCAAGCGCAGACAGACTAACGGACGACGATCAATGTAATCTCTTTTCAGTCTCTACCAATATATCGTAAAATTTACCCAGCTCGTTGTGTGTGCTCTAGCTACTGTCCAACCCCGAGCACCGTTAGTGTAGCTATTTACTCATAGATAAGTATTTCAATAGTAATAATTAATTTACGTTAAATTTTAAACTTACCGTTATATAACGGTGTAATAATGTGAAATTTCCATCTCATCTGCTGGCAAGTAGAACAGAAATTCTTAATGATTTATTTTACACTAAACTACTCTCTGTTCCAGCGATTTTCTCTATACAATTACGTTACCTTAAAATTCCCGTATAACTGTATCATTAGAAATTCGACTATAATTGAGGAGATAATAAGGAGAATAGCTTAACCAGGTCTGTCGTTACTATATTTCTATTAAATGTATTTTGATAATTACTTTAATCTGAATAAACACACACAACTAATAGATAATTTACTAAGAAAATTCAGATTTTACGTTAATTTTTTAAATTTTGAAATAGATCTCTTCTTATCGTAATGAAATACCCTATAAAATAATCACAGCAATATACATATATACATATATATATATATATATATATATATATATATATATATATATATATATATATGTATAGATAGATACAATACATATGTATGGATTGGTATTTATTTTTTTGATAGATATTTGTTTTTTTGGATTATTATGATGAAGTTCTTTTAATGATGTATTAGGAAAATTGTAGGACTGGATTGAATACATTTTGACCATAAAAAATACGATGAAAAGTCAGAGAAATATGACTGTTCTAAGAACATTGCTGAAAATCAGTTTTTTGCATAAAGCAATTATGAGTTAAGACGATATGACGCCAATATGACCAGTCATAACAACTTTTTCCCTTTTCTGTTAAACATAGGATTTCCGAGAATAAATCTGCATCGTTTATAGATTGATTTAGGGTGAGCGATAATACCGAGATTCTGGAATAGGAAGTTTAAGAAAAAACCATTTCTTTTTCGATGCGTAAGTTTCTTTAGAAAAAAACCTGTATGGCGCCATATGAAAGCAATTTCGAATCGTCCATGTTAGTTTAAAATACCGTAAATTCCGGTCTAGTGGAGGTCAAATATGAATTAAGTTATTCGATAGATACGAGTAAATCGGAACATAGTAAGAATTTGGTGCTGATGGAGACTGCAAATTATCAGCAAAAACGTTATTGGTGAACTGAATGATCCCATCCTTTATGATCATATCGCAACGCCACATAAGTCATTATATTTGGATGCCTCAGTATAGCATTTTTTACGACTTTAAGTGTCCCAGGCAAGAATAATTTTCTTTGAATATTATGATTTGCAGTGAGTAGGTGAGTCTTCAGCGCCTTAAAACTGGAAAAATCGGCTAAGGGAGTAAACCGTAAGAGAAAATTCAATAGAGTGCTGCACTTTTAAAGAAAGTCATTTATGTTCGTAATGTTCATTAAAATCGCGGTCGCACTTGGCTGTTTTGAACACTGAAGGATGATATTTATCTATTAAAAGCTTCCTCGCAAAATTAGCACACCGGTTAATTGCACAATTTGCATTATCAATGCCGAGCGGCTTCTGTGAAGTGCCACCATCGTAATTTGAAAAAGGATTACTCCTTTTTTGCTGCTTCGGGTGACCCGAACTTTTCTAAAATAACCCTCGCTGAAATTCGCCCGGATGCCTTTTGGTTTATTTATTTTGATTTTCCTTTTTTTTAAATAGCCACTTCAAAACCCTTTAAAGGCGTCGACATCCTCACGAAACTTTATGAAATTCTTTTCTTTTAGCGCGCGTCTCTGTTTTCAACAAAACACGAGCTCAGAATTAGCATAGGTGATCACGTGTTTGTAATTCATTTCAAAGTTTTTAAATGATTTTCGCCTAAATACCGCTTAGCGCCGCTGCCTTTTCAACTGTTCGCGGAATAAAAATAATAAAATCGTTTTTATGGAAAACAAATTAAAAATTTATTTTCTCTTTCCGCAAATTCCTCTCTCTTTTTCGTCGGCTTGATACTTACCCTTGATCCGATCACACTGTCGATACGTCAGCGAAAGCCTCTCGCTTGCATAAGTGACAGCTTTCGTCTGTGCCTTTATTTAATAAAGCGAGCCGTGCAAAGTATTTTACTACGCTGCGCGCTTTTATTGTCGGATACAGTTTATACGAACATTCGCTGACAAATCCCCCTCCGTCGAGGAAAAAAACGGTATTTGATCGGACGAGGAGAAAGATTCTCGGCCTGTCATAAAAAGTGTTTCTTTAGGGGGGAAAGAACAGCGTCTTGATTTTTAATCTTCGAATTGATTAGGAAAAAATGTTGAATTTTTTATTTTCCCTCTCTTTCGGATTCTCGTTTTACTAGGTAACCGGAATTTTTTGTTCGCTCGTCAGAAGTTTTTGCTTTTTTCCGACGTGTTCTTGAGTATTCTGATAAAGACAACTTTCTGTACGAGAAAATGAAGTAAAATACTGATTACCTATTATTTGACGCACCTGCGCGCTCTTATTTCTATATACGATATATTGTACTGTTACATTTTTGTTGTTCGACGAACCATCTATTTTTATCTTTACGACAATTTTTCATGATTTCTTTGTTTATCTTTTTATACTCGTTACTACTATTTCTGTTTTCGATTTTTCTTCTTTTATCGATCGGTAACATTGTTTCATTTGTCATCTACGAGTAGCTCTTCTTCCTTATTACGGCGATTCCTTTATCCTCACTGAGTGTTTTCTCTGCTGTAATTATCATCGCGTTTTTTCCCCCAAATTCCCTGCAATTGTTTTATACTTCAACGGACTTGTGTTCAGCTTCCTCTTTTCCATTTTCCCGGCATGTGTACATTTTTTAACCCGAATACAATATAGCAACTGATGATCCGCGTTACAATCTGTTGACGTTAGTGTACGATAATTCAAGATCATGTTTTTCTATCCCGTATTCACCATGATATACGTCTATTTGGTTTGGTACCCGGTCTACTGAGCTTCGCCATATGTAAAATTTCCTTATCTAATGTTGGAACCAATATTTTGTATACTCAGCCTGAAAGGTCCCACGGCACTGCTATTTCTGACAGTTTTGCCCACTTTCGCGTTAAAATCTCCCATTACAAACAAAATCTTCCGTTTTCCTGACTTCTTGATTGCTTTTTCTTTGTCTTCATAAATTTTCTCCACTTCTTTATCTGCACTTTCACTTGTTGCTGCACATACTTGTATTTTCGATGGTGCTTTGGGATCTACGTTTACACGTATCGATGGTCAGAATTTCATCTATTCTTCTGCTGCAGCTTGTTCTTATCGATATTCCGACTAGCTATAGTTTCGTTTCTCCCCCTGGATGCCAGCACATTACGACAGGCGAGTGACTACTTATTAGAGAATGCGGCCAACAACTTGTATTCGCACAGGGCGTTACATATAATATACTATGAATATAGGGGTAACTCTTGCTACGAAAGTTTTTATTTTTAAATAATTGTATTTCTGGTTCATTACCGGTCTATTTATGTTATTTTTAAAATATTGAAATAGTGTATGTGTTTGTGTGGGGCTCGGGGGGTCCTGCGCCTTTATAGAGTATTTGAAAAATCAGAAATATAAATTAATACTTTTTGCAAAAGATTCTATAAACATTTTTTTATGAAATAATTATTTTTAAGAAATTAATCGTTTTAAAAATGGTTTATGGAAAATAAAAGTGATAATGGTACAAATCATCATCATTATTATCTCGTCAACCATTCGATTGGTGGACAACCTATTCGGACACTTTTTTAGCTGTATCAATATAGGTTGTGTACCAGACAATCTACATGCAATACGAATATGTACACAGGCAAGACTGCATTCGGAACTGATTAGTAATCGTTTGATCTGTCGATATATAAGTGCAGTCTCGCGTATGTCTGCTGTTGTACGTGGTGGTTCGCCATTGCCTTTCACGTGATTATTAGCGAATATTTTTAATTTAATTCTTTGTAATAAGTTCTGTCGTCGCCCGGGATCGAAACCACCGTAACGAAAGTCAAAATGGTGCAAATATGATTTGTAAATTTTTTCGGAACTGAGGTTTCGAGGTTTAACCGGAAGACTATTTTAAATGTGTGCAGTAAGCAGCCAGTAAGAATATTGTTAATGAATACGGAATTATGAATAAAAATGCTTAAGATATTGTTTCGCAACAACCAGGTTTACTGACTTGACGATTCATTAATATTTCATCATTACTTAGCCTACATATTAAATATTGCCTTCCTCGATTAATTATTATTTTAAAGATTAAATGAGTATTACAAAGTTGAAGAGAATTATCTATATAGCCTTATTACAGTGTAAAATGTAATTATTTCAACACTCGAAATAATATTTTAGTACAATTTTATAAGGTATGCAGGTAGTAATGAACAAATACTTTTGATGCGTAGTTTTAAAGTAACTACGACGTCTAAATAAATGTTCGATAAAAAATATATTTTATTAGAATATTTTAGAAATTTAAATTACAGAGAAATTATTAAAGAAGATCCGATAGAAAGGGTTTTTTTGTAACTTTTAATATGAAAAATATTAATTACATTCAAAACCTAAATACTACTGCGGTTCGCTATTTTAGGTGGTATTTAAGGTTCCTTATAATTATTACATCAGTAATATGCTTGAAAGAAAGAGAAATTGAATGAACGAAATAAATATCAAATGAAAATCTCGAGTTCACTTGAAAAGCGGAAAAACGAGAGATTTAAGCAAGCATTAATATGCGGGCTGAGTCACGAACGTAATAAGGAAAATAACGAAAAATCAGAGAAATTTGTGTAGCGAATGACAGCGAGACCTGCTCTTTACAAAAATCAACAGAATCTTCAGTTAAACGGAACTCTCGATAATCGGAGAAGCCCCAGGAATTTTCCGCTGAACGTGAGCAATTTTTATTATGACGGAACCGTGATCATCATGTCTTTTGCCGGAGAGGTGGAAAATTTTTCATAAATTTAATTATTAAAAGACAAAAAAAAAAAAAAACGAAAAAAAACGAAAAAAAACGAAAAAAAACGAAAAAACAAGATTTATTTACTTTTAAAGCTGAAAAAAGCGGACCGGTAAGTAGATGGATTGTAAAGTAAGCAAATGTTACGAGAAAAATGTTAAACAAGGAATAAAAAACGAATGATTGTAGTGACGAAGGCAAAGGGACTTTCGTAAATGATAGTCGTTGACTCTAATAAGTATTTCGGCAAAAAAAGTTATAATGTCGCTAGTCTTATTATCATCGTCTACCGAGACAGTCCTTAGAAATAGATAAATCGAAACGGAACAGTTTTATTAGTTTTGTTAGTTTTAAGGCGGGGTTAGTATTGCGCTTTAACTAACGTTACGGGGATGATTAGCAGGAGGTTTATCTCCCCCGTCAGACTAGTCCGGCATTACTTATTTCGAATGGATATAGGCGTTCTCATTTTATGTACTTCGTGAAAAGGACCTCGAAGCAAGAGAAGAGAAAAAGCACGATTACGGCGGATCTGAAGAGGGTGGGGTTAAAAAAAAAATTGCAAATGTCCCCTAATAGATATAATACATAAGAAATGCATTATTGTATACAAAATGACAATAGTTTTTGCTGTAAACGAACTATCGAAATGGAATCTAGAATACCGATGATACGGAACAGTGGATGAGATAGCGTAGCCCCGGATTCCGATTTCGGGTATTCTTCTAGCAGTGGGGAATAAAGTAGTTAATGCTTTCCTTTATTTTTCGAATTTTATAGGTGTTAATTGAAATTTTTTTATATTCTCGGCACTTTTATCGAGTAATGTCCAGAAATTGAAAAATAAGTCCCATGGATATTCTCGATAAGGTGTCATGGATTACGGAATTAAGCTTTTTATAATGTAATAAACTTGATGGACCTGATGAGAACACCGCGGCCTGTTTCTTTCTCTCGGTCGCCGTTACTTTCTCAGAAAGTAAATAAGTAAATAAAGAAGAACACGTTTGTTCGGAAGTACGGGACAAAGCGAATGTTTTACCGTGACACAAGCAGCCATCAGGATTCTTTTGCTCGTTCATTTGATGACAGCGAAGAAAAAGGCCGTTCCTTGGAATCGTACGTGCTACAACGGTTTTTGACACTGGACATATGAAATCAACCATAGCGAGGCTAGGAAGAAAGAACTAATGGACTTGCGAATAGCGAACGAAAACGGCAAAATACACGAAGAGTGAGATCAGCGAAGCGGCCGAAAAAGAGACAAAGAGGAACCAATTTACGAAGCTGAAGAGCAAAAAGGGCGAATATTGCTAACGGAAAGATAATATATTTCGGATAGAGAAAAGATAACGTGTAGTGTGAACATCAAACATTAAAAGGACACAAGCGAATGAATAGCCAATACCCGATTCGTTCGGACAGCGCGGAAGAAGAATTTTAAAAAGTAACGAAATGTCTCCCAAACAGAGCAAAATGCTTTTCGCGGTAGATGACATCTCTGCTGAAATACGAAACATTTAGACAGGACAACGGATAATGTACTAAGTGAAATGTACGAGTGCGGTTAGTGCATTACCCTGATAGGTCAGAGTCAAGCATGATGCTTCACGTGAGCTCAGAATAATTACGTATATTTAAAGATAAGCCCATATTTATGCGTGATGAATTTAAAAGCTTTTTTTCTATTTTCAAGATGAAATTCATTTACATTCCCCCGTATGAACGTGCATATTTATGAGCGCTAAGAATTCATTATCACTTTTTTCCGAAGCTTTTCCAAATGCTTTCGTCGCCACTAAATTTAGTTATTGGTTTGAATTCAACGAAAACATATGTATATAACCGATACCGCGCAATGTGATAAGAATTTTAAAAATTAAATTAAAAACAGAATTAAAAACGAAATAAAAAATAAAAAACGTACGTACGCAACGAATATATTACGTACAGTCTGAAAGTTCAAACAACATTATCGCCAAATAAGAAGAAACAGGCCGAAAATACGGCCGAGCAAATTCAGCGAATAATATTAGAACCAAATGTTCACCTACGTCGCATTTTTTACATATACACTTCGCCCAGCGGACTTACAGCATCAGATTAATATTAATGGTATCCAAATACCACAGTCTAGATTAGCAAAGTATCTTCGATTGAATCTCTATTCGCGTGCAACTTTGGATACCCTTTCCCAACAAACCCCATTGAACTATGTAACTACTTTAATCCAAAGCTGATATCACATTCTCTCGCCAAATTACTTTTCCGCGGGTGCCAGGTCACACTGAACTCATCGGTAATTTGTTATCTGACACTGCTGCTAAGTCAGCCCTGTTGTGCCGCATGCCTTCCCCCCTTCCCTCTTCCGAAATAATAAAGTCCATAAAAATTGTTGTGCAATCCCGATGGAAGCAAAATTGACGCTCCAGACAAGTTTGCTTTCTGAGGAAGATAAAACACGGTATTGAGCCCTGATTCCCTCTTCCCGACCTTCCTAAAACCTATTTTGTGGCTGTGACAAGGCTCCGCATCGAACATATTTCTCTGACGCACGATGATCATTTTTTACTCGATTGCGAGCCTCTTTTTGAATGTTCTTTTTATGCTCTAATCTTCGCATAGTATCTCTGAAGTCATCTCTGGCTACACTCGTCCTTGAATATCGCAAACACTATTCAGTTTCTTTATACAACTGGTTTATTTCGAGTCATTTAGCGTTCCACCGTGATAATAGCCCCGGCAGCTGCACACGGCACTCAAAAAAAAAAAAAAAAGTCTTGCTATTTAACGTGAAGCTGTTACCATTTTTGATGATTTATTTTTATTTTCCATTTCATTGTCCAATCCTGAATTTTTTTTCGGATGTTCTTGAACTAGTGCCGATATGCAAGCCGGATTTTCATGCGTTCCCACTGTACATGCGTCATCTGCAAAAGTTGCTATTACTGTTGTTTATGTATATCAAGTACAGTAACAGTTATAGTATACTGCCTTGCGGGATGGAGGGGCTGACGGGGCGAATTTTCACATACGTATTCGCCGAATATTTTTGCTCAGATCGGATTATCCTTTTTAGTTAAATGATAACTATTTCAGAAATTTCACAAATTTGATCGGTAAATATCATAAATTAGGCGACTTCATAGAGAAGGGGTGTGCAGACGTCCACATGCTTGTAAACAGAAACGCAGGTTTTGAAATTTTTGTAACGAAAAGCAACTATTATTGGCGAAATGCTTTTCGCCGTGTGGCCTGAGAAATCGCTATTTTACCACGTGAGGAAATAAAACGGCAATGTGTCGGTGTTGAGTAATAGTTGAATTCTGATTTCATGATTATCTCATCTTTGACATTTTGTTCGTCAGACGTTGTTAGCACCTCTCCAACGTTAATGGGTCACTAGGAAGGCATTAGGAGGAAGCATACGTAACAGTGTAAACAGCCAATCTGATCGAGCGTTTAAGAGGGGGGGGAAAGTTAATTTCGGTAAAAAAAGGCTCATTTTCAATAATTTTTCTTTATGCTCCAGTGAATGCAAATATATTTTATTAAGTGTAATACAATAAAGTAACATTTGAACAATATTTTCTGAAATTTTAAATAAGAAATATTAAAAAATAAGCCGTTAGCAGCAAATCTTCGAAGAAGCCTCAAAAAAAAGTTGTTTTGCGATGGACACTATATCTCACCACTGGTTATCTGAAATCAAAAAAATCCAAATGTTACTGATAGTTAATCATTTTCTTGAGGTAACGCTGGGAGGATTTTTTTTGATTTTTTAATTTTTGTTAACACTTGGAAGTCAAAATCTAAGGCAGCTTTTTGCTCTTGTCAACGTAGAATTCTGCCTTCTTTACTTTCAAGTGCAGCTTGTTGCTCCACTCTGTTTATGCTCGTTCAATCTACCATGCCTGTCCATTCATGAGAACTTGACCCTGTACTGATGTTTATCTCTTGCATAAATGAGAGCAAAGCAAAATAGTCCTCATTCAACATACATGAAGCCACATGAACTGTGATTTCAACAACAGTTGAGGTACCACTCAGTGATTTTGGGGTAATTTTCCAAATAAGTTGATTCAAACTCTCACTGTTGTTTTGAGTGAATCCTCCAAGATATCGCTGCAGAAGTGTCCCCTTACTCAAGTCTTCATATATCGGTTTAATTTCTTCAGAAACGTCACTTGGAAGTGTAGTGTAACTGTGTTTGAATTACTTCAGGGCATTTTCAGCTGCAGCTTTCTGCCATTCATACCACGAGTCTTGGCCGCTCGGGCATTTGTCGCGGTTTCTCGCCCATCGAACAATAATGGTAGTAAGTAGCCCAAATGGCACAAAAGTATTCAGTTTTTTTTTGTTTTTTTTTTGACGATGTACCTTTTGCTTCGGCATCGTCTGTCTTTCGTTTCTGTGGAGGTGTATTACTTTTTTTGATTGATCTAATCTGGAACTGGTACTCTTGCGATCTTCTCTGCTAATTTTCTTCGGCATTTTACTAATAATAAATACACAATCACAGCGAAACTAGAAAATACGAAGTTCAAAAGAGCACGAAACAGCTTCCAGGTAGCCGCGTTACGTAGCTGCCCAGTAGGTGTTCAAACCCGGAGCGGAGCACCGCTCACTCGAAACTCTATAGGTCCGTTAGTTTTGTTGCGATCGATTTCAAATTTTTACACAATAATCTTGAAACGTTGTACATGCATATAAGCAAATAAAAAAAAAAAAATGCAAAAAAAAAGTCTAAAAACTTTACCCCCCCCCCCTTAACTAACCAAGTACTTCTTCATTTTGATTAAGTCACACACACCGTATTTTCTTTTTTCTTTTTCATTCGCGTAATAAGATTTTCTACATGCGGCTAGACTCGATCTTGTTTACGCAACACAATCAGTCACTATTACCGCGCCATCAGGTGACGATAAAGAGCACACTCCACATTTGATTAGTATAAGTTTTAAAGCCGGTTCTACGGAGCGGCCCGGCGTAACAACAGATGGCAAAATGTTACGTTAATTGCACACGGTTGACTGTGGAATTTATACAGCCGTTTGTAATTTGTTCGGCATACAACGAGAATTATCTCGATTTTCAAAGTCTTATTTTCCTACATATTTCTTGTTCGATGTCGTCTTTTCTTCGAGTATACCATAATTTAACGCAAAACAATATATAAAATAACGCCTAAAACTATTTAAAATTGTACGGCCAAGTTCAAATTTCTAAGTAGTAGATTTCCGGTTAGGTCTTTTAGTGAATTTTACATGAAACAGTTTAAAATGGTTGATATAGTTTTAAATAGATTTGTTAATCATCTTCATCTAAAGCTGGATATCAGTGGGGGGAAAAGAAGAAAAATAATAGTGGCTTTGTACCGTAGTATACACGGTTGTATGTTAATTACCACATTTTAGGACGCTAACCGAAAGATGAGTAAAAAACTGAACTAGAATTTTAGCCTTTTTTCCTCGAAGCTAGATCCGTCATCAGGAACAATAGTGACGCGCTAAAGCGGGTTTTATAATTGAAGAACCGCAAGTCCAAAAAAGAGACTGAATCTTATCGAAGTTTTCCCCTATTATGCACGTAGAAACCAATTGAATTCCTTTTTTATCTGGTCCATTAATAACGAGCTGCCAGTGGTGTCGTTCAAATTTCTGACGACTTAACGCATCTACCAATTCGGTTGATATCCAATGCGAAATGAACTATATTACTTTTTATTTTTCTTATTCCGCGCCCCTTATTTTTTAATCCAACTTTCCATCGTGGCCTGCAATGAAATTTGTTACGCTCTTTCTGTTTGTCAGTCAAAGCATTTCCAACTATGCCAGTCAGTGCCAGAATCACTTAGACATCATCCCGCTTATAGCTGTATTTTTAATAATATTATTACAACCACTACGTCCGCACACCGATGATGCTACAAGATGGACGTTGCTGGAAAAAACTAAACCGAAAACCTCTTTGTAATACCGCCACGCCTTCCCGATGGTAAAATTCTGAAGGATGACGACGTTCTTTTTTATATGCAAACTAACTGCATTTCATTTAAATATTCAACAAGAACAAAAAACAGGACGGTGAAAAAAAGGAAGCGTTAAAAACCGTTTGTGTTTCGTGGAATTTTAAATTTTCCGAGAACGGTGTCGAATTATGATTTTCCAGTAGAAGAAGTGAGCGGAAAAAGCAGCAACGGCAAAAATATAGATGGCCGTGAAGAATTTACGGGAAAAAAATGCAATTACAGTTAGTAAAAGTGTAGAAATTAATTCTGCCGTGAATATTAAAGAGATGTTACGAACTGCGTTTTCAATTATGTTTCGGAAAATTTTTTAAATATTTTAAACGGCGCGAAGCCCGGCTTATTATTATCGTTGTCTCGGAAAGTTCTTGTCTTTATCATCTTTTCATTATGCCAACATACACCTATGTACACCAACTAGAAAATCAAATTTTGCTTTCGAAGCTGCGGAACAGAGCACTGAGTTCTCGAAATAGACGAAATCCGAAAACTTATCGATGCAAATAGATAACGAAAACCGCTAAAGTTTAATATATCTTTAAATTATAGTAATTGCAACAAGATAAAAATATAATGAATTCAAATGCACTAGCTAAAAACCTTTTTATCATCCGGGCATAGATAATTAGCTAAAAATTAATAAAATCACGCAAAGTATGTGATCAGAACAAACTCTAAAAACACACTGAAGTCAATATGGAAATACGCTGTATTTGTATCAGGGCTGGATTAAGAGAAAAAAATACCCCGGGGCCAAATAATTGCTGGACGCCCCCTTAACCGCCAATCCAAATAATTGAAGTACATGTTTTTTATTTTATTTATTCAGTAAATTAACAAAATCGATCCTTAATAATTAATTCTGAAGTAGAGGCACGCGTCGAGATTTTTTAATAGCGTCAATTAGATCATCAAAATTTAATTCACGAAGAAGTATGTCGCATTCGGAACTCAACATCACCACGAAAATCAGAATGATATACATCGTTTCACCGTCTGAGCGCGCGTACTTTTCATACTTGTAATTTTCAATTTTTGAGCGATTAGCGGGTAGCCACTTTTCAGTGAAGGTCCCCTTTTGGTGACGGGCCTGGGGTCACTGGCTTCCCTCCCGCCCGCACCCCTAAATCTGGACCTGATTTGTGTAGTTCAAGTTAACATTCTGAAGACGTTATCTAAAGACATGTCAAACAATACAGGCAGGAAGTTGTTTACTAAAAGCGGGGAAATGTTTACAATATTACGTTGTTTACAAGATAAATAACGAACTTTAACGAATATTATGTCAAAAAATGATAGAAAATACACAGAAAACAGGATACAAAAAATATGAGACAATTTAAAAATTACAAAAAAAAAAAAAAACAATAATCAATTTTCTTTTTTTTTAATTTTAAATTTTTATACAGAAAATAGAGTGATTATTATTTAGGGTATGGTCATTTAATATATTAAATTAATATATTTAACAAACGGGATGTTAAATAATTCTATATATTAGTATCTGTACTAGCCTTCAGTTAAATTCAGCTAAAGAAAGTCGATCGTGATATTAATAAAAACGTGCGACCGAAATAAACCGAAAATATTGCGGATATGTAAGATGTGAAAATGTTGCATTTCGGAAAAGCCCCTACTTCATGGAACATTCCCTCGTTTTAACATTACTGCGCGTCGTACGGGCCAAATTGAATAGTTTAAGAGTATTAAAATTGTATAAAAATTGCAAACAGCACGAATTAAAATCGACGTTTTTACTAAGAAAAAAAATAAAATATGAGACAAAGTTAATTTTGCGAATTTTAATGTTGCATTTGTAAAAAAAATTGTGTATATATGTAAATAAAAGATTCCCGTCGAACATATTAAGTAAAACACTATCCATTTCTGTATTACATATGAAAAACAAACTGAACTAACAGTACACACGAAATGTAATTATCTAACGTTAATATTTGTAAAAAAAAACAACACCAGCATGCTTTTTTCGTAGTACAGACTACATTTTCATGGTGTAACATAAACAATTTAAATGTAAATAAATAATGACAATATGCGTATAAAATACAAGTACCGATAAATGATATTTCAAAAACTTTTTAATGCAAACGTTCTTAAAACATATATATTATATTTATTTATTTATTATTAATGTTATTAAAATTTTATTTCGAATAAAGGATTATTAGTTTGTATACCTACTGTTATTAATTAAAATATCTTTATGTTTATTTATAAATGACAATTCAGCATTCATGTTCCAAGTTTTCTCGCATATGTATGTTGAAACATAGTGTTCGTTATTATTAGCCGATTTTCAGTAGTATCCGTTTTCCTCTTCACATTACCCACACCTAGACTATACTTTCCGATCATTCCTTTTATACGCGTAGTTGTGCCATTACCGTTTTCAATATTCGCATTCGTATTTCCCATTACAATGAACATTTCTTAACTTTGAATTTCATCTATTTCTTCCTGCAATTTATTATAAAAAAAAAAATTTTCTATTTCTTCATTTAATGTTGCGCTAGATGATGCGTATGTCTGAATCTGAATAAAATCTGATCCTGATTATTCTATTACTTTTGGTCTTGTATCCAGCCACTAGACGATTTAAGTTTTTATTTATGATTATTGCTATTCAATTTATGTTACATTCTTCATTACGAGGACTAGTTGAGTTATTTAAATCATATATTACTGACAGAGAGCAATTTGTTAATTTCATGGGTAGCGCCAATTGTGTGTGTTTTCATGTATCTCTGGGGTTCCTCAAGGTTCCAATTTAGGTCCTCTACTCTTTTTGCTGTTTATAAATGACGCGGTGAAAGTCAAACAGTCATTTATGCGGACGATATAAAACATTATTTTAACATTTCAAAATTGGATGATTGTTTAAGTTTGCAGCATGATTTAAGATCTATGCTTCGTTGGATCTATGATAATAGAATCAGTTTTAATATTAATAAATGTAATGTTATTTCATTTACAAAAAGAAACACTCCTATATTACATGATTATTTTATGAATGATACAATTTTGAAGAAAATTAGTAGTGTAAAAGATTTAGGTATATTACTAAGTTGAAGTTTAATGACCATATTCGGACATATAACTTTAAAAGCGAGTAGTCGTATATTATCATTTATTATTCGTCGCTGTTCACTTTTTCAGAATTTAAATACATCTCATTGGTTGTTTGTTACTTGCATGTACGGTCATAATTAGCATTTTCAAAGATTGTTTGGAATCATTCTAGTAAGAATCACATACTTTTGTACTTGAAAGGGTTCAAAAGCGTTTTTTAAGGTGGCTGCACCTTAAGTTTCATTATAATGATATGTTTCCATTCAATTATAAACGACAGTTGAAACGTTAGAAAATAGAAGGAAAATATCTGCTCTTTTATTTATACGTAATTTATATTGACTGGTACTTATAAATGATGTTAATTTACTTTCAAAAGTTGGTTTCCGAGTTCCCAGATTAACGGCCAGAAAAATGCAATTATTGCATGTACCATTTGCAAGAACAAAGCTACATACGAATTCTCCCCTTAAAAATAACAAATTATTACTTAATGAACGAATCGGAGGCTGACATATTTTTTACTAACATGAATTAAGCAGATGGATGAATTATTTTACTGCGCGACGGATAGATTAAAAGAGTGCGCAGTCTACCCTCTTCCATATATTAGTGATATATACGAACAATTTTAATACATAAATTATATTAATTCGCTTCTGTTATATAGGATATGCGTCTGTATGTGCCATGGATGTATACGTGTTATGTGTGGTTGGTGTGCGTATGTGTGTGCTTATATATGAACGTGGGTGTAACTTCATTGCAATGAGTACTTACTGAGAAGATATTTTATGTACGTAAGGAATAAATTTATTTTTGTATTGTTTGTTTGTTGAAAATATATTAATTCGTTACATGGCATATGTGTTTTCTTATGTGTTACATGGTGAGTGTATGCATATGTGTATTATAATTAGTGTGTGTGTGTGTGTGTGTGTGTGCGCATTAAAGTGTGTTTTGCTTATAACTTACGTATTGTTATGTATTTATTATATATACATGTATATAGATCTAATGTATACACTATAATTGACTTTATTCTGTTGTGTATACCCCTATTAAGTAAATAAATAAATAAATATACTGTTACCGGTTGTGAATTGACCTGATTGTGTTGTTTGAGATTTCACGTAAACCGCCCAGCTGGGCACTATGTCGTTTTAGCTGCAGTTCTATATAATATTAAGTTTACCCACTACAAGAAGCAGACCTCCAGCATTCCGGATACCGATAGTTTGATTAAATGCTTTTCCAGTCTCATATTTTTCGTATAGCAGCTAGGGTTTGTACTTATTTACATAGTCAGTCGATCATTTTACATTTCGACCACCGCGGTTATCGACGCCGGTTGCTAATTGTATGGCACACGGCCTATATTTTCAGACTTCGTATTCATTTTCTTAGAAAGTGTACTGTACTCGTTGCGGATTTTTTGTGAGGGATCGACCTGCTTTAATAGCGCCGAATACTCGTCTACTCGCTCTAGACTGATATTAACCAATTCGATTGGGACGCATAGTCATGGATAAGTTGCTGGTAGTCTGCTAGTGTAGTACAGTAAAAATACATAACGGTATATTTATATATTAGTGCAAACAACTGTGACAAGTAAACCTTCCTCTGTTATTAGTTATGTTATCAATCCTTTGCGCGTCATCTTAATTATTTAATTTATATTAGAAAAAAAAAACCGGTAATGAACACAAATATATTAAATAATATTAAAATATTATATCACCGACATGTTTCGGGGCAATTACTCCATGTTTCCTATCATATTTTTTTTTTTTTTTTTTTTTTTTTTTTTTTGAGCATGTCAGCTAAGGACGTTACTCAATTCAACGGTATGATAGTATTAATAATTATAAAGGAAAAATATTAGAAATGGAACATACGAAAGAAGCTAACAAAGGAATAACCAAGGGAGACGGAAAAGAAAGGATGCTGTGAGCGCTGTAGGGCGTAGGGAGGCCAAGACGCAAAAGACCGTATCATCTGAACACTGTTAGCTGCAATTTAACTTTTCTGATCAGCGCCAACTCCGCCAAACAATGAGCCTACACAACGAAAACACACGGAAATGTTTCAGAATATGAAAATGTTTTTTTCTTTTTATATTTTTGTTTTGATTGTTTAATTTATTAAAATTATTTATGAAATATAAAACACTAGGTATAATCGTTTAAATAGGTAAGTCAATGTACGTGTCTGCAGATCTCCTTTACTTTTGAAGATGGATTAAACAGAGTACATTTTAAATATTGGTCTATTGTTGAGTATAGTGACAAATTTCAATCAATCAACAATCCTGTATATCTGTTTTTTTAATAGGATTATTGTCATTACTAATCTAGTAGACGGATATGGCTAACTACTTTTCCTTTGTTTGTGCTTTATAGATAGGTAGTTCTCGAGATAATTTTGCAACATATGCAGCGCACTGATGTGATTATGTATTATCGTAATATATTTTTTTCAGTTTATCTGTTGAAAGAATTGAGATCGAAGCAGTTTTAGTTGTTTTGAACTGAACCGTGCACAATGGTTACAACTACCCGCTATGTGGTTTTCCTGCATTTTTATTCGACATCGTGCGCTCAGTCTTGAAATTATTGTACTAATGATGAACATATAGCAATTAGGCTATCACGGCAAAAGAATGATATATATATATATATATATATATATATATTCACCCTGTCAAGAAAGTATCGGGAATTGTTAAATAAAACGAACAATTTTTAATTTTCATCCAAATTTATTTTGACACCTTCAAAATAACATCCATTCGAAGCGATGCACATATGCCAACGCTTTTTCCACTCGGCAAAGCACTTCTGATAGGCGGTTTCCGGGATGGCCTTTAGCTCTCGCGTCGCATTCGTCTTGATGTCATCAATCGATTCGAAGCGCATTCCCCGTAGCGGAAATTTGAGTTTTGAGAATAGGAAGAAGTCGCAGGGTGCTAAATCTGGTGAATACGGCGGTTGTTCGATGATATTTACCGAGTGTTTGGCCAAAAACTCATTCACAATTATGGCTTTGTGAGACGGCGCATTATCGTGATGGAGAATCCAAGAATTGTCGACCCACAAATCGTTACGTTTACGACGGATAGCCTCTCTCAAACGTCTCAAAACACTTAAGTAAAACTCTTTGGTGACTGTCTGTCCGGCTGGCACATATTCATAGTGTACCACGCCTCGAATATCGAAGAAAACAATCAACATGATCTTCACTTTCGATCGGCTTTGGCGAGGTTTTTTCGGCTTTGGCGCGCCAATTGGCCGCCATTCGGACGATTGCTGGTTCGTAAGCGTGTCGTACTCGTACACCCATGTCTCGTCACCAGTAATTATCTTTTCCAAGAAGGTAGGATCCAAATTGGCTCGATCCAGCATGTCTGCAGCTACCTGTTCTCGGTACTTTTTTTGAAAGAAATTCAGGTCTTTCGGAACAAGCCGAGCCGCAACGCGTTGCATACCCAATTTTTCGTGCACAATCGTACGTACGCTCTCGTGTGACATGCCCAATCCATGAGCCATCTCTCTCAAGCTCACATGACAATTTTCAGCAACGATTTCCTTGATTTTATCGACGTTATCATCGGTCACACTCGTTGAAGGCCGTCCAGAGCGAGGCATGTCTTCGACCTTCTCCCGACCATCCTTGAACGCTCTGTACCACTCGTAAACCCGCGTTTTTGATAAAGCAGATTCACCAAAAGCCTTCTGTAACATTTTCAGTGTATCGGCACAAGAAATTTCGTTCGAAACACAGAATTTAACACAAGTACGTTGTTCAATATTTTCACTCATTGTAAAACTTCGACAAAACCTTCAAGGTCGACTGATTTTAACAGCTGCTGTAAACACACTGGTTGACAGATCGCGCTAAAAATAGGCATCATAATACAAAACAGTTGTACCAACCTGGAAAAAAAAAATTATCTGCCTAGCTATTACCCGGGAGATTTAAATTGACAATTCCCGATACTTTCTTGACAGGGTGTATATATATATATATGGGGGGGGGGGTACGTATGGTTAGTACTATACAACGGAGCACCTTCACTACTATACTTCTATGTTAACTACAGATGTGTATACATATACAACTCGGTCTTTTAAACCTTACTAAGGGGCAAGAAGACCATCCATACTAATTAATTTTATAGATGAGTTGTTTCAATTGACCATTCCTATCCTTTTTTTAAAACAGGAATAGTCAGTAATTACTTCATTGCAATATTATCAAAACTCTTTAACCCATTTTACATTAAAATTAAATTGTACATCGATAAAACATTAATTTAAAAAAAATAAAGAACAAGTGTTATTTCCGTAGCTGTTCTCTTACGTATAAGGTGAAATTATGTTCTCAAACCTGTTATGTTTACGTTTAATGATTTTTATTTCAATTCTTCTGACAATAGTGATGTAGTCAATCGAAATCGATTCTTTCTTTCGGGAACATTATAGAAGAATTAGCATTTGGGAATTTTCTCTCGGTAGGTGTGGGACCGATGGTATATTTTTAACGGATAGGTTAAAAAATTTTCCGGCATTACGGAACTGTTCTCTATTTATATTTTGAAACTGCTCGCTTGGGCAGTACACGTAGTAATTGCCGTACAATTTAGACATAGTTCACCATCGAGAAGGGTCAAATAAAGGACTATTGTTCGTTCGAGCGTATTTATTATAACGTTATTGGCAGAAAGACAGACACATCGTTGCGCTTCTAGGTAAATAGCAAAATTAATTCGCCTTTGTTCCGCGTCCATTGTCGCCCGATGTCTGCTCTTTAAAATAACAGTCGGCTCCTGCTTGCAACGTCGCAATAATAATTATCTATCGATTTATCATTGTCAAATAACAAGTAGTTATTTCGCTGCAATACTGCAGTTGGCTTAGTGCATGGCCGCTATTTTTCCTGCCGCATTCGGAAACGGCGCAAGTCCGCATATGTATGCATTTATTTCACAAATTGACAAATATAGCCAAATTCTATTTTAATTTCTGGCACAGAATTATTTATATACGTAGCCTATTATTCCAAACGCTCTTGACTTCTCGTACGCAGTCAACGTACGTGCTAGATACAATGAGGAAATCGAACAACCAAAATAACCCGTTACTTAATGCGCTAATTAAGTAACGCATTCGGAAGATTCGCGTAACGCGTGCACTCGGAATTAAGACTTTTTGTTTACTCTCAGAGGGAGATGAGGAGATCCTCGGAGCGAGATATTACTCATTAGTTATTCGATTCTGCCGTCCAAGCTTAGTACTGCATTTTTTTCAGTTATTCACTCACATAATCGCCAACTCAAATGAAAATGAATTCAGAAACTGCGATCTTAGTAGGCTTTGGTAAAACTTAGCACACAACGTTGTTGCTCCTTTTTTCTTGATTATATTTTTGATAAAAACTTGAATAATTTTATATGATTAGGCTTCTACATAATACCGAAACAAAACAAAAAAATGATCGTTGTCGAATATCTCGGATCATCGTCGATTTCATCGAGTGCAACTTTATGACGGAAAAAAATTTTTGACAAAATACTGCCATATACTACTTCCGTCTTCCTTCTGTCGATACGGACAACATGTATTACACTGTTTTAGAAATTCTTCTTTCGTTATTCGTTCTCCCAGGCAACCGTTAATGTCAATCTAAAGATTTCCCTGCAGTTTTTTTCTCCGCCATTCATATTTTAAATTTCTATTTTTTATTTTTTATTATTATTTTTTTTCTAGTTGTGTGTGAATTACGTTTGAGGGGGTCTTGTCAAGCTTTTAACTTGTTGACGGGGTTCTAGAAACGAACAGATGCCTCCCCACTCTTTATTTTGTTAAATATGATACAATTGTTGCTTATAATAAATTCGGAGACACGTTAATCAGCAATACTTATGAATAGTTTTGTTTAATAATTCTACATACTCTAAACATTTGCTTAAAATTACGAGAATATTTTAATATCATTATTATTATTATATAAAACATCACCTATTTTTTAATTTGGACATTCTTTTATAAATAAACTTTCTAGTATAGCTAATGTACAATTGTATAATTCACGTACTTAAATATACACAATATAGACACCTTTGTTACATAAATGTAATATACAGCCTCATACATATCCACATAATCTTCGAACATATCTGAAAAGTATTCATAAATAAACTATAATTCAATATAGAGCATAGAGATCTCCCGCAGACTTTCTCGTTTGCATTAATCCAGCTTAAAGAATATTTTTTACTTCTGAAACAATGTGGCGCGGTAAAATTTTAAAATCTGTTTATGAAGGAGCAAAGAGTTTTTTCGAAGCTATCCTCCTATCGAACTATTTTTCTTCCTTGCGCTATTACATAGAGAGCGCACGTAACAGCCTTTTTTAGCGGAACGGTTCAGAGGTATTTATTTTTATTCGGATCTGCATATTCTCCTTCAGTCTCTTTGCAGCGCCGGATTTCTCTTTTTTTCATAGATGTTTTTGCTATGCCAATTCTGGTACTTCTTTTAATTTCTACATTATTCTAGAAGTTGAAATATTTTCATCGCAGCGTAAATTGTGTTTCTCTATTTCGTGAGTTCCTACAATTTTAACCGTTTCTAGGCTAGAAAAACTACAGTGACATCTATTATATATGCGTTCTAGAAGTCGCGCATTAAGTCCTAAGTTTTAGTGATTTTAGCTTTGAAAGTGATCAGAAATTATCATACGAAATTAATGTTTATAATGGTATAGAATTTACTGCAGAACGGCTGATCAAACAAACGTTGTAGCACGATCACAACGACAGTACCGCACACACCAATTGTAAGGTGAATTTTTTCGGTTTTTCGTAATTAGCTGTTTAATATCACAACGCCGCTATGATTTTTTTCTTTGCAATCTTAATTTTTCCTGGATTTTTTAACATTATTTTAGCGCAGTATCGTTAAAGGTATGTTTTCGAAATTGCTTATTGCGATAGAATTGTACATTCAAAGTAATTAATAAAACCGAGAGGTCATTTTGAAAGGCTTCGGATTTGCAGCAGACACATGAAACCAGTAGAATCTCTCGCAGCAGGCACCTCCATCCTTGGAAAATATTAAAAACGGTACAGGGGCAACCAGCTAGAATAGAACGTAGTAAAATGGCAATGATCAGCGCCATCTTAGAGAAGGACAAATTCGGAGTTTTTGAAACAGCCAAAATAAGTCAGGACTTTGTTGAAAAAATCATCGAACTTTGGAAGAAGTCCGGAACAGCTGACCGCGATTACACTGTAATAAAAAACAGGTCGGTAAACCGGATGATGTAAAATAACTCGTCCCAACTTGTGACAGCAAAAAGTGGTAGAACCTGACCGCGGAAAGTTTATTCGCCAACAACTCGTGAGTACGTTTCGTCGAAATCGTTTATTGTTAAGAACAGATGGGATATTTTTCGGCAGAACATATTTCTGATCGGCGACTCAATCGAACAATTCACAATTTCCAAGTAGGACTAATTCATCGTTTCGGGAAAACCATTAGAAAATGTTGTTAGCAGCTTTGTGTATAGGATGCCGGGAGCTTTGCAGAAAAATGCTGTATATCGACTCTCATAGATGAAAGATTCAAGTTTTCCGAAAAATGTAACAGAAAACGGTAAAAAAAAATCCGATTTTAAATAGAGAATGGATATATACATATATAGTTCATTGGTATAAATTTTCGAAATATTCATAAAAAAAAAAAAAAAAAGAAAAAATATATAGTTCACTCTATATTTGTTTATGTATAGGAGGCGGCGTGCAATAGTGTACGACGGATAATTAAAACTCGAAAATGAACCGTTCGCGTTTATTTTTGATGTGAAAAAGAACGCTTCAGAAGTTCATTTTTAAAATCTGACCAATAAGATACTTCTATTATCGAAAAACAGTTTCTCATTTAAAGTTTTTAAATTAAAAATTAAAAAGGAAAAAGGAAAAAAACTTCCTAAATACGGAAAAAGCTCAGCGAATAGCGCAAATTATAACTTGAAAGAAGTTCTTTGAAAAGACGAAATCAGGTCTTTGTGTGCTGCTGCAGCGAAGATTTCAAAGTCTTACTGAACTTTTTAAATTAGTCGACTTTTTTTTACTCCCCCTCCCACACGACTGAAAACAGCTTCAAGTTTTATTGGCCGAAATTATTTCGCCCAGCAGTTTTGCAGAGTTTTCTTTTTTTTCCTTTCATTAACCCCTCAATGTTACACGTCCAACCGATCGCTTGGCGCATTCCCAATTGTACGGGGGGGGGGGTGTAAGAAAATAATTGTAGACGAGCTCTGCAAGTTACCATAATCGATTGCGAGTAAAATTTAAATCCAGCTCCATTACAAGAGGTGGTGGTATCCTTAATTCTGTTTAACTTCGTATACGTCGTGTTCAGTTCACCGCGGTGAGAATTTGAATTAGAACAGACAGATGCAGTGGAACGTAAAAGACCCTCGAACATTTTGTTTCTGAAGAAGTAGCGTACTGATTAAAATATTTACTCATTAAACTGATTAAATCCTATCTCTAATGAAATTAAAATTTAGTAATTTAATATTACGCGCGCACGCACACACACAAAAACCCGAAATCCCGAAAATTCTTGTGCGCAAATACACCTCTCGCGGTCTTTGAAACAGATAAAGCGGTGGTGATTTTTCACCGAATAATACAAATACGTGCTAAATGGCGCTATTTTTCGTCGAATCAGGCTGACCGTGGTTACCGCAGTTCTCGTTACGTCAACGGGAGTTTTTTTCTCGCTTTCCGCGCGAAGAAAAAAACCATTACTTACCATCATTGTAAATTAAAGCGGAAACGACGTGGTTAGAATGCGTTTTAATATTGTAGTGTTTCCGCCTAGCCAGGAACCGTGTCGAAAGCATTTTAATTCTATTTTGTGTTGGTTTGTTTTTTTTTTCCCCATCTTATTTTAAATCTTTTTTTCTATTATTATGTATATAACATGACACCCTCGTACTTTAACTAGAACGGCTATTACAGTATGCGCATGCGTAGATTGTACTATTACGCTATTTTTAATGAAATGTAGTACGGACGCAGTCGCTGTAATTCTCAAAGATGCCAACAACTGTTTTGTCACAAAGTATGCGAGAAGTAAAGACGAGACAAGAGGCTGGCAACAGAAAACCCGATTCGTACGGGGAAGAGTTCTCTTTGAAAAACAGAATTATGCAACAAGAGACGGTTTGTCCTGAACGCAGGCGGCTAAGGTCGCATGCGGGAAATGCCTTTTTCTGGCCACCATGTCTCGATTGAGGGTTCAAGCTCAAGAAGATGCGGCGCGGGGGATCAATGCGCTTTCCCTACAAGGGCATGTAACTTTAATTTAACTTTGAGCGAGCTTTTTTAACGGTTAATCGTGCAACAAGAATAAACCATTCGCATTTGTTTTACGTTCATTAAAAATTGAACCTTCTACGGAAGTTGCCTCCTTTCCCACTCCGTAAGAAACTTTCCCTTTGTACTGTTCTTTAAAATTGCGTGATAACAATGTCCCGGCATGAGCCAAACAAATTGCGTAGATGTTTCATAAGTATTTCGCAGCCGGTGGTTAATAACTGTTAAAAAAAAAAATACGCTGTTTTATAAGTGTTACCATTGCCACTATTGTATACTATTCTTTGTTCGGATGACGTTTACTTGAGTAATAACTTTATTGCGCAGCTATTGCCGAAAACTTCCTAATGAAGAATCCATTTTTCTTCATTTCCATAATTCGGCCACTTAACCTCCGAACATCGCGTGCATTCCTGCCATCTTTAACGATTATCCTACTTCTGGCCTGGAAATTTTCTAGCCAAAACCCCTCTTCATTTCCGAAATGCGCTTATCTAATATGCAAACTTCAGTGCATTCTCGTCATCTTGACAGTTATTTTGTGTGTGTCCGGCCTTTTAAAAAGTTTACACCGTTCAAACACTAGAATTTTCTTTTCGACTTTTTCAGGTCACATTGATTTACCGTATTGGCCATTTAATTTCCGTTGCTCATTTAAAAAAAAAAAAAAAACGAATTTTCCCCATAGCAATGGATCGACTTGTCGGTCTCATTTGCTTATATTATTAAAAATCGGCAACTAACGGCAGGTCGAACAATAAGTAGTGCTCTGTTCGTTTTAAAAATGGCCGGTAAATGATGGGATTGCTGTGTATATTCCAATCTGCATGCAAGTTTCCCCGGAATAACCCGGTAGAAAGCCCTATGCCGGTGTTGAAAGTGAAACTAACCGAAATCTGTATGCCAGTTGCGCCAAGTGTAAGCTTGTAGTGTATTATTCTAGCAGCTAGTAAAGTAACCTCAGTCCTCCCCTTATTCCCACATCGCAGAGTTCGGAATTTTTAGTGTTCACATTTGATCGTCGCATCCTATTCCAGTATTAAAAATTAACCTCGTCTCTTATTGCGCGTGTTCGAAAATCCATTACCAGCCCTTCCCCAAATGCAGAGCCTAAGTATGCTGTTCAAGTGCCAAAAATGAACTCCAAACTCCTTTCCCCGATGTTGGTCTTTCAAGTTCAAAATTTCGACACTGGTTTTTCAAAACCGACCTAAGTGCATTCTATTCCAGTAACAATAATTAACCCAACCTCGCTTTTCGTTCTAATTTTTGGGATGTTTGTTTAACTTATTTCTTACATAATTTACCTCTTTACCAGCATTATTAGCGTTCGATTTTTACACTCCGATTTTACAATTAAAACTAACCTATTCTCCCGATTTCACGAACAAATACATGCTTCACACGTTCCTCTTTAACATACGTTGGTAATTTCCCCCTGGTCCACCACTAAACCTGCATAAGTCCAACATACACTCCCATAAATCCGCTACTATGACTGTGTGATGAAATAATTAACAATTTTTTTACCTCGCTATATTACTAAAATCTAGTTTATTTATTTTAGTTTATTTCTCTCTCTCTCTCTCTCTCTCTCTCTCTCTCTCACCGACCCTAGTAAAACTGTATAAACATGCAGTAATAACATCATGTTCTCATCTCACGCTCTTTTCTTATTGTTATCGCTTTACCTCTTGTAATTTTCAATGTCTTAACTCCACTGAGAGCTAGAAGCCGAGAATATCAAAACCGTATGACTGTAACCCACCGATTGCAATATAAAAGCACTGCCAGACCCGAAAATGCTTTTGCTCCTTTACACATCTTTACTAAACCGTATGATTTTATGATGAAATCATTTTTTTAATTCCTAATATCGGAATAAATATTTTTCTTTCTCTCACATTATACGTGTTTTATTTTTCATATAATTGATTCATTTATTTATTTAACGCTTTTCTTTAATTCACTTTCACGTCAGTCTGTTTGTCCGTAATTCATTGAAAAATTCTAAAATTTTACATAGACCTTTGTTTTAGATGACAATATAATAATCCATGGTTATTTTGAACCTATACGCGTTATACAAGATGTGTGGGGTAGGAGGGTAATATATATATATATATTTATATATATGACTGCTGCCGGATAAAAAAAAAAAAAAAAAAAAATTGTTGCTAATCTTGCTTGCTTAGTATTATCACTTTTACGTTTACAGGCACGTTATCTGCAATATGAAAAATTATTCGCAATAATGAGAGAAACAACCACTCAACGTAAACGAAGCTTGGAAAAAGCTCGTAAAAAATACCATGATGAGAAGAGGGATGGAGAAAATGATAATGCTAAGCGAGCAAGATTAGAGAAACATAATCGACATAGTATATCGAAATGGAAAAGTGCTGAACCGAAAGAAGATCAGCGTGAAATCCGATTAGAACTTGATCGTCCGAAACATTCACAGCTACGTGCAAATGAAAGTTACGAAGAACGTGAGGCTCGTTTAGAGGCTGTCCGCACTGCTGTCACCGTAATGGTGAAACAGAGAGCCAAACCGATAAAGAGCCTCGTTTGGAGGCTGTTCGTAAATCTGTCACACAACATTCCCTTCAAGAATGTTTCAATACACGACCTGAATATTATCGAAGTACTACACGTGTACCTGAACCTATACCAATGGATATTCAACATCAGTCGCAGCCATTGAACATCCAGATCCAAACATCGGTAATGGCTCCAATCGACTGCGCACAGCCGGATGTCAAGGATGTGTTAGAGGTTTCTGATAATGTCAACGAGATCGAAAGAAAAACTACGGATAATAAATACCGAGTACCAATTGAAAACAGTAGAATATGCATGGTATTTTCGGTTTCCATATTGAATCAATGGATTGAGTGAATCCTGAGATCACAACATCAGTCCTCTCTAGACTATAATACAGCACTTTGAAAAGTGATTGACGATTCCAGTGAAACGATTATCCGTTTTATGCGCTGTCCATGTTTCAGTGTAAGAGAAATCAAAGGAACAATATACAGACTTGCTTGAAAAAGCTCGTTGGACCAGACGAAGAGATCAAAGATCTTCATTTGATCACGAAAAGTTCGAGAAAATCGTCTGCTTATTGACGCGCAGCTCTCGATGTACACTCGTACCGTTTTTTATTGTTACATACCGATCAGTTTATTTTAATGGTTTATTTACTTGTAATAGTACGATGACATAGTTTTTATTTTTAATTACCGATCGGTTTATTTTAATAGTTTATTTACTTGTACTTTTTCCTCTCTTCTATACCGTGAAATCCGAGGACTCTACCGTAGGTTCGCTTCTAGCTTTCTCATTCTTGCCCGATATTACGCAGTCCGAAGTATCGTTCAACTCCATCATCACTAGATTCACGATTATTCATCCCGAGTACCGTCATCGATGCAGGTCTCTACGTAAAGAGAAGTCTACAATAAAGAAACGGACAGGGATGATTCGTTGTGCTCGTATATTTCATAATCTTATAGCGTTTTTATAAAGTTGCACCACCTTTTTAGTGGTTACTGAAGAAATGCAGTTTCCAAATTTCGTAATTGCCTTTGATTTTTTCACTTTCCGTCAGGTCGTTGCGATCGATCTTGTCCTTTTGTACGAATCACAAATGTCGCAGTTTGGAAGAATGTGAAAAAGAGAGCAGGGAGTGTAATTTTTGAAAACCTATTTGCATCTGGTAAAGTTTTTTTTTCATAGTAATTCTTGCGTGTTTTTTTTTTATTTTGTTTTTGTTTTTTTTTTTAAATTTGCATCGCGTCTAATAAATCGTGTGTTTCTTTTGGCCCGGTATAAATGAATTGAAAGCGATAAAAATGAGGAGAAGGTGACTCGCTCTTTCCAGGTGTATTTTACGCGCGTAACTAAATTTCATCTGCTTTGTTATTTTCTTAGAAAAAACGACGATACAGAACGAGGGAATCAAGGTGTTTGTTCGAGCGAATTTTTGAAAAATTTTATTTAATTTTAATAAATACGCGACACTCGCTACAACGAATGATTTTGGCCAGGAGCCACCTGGACTAATGACAATATCGCTTTACTATAACCGAATTTCCTACTCATTTCACTTTAAACATTCGACTACATTTCGCTGGTCTCTCTGTACACGTCGCGCTGAACCTACACAAATACAATGAAACGTTCCCGTGTTCCTTTAAGCCGTGTGTCGTCTTCGTCTCTTCGCAACCATATTCTCTAGCAGCGCTCTAATTTCCATAGTAATTGTTCTGTTCGATGCTCTTTCCTCGTGTCATCGCCTAGTTTATTCGCCGTATTTTTTCTCTTTTTTTTTTTTTTTTTTTTTTTTTTCATCTCTCTTTTTCGACAATGGCAAAGAATTCGACTATGCAAAATGAAATGTTTTAAGACACGTTTCGGTCCAATTAAAATTAACCCTTTTCCGGACTATGCGATATCATCTATGAAAACAAATTTTTTTTTAATTCTTTCTAGACTGCGTGACGTTACTGTCCTCGCTTCGCCGCTCTTTTCTACGAATGTTGTCGGATTTTTTATCTGCTGCCCCGTCCCCAAATCACGATGACAGATCAGCGCTAATGTTAAAATAAACGAACACGCTACGTATGAGAACGATAGAAACGAAAACGAATGAAAAATTTCAATATGTCCAATGGAAAGCCTGCGAATAAATACGGCAGTCAAGTGCACCTCGGTATAATTCTAAAAGGATTTTTTGCTGTAATTTTGACTGTACCACAGGAAACGCACTTTCTAATTACGCTAAATGGTTTATAATAAATTATACGAAAAATAAAATCTCGAAGCTGTTTTTCCCCGAATTTTGAAGATTTTTAATAGAGCGTCATCCTTTTAAACAAAACGAAAAAAAGAAAAAAAAAAGGAAGAAAAACGAGATACGTTCTTCACACCAGCATACGTATGACTCTAGATGGGACACACTAGGGCGCGTGACTTTTGTTTTCGGTCATCGGTAGACCAGATTGAAGAAAGAACAAAAAAAAGAACAAAGACCTTAGCATAACTTCGAAGATAAAAACACTAATCGGCGAGATAAATCTGCACACTTTGAATAAGGGTTTTATGAGCGTTGCACGAAATTAAGAAAAATCCGAAATAAAAATAGGTGTGTAAATGAATTTGGGTCGAGCAATTAGGGGCCGTACTTTTAACCCGCATCGGCAGACGCAGTCGCTGATATTGAAAAAAGCGAACGGTTGTCGATAATCAAATTAGCTTCTTCTGTTTCAGCCTTTTCAGCTCAAAATCTGAAATGAGGACGAGGTTGTGCCGGGAAAATGCGGAGTAAACGTGACTGCCGAAACAGTAACAAGAAGAGAGAGTTTTTCTTCCACATGGCGCTGTTTCATTTTGAATTCAATTAGATTGGCCAATAAAAAGGAAGCAAACGCAAGCAGCACCGGAAGGGTACACATTATGCTGCTATTGAATAAATGTGACCAAGCGACGAGTATAAATATTAAACATTTATATATGACCTAGTCGAAAAAACGAAGGTACACCGTGATTGTTTATGAAGATATTGCGTTCCTTTTTTTGTAATAATCAGATTAATCCGTAGGAAGAACTAATAGCGAAGTAATGGAGAAAATGTTTAAATATGGCAATTGTAGTATGGAAAAAACGTACATCGATGTTGTCGATTTATGACAGATACTGCCTCTTAGTCATTTGCGTTACTCATAAGCATCTGCTCGAATGACAATTAATGCCTGGCTTTTCAGTAGTCAGTGTTAGCCATTTTACTCGGATTTGCAAATAATACCCGACTTTTCAGTAGTTAGTGTCGGCCATTTTACTCGGATTTGCAGATAATGCCTGATTTTTGTTTTTCTTTTTTTTTTTTTTTTTATTTGAAACACTTTTTTAAGCGTAAATATTTAATTTTCACGATGTTACGTGATGTTTAGATGTTGTACATACACACGAGCTAAAAAGTATCAGCTTTTCGCGTTGTGATGCTGTTTAGCAACGTTCAGTAGTTTACTTTTGTCTTTTTGTTTGGTAAGAAAATTGGTATTATGTTGAAATTTTGTATTGTATAACTACCGAAGAACTAGTTTAAAAATTATAAAGTATTTAATCAATAACGGATCCCCCTCCAAGAACCAAAGTATCTATTATGAAAAAATTTGTCATAACGGGGAAACTTAATTTATGATATAAAAAAAATTTATATGAATTTTTCACCTACGGATTTAATTATAACTAATATTTAATACTACATTCTAGTAAAACTATTAATGTTCCTTTTTTATTCTATTTTAAACACCGTCTCGATTTTTTGTCATTTTTATTTATTTTTAATTTTTATTTTGTAAATTTAATTAAAAAGAGTTCAATAAGAAATATATATATATATCACTTTTTTTTTACTTGCTCATGAACATTCGGATCGGATTACTAACAAATATAAAAAAAAAAAAAAAGAGTAACGTACAATAAAAATACCATTTTTTTTACTATTTCTAAACTACCATTTTAGAGCTAGAATTTTATAATTTCGTTTTATTTTTCAACCTTAAATATAAAACAAAATTTAAATTAAAAATTCTAATAATTATGTATTTTTAAAGCATTTTTAAATTTCTAAAGAGGTGGTCGCTATTTGATTTTCTTTATGAAACAAGGGCTATTTCTCAAATCTGCTGCCTACCGTAGAAGATTTTACGTAATTATATAATCCCCCCCCCCAAAAAAAGTCCTTCTGGATCCACCCCTGATTTAATAGGTCATCTAACTGTGAAAAATGCGTTTATTCTCTGTAGTTTATTTTAGCATATTTAAAATTAACATAACGCAAAATAAAAGGGAAAGACCGACCTAATTTACCGAAAACAGAGATTAAGACATTTTTAATGTAATAAAGAGAACAATCTAAAATAAACCGAAAAAGCGGAAATCGGCTCCTTGAAAAATGAACTATTTCAAAAATAACAGATTAAGACAATTTACAACACGAGAAAAAGGAGAAGGCAAAAAATTAATTTAGCGAAGTGACATTTTAAAGGAGTAAATAAATAGTTCAAGGCTATACTCATTTTCAGAGCCAACAATCTTTAATCAGTTAGTCTCAATATTTTACATACAAATTACGTTAATTTTATTAAATCGAAGGTTTAAAATGAATAATAATAATAATAATAATAATAATAATTGTCAGTTGAATTACAATATAAGAAATTCAAAAAAAAATAAAAACGTAACTAAAAAATTAATAATGATTGCTGACGAAAAAGTAGAATAAGCTTAATACCGTTGATTATAATCGATTTTCATTATTAAGATATACTAGTGCGTAAAAAACTGATTTCATCTATATAAGTTTAATTACGAAAGTAATTATTTGGACGCGTAATATTCGTACAGTTTAAAAAATTTATGTTTGATATGCAGTTTTAACAACAAAAGAAAAAAGAACTAATTAATGAAAAAGCGGTCGAGAAATACAGTTTAAGATGAAAAAGTAAAGGTTATTCGGGGAAATTATTTAGTAAAAACAATCTAATAATCAGATTCAGTCGGAAACATCTAAAAAGAAACGACTAGGAGAACCAATATATATTTCTCCTTTGTTTTTCTAGTTTTTGGGCTAATGTCTTCGCCGAAGACCCCCCGCTACGAAAAAAAAGGGAGAAAAAAAAAGGGCCCAAAAAAGTAATATTTCTAGACGAATGGAAAAACTTCTAAAAATGAGAAAATTATGCGAAACATCGTTTACGTTTACATTGAAAGTAATCCATTTTTTCTCGTAACCTTAATATGGAAAGTAACAAGGTTAATTCTGCAGTACTGCTGCGGTACTTTTTTCACTGGCTGAAACGTCTGTAATTATCCTGTGCAACATCCTAAAACTGTGAGCTACACGCTTACTCGCTTCTAGGCGTTTTCGCGTTTTCCCTAGTGTGTCGTCAACAGCCAGACGTGAGAAATGCTAAAAGTGGCGTGACTTGAAAGGACGCAACACAAATTTGCTAAGGCAAAACAGAAGGTCAAATGACTCGCAGACCTTAGACATGTTAGGTGACATTAGGACAAGTCAACAGGCAATTCAGCTCGCAGCCGATCTAGGAGTATTTTACTGGAAAGGAAAAGGAAAAAAAGGAAAACCAGAGGAGGAATGACGTTAAAAGCGTAGTGAACTACGATGACATAAAGGATAATTAAGAAACACGCTTATAGGGTGTTATTACGTAATGCCGTGCATTGAGAATCATTACGTATCGTGAAAATGAAATATTTACCGACAGCCTAAAAAGGTACTGTGTGTTTCTTTGAAGGATAGATCGGCTCTGTGATCGCCTCCGGTTACCCGCGAACGAGATGTTCAATGGGTGCGTCGACGGCGTGTATTTCGTATTTTCCACATCGAAATAGAAATGTTTAAAAGACACATGCACATAAAGCGCCGCTCCGCGTTGCAATTGTATACTTCAATCTGTTGAGACTTTAAAATTACAGCTGCGTAAGTGCCACCTTGGCTGGAATGTCATGATGAACGTGTTTACATACAGCTCATTGCGTTGATCGTTCTTTTTCTCTTTTCTTTGTTTCATTAGTAAGTCCGTGCGGCGAATTAAGCCGGTTCGTCAGCGCGTGTAAGCTGTTCAATTATTATTCAAATTTATGTCGCACGTTGCTCAGCTTATTCTGTTGCAAAAACTGGCGAGACGCGTAATGCGCTAGAATAAAAGTTGCCGGAAAGTGCTCCTGTATCGCTATCTCAGAGTCGCTGCTGCACAAATAAATTAGGTACCATTTTAAAATGATAAACGTATGCCAGCTAAAAGTCCGCCGTGTCGGTAGCGCGCATACTCCTTGCTTCCTCATTGAGCACCCCGAGAATTGTTTGCATACATGTTAGGTCGTACCAGAAAACAAGTAAGTTATCAGGCTTAAAGAGCATCAATATGTAATACGGAACATTATCAAATTTGCTTTGCTCCGTACAATGCCGCGGTAGTGTACACATTTTCGCCGCCGATATTACAATTTTGCGCAATTACATTGCACACGATGAAAATTGCAAAATATTCCAGAGCAGATTCATTAATATATGCATTAATCCATGCCGGAAGTAGTATGAAGACTTTGTATCGCAGAGACTCGACGTTTTTATGTTAGGTAAGTTGCAACGGAAGCGAAATGAGAGAAATCAGAAGTTTCGACACAAATTGTAAAAAGGAAAAAATGCTACTTATAAAAATTACCTGTAATTTTTGGGAATACACACATACATATATATATATATATAAAAATTAAAGTGAGTTCCATACCCTTGACAGGGCGTCGGGATTGTGAAGTTAAGGTATATATATATATATATATAAAACTCGGCCACTTTGGCCTCGCAAGAGGCTGTGCCCCTTGACCCCTCCTGCTTTCATTCCTGTCTCTTTCTCTTCTATACTTTGTATAAAATGATTAAAATTTACAACGTAATTCTTACTGGCATCAACACACACAAAAATTAACATAACCACAAAAATCCTATTCTAACATTTACCTTCCGTTATATAAAATTAAGACATTTTTTCGTTACATTTTTCGTTACATATTTCATTACATAAAATTGTGACATTTTTTAAATAACAATAACAAAAATCCTACAAAATATAACAAACGTTACATAAAATTGGGACATTTAGCGTTACATAAAATTGGGACATTTAGTGTTACATAAAATTGGGACATTTAGCGTTACATAAAATTGGGACATTTAGCGTTACATAAAATTGGGACATTTTTTCGAAAGGGGGGTAGCTTAAGAATTACGTTGTAATTAATATATATATATATATATATATATATATATATAAACTCGGCCATTTTGGCCTCGCAAGGGGCTGTGCCCCTTGACCCCTCTTGATTTCATTTCTGTCTCTTTCTCTTCTATACTTTGTATAAAATGATCAAAATTTACAACGTAATTCTTACTGGCATCAACACACACAAAAAATAACATTACCACAAAAATCCTATTCTAACATTTAACTTCCGTTACATAAAATTGTGACATTTTTTAAATAACAATAACAAAAATCCTACAAAATATTGTTACGTTACATAAAATTGGGACATTTTTCTGGGACATTTAGCGTTACATAAAATTGGGACATTTTTTTGGACATTTTTTTGGGACATTTTTTCGAATGGGGGGTAGCCTAAGAATTACGTTGTAATTAATATACACATGCGTGTGTACATCTAGGGGCGTTGCCAACCAAAGATGATAGAAAGAGGATATGAGTTAAAGGAAAAATAAAATTTATAATTTGTAAAGGCTTAATATTTCATTAAACAAGAATGAAATCTTAATTGAAACATAATTTTCGTGTGTTTTTGGCATATTGTTCTACTACTTTATTATAAAAGTCTTCCAAATTGTCCATGATTATGCGTCTATGAATACTCATCACGGCCAATTGATTAAAAATTTTCGAGGCTCCAGGGGGTGTGGGTAACTGCCCTCCCCTGCCTCTTGAATACGCCCATGCGAACATCTACATATTAATAAGGGGAGAAAATCCGTAAATATTTGAGTAGCAAAAAACCGTACCTCGGAAACTACTAGATCTGAAGCTGAAAATTCGCACGTAGCATAACCACACCCAGAGTTAAAAAATTCTAAATTTTATCACTTTTTAAAAAACTAATAATCACGCGAAACCATTTACAATAGATAATTGAAATGTCATACGAGCACTTACATCGGAAAAATATCGAATGAGAAAGATTTTTTGAAAATTCTGAAAAGAGGTTAGAAACTGCTTTCCAATAAGTACGTAATGTTTTCGTAAAAATTTTGGTTTATAGTATATCATATTATATAACTTTGCATGAAAATTATGAATATCGTGTACAGGTAAAGTCTGAAAATGTTTTTTCTAAATTTTAAGCCTGAAGAAGGTTTGTATCCCCTGTTTTTAGCAAACCTTAATATCAGCTGGTAAGAATGGTGCTCAAAAAATATACGAGTATTATTGCATCCTGTTTCGCACTGATATTATAATTAGTTGAGAAACCGAATAGATTAAAATTCAAATAACTAGCGAGGTAAAGAGAAACAACGATATTGCTGTCAACCAGTACTAGCGACATTGGGAGAGAGAGATGATTCATCACGTCAAAAAGGCAGTCGAACAATGTCGGTTTCAATGATCAGTTGTTGCAAAAAAGAAGAAGATATTTTGCGTTCATTGAAAAGTATGTAAAATTCTTATTTCCAGATGAAAAAAATGCCCGTTTTTTTTTGACTTACATGGCAATCATTAATACGGCTAGCTAATTAAATAACAGTCTCCGCGCACAGTCTGAGAATACGAGTGACTTTCTGATTAATATTTATTAATCAGTTACGTTTCTGTAATACTATTGGCAGCCCCATATGAGAAAAGCGAAGGCAAATAGTGACTACATTTTTATCTAATATTCAAGGCGTGTGTAAGTAAATATTTTTAATTTTGTACGCTACTTTTTAAATTTTGTACTTCCGACTTTCGATTAATATCGTTTTATTTTCGATATAATATTTTCAATTTTCTATTTACATTTAATTACGTTAACGAAGCTTCTGTTCCTCCTTCGGACGCTCTACTCCTTTTCCTCAGGTTTGGAGAATGGCCAAGGTTTTCAAGTTCTCTCTTTCCCACCATCCTTTTTCCTGTAATCTCTCTGATGATGATTTAATCGCTTTTATGGACTCCATTGCTCCTTGTTACCTAACTATAACTAATCACATCGCATTCCGTCCTCTTCTACTTCCTCACGTTTTCTGGTCACTCCTTTTACCTTTACAGAATTAGAAACATCCTTTCGAAATTCTTCAGATTCTGTTCCCGGAGTAAATGGTATTTCCTTTTCTATTCTCAAAAATCTTTCTGATTTTTCTCTTCGGTTCTTCTTAAACTTGTTTAACTCCTTTCTTCATTTTGGTCATATTCCTTTATCTTGGAATATCTTCATCGTTATTCCTATCCCTAAATCTAACTTTTCCTCATTTCGTCCGATTTCTTTTACTTCTTATGTCAGCAAGCTTTTCGAAAACTTAATCAACAGACGTCTTGTTTTGGTGGCTACAACAAATATGTTTGGTCTCCGTCCTGGGCGCGGCCCTCGTGACTGTATTAGTACACACCTAGCAGACGTTTACCAGTACTTCATTAACAAGACATTTCTTATTGCTTCCTTTCTTAATATCTCAGCAGCCTTTGACAATGTACATTTCCCTACTCTTTTTAATTTGATGCTTTCCTTTGACATTTCGGCTCATTTTTCTTCCCTTGTTATTAATCTTTTTCTCTGCCGAGCGGTCACTCTTTCCTCTCATTTTTTCACTAGATTAATCTTTCGTGGATTGCCAAAGGGTTCGTGCCTTAGCCCAACTTTGTTCAATATCTATTTTATCAAAATTGCTTCTTTGTCTCTGAGTTCCTCTTTTATTCTTTGCAGTTGACATCATTATTTATTTGTCTCATCGCAACATCTTGTGAGCTAACTCCCAAATTATCTCATTGTAAAAAGATTTATCCACCATCCATCTTTTCATCCCCTCTACTAAGTCTTCTACTGTCGTCTTTATACTGCGCCCTTTTATTCCTTCCTTCATCGATCTTATCTTACATAATGGTCCAACTCTCTTACTTCCTGCTTTCGTTATTTGGATTTTTTTCTGGATAGTCGCTTTCCTTTCATGACTATATCAACCGTCCACCACATGTGCCCTCCTTTGAAAGGCTAAACCTCATTAAATTCCTCTCTTCTCACACTGATTGGAGGGGGGGGGGGGATTCTGTGATCCTGCTTATGTTTTACAAATTTTTTATTCGCTCTGTTCCTGATTAATTCCCTCTAGATCCCTTTTGTCTAAGCTTGATCGGGTCCAAAATACATGTCTTCGCCTCTGCCTTGGAACCCGAAAATCTACTCCTATCCCAACTATGTACGCTGAATCTCACATTCCTCCTCTTTTTCTTCGATGTTCCTATTTAGGTTATCGTCTCCTCATCAAACGGTTGCCAATTTCCTCTTGCTCTCTTATTCCTTCTTATTCCTTTATCTTTACGTCTTCTATTCTATCTCTTATCGTTGGCCGTCCTGTTCAGTTTTTTCCGAATATCTACAATCACGATAAACTCTCATATTTCTCCTATTCTTCATCATGTTGTTAGATCAGAATTTCTACAAAATTTAGGCTCTTCTTTCCGCAACCATTTTTCGATCTTCGCTGATCCTGTCCTGTCTCTCACAATATCCGTATCCTGTTAAATGCCCAAAACGTGCTGCAAGCTATCGCATCGCCTCTTCCTTTTTATTCAATCGACTACGTCATTCTTCTTATTTGCTCCTTGATTCATGATCTCTTCCCATCTTAATCCAAACTGATCTCTTTTTAATTCATGGTCATGCCAGTATTGAGAGAATTGAGTTAACTTACACTCATTCGCTGGGTTATTTTCCTCTTCTGGTAGGTTTCTTTCAATTTTCTCAGCTCCCAATATTACACTTCTGTCTGCAACTGCTCATCCAAACTATGGTCTAACTCCTACGTCTTCTCTTCTCCAACCCGGATTCGTTTTTCTTGTCTATTCAACTTTCCCTTAAATTTTGTTTTGATTATTATATTACTAACATAGTCAAATCCAAAAAATTGTATAAAATATAACAAACGTTACATAAAATTCGGGCATTTTTCGTTATATAAAATTGGAACATTTTTTGGGACACTAATGGGGGGGTAGCCTAAGAATTACGTTGTAATATATATAACCGGAAGAAAAAAACAGAGTAAACTGCAGTGACGACCCGCGGTTGATCACGGAAGACGATCTTCGGTTAATGGGCACATCACAACAATCTAATAGAGTATGTAGAGGTTGAAAATAGAAGTGTTGCGAAGTGCAGTAGTACGAGAACAATACTAACTAAAAACACAGATGAAATAAGAAAGAAGGATAAGTGTTCAGACATTAAATGCTAGCTGTTAGAAGTCGTTCAATATCGCAATAATACTTTAACATAATAATAGACCGGCATTTACAATGAAGCTAGCATATGGTTAAGAAAACAAATCCGGTGATGTATCATCATCCTCATCAAGTACATTGTTCTACGTAAGGACATGGTGGCATCATATTGCTTTTACCGTTTCTTTCCATTTATTTCGATCCATTGCTACGTGGAATGCTTCTGACAACTTGTACCCAGTTAATGTATTTACTTGATCAGCCCGCATCGTAATGGGCATCTTCTTCCTTGCACCTTACCCTGCATAATGTTTCTTTCCAAGGAATTTATGTTCCTGGCTATGTTGCCGAAGTATGTGATCGTATTTCGATTTATTTCCTGCAGAAACCTGGCTTTCTATCTTTAGCTGCTCTAGAATTGAGTTGTTGGTTCGGCGTGCCATCTAATTCGCAGCATTTTCCTGTATACTCCCATCTCGAAGGCATTTATCCGAATTGAATCTCTTTTTTTAATGGTCCCAGAGATTCTGGTGCTCTCAATGGGGAAGATCAATGCGTTCACTATTTTAACTCGGTGTTGCTCGTTATACTTCTATCCTTCCATATATATGTTTTAGTTTCATTTTTGCAGGTCCGCCATTGTAATTCGTCTGCGGATACGCAATAAAAATGTTAAAAAAGGTACATTGAACATTATGATGCTCAGAATATCGAGAATAACATACACGATAGCAAAAGAGAAACATACGTATAAAAAAGGTCGTCGAAAAATGATTAAAATTAATAACGAAGATGGCTGCAAATAGCGTACGGTTGAAATGCTAAAGAAATAAAATGTTTTTTTGAAGTGCAGTGTATATATAATTAGAAAATACATGAAAACAGAGCGGGCAAGAAAGCGGCGAATGTGAAAGTAATGAAACAAAGTCGTCTATAAAAACTGAACTATAATAATGCTGAGATAAATGCATATAGCAGAGATGAAATCAACTAATGAAACCGAAGTTAATTGGCTGCAGCAAATAAAAGAAACGTAAACGAAATATTACGGTCAGGATAAAGTATTTAAAAAAGTGAGAGGAAGCCGGAAAGAGACATACAAGTATTTAGTTTACCGGACTAAAATTATAAAATTGTAAATGGTATATTTATTGCTTGACGAAAATAATATTAAATATTGTATATGTATACAACATGTATGTGCGTGTACTTATGTAAAAGAATTGTATATATGCATTATATAAATAAAATGTTGTAAATTATATTAAATGTATTATTAAAAAAAAAAAATTGTATATCGTATTTTGTTGAGAGCTGTTTCAGTGTGGGGCCATTATTTTATTATCATTGTCGGGTAATTTTAACAACTATTCAAGTATGTCTTCCGCGCCAACCACTTCTTGTCAGCTTTTAAGTTTCCCATAGATATTTCCGATTCATTTACGTTAACCGTTACGTTGCTACTTATTTCTGCGCTTATGATTCGATCAGTCTTCATGTTGCAAATTTTATACGGTTTCAATGTTCCCATCCTGTAACATTTGTCGACATTGCGTCACAATCATTGCTTAGCACAGCATCTTTTTCCAGTTTCGATGAATAGCTTTATTTAACTTTTTTACCACCTCATTAAACGAGTCGTTCTCCTTCTTTTTTGTAACCTTCCAATTTTGCCGCCTTCTTTTCCTCACAACTATGTTTGTAACACTCGGATACTACGTAGTCTGAACGCTTATTTTTCCGTCTCATTATTTTTAATACGATGTCAGCCACCCTCATACTCAGTATGGCGGAGTGTTTACGGTATTTCAATTCTATTCCTTCCCTGTTGTTCGCTATACAATATATCGTATTTTAGTCCCGATGCTGGGTGCCACGTCCGCCAACGCTAGAACCTCGATCACAATTTTCTCTCATATCCTTTTCTGATCGATACCTTTTTCTTCTTTCTCCTTCATACCTTATTACATTTATACATACATGTATATATATATATATATATATATATATATATATATATATATAGCGGTTCTCACTACTTATGCTAACAGTAGCCGGTAAAATTTCAAAAAAAATAAATAATAAATACATAAATAAATATTGCAGAAGAGATATTTATCGATTAGTATGTAGCGAACAGATTATTATTAAAAGTTTTTGAATTATGGGTCATATTTTAAATTTTTCGCCATCATTTTTGCCTAAACAACTTTTTAATACACGTTTATTTACATCGCGATGGCAAATAGCAAATTGGAAACGGATATTTACCATATAAATATTTATACGGCGATTTTTACAATTTAGCCATCAGTTAAAGTGTACCGATTTCGAGCTCTCGGCGAAGAGAAAATGATTTTCGTGAAACGATTAAAGCGATCAAGAACACGGAATTCGCTGATATTTTCATTTTTTGCTTATTATCTAATCTAATATCTTTAAACGAGCAATTCTTGTATATATGTATATATATATATATATATATTTTTGCTATCTCAAAAACGGCTCTAACGATTTGGATGAAATTTTCACACTAGGTGTATTTTGGGTCAAGAAATTGATCTGGCAAGTTCAAATCCATGGAAAAATTCGATTTCGCGAGTTTTTTATGATTTTTAATATTTTTAGTATGATACAAATCAGGGTTGGTGGCGCGATCTATCGGCTTATGCTACGATAGTGTCTTTTAGTACGGGTCGGTGGCGCGATCTATCGGCTTATGCTACGATAGTGTCTTTTAGTATGGGTCGGTGGCGTCAATACTGGTAGTACAAAGCAATAAAAAATATGGTAGGCAAAACATGCGAGCGGGTAATTCCAGATACCTGGAAACGGCAAGGAACGAATAGACAAAAAAAAGGCATCGGTCTTGGCTTTCAGCCGATCAGCGGGCGGTCACATAATGGCGGTTCGAAAATCATGCGCTACACATGCAATAAAAATATATAGGAGTATATAACAAAAAACAGAAACATCCTAACAAACAGTCCATTTCTTTTTTTTTTTTTCTGTGTTAATTTTATATTTAAATAAGAAAAAAAAAACGCTTTTTAATAGCTACTAAACAAAAAAAGAAAATCGGTTAATAAACAAACGAGGACTTTACCTCTTTATATGTATATATTAAATGTTTTGCGTATTTATACTCGTATATTTGTTTGTGAATGTGAATTACTGAGAATATGTTGTGCACATTTTAGAAACCCCCTTATGTGCAGTGTACCCTTATTATATTTTGCAATGATTTAGTCGGAAATTTTTTCAAATTGGTTGTAAAACAGCTGATAACAGGTAAAATTACAAGATGCTTTTTATTTGTTTTTATAACGAATAAACCGATAGATAAAGCTGACGACGATCCTACAGGCCTAAAATTTAATTTTTCTAATAAAAAAGGTATAAAAATATATTCATAGTAGTCATTGAAAACATTTTCCAACCATTCGCAAAGTGAATTGGAAGGACCTCTACATTATTGTTGCGTTCAGTATTGAAAAGCGAACTATGGAAAGAGGCTTTAAATTCATAAATTAGTTTTATAAATATTTTATGTTTTGTGAATATGTATAAGATTAAAATAAAGTTTAAAAGTTACAAAAAAAAATTCCGAGCAAAGCTCGGTCGCCCAGGTACTATGGTTAATTTCTTAAGCGGAGTGCGTATACATAGAACTTCAATTGTGCGCAGTACGTTATCATGGGTCTTAATACTGAACGCACGCTGTTAATATTGCGAAATTTAAAATGGATTTCTTTCTAACACTTACGAAGTCACTGCCAAAAAGACTGTTTGTCTCGTCCTTTTTTGCAAAGGTCCTCGAACCGACTAAAATGCTCGTGCACTATTACAATTTCTTTGCTAAAGTTGGCGTTTTCTTAGGATTCCGTACACATATAATATGTATACGAAGGAATCCTAACAAGATATCATGGTTCAGAAACGACGGATATATTCAATTAAAATATGCAATAACCGACGAACGGTTTCACTTGTAGACTTCAAAACTGCATCATAAATTACACTTAAAATTCTCTGTGAAACCATATCTATAACTTGTAAGATTTACCTTGGGCGGCAAAAACCGTCAAGGATATATAATACGGTATTTAAAACAGTCTCGAAACATAAAAAAATTCATAACTTATCACCGGATAACCCCTTAAAAATGAAAATCAGAATATAAAATAAAATGCAGAAGCCCTTTCATAAAATCAAAAAATTCCAATTAAATCAATTTTGTCATTTGGGACAAAAACAGTAAAAAAAAAAAATGAAGTTCACGTAAGTAATAGCCTGAGTAGTAACGTTAGAGAAAGCAAAGCGTATTTCAAATGTATGTACGAAGGACCGCTTCAAAGGAAAAATATAACGATATAGCCAAGCTTACAACTTTACAAGTTTATACTGCGACCTTTGGGGCGCCGAAAGCTCAGAAATTTTGAAAGAAATCATATCGTCGTTGGGAAGATCGCTATTTGACAGAAACGAAACCATAAGTAATTTCCTTAACGAAACTTTCGAAGATAGCGATAATTTCAAAAAGCCGCCAAAAATTACGTGCCTCTCCCTCTCTGCAGCGGGAAAAATCAAATTTCTTTTTTTCGAATTTAGTATTATGTAAATGTAAATTATAGTGTTATCGTTAACTAAACATACGGGGGAAAATCCTCGGCGCATGAAATATCATGCTTGACTGAACTTGTTTTAATTTTCCAGCCGGCAAAGTAACGTCTTGATGTAAGAAAGAAAAAAAGAAAGAAAAGTTACCCGGAATTGCTAGCCTATAATTTCCAATTTACTTCTTTTTTAGACTGGTGCATGTAATCTCGTTTGAAAGGGATACGAATAGATTACGATTAAGCGTAAAAAGGATTTTTTTTTGAGGCAAAATAAGTTTTCCGGCCGAAAGTATTAAAATATTTTTTCGGTCTTCATTTTGAAACAGGAAGCCGAAAACGGGCGCTTTTGTAAAATAACGAAAGAGACGATTAAAAAGTAAACGGATCAGAGACTAAATGAAAAGATTTATGATAAGCATCTAGTAGGTAGAAATTAAACGAGACCATTTTCAATCGTGAATTCTATTTCGCAGGAGGGGGGGAGGTATTACAACTATCTCCCGGAGTGTATAATACAGCTCTAAGAGGCGTAAACTAAGCGCGATCAGGTAAGACGAGAAACTTTCCTGGCGTTACACGTGCTTGACTACTAAATCAGAGGACACGGGTTCGGCATTTATCTCGTTCCGGATCCGAAACACTCTCAGGAATATATCTATTCCGAAACCGAATATATACCAGAGAAATCTGAAGAAGTAAAGGCGAATCCCAAGTAAAAAGGAACTAGCCCTAATATTCTAATCAGATCCATTAGGCTTAGTACATTACGAAAAGTTCAATTTCACAATCCCCGACGCCCTACAAAGGGTACGGGGCTCACTTTACTTTACATATTTTAGAACGGTGCAAATCAAAAATTGAACGCGCCCATTTAATAATCGGTAGATCAGCTCGCTTCGAATATATAACGTGACTACATTTTCTTCTAGAAAAGGAAAAAATGGAATCGCGGATACCTCGGCATAAGAATTACAGGATGACTTTCAAATGACACCCACCGACTGAAAAATAAATCCCTTTTTGAAAAAAAAATCTGGCTTAATTTCACATTTATACCTTTCTTTTCCCGTAATTATTCTCGTTACTTTTCATATCCGGCATATCGAGCGAATTTCGATGCAACTGAAAATAAGGTTAGTTCTCAATTCTTATTCGACAAAAAAAGAAATTAAATTTTATAAAGCAAGCAGAGAAATGTGGCTACCGGGATATTTTCGATTTTTACAATTTTACTAGTTTCGCAATATTTCCACCATGAAGTTTTCACTCATTCTGCGGTTAATTCTTTTTTCAATTCATCATAGCCTACATCGTTACTTTTTCCCCTCTAATTAATACACTTTTATCGAATATTAATGATCAACGTAATTACATTTCATTAAGAAGCAATTACTCTTTTCATTACCTTTTTGGATAAATTAAGCGCATTAAGATAAAATTCGCTCCCATCTTTCGCGTCATGTTTTTGTTCGTGATACTGTGTGTTGTACGCTTTTCAGCGTTCAATGCGCACGTAAATTGAGCAACATGTTATGTACATGTACCTGATCGAATATACTAACTACGGTATCGGTACGCAAAAATGGTTATGCAAAATTTTGGAATCTATACATCCGTGTTAAAGGTAAAAAAGAAAAAAAAATTGCAAATACCTTGAGAACAAATGTGGATTTTTTACGTAAATAAGCATCGAGAACAATGAGATGAGAATTTCTCAAGGTGAAATGCAATTTTTGGTGAAAATGGACTTAATTCAGAGTGGAAAATTGAACCCATTACGGGGCACCGCGGTCAGTGATTACGCAAACACTGTAAAAAACGAGTTGAAGCGAAATGATTTTTCCGTATTTGTTTTTTTAGCTGTTGCTCGAGTGGTGTAAAATTTTCTTCCGACCCTCCCCTCGGAATTATCGGAACACTTAAAATTAGCGGCACATTGTTCGTGCATACATTTTACCTACATATGTTCTCTTTCGCGCTATTTTTCCGGAAGGCTGCAGCTGTTGCTAGTGCCCGGAGTTTTAGAGTTCTTTTTTTTTCTTTCTGACTTTTTGACTTTTTCTCCGCTTACACTGTTCAGAATGAAAGATGTCAGTTTTCGTAACTTTAAGATAAACATTACCGTGAGCCGGCTTTCATCGGTGTTTTTTAATGATATATATATATATATATATATATATATATATATATATATATATATATATATATATATATATATATATTTATATATACGTACATACATACATACATACATATATATATATATATATATATACGTCATGTATGAAATAGTAGTACAGGTCGGTTGTGTGCCGTGCTTGACTCTTTGCCAATTCGCCGATTTGACATGCCTGTGGCGGTTTCCGTTTACTTCAAAACTGTTATTTTACCTTTTCCTCTTCATCATTATCGTTCCATTCATCTTCTTCTTCGAGTTCTTCAAAAAATTTCCTCCATTTTGTTATTTTGTTTATATAGTTTTCCGGTTGTATTTTAAAATAGGGAATTTACCGATATTGTATAATGTATAATCGCATTCGACGACATACACGGCTTGAGTGTTTGCGCTGGCAAATTGTGGTAGCACGAAGATATAAAAGTCGGAAAAATACGGATATAATTTACTTTCTAAAAATTACATCGCGAAATATAATTTAAACAGTTTTTGGATAGGCAGTTCGGTTTCATAGAAAGTTTCAAAAAGAATAAAAAAGAGTATTATTTTAGGCGATATAGCTAAATTTGTATTTGCATCGCAATAATTACGAATACTTTAAATTATTCACAAACATTAGACGATCGATCATCGTTTGTTAATACGGTTCGTAATTTTTATTCTGAATTACCTAAAACAACATCAAACCACTGATCGGTTATCATCTCATGCGCATCTTTCTGACACGGATATTTCTTATGATTCGCTGTAAGAAACGTTATTTCACGCACTATGGCCGTTTTGGTATGTACAAATTTTAGCGTACGCGTTTTATAAGTTTGCTAATTTACGCTATATTAAAAGATGAGTAAATCATTCTTTTAGCGATTAGTGTAAAAGAAATATTTTATTCTTAGCGATCGACGCAAGCGTCACATTTTTAATGACTTATTGTTTCTGTAGAAAGTCGAATAGGTTTGTATGTGTGCGCCGAATGATGTGTTCATTCGGTATAAGCATTTAAAATGAGAAATTTCTCGCTTTCCATTTTTTATTTCAACATATATTCTTGATCTAATAGTTTTCCCCGTAAGAAAAGTATTGCTTTAGTTTTCTCCCTTTTTTTTTCCCATTTATTTAATGCTACACACAAAATCTTAACCCTTACAAATTAACGGTATGTGAAATGTTAGTTGCAATTAAATATGTTTTTATGTAAAGAAAATAATATATCTAAAACGTTCATTCTTTTGTTTGTTTTTTTTTTGAAAATATTTATAGTGAATTTCATAAAATTTTAGTACCGAGACATTTCTGTTAATTATGTGTCTGTTTCTAAAATATTTATCATCTAGTCATTTTGTCCGACAGGAACACAAATTCCTTTGGACATTTCGTTGCTAATGTAGGATTAATTAGGAGCGTCACTAAAATCATTTAACTTTTTTTCATTTCAAAGGGTATTTTTTTATGTCTTTTGTTACCACTTTCTCCATATATATTCATGTGCATGCGAGATACTGTCCGCAATGTGGATCACCTATGCAAACTCGTTTCTATCTTAAATGACAGCCTTTCTCTTTCCATAAATCATTCACCTATACTTGCAGTGTTTAGTGGTTCTTAAACTATATCGAATGCAGACACATTAAAGTAACTTTGTGACGCGACTGAAAAAAATTATTTTAAAAGTATTACAAAAAACATTTATTAACGAAGGCTCGTTGGTTACAGGAGAGCTGTAGCTTTAATTTAAGATAAAAGTCAGTGCAGCGCATAGGAGGTGACTCCTACTGCGAAAAGTTCAGTTCATTCCTCGTATAGATCACATACTGGGCATGCTCAATTCAAGCACGCATAAAAGATAGTAGTTTTTGAACGACATATCGTTAGTTAGAGTAGAGTTGTAACTTTTATTTCAGGAAAAAAATAGTTTCTCGCATAGTCACACTGCAGAGGGTTGGGGTTCTTTTTGATCATCTCTCGTATACACATATCTATATCTATCTAGCTATCTATATCACACTACCAAATATATGGGTATCTCTTTACTTTACTTTATAGTAATAAGTAAAGTCCTATATTCTTTAAAGGGTGTCGGGGATGCGACCTCTGGCTTGGTGGCCAAGCGCCTTAACCACTAGTCTACCGCGCTACCATATTATATAAAAATCATTTACACCTCGCTCTGGGAATAGCCGCCGGATCCCAAATAATGGTCATTTGTAATTCTTATGCCAGAATCCATTTCAATTGACTACGTCATTCTTCACAAAATAAAATAAGTGCTTTACAATAAATAGACAATAAACTGATCGGAAAAACATTATTATTTAAAAATAAAAACAAAGTTTAATAAAGTTTTTCGTTTACGCCAATTAAAAATAAACTTTCAGAACTGATAAATTTAATTTGCAATTTGCCTAGGAATTACTGATGTAACTATCATAGCAAAAAAAAAACGCAACATAATTTTTTACCTTCCCCACTTCCCCCGAGGAAGAATGCCATATTCAGTATACACTAATGACCGTGTTTTTTTTTATACTAATGCCAATATATGTACATGTTTCTGTAACGGTATGGATTATATGTACCGTTTAAAAATTATATGGTCAAAGTTGACTGTTCTATAAAACATCTGGGAGTCCTATATATGTATATATATAAACTCGGCCATTTTGGCCCCGCAAGAGGCCTTGACCCCTCTTGCTTTGATTTTTGTCTCTTTCTCGTCTATACTTTGTATAAAATAATTTACAACGTAATTCTTACTGGCATCAACACAAAAAAAATAACATAATCACAAAAATCCTATCCTAACATTTAACTTTCATTATATAAAATTAAGACGTTGTTTCGTTACATAAACTTGTGACATTTTTTAAATAACAATAACAAAAATCCTATTTTATATAACAAACGTTACATAAAATTGGGACATTTTGTGTTACATAAAATTGGGACATTTTTTCTAATGGAGGGTAGCCTAAGAATTACGTTGTAATTAATATATATATATATATATATACAGTGAAACTTCTACTAACGGACAATTCTAAATAGCGGACATTTCCTAAGCGCGAGCATAATAGTGGACAATTTTAAAATCCCCGGCACTTCCCCATAAGACACAATATAAAAATATTTCCCAATAGCGGACCTTCCCAATTACGGATGCGGACATTTTAATAAGTATGATTTTATAAATTCGATTTCTGTTAAACGGACGGTTTGTCAAAAAAAGTTCTATTAGTGCCCCGGATTTAATAGACGAGGGACTGCATGTGGAAGATCCATGTGCCGACATATAAATGAATTAGCAGCTGAATTCATGCAACAACAAAATCCATCCGATGCATGATGCACTAGACCTGTGATGCCACAATAATGTTTATGATGGCGAAGAAGACGACACAACTACTGAAGTTGACTGTGAAACTTTAAATAATGTTTACTCGTTAGTTGTTATTGGAAAACTAAAAAAATCGTATTTCATTCATAAAGCTGATGCTGAAGGTTTAAAAATGACATCCGAACTGCAAGTGTATGTCGAATCGTGGATTTTAAATGAAAGAAACAAATAAAGTAAAATTATTGATTTTTTTCATACAAAACGGTTTATGTTCGATACGCTAGGATTTACTACAGTATGTGTTAAAAAAAATAAAAACATTTTGAATATAAGTGATTAAAATTATAGATTATCTTGCGTTCCTAAAAACAAAAAGTGATTTACACTCTATTGCCTGATTTGTTTATCAATGAATCCTGGAATATAAACAACTGTACATACATACATATTTTTATATTATGCTAACATTTTTTTTTTTTTAAATATTTTAGACGCATGTATGTCTTAAGTAATGTACTGTATTTTTTTTATATTAGGTACTATCTTTTATATTCTTGTTAAATACATTACAATACACAATAATGTAAATTTCAGTAATCTGTACATACATTATTATTTCCCATTAGCGGACATTTCTTAATACCGGACAAATTTTTTGGTCCTGCGACTGTCCTTTATTCAGAAGTTTCACTATATATATATGTATATACTAGCTGACCCGGCGAACTTTCGTACCGCCTCAGAATCAATAAATGTTCCGTTAACTTATTAGCTGAATTAAATTCAGTTTTTTATTAAGATAAAATTAATACTCAAAATGAATTAAGTTCAATAAAGTACAAAAATTAAAATGAAAAGTATTTTAATTACATTGAAGTGAACGTAATTATTAAACTATTTGCTGGATGGTTTGCACTCAGGTCGATTTCCTTCATCGAAGCACATTTTTATCTTAACGCGAGTTGATAGACAATGTTTTTCATCAATCCTTGAGGTGTATAAATGAACAAACTTGATGGTTTGCCAACTCGAGAACAGGCGACATATAATTAACCATGCGAGAAGCACGGATTTTCTAGATCTAACCCACTAATGGACATTGTTTGGCCTTATGACTTATTAATAGTCATGGCGAACGCCAAGCGAATCGGAAATTGCAGACATCTGAATAGAATGGGCGAGTCTGAAGGAACCATTGGGATCCGTGGCAGGAGAGCAACTTCACCTTGAAACTTGCGCTGAAAATGGTAGCTTCAAGAACATTGCCCATGATTTTTTACCAAATTCGCGTACCATTGCATAGTTTCGGTGCATTCAAATTAATTTTAGTGTACTTTTAAAAACGTATCTAACTTCTTTTTAAAAATACATCGCGTTTTATATTTGAGAATATAATTTTAAAACGTTTTAAAAACTTTTGGAGTCCCGTTTCTTGTACGTACAAATTTGAAAAACATATCTAAATTCTTTTTTTTTTTAAAAAAAACATCGCGTTTTACATTTCGGAATATAGTTTTAAAATATTTCAAATAATTTTAAGATCGCTTTATTTTAAGTAAAACTTTGGATATGTATCTAAATTATTCTTTAAAACTACAAGGCGACGGAAATTTGGGAAAATATTTGTAATCAATTTTATAAAATACAAAAACATATGACGCTGAATTAAAATTAGAATTTCTAAAACAAAATCGAAAACACTTTTCGTAGTCTTAGTTAGATTAGAGTTCTGTGTTGCTAACAGTATTACAAAATTATGCATTATCTAACGAATAATTTTTCAAACACTTTGCATGTTGGCTATAGTTTATTTAAAATTTCGTGAATATATCTAAATACACTTTTTTTTTAATATCGTAACTAAAGTGTAAAATTAAATTGTAAAAGATATTTCGTAAATCATGTTTGTAACATACGAAGAAGTTTTTAAACACTTTATATGTTTGCCGTATTTTATTTAAAATCAAAATTTCGTGAATGTATCTAAATGCATTTTTAATATCGTAACTAAAGTGTAAAATTAAGTCAAGGAAATTGTAAAAGATATTTGGTAAATCATGTTTGTAACATACGAAGAAGTTTTTAAACACTTTATATGTTTGCCGTATTTTATTTAAAATCAAAATTTCGTGAATGTATCTAAATGCATTTTTAATATCGTAACTAAAGTGTAAAATTAAGTCAAGGAAATTGTAAAAGATATTTGTGTTAAATTTGAAGACGTGTTTTATTCCGAATAAGTTTTTTAAACAATTTACGCGCTCGCTGTATTTTAATTAAAATTTTAAAAAGCTCGGATTATAGTGATATATTTCGAAAATTATAATGGGGAGAGCATTTTTAAAAATTCGGACATAGTTTAAAATATATTATACAAAGCAAAACGATACTCTTACTTTCTTGATATGATGAATAGAAGGAAAAATTCGGAAAACCGAACAATTTTGACTAAAAGAAAAAACTTTGATAATTTCGGAAGTTGGATCATTGCACGAAAAAGCTTTATGACACTGTAATCGCCGTGATGAAGCCGGCGGGAAGATGCCAGAACGACGGCTACGATAGGGGGTCAAAGGTCCAAACGGAGAAACTCGGCGTTCGAGTGGCTGATGGCCTGTCTGAGCGGGTACAGGGGGTGGAATACGGTATCCGAAGGTTGGGCAAGGTAGATGGATTGCTAGAGCACGAACGAAGAGCGTAACCATCATTATTATTATTATCGTGTTATCGCCGGTGACGTCATTGCACGGCTCAGTGAGAAGGACGTGTTTCTCCATCTCTCTTCTCACAGAAGTAATAAGTGAAATTGTGCGGGTTGCGAGGGATCTAGCTGATTTAATTGTGAATTTAAACCATACATGGGCCCTCTCAAACACCCACAAAAAATTTCATCGAAATCGGTTAAGCCGTTTAGGAGGAGTTCAGTGACAAACACATGTGTCCTACAATATAATATACTAAGTCGAATCGTTCGACTTCGAGATTCGTGACTACCTATTTGTACATTCGCGTTGAACAGGCGTAATGTTTGTGCGGCAATTCTGTCTACGGTATGAGAGTGTATATGAACAAACGCTTGGAACTGATTGTAATCGCTTACTAGCGCGGTAAAAATGCAACGCCAAGCGTGTGTTTGTTCATACACCGATATTTATATACATAGGATGGTTTGTGTGCTGATTTGCCAACTCCAAACGTGCGTCCGTCTATACACCGATATTCGTATGTTTTTAGGTAATGGTTTGCTACATTTCGCACGTGCAACGATAAGATTGTTAATTGCAATAAGTTTTGCACTTCGTCGCTAGTTTTCAAACTCATGACACCGACGTGGTACTACCACATCGTTTTAGTCGTTCAGTCATCACAGCAGTATTTCACTTCTAATATTGTTTTAAATCGAATGTTTTCTTGTTGCTTTTATTTCTTTCATTAAGGAAAATTACGAGTGTCGAAAAATTAATTACGGGATAAAAGTTAAATATTTTAAATTCTCGATAAAAATTAATTAAAAATAATCCGGCCAACATGTTGCTGCATGTATCGCAACATTTTTCATACAACTAGTCAAAAAGTACGATAAATGAGGTTACGTTTGTTGGTAAAATAATTTTGGCATCTGAGCTAATTTGGATTTTGCGAGGGCTCAAGAATTTAGCGCGTGCCGTTTCGCATTAAGTACGTAAACGGAATTAAACGATAGAATGCGGGGATAGTCTTCAGCGTAGAAAGAAAGTTCTGAAAGAAAGGAAGAGCCTTTAATCGGTTGGTGAAAATAGACTGAGAAACGGATTATTAAGAAGTTTGTGTTTAGATTGGGAAAGGGATTTGCAGTGAGAGTGAAAAAATAAATTAGGCAGCAGAAGGAAATCTGTAAAATTCGAATAAAGCAGCATTGCGGTGGGAATGTTATGAAAATTCAACAAGGCAAAAACTTTCAAAGAATCTCTAGTTCAGGTGTTACGTTCTTCTAACGGCCGGTAAAAATATCTATTGCCTTATTTTCTTTAATCTTCGCGCGTTGTCTTATTCTTGATTTCCTTTAAACTGAACTTTTGTCGGCAAGCATACCGTCAGCATGTGTACCCACCACCGTTGTCCCGTTGGCGATGTGAGTTCCAATTTAACTTTCCCGATCAGAGCTAAGCCCTCCGAACAGGAAATTACCACCCCGCACGACTAGGACGTATGGAACTTACGCAGTTGTGTTTCATGTGTACTGTCAGTGGGGCTAGCACTTATATGACAGTACAGTGACTACTTACTAGGGAAGCTAGCGACACAGCCATACCCCGCGGGGCCCTTATTATACTGTTTTTTCATTTTTTCATTTTTTCGGCTCCTATAAAATATCAGTTCTAGTCAAATTACCACGAGTATAAACAAAAGATAAAAGCAAACTGCCGCACTTACCTTTTCTGATGCGGAAGTTTTAGTATAAGTATATATGCCAACCCCTTAGATGCAAATAAATAAATAAATGAACCTTAATTAGAGAAATTCTTAAACTATAAAATAAAATGATTCGTATGAAAAAAAAAATAAATTTTAAATTTCCTCGGCGCATGGTGAACAAATGTTTCTCGTGATCTCTCCCATTCAATCCTATCTATGGCTACTCTTTGAAACTTTTTGTTAAATATGCCCAAGCCTACTTTTCTCTTCTAATATATCTGACTGCATCTATGTTATTTTGTAATTTTTCTTTTATCAGTTTTTATCTTTTTTTACCTAATATTTAATATAAAGAACGTTCGGCTGTATATTGTGTGCCACCCCTTTATTTTATTAATAGTTTTCTAAGTCAAAAACACCTGGTTTAGATAGCTACGTTGAAAATTAGACTCTCGCGGTAATTGTTAAAAGGGCCCTTAGATGTATTCTTAAGAGCCCTATTATATTTGTTCTAAACTTTCGTTAGTATTTATCTAATTTTCAGTACGATTTTTGAAAGATAATTTCTGACCTAGGCACGTTACTTAATTCATTAATTTCGTATCCATTCTTCTGTTTTTTCTTTTTTTTTTCAAATAAGTTGTGGGTCCCACAAGGCATACTGCCTGTCTGTGGATTCCCGACACACATAATAAAGTTACAACATTGCTTAAGAATTGATTAAAATGATAATCAAAAGAACAAAAAAAAAACAAAAAAAACAGTAAGCAAAACACATAAATTTTTAATACAATTGGTGATCATCCTCTTAATTATATATATATTTCTATATATACGATTGATTCCAAGGCAGCAGACCATATACAAATTTAGCACTGCCTTAAACATCACCCGTTTATACTGTTTAATTCTTACTTTCTAAGGATTCTTTCCTTTATACTTGCTATCTCCGATCGCCTCAGAATCTGAGTAGGTGATCTAAGTCTATGTAGTTGGGTCAGTGTTAACACCGAGCCGATTAAAAAAAAAAGAAAAAAAATAATGATTCTTTATATTAATTATATCTTTAGGAATTCATTCCAGCAACTTAATTAAGACCATTTCATTAGATCTTGCTATTTTTCCCTTTCGATAGTACGTATTAAAGCTGCCCCCTTTTTATTCCTAGTTACACTACCTTTCTCCGTCGACGGAATTAGCGTATTTTTCGGGTCTAATATTCGATAGTCCAATAATAGTAATAGAGTATTTTCAGAGACATTCCTTTTACCGGTCGCCACTTACTAATCTGAACTTTTTTAGTCATTATAATCTTTAAACGTTTATTTTGCTGATTACTTATCTTTTTGCTAAGCACACTTTTTTCTTCTTCCCATACCGATATTCCGTATGTGATTATTGACAGTACTCTATATAGCATCATGAAGTAAACGCGAAGACATTTCGTACTGATTGAGTTAATCTAGATAATACTGGTAACGTTTATCTAATTCTATTAGATAGCCTTAAAATATGCTTACACCCCAAGTTAAATCAACAATTAAGGCCGGGTACTTAAAAATTCCTCCGTCGTTACTAACGGGAAATATATCCGCAGGTCCCGGTTGGAGTCAAGCCGTCATGTAAGCAATTTCTGTTTCGATATGAAAAACCTTCGATTTTTGTTTTTTTTTTAATAATTGTTAAATGTTTATCATGCGCCCATCTACACATAATGTCCGCATCCTCTTGCAAAAGTTACACTGCATATGAATGTTATTATGTTCAATTATATCATCGCCGCGGAATTTTTCACATTCTTATGAAGGGGAAGTTGTTATAAACCAGAAAAAGCAGCGCAGCTAGAATAGTTCCTTGCCTTACATCTTCTAATGCTATTTTGCCCCTGCTTAGTTCTTCATCAATGTTAACCACAGCCGCTCCCTATTATCTAAGTGATTTTTTAAAAAACACTTATTTCGCCTGCCTATGATTGTTATGCCTTGCATGCCTCGCAAACAGTATTTCATGATATACCACATCAAAGGCTTTACTAATATCAATGAAAGTTATAATAAACTGCATTTTCCAACCTTTTAGTGATGCTACTTATTAATACTCTTAAGACGGTTGATTATTTCCCTTCTCCAAAACCCAAACTGATTGGTATGTAGTATGTTGTTCCGCTCCGAGTCCGTTTATTTGTATTATTTTAGCGCTTCGTTTTTTTTTTTTAGAAATATTTTAATTTTTCCGATATTAGACATACTTTCGTATTATTATTATTATTATTATGTTCGTTTTGTTCAAAACGCAAAATAAAAACATCAAAAAGTCACAACAAAAAAAAACAAAAAAACACGACAACCAGTTTTGGATATTTATTTTTATAGAACGCGAGCAACCGAAGCCGCTATTATTGTCGTCAAATAACGTTATTAAAGGTCTACCATTATTAACTCGTCGATGAAATTCCGTGTAAAAGTGAAGAGCTAGCTGAGGGGTAGTATGTGACTTTTAGGCACAGCCGGCGGAAGACTTATTATTATTTTATAGAGTTTCCGTAACTTTTTAATAACAACGAAACGAAAAAAGAAAGAAAAAAAAAAACGCAGAAAGATCCGAGCGTAAAAAGTTAATAATTTCCTCACCCAGAGAGAAGTAACGCCGAGGAGACTTCCAGCAAGGAGGTCCCGAGTACAGTAGTGAAAAATTGGCTGTAAGGTAACTGGAAAAACTGCGGTGGTCTGAAATAATATTACGAAAGGGTCAGAGGCGACCAGGGGTCGTATGAAAGAGACAACAACAATCGGAAAGTTCACAGGTGTTGCGAGCTAATGAAATGCAGAAGAACGGCGAATTCGCCGGAACAGATTAAAAGAGCCGTTCCGTCTGCCATCTTCATCGTGCCGTGTTTTGCGCACCGGCATTGGTCCGCACGCGATTCTGTCCGTCTCTAATGCAAAGCGGAAGGGAAAATGATTTTCTTAACGCAACGCTATTCTCTCTGTACAGATGCTACGTCATAAACGTAACGTAACATCTGCTACGTTTTCGCTTAATGTCCCATAAAGGAACTTCTTTCGACACACGCAGCCATACCCTATCTGCACACTCACTTTCAGCGGAGCATACCCGCCCTCATCATCATCACGCCTGTATACGTTCTCCTACACTGTCGTTCCGTTATTATTTTTTACATCGCCACTTTTTTTCCGTACGCTTTTCACCTATCGGTAATTATTAAATACATGTACGAGGAAGGCGCGCCGATCATTTCGTCGCCGCTTTAGCCGAGTAAAAGCCACCTGTCGCATTTTCGTAGTCGTCACATTGGGTAAATTTGAAATTTTCCGGTTTTTTTAAAATTCACTTGAAACACATCATAGTGTGAAATTCGGTGCGCATTTCAGCCTAGACTGCCTTAGAAGCCTGCATCGTGACGCGTTCGATGGACATTTTCCGCCATCGCATCTTTGTAATCGGAAAACGTCTAGTATAGCGTACTCTCTGATTCTTTTCGAAACAACTCGATGAAAAGCCTTAGGCGGCCGCTTTTCCTTTGCTGCCTACGTGAGTATAGAGTTTCGAGTAATGTAGCTGTTTTCAGATTGAAAATATACTCAACGACCGACAGAACACATAAAGTTTAGGCGGCTTAAATTTGAAGCTCAAATAACGTAATAAAAGCGTAGTCCATTTTTAGAAATGCTTATTAAAAAAAATTACAAACGCACAAATGATTAAAACGAAAACTTAGAAAACCATGTTTAATCGTTTTCGGTAAATTTTTCATTTTTAAAAATGGTCGAGAATATATTTTAAAATACTTCAGTTGCACGGTTACAGGATTTTTTGTTTTCGAAATTTGTGAAATTTGAATATTAATTTGTTTTTAATCATTTTTAATGTGAATTTAACTTACCTGGAACATTTTACTTACTTTTGAGAGGAAGATATACCACGTTGCCATATGGCACTAGCACATTTTTAAGACGAAGTATTCGGATAATGATTATTTACATATATAAAGCGCATACTTTTCTTTGGCGTTCTTCTACCGTCGGGGAAACGATATCTCCGATGACCACATAATATTTTCAAAGGGTGTTGTATTGACGTGTCTGCAAAATATGGATTGTTATCCCCGACTTCGGAAACGTCAGCCTGGGGGATATTTCCTCTTATCCATTTTCCTTTTCTGATGTGGACAACAATGGTAAACAATCCTGCAGTTTTGATTGCGGAAGCAGTCGTATTTACCAACATTGTTGTTGTCGCAGCGAGATCTGCACTTGATATAGTTGAGTAGGTCGATGGATCAAAAACATCCCGATTATCTCTGTCATCTAACATAGCTCTTCCGTTAATTCGAAATTTAGCGTTGAACCCCATAGACCACTTAGAGTAATTATCTGCTAAACCATCTTCGGCCGAGTCCCGATCGCTTAATTCAGATACATCAGAAGAGACAATAACTCTATATATCTGAAACATCTTGATTCACCTTTTTCTTCTAATATATCCAATATTTCATGCAACTTCAAACCGTATAAAGAACGTTGTAAAATAATATATATGCGATAAAAAAAAAAAACTTAAATACGCATTTAAAAAATTTGTAAATTAGCTGTTGTTTTATAATCATACTAATACATAATTTTCGATAACTAAATGCAAAAAACTTAAATGAACATTATTTTAAAAGTACCCGTTATCTCAGCGTTGCCGTATTATGACAATGCTGGGAATGTATACACATTACTACGTGAGTCCAGATAACTCTAATTGTGACAATTTTTTCTTTTGAGAATATGTAGCTCTATATTTATAAAATATATACATTTAAATAATAATAAAGTTATAATACTTACAATGATTACCGCGCCGTAATTTCTGGCAGAAATAAATTATTTAACTCCGACTAAACACAGCAATGCAAGAAAATAAAACCGGATATCAGTCCACAGAATAACTCAGTGTGGACACGATGACGTCAAACACAGGAAATAATAAACACCTGAACGCATTCCATAACCGGTTTCCTTACGGCACCGCTGGGCGTTGGAGGCTTAATATCTAATGACTGTACCCGGTTTTTTAACCACGTTCGATTAATCGTTTCCTAAATAAATAAGTTAAATATATTCCGTTAACTGCCGCTACTACACCTTTTAATAATTTCTCAATTTATTGAAAACTTAAAAGGTTCACTTTGCCATTAACTGCGCAAATCGCATTTATACGTACATGGCAGGTTGTTGTTGCTTATTTTCTTCTTGTATCATTTTCCGCATAAAGAACATTAGAATTAAAGGCCGCGTACAATGAGAAGATTACCCCAGTGGTGCAAAGATCAAATCTTCCGATGCATATCGATTACGAATTGTCGTAATCGGGCCTGAAAAAAAGGCAAAATCGTGGAACGGACACCCGTATGTCGCCGGCTGGGCAACAGGAAGCGGGTTTCTGTCATGCAGCGAGTATACGTGAAATAGTAGGCGGAATGTTTTTCTTCCCCCTTTTCCGCTTTTACTTTCCATCGCAATTCAGCCAACAAGAGCACTTAACGATATTCGCGATTATGTAATAAAAGATAAAAAAACGTCGGCCGGTACGATAGTAGCCGTTAGCTTAAAAACGGTTCAGGCGTTTTCCTATCTTTCCTTTAATTAGCGTACGTCACAAGCGGTGCCCAATAAACGCTTAAACTGCATTCGGGTAACCTATCAGTGCGTTAGCGAGAACTTTTTACAATTTACGCGCGGAACGTTTAAAACTTAACAAGACGCATCTCGTTTCTTTTGCGCCTTTATTATATCATTTGCAATATTCTATTCCGGACTATTTGTATTTTTATTTTCGCATTAGTTTACAGCGGTATACGTCGTAAGTGGAGACTGGTCCAATTTTATCCAATGACAATATAATCGGTTATTCAATTAAAAATTTTGCCCAAATGCCGAAATAATTTCAGTATTCCGGTTATTTTACTTGACATTATTCTAGCACCGATAAGAAGTTCTACTTCTAAAGTGAAAAAAACCTTATCGTCTTTTTTAATTGCATTACCACTCCAATGAGACATGCAATTTTTCTACTAATTTTTATTTTATTTTACTTTTTTTTTTTTTTTTTTTTTTTTTCGGGGAAATTATTCCCGACTTTTTTAACAGTTGCCGCTGTGCAGTTTTTAATGATTTTTTATTTTTCTTTCATACCAAAACAATAACACATACATATACGTATATAACAAAAATTAACACGTCCTACCCAGTTTTAATTTTGTTGGTCTCTTAGTACAAAATCGGTATAAATCTGTGTAGATAAAAATCAATTGTCATTTTGCTGCTAAGCGCAAAAATTCGAGGGCAGGTGAACCGAGTTCGATAAGTTTTTTTTTTTCAAGATACTCACCGTCACCCCGGCCCGGTTCATATAGACTCAAAAATTGGAAGAAATAGCTGCAATACGCAAAACAGATTGTTTAATTCCCCGACATATATGAACACACTACTGATCTAGACACACTATGCCGCAATACAAAAGCTCATCGCTACAAAACGTTGTTCTACTTAAAAATTAAATAAATTAAATATCTGATATCTAAAATATGAAATATAAACAGCGTGGTTTATTTATGCGCCGGACAATCAAATGAAAAACATGGTGTACCATAAAGCGTTACAATAAACTATAAATACGTTTTTTTCTTTTATAATAGTGGCGATTTTTCACTAATATTTATTTTGTTTATACATTTCCAGTAACTTTTCATAAATTCACAAATCATGAGTCCCTATTGCAGAATTTTTTTTTTTTTTCTATTACGATATTTGAAATTTGCAATCTACAATATAAAGGATAAATAATAACGAATGCAATTGTAATAAGTAAATAGGCTAAAGGTTGAGACAGGGAGGAGAAGCAGTCCAGTGACTACACTCCTATTCGATCACATATCCTGCTTTTCATTGGGTTTGAAATAAGTATGTTGGCCATGTCCTTTGGAGTCTTTTTGTGGTTGAGATTGGATGAGCTAGGTTGCTAACTAATTCATCGGTGTGATTAGGTAGGTTTTAGGTCTTCGCTGGATCTCTTCTATTACAAATGGTATTTTTAGATGAGTGTGAATAGTATAGTTTCTTACGTATAAATTGCAGAAATATTGTTATTATTCAAAAAAGCACAGTCGCTATTTTATTCCACAAATTACGTTACAGCAAGGCGTGACCAGGCCAGCTAGTTTATAATAGATGTAAATGTTTAAATTTAACGATTTCATAATGATATTAATATAAATGCATATATTATTTTGACGAATAGAATTATTAAACTCGTTAAATTTAACTGTTACAAGATATACTATATATACATATATATATTAATTACAACGTAATTCTTAGGCTACCCCCCATTCGAAAAAATGTTCCAATTTTATGTAACGATTGTTATATTTTATAGGATTATTGTTATTGTTATTTAAAAATGTCACAATTTTATGTAATGAAATATGTAACGAAAAATATAACGAAAAAATGTCTTAATTTAATACAATGAAAGTTAAATGTTAGAATTGGATTTTTGTGGTTATGTTATTTTTTTTTTTTTGTGTTGATGCCAGTAAGAATTACATTGTAAATTTTCATCATTTTATACATAGTATAGAAGAGAAAAAGATAGAAATGAAAGCAAGAGGGGTCAAGGGGCACAGCCCCTTGCGAGGATGTATATATTACTGAATTGTAAATATGGTGCAAGCTTTATTTCAGGCCATTTAAAGATTATTAAAGCACTAGATACACAATAACGAACAGCTTAAATATAGTTCAAAACTTTTCCGAATTAATCAAAATCTGAGGCAACTATGTATCGAAAAATAAAAGAGATGATCGCAGAAGTAACAACACTCTGGGAAATTTATAAAACAAGAAGAAAAAGAGACAAAACAGGAAGCGAGAAAAAGTGACCTTTCGAGCACAGACACTCTCGAAATTAGCTCAAGATCTGCTGGATTTGGTTTTTAGGAATTTTCAATGCTTTATATATATTATTTTTTTAACAATCAACACAAACTTTAATACACAATATAAATTAAAATTTATTATAATCTTCATATAATATAAATTATGTATTATATATTATTAATGGACGGAAAGTTTAATTAAATAAATAAAAAGAGCGGCCAAATGAAAAAGAAAAGAACATACGGAAAATGAAAGGAGAAAAATTTTAAAATTAGCGCCAGTTCATTTTGTTCGTTTTTTCCCGGTTTCCCTTTAGGTATATCGAGAGCGTTTTTAATGAGCAAACTTGATGAAATTTTCAGTGCGACCTGGACGAGTTGTACTTTTCACGATTTCTTCAAAAAGTCGTCATGTGTATCGTCTTCTTTTTCCAGCTAGAAGACAACCGAATATCCATTGCTACATTTTTGAGCTTCGAATGAAAAAACTAAAAATTTCAGACAGGAGTAGATTCGGTACCAACGATACTAATTAAAATTTCTCTGTGCGCTACAGGTTGCTTTAGCGAGAGTATTTTCCATCAGTTATTTCGTTAATTTCATAGACTGTTCGTATTCGCTGAATCTTTTTCCTAAAGTTCAGTTGCGCTATAATAAATCGTGGTGCCAACGTGTTTTCTTCTCTTCAAAATCCACTTCTTTTATATATACGTTGTTTGTTTTATTTTTGTAACAAAAAAAAAAAAAAAAAAAAAAAAAAATGATAATTTTACATATGCCATATACATTTGTTTGGAATATGGAAAATCCAAAATAGACCTTTTCAACAAATACTGATTCCGGTGAATACTTTGTCCATGTTTTATATACATGTATGTATGCAACTGCGAAGACAGAATTTCGTAACGTGCCTGTCCTTGGGAAAATGGACAAGCTAAATTAATAATAATGCTGCATTAAATAACATATTTACTTGTAGTAGTATATAATTCGGATGTATTTTACGACTTCACGATCGCGGAATAATACGAACGTTAAATCAGTAGGAAAACGAATTTGTGTCCTTCAAAATAGCGGTGCTTAGATTGTAAACAAATTTCGTCAAAGCGTTTTTGAGTAATTTAAGGAAACGTGTAAAATAAATATGATTCGGTTATTTCGTAAAACCAGTTACGATTTCGTAGAATTTACAGGAACGAATTTTGAAAATTAAATTAAAGAAACAGGTTTTACAAAACAAAAAACGTTTTTTGAGAAATTATTGTAGATGCGCAGCGATTTCTAGAGCACGCAGAAGTGTATGACAAATGGAAACGCGTATGCATAATCGGTGGAAATGCGTAATTTTTCTACAATTTTCACTCTGCATCGTTTATCAGCACTATCTGTAATCCCGAAAGCACGCAGAAATATAAATAAAAGGCGCGAACTGAATACTGAGATAAACCGATGCGAAATTACGTAAAGGTTTTTTACATTTTGGTGTAACTTGCACATTGATCGCATATTTAGAGTGTTGGACAACACATCTAATTTTTCCCGCCATGTATCATTACAACGTATTCATTGTTAGTATTATTCGGTTCGATAAATGTTAGCAAAGAACCATGTTGCTTGTTCTTTGACAGTTTAAGTAGACTGATATTACAACTACTGCGCGGCTTCGGCCATAACTTCGAAACGGTAGCATAGGGAAAGTTAAAAAATGTAAACTACTGAAAAGTGTGGTATGCAGTAGTAATAGCTACCGGTCCAATAAAATGATTATTATATACATCGTTCTAGTCGGTTCGTTTTTCTTCTTCACATCACAGTTAGGGAGTAAGAAATTTATACAAAAACGTTTCCGGAAGCATTGAGTGCTATACAGTTCAAGCAGCCGGAAGTAAGAATTATTACTATAATTAGCACAGTATAAATGGCTATGGCAAGAAGTTCATGTAGAAGTTGTAGTGAAAGACACAGTTGCAGCAACAGTAGCGTATTGGCTGCATGTTCAATTTCTCGGACAAAAGTTTTAAATTTGATTTACAACTATGTATATACAGTAGAATCCGCTTAATGTGAAGCCGGATATTGTTATCAATCGGTTAATGTTATCAAAATGCTTCGGTCCCGATTTCTTGTCCTTTTTACACACAAATTTCCCCCTTTTATGTGATCAAGACGTCGTTTATTGTTATCGCAATCAGAGCACGTAATGTAGTAGGTTTTTCAATAAATCTCGTTTCTTATCTTCTTTCATTGAATGTGTACCTACAATTATGCATATAACGAAGTTGATAACAAATCGTCTTCGTATACAGTTGTTTCATCGCTTTCCTTATGATAATGTCGTCGAAACCAAAACGTCGCGATTGCAGTGTTTCGGAAAAAGTAAACATTTTACGAAAGTATGACGCGCTTGTACCCATATCCCAACGTGAAGCAGCATCAAAATTAGGAATTTCGCAACCGCTATTATGTAAAATTTTGAAGTCGAGAGAAGAATTGGAAACTGCGACGATATGCAACGGGAACACTTCGCGTAAAAGAAAACGATTCGGTAAAGATGAACAAGTTGAAACAGCTTTGGTTGGATGGTTCGATCAGGTACGTGACAAGAACGCGTCAGTTAACGGTCCGATTTTACGTGCAAAAGCGGAAAGTTTAGCGAAACAGTTAGGCAAAGAAGATTTCGTTGCTACAGAAGGCTGGTTTCGTAGATTTACGAATCGGCACAACTTAGTTTATAGAAAGCCGTGCGGCGAACAAGCTGACGCTGATGTTTCTGCGGCTGAGTCGTGGATCAAAGATGTTTGGCCTACCTTAATTGATCAGTATTCTCCTGATGACATATTTAACGCTGATGAAACCGGGATTTACTACCGAGCACTGCCTGAAACCACGTACGTGTTCAAAAGTGAAGCGTTGAAGGGGTTTAAAGTAGCCAAAGATAGAATTACGGTGCTATGCTGCTGCAGTATGTCCGGTGAAAAAGAAGAACTGCTGGTTATCGGTAAGAGTAAAAATCCAAGATGCTTCAAGAACGTAAAAAACCTACCAGTTTCATATTCGGCTAATAAGAATGCCTGGATGACGTTGGAAATTTTTAAAGAATGGTTGGTGCAATGGGACCGACGCTTAAATCGAAACATTCTTTTGCTGGTGGACAACTGTACAGCTCATAATGTCGACCTAACTTTCCGCCACATTAAAATTGTTTTTATGCCGCCGAATACCACCTCATTAATTCAACCGTTAGATCAAGGCGTAATTAGGACCCTAAAGGCGTACTATCGCAACGAAATGAGACAACGAGTTTTGGAACAGATCGAAGGCAACATGCAAGGCTTATCGGCGGCCGAATTAAGTACGAAAACTGATCTTCTATCAGCTCTCCATCTCTTGAAGCATGGCTGGGATTCAGTTACTAAATTAACAATTTCTAACTGCTTCAAAAAAGGAGGATTCTTTCCAAAATCAGAACTGGTCGAAGTGCTTTGTGAACTCCCTTGTCCCGATGACTTGTTACAAGTCGAATTTGAAGAATGGCTCGATATTGATTCCAATTTGACTACTGCTGCTCCTGTGACTGAAAAAGATGTATGCGACAACATTTTAAATCACGACGACGAAGAGCTTTCATCATCAGAGGAGGAAATGGAATATGAAAATAGTGTACCCTCTCACAAAGAAGTTATAGATGCCCTCGCAACCATTCGACGATTTGTGCAGTGCAGAGGCACTGTTGATAATTTCAATGATACTTATGCGTCAGAAAAACTTGTTAAAAATTTACTCGTTCAGAATTTGAAACAAAGTTCTTTGACACGTTACCTTCCGAAGGGTAAGTAATGCCTAATGATATTAACCGACGTATCTATTTTATCAAACGCACTTTGTGGTATGTACTTCAAAGCTAGAATCAAGTATGTGATATACATATGTACGTGCAATAAAAAAAAAATTTTCAACTCGATTTTTTTTCGCTTAATGTTATCAGCCGCTTAATGTTATCGATATTCCCTCGGACATTTGCGATCACATTAAGCGGATTTTACTGTATATATATATATATATATATATATATATATATATATATATATTAGGAGTGCAAATTAGTTCGGTCCGTTTTTAAAACATGGTGCTGGCTGTTATGTACGTTTTATAGAACAACTGATTTCGATGATTTTAGAAAGATAAGACATCTATCGATAATGTAGGGTTTGTACCGCGTTCAGTTCCGTACAAAAACCGTGTGTTTTACTGTGTTGAATATGTCAACTTTTGTGTTAACTAAACAGCATTTGCGGGAGGTTTTATTATTCTCCCTTAATTGGAAGAAAAATGCAGCTGAAGCGCATCGAATGCTTGTGGAAGTTTATGATGACAATGCTCCAACTGATAAATCATGTAGGGAATGGTTTCGACGTTTCAAGAATGGAGATTTTAGCGTTGAAGATATGCCTCGCTCTGGACAGCCAAAAAAAATTGAAGACAAAGAATTGCAGGTATTACTCGATGAAGATGTGAGTTAAACGCAAGACAAGCTTGCAGAACCATTGGGAGTTCCCCGACAAGCAGTTTCGGTACGATTACAATCCACGGGGATGATTCAAAAGCAAGGCAATTGGGTGCCTCATGAACTGAAACCGAGAGACGTTGAAAGGCGATTTTTACGTGTGAACAGCTTCTTCAAAGGCAACAAAGGAAGGGTTTTTTACATCGGATTGTGACTGGGGATAAGAAATGGATATTTTGCGACTACCCCAAGAAGAAAAAATACTACGTTATACCCGGTCAATCATTTCCATCGACCTCAACATCAACACCAAAGCGGAACGTTCATAGTTCGAAGGTCATGCTGTGTATCTGGTAGGACCAAAACGATGTGGTACAGTACGAGCTGCTACAACTTGGCGATTCCATTACGGGCGATCGGTATAGGCTACAATTGATTCGTTTGAGCTGTGCATTACGAGACAGATGGCCGGAATACGAGCAAAGACATCACAAAGTTATTCTTTTGCATGACAACGCTCGGCCTCATGTCGCAAAAGTCGTAAAAAAATATGTGGAAACGCTCAAGTGGGATATTTTACCGCACCCACCGTATTCGCCGGACATTGCTCCTTCTGATTACTGGTTGTTCCGACAGATGCAGCACGATTTAGCAGTAAACGGTTCACTTCTTTCGCGGAAATTGAAAATTGGCTCCCAACTTGGATCGCTTCAAAAGATGAGACATTTCTTCGAGATGGAATTCGAAAATTACCTTAGAAGTGGGGGAAAGTAGTAGCCAGTGATGGGCAATACTTCGATTAATTTATTCGTTTCATTTTGATTAATCTGTTCATTTTTTTTTTTTTTTTTTAGAATAATTTGTGGGTCTCACAGGGCAAATATGCCCGTTGTATGAGTGCCCAACACTCTTATCAACGTTTATTATAATAGGTATATAGTACAATAAATTAAAACTAACTTAAATTATTTCGAAACTAACAATAATAACAGACTTAGCATTATTTATATTAAAATAATAGCATATATATGTATGCCAAAAAAATAAAAAATGCCGCGTAATACGAATCTGAATACCAATATATGCAGACAGCTTAATATTTATAATCGAAATAAAGCATGATCAGTGAGAGCCTAAAATCCAGGAAGGACACGACGAAGTCAACTAAAATAAATACATTTTTCACTAAAAAACGGACCGAACTAATTTGCACTCCTAATATATGTATATGTTAGTTACAACGCAATTCTTAGGCTACTCCCATTAGAAAAAATGTCCCAATTTTATGTAACGAAAAATATCCCAAATAAATGTCCCAAAAAAAATGTCCCAATTTTATGTAACGTTTGTTATATTTTATAGGATTTTTGTGATTATGTTATTATATTCCTATGGACCGATTTAGAATTACATTGTAAATTTTTATTATTTTATACAAAGTATAGAAGAAAATGAAATGGAAATGTAAATAAGAGGGGTCAAGGGGCCTGCTCCTTGCGAGGCCAACATAGCCGAGTTATATATATATATATATAATGTGTACACTTAATGGGGGTAAGACGCGAATGCGAAATGAAAAACCGTCAAAAATTAGATATAGTAACGCAGTTATTTGGGAGTAATGATGGATCAACACTTAAGATGGGACATACATACGGAATACATTGCAAAGAAAATAAGAGCAGTTTTACCAGCTAGAAATATGCAACAAATGAAACATTAAAAGTAGTTTATTGTGCGCTAGTAGAGTCGAGGATCAGATATGGAATTCAGGCATGGGGAATGGCGAGAAAAGCATACTTGGAGAAAATAAATAAACTGCAAATTAAATGCTTGAAATTAATAGCAAATCCTTAAAGAGAGAAAATGAAAATGAAATAATCAAAAAAGAAAACGTAATGAGCATAAGAGGAATGTACTTATTACTGAAGATATGGGAGTGCATATCAACAGAAAAGAAAAATGAATTGGAGGAAGAATAAACACAGAATACGAGTTGAGGGAAAAACTTTCGTACCAACTGCCGTTAGCAAGAACATAGATTAGCAAACGGATAAATATATTATAACTCAGATGTTGAATAAAATACCCAAAGAAATAATAGAGAAGGAAAAAATAAGGGAAAGAAGAAGAAAATATAAAAAATATAATAAACATAAAATAAATTGACAAAGCGCAACAAAAAAAACTAGAAAAAAAAATACTTTGAATATAGAAGATAGAAATAGATTATTAATTATTGATGAGTAAAATAGATTAAGACTAGTAAATATTACACAATTATGTATATGTATAAGCTAATTTAAGATGGTAAAGTGTTCAATAGGATAATTCGTCGACAAGCGTTTTAGCTTAACGAAAGTTTTGTATGTAAAAAATAATAAATACATATTTTTCCAAAAAAAAAAAAAAATATATATATATATATATGTGCATATTTATGAAATTAAATATCTTAAATTATATATCTGCCAATTAACGAACGAATTTAACGAGATTATTTTATCTATAAATATAACAATTATGTGTTTTAAAAGCGGGAAATCCTAAAATAATTTTCCCACTTTTCTCGTATCTATTAAATTCGAACGAAATTTCCTTATTCAACTACAGTTTTAACATATCACTTTCCGGATCTACTATTATAATTATAAAAATGTTTAAAATACTGATACGGATAATAAAGACCCGGCGGGTAAGGCGATGTAATATGTGTTGATAAAAACGTAATTGTTTTGTTGGAAATTTATTTTTTTATGATTTGCTTTATTACGTTTATTTTGTTAACAAATACGAAAAACCTCGCATTTAGCCGACGCTGGAATCCTATTATAGCAGTTGCAACTCTGTCCACTCACACTATAACTCTGCTTCGTATGAAATTCTTGCCATAGCTTTCTATACTACTCTACTTATAATGAATAATTTATTCTTTCAAATTGCAACGTTTCAATCTGCTGATTATAATGTATGCTTTTCGGTTTTGCTGAAGCCTGCAGGGGTTAAGTCGCTTTAGGCAGTACTGTGGTTGTTTCTATTCAAAGCTATACTGGTGTGTAAAGTCGACCGGATGATTAGTCGTTTTGGAGGCGGCCAAAACGTTGTACAATGGGGGAGGGGGGAGCTTCTTGTTTTTCCTCGGATAAAAAGTTCATGAACTGCTGACGCGATAAGCGAGCGCCTCTCGCAGTGCCAATAAAAACGAAATTGCACACTGGGCGAAAGGCTGATCGGTATTCAATTATTTGTCGGCATTACCGTTTTGGTTTTATTGCGAAAATTTGCTGATTCGACGAAATGCTGCTATAAGCATTTGACAATGGGGAATTGACCTGACACGTTGCTCTGCATCGGATCGGTTCGATAAAATGTGATATTCTTCTTCGTGAACTATTTCTCTGCCCAGAGCTCCCGGCAGCTCGCTTATTTGTCAATTCGCTCCCTATCCCTCCTATATATATATATATATATATATATATATATATATATATATATATATACTTTTTAATTTCTCGACTAGATGTGACAATGGGAAATTTCAATTCGGCTTCGTCGACTAGTGTGCAGCACGTCTTGCCGTCCATGTCATAACCGTCGAACGTGTTAGGATCTTTCTATTTCGAATTCAATACAACAGCAAGGCAAACGGTACAGTTAACCCCGGGTCTTCTGCAAGAGTCACTGACGAACTACGCGCAATGAACGAGAATATCCTAGTGTCAATTTCTAATCAAGCGAAATGTGAAAGTTCGTTATATACCTTATATTCCTACACTTTAATTTTTTCGATTTTTCCTGTTTTCAAACGTATATCTGCGCAGACATGGTAAATTTTATTTGAATCCGTTGCATTATCGTTCCATCTGACAAATTCACCCATTCGTGTATGCTAAGCTAATAATATCATTAATAATAATAATAATAATAATGGTGACAATAATTTTTATTCATTTATTTATTTACAAAAACAAGCAAGTATATTACAGCTAAACTAAAATTATAACTTAATTAATTTAGTCCGCAGATGCGCAATAAATGGTAATAGCAATGATAATAATAAAGAAATCGAATCGAATCAATTTATTTAATATCGCATATATGTATTATCGCGCGAATAGTGTTGTACAATTTAACATGTACAAATCTATTTAATATGCGGAAGTGAAATAGACAAAAAACAAAATGAAAATCTTAAATATGACGATACTCGGTACGAATAAAATTATTATATGTAAAATATGTATAAAAATGCAATTAATTATAAACATGAATTCTATCTCACACATATTATACATATATCATTCAAATTCGAACATACTTGTTAAATAATTATTGATAATAATAATAATATTATACATGTATATACAAAATATAAATTAGCGTGCATCTACAAATTTACATCCGTGCACATTACCCCATATATGTATACATTCAAATATGCACACATACTTGCTCATACATAAATATAGGGGGATTCATGAATAGACTTGCATGAGCGATAGTAAAAAAGGAAAGTAATAAAAACACAAAAAACAATACAAAAAGTGAAAAGAAATATGAGATAAACGTGATATATAACAAAACAAAATTTAAAATTCGACAAACTTATAACCAACTTTTTTATCCGTCCTGAGGTCGAATTGTGACATAAAAATTTTACGGCATTTGCTATAATTTTATACAGCTTTTTTTAATGAACCGGGTAACGGACTGAAGAGTTTAGGGCATATATTCACGCATATATATATATATATATATATATATATAGATTTAACGATTGGACCTACAACATCGGAACCATGAATCGGAAAATTGCCGATGACGAGTAAAAATTATTAAAATTAATAAATAATCGTCAATAGCCAATCGCCAATCATTATGTACGGGCCGGTTGGTACATAGACCCAGACACTTGGGGTTGCATTTATATCGCAATAACAATCAATTATAGTAATTCCCAAGTGTAGACTTTTACGTGCATTCATATTGCACACAGAATTTTTAAGAACACTATCTATATCTGTATAACTGGAATTTATGCATCGGCTGGTCGCGATGTTCCGAGTCGACTGGTATGGCTTAGAGCATATATCTCTTCAAAAAAAATTGATTAGAAAATTAAATGTAATACATGTGTAAAAAAATATATATAGGATAAGCGCGTCGCACATTCCGTATATACGTTATAATGAACGTATCGCTGCAATTAAACACGGACATTTAAATAAATCATCTGTAGCAGAGCATATTATTATTATTAGTAAACACAGATTAAAACTAAATATACAAGACGATTTGGAAATAATAAAATATATTAATAACATTAGTTTACTTAACAGCGCCGAAACATATTATATTAAAAAAATTTAAGGATAACTTAATTAATAATAATTTAATTTTAAATAATAACCCACTTTTTAAAATTGAACAATTAATATAACTTATCGATATATATCGAACAAATCAACTTATTGTACAAAGGACACATATGATATCGTTTATTTAATAATAACTTTATTTATTACTATCGCCATGAATATGGAGTACACACTCCGAAACATGTCGACTAATTATATTATATATTAATAAAAAAAATTCCTGTAATACGTGTATAATTATAGTTAATAAAGTGTTAAAAACAGAAAATGGGTGATACTTATTATATAACAAATCTAGAAAAATTTAATTGTAACACGAACACACACACACACATATTGTGTATACAAGGGCGTCGCCAGCCGCCGAGCCGGGGGGGGAGATGTGTTGCCAGCCGCCAAGGAGGGGCAAGATGATAGAAAGAGGATATGAGTTATAGGAAAAATAAAATGTATAAGTTGTGAAGGCTTAAAATATTTCATTAAACAAGAATAAAATCTTAATTAAAACATAATTTTCGTGAGTTTCTGGTAAAATTATTCAATTACTTTATTATAAAAGTCTCCCAAATTATTGTCCATGATTACGCGCTAATGAATACTCATCATGGCCAGTTGATTAAAAAGTTTCAAGGCTCCAGGAGGGCTGCCTCCCTGCCACCGCTGCCGACGCCCATGTGTGTATATACATATATGTACATATACGTTGGATCGAATTAACACACGAAATGTCATATATTGTAATATCGTGGAACAACAATTAAATCACTGCACAGTAATATGCTATGGTTGAATTATGTGACTAATTGCTCTTGTCCCTGTTCTTGGGCGCCATTTGTGACTGACCAGCTTCCGCGATGAACAAAAAAAAAAAATATAAAATAAAATAAAAAAAACTTTCCGGGCGCCAACGTTACTTTTTCCGGGGTGTAACGTAACCGTTAGCTCGCTCGGGCACAGCTTTAGGCCTTCCTAAGGTTTAACGAAAAAAAGGAAGGTCTCCGCGGCGGAGATGTCACGAAAACGTATCCTTATAACGAAATAAACGAAAAATTCTTTTAAGAGGAGTAAATCCAATTATATTTTTTTTTATGAAAAAATAATATGCAAACCGATCATAAAACAAAAGAAAACGACAACGAATATTCCGAACGGTACAATTTGCAAAGCTGTGAAAAAAAAAATATAAAGTGTGCCGTGTAGCTGTGAAAAAGAAAACGAACGAAAATTTGCCTTCCACCAAAGCAGTTGAGATCTAATCGCGACCACTAGGAAGCGAAGACTGATCGCTCGAATTCGTAGTGAATTCGACGACGATTTTATTGAACGGCCATTTTGCCTAATAACAAAAAAAAAACATATATATATATATAAAAAAACGAACAAGCCACCGATTTTTCTAGAACATTTTCAAAATCGGTGGAATGGCGGGTACCCTGCGTCGGTTCTTTCAGGGTTCTAAGAAAAAACTTCTCACGCCTCGACGTAGCTCGACTCGCATCTCCCTGACGCACACAACACCAGATCGGACAAACATCGGACGAACCACCCTCATATAATTAACACACGCATATGCACGGATCGCCAAATTGGCGCCGTGCACATTGGCAATTCCCACGAAATTTGTCGATCCAGCATTACGGTCGGGAGAATGCTCAGTTTGCACGCTGCCCGAAGAAACCGGAGAAATAAGCCTGAGAAACTGTCAAAACGCGGAGAAAAGTGGAATTTAGAATTTGGAAACGGAGTAATCATTATCATTTTTTAATTCGGTACAGCCTGATAAATATCGAAAGTCATGGCGGCCGAATCCGTCACAATTATAAAAACTATTTCAGCTATATTTTAATTCGGTTGACAAATGCTTTGCTGCGGTATTTAACAAACTTCTTTATCGCCACTGTTTTAGAATTAATATGTAACCGATAATAATCGAGACGTTGTTTGAATTTATCCATTTATTTCGAAATTCTTATGAAAGTCTAAGACTGTTCGCTGAAAAAATTAAAATCGAAGAATCGACTAATTTAAAGACGCATAAATTGTATCGAATTAACACATGAAATGTTTTAAATTATGTCGAATCGTCTGGCGAACATCATTATTGTGCAGTTAGTATTTCTAAAGTTAATCTCAACCAAAGGCGCACTCAGGATTTTTTTTTGGTCGGGGCTAGAATTTAGAAGATGAGTTAGGGGGTGGTAACTCGGTACCTCGACTAAGTACCGATCTATTTCCGTGGTTTGTAAATTAAAATAAAAAAAATAAAAAAAAAATACAAAATTAACGAATATTATTTTTAAAAAAATTACGAAACTGACGAATTTTATTTAAAAAAAAAAAAAAAAATAATTGAAACGTAACATTATGTTTGTAATAAGCACAAATTAGGTAAGTATACGAATTTTATTTTTAAAAAATTAGCTAAAAGTATATAACATTATACTTGTAATATAAGTAAAAAGTAAATATGTATGTTTTTAAAAAAATTAATTAAATAGAACAAAACAGTACAAAACGAAATTAAGATTTCGAAGATTTTTTGGGGGGAGCAATGGCCCCGTGGCACCCCCCTTGAGTGCGCCAATGATCTCAACCGTGTAATATACTCGTAGTTGTTGAAAAAAAGAAAATTCATTGCTTCTTTGGTTACATCAAAAACTGGAAAACTCCGCGAAAATTTTTAAAACAATCGTGAAGCTGTTATTGAAGTACGTAAAAATTGTTTCAAAGAAACAAAATAAAAATACCCCGCCTTTAAAATTTACTAGAAAAATGTAATAAAAATGGCATCGAAAAATAAATTTAATTCGATAAAAAAGAGATTTCAAAGCGATAGACCCTAAAGGGGGGGCAGATTGTGCTTAAACAACACTAGTACGTATAAGAGTCGCCACGAAATTCAAACTGTAACAATTATAAAACCATGTTAAAGGAGAAATATACAATTGCCAGTTTTTTACAAGTCAAGTATGCTGTCGACTCTAGTAAGTGTTAGTGTCATTTAAGCATTATATTATTCTGAATTATCTTTCATCAAATGTTAATTATTTTTTACTTTTTAGTACGACTTTATCAAATTTATAGAGCAAACCTCGAAGTTGTTTTTTTTTTTTCTCTGTTTTTTTGTTAAATAATTTTATTTAGTGTAAAGATCGTTGTCCGGTGATCGGATAAAGCAACCAAAGATGCAAATGACCATGCAGTCAAGCATCTTTCAAATAAATAAATAAAAAAAAAAAAAAAGCAACCAAATCTGCCGCATTCTACACTCTATAAAATTGGGAAAATGACGTTAGAAGAGAAAGTTAAACATTAAAACAACGGAAAAAAATAAGATTAATAAAGGTACATAGAAAGAAGAAGAATACTTTTGTTTTGTTTGTCTGGAACCTTACGATTCAGGCCGACATAAAGAAAAATGGGTAGAAAGCGTGGAATGTCGGAAATAGATCGACAAGGAATGCACTCCACAAGAATTGTGCTACGTATAAATAAATTAGCAATTATAAATAGAAATAAAAATTTTCAAAAAAAAATCGGTCATCAACAATTTTGTTCATTTACAAATGGACTATGTTATGAATGGTAAATCAATGAAACAAGTAGAAATAATTATAAAGGATATTGAAATGTACTACGACATAGCGATCATTATGTTTAATTTTTTTTATATGCAATACCGCAAAGCACATTAGGCTTTCGGTTATAGTTCTTCATCAAACACTGTTCCAGAAATTGCGTTATTCGCGGTATAGATCTAAAAAAATTTAGTACAAGATATTCTTCTTTAAATGCATTAGCAAAAATATTTACGCTATTATTTTTCATACTTACTATTAACTTCATTTATTATTACTGTTACGTATGAAATTATTATTTTTTATGCTACATATAAGCTCTTTTACGGTCTCTTAAGTGTTCAGTTATATTTTGGTATTCTATATAAACCAATAATGCCATTTATTTTTCAACCTAATTTAGAACGCTAATTCTGTTGCAAACGTATGAAATTGAGAAATAAATAAATCAATTAATTACATCTCGCAAAACAAGGTTTCGACGAATTTGCCTGGCACATCACTAGAGGGGCAACCAATCCAAAATAGTTCCTGAAATTAGTTTACCCGTAACCAGCGAGACTATTTAATAAGGAAGATCCGCGACCAAACTTCTCGGATGTTTAACGCGTATACAGAGATACACGAAGGATTTTAATATTTAAACAATCCCACCCCACCAACCCCTCGCCCGCTACGTAAAATACCCGCACTGTTGTTTGGTCTAATACTATGTGCCGCGTTTCAAAAGATATAAGGAAGCAAATATATACATATACATATACATATATATATATATATATATATGTATATGTATGTGTGTCATTATAAACGCCAACTGGAGTAGAGTCGTTTTCTAGCTAGAAACAACGGTTTAAATGTAAAACGAAGATAATTTCTTCAAACGGCTTTTATATTCGTCGTTCGGCATTTGAGTCTCTATTTGAACCGTTTGATGAGTTTAAAAGGGGACTTTTGCAATCTCGGCTGATTTTTTTCCTCGAAATACTTGTCGACTTCTTGAAAGTGCGCATTCATCGCGTCTGCCGCTAAATTTAGATTTTCGTCATTCGTAGCCACCACATAGGCTACGAAACTGCCGTGGGTTGTTAGGCTTTTGCACGGAAGGTGACTCTTTTTAACATGAATGTTTAAAAAAGTTCATAATCGTCAGTCGTCGCCTATAAAAATCAAACGATTCATGTATGTACGTGCGTGATGCGAGTGAAGCTAAATCAGTGGAAAGGCGTCATAAAAGCGAATGTAATAATACGAAATACGAGCTTGTTTAATGGAGCTCTTTCTCCATTTCGACACTTCGTATTCTTAGTGTAATTTTAAACGGTTGCAACAAAAATCTGTACGGAGCTTTCTCCACTTCCATTATTGTTCGGTGTCATTTTCGTTACAGTTCGCGTTGTACGCTATTTTTAAACCTTTTTAATTTTCAATTTTATCTTTCTACACCTACACAAATGACAAATTCCTCCGGACGTAAAAAGACACCCATCACATTTTTGAAGATGAACGAATATTCAAAATATTATAATTCTCGTTTTTACCGATTTAATTAAAGCAGCGAGTTAAACAAATAACATTTATCCATCGAAAAAATGCAACTGTTTTTGAAATGCCTTCCGTGTACACACGCTAATAATGCGCGATCATCTGAAATGAATAAATAAAATCGTTCATTAATCTCCGTTTACTCGCTGCTGTCAATATTCGATCATATTCCACTACTTTCGCAGTCGCGTCCGCTATATAGAGACTTCGTCTGTATTCGGTAATCGCCTCGTTTTTATTCTCTACCTCGTTCACAGTTTTTCGGTTCAATTTTGTTCAGCTGTTAGGGATATAATACGGAACACGTAATATCACTTCTCCTAAACGGATACCATATCCGATAGTAAACGCATATGAGTTATCGTGAACTATTCAAAGTCACGGTTTTTCGTCGTAATTAATAATAATAATGAAAATTCCAGTTCCAAAAAGAACGAAATGAAAATGCTAATAATAAAGCGAGCCGATACAGCGGATCTATTAATTTATTACGCCTCCGTAGCAGACGTAGTTTAATTACAGCGCGCAAAATAAATATAACATACAAATTTGTTTTTATTTTTATTTCCGTCAACTGCAGTGTATTTGATGTTTATTTATATTTTATTTAATCTATAAAATAATCCACCTTCGAATAATAAATTCTTCGACACGTATATGAAATTGCAGAACCAAATTTACTTTTGTACAACATATCATGCAGCCTCCCCCCCCCCCCCTACGTTCTCATAAAGTTACATAACGCACATTATGAAATCTAAACAGCCTTCCAAAAAAGGAACAGTAAATATTCCTTGTTTTTTTGTTTTTTTTACTCGTAGTTTCTGCACTCCGATTTAATACAGTAAGTGCAAAAATATCAATGTAATTTTGATGTTCAAGAAATTTGCCCTGAAAAATTGCCAAAACGTATCTAATACTGTTAAATCTCATTTCGGACTTTTATTTGATAAGCATTATTTCTTTTTTTGTTTTCACCTGTAATGGGTTCCACAAAGCCAAAGCCTGTTGTGTGGATGCCCAGCCACTTATTATCGTTTATTATATTAATATAAGGTACATAATAATATTATTATCCGATCTGTATACTAAAACTATTAATATTATTATAGATAACCAGTATGCTGGAGCTGTTATGTATAACTCTTACCGACAGATGTAAAAATTTTACTAAATAATAATCCGAAACACAGCCGTAAATTATTGACCTTATACACTTATGTTCTAGTACTTTATAAATAAATAAATAAATTGAAATAGAAATAAATGGATCTAAAAATAGAATAATAATAATAAGAAGAAGAAGAATAAAAAATAAATAAATAAATAAGTAAATAAAAATAGGAAAAATTAACTGTTTTAATACTTACATTACTTGTTGCAGTATGTGTGGATGTGTGTGTGTGTGCTTAAAATACTTACGCGACTTTTGGTATGATGTACGTACGATGATTATGGCGGTTGAATGTATGTATGAAATTTAAAATGTGAGGATTCAATGAATGATCTGTGACTGTGATTCTTTTTACAGTTATTTTTAAGTTATTTTTATTTGTTTATGTTGAAGCGTGTTTATTTTATTTGGCTTTTTATTCTTATGTCAGCAGGGATGCCACCGCGAGTTTCATTCTCGCGGACCTATTTTATTACACTGTTATTATGATGATTATTATTATTATTTTTATTAATTAATATAATTTCTAATTATAATTATTAATATTATTATTTTTTTATATATATATTTTTTTTATTTATTTATTTATTTATTTATTTATTTTTTTATTCACGCACACAAGAATGTTAATTATGATTTAGTTATTTATTACCAACTCGTACATAGATCTTTCGAGGACGGTCGACCGTAAGAAAATTTGAATATCCTTATTTAAAATCAAAAATAATAAAATAATATAATTTAAATGATAAAATGTCCACCGAATGGTGATTAATATAAACTTAAATAAATTATATACATATCTCGAATTCCGGGGGTGTCGATGCCGATGGTATAGTGATGCTGATTCGTTGATCCTCTTCGTTGATCCTGTTTATCTATTTTCCTGACGTAGGACTTCTGGTATTCGAAACTTTTCTTTCGTTTTATTTTAACCAAATTAATTCATTGATACTTTTTCGAATAAACGCGATAAAATGATTATAATTTTATACGGCCGAATACAATAACGGAAAGCGTCATTGGCAAATGTAGTGGGCCACCGGCGCGGACTCCCACTCAGCCTTTATTTAGCTGTCTTTTTCCGACTCCAAAATCTGACTGATTATTCGTGAACGTATTTCCGATCTCCAAACCAAATCGAAGTCCCCTCCACCGCTGGACGGCGGTCATCGAGCACTATTTCCGTTACGTCAGACGTGACGTAACATCACTCCAGGCATCATCATCCCCGATCATTCGCCGAACTACACACACATTCACACTCACGCTCGCCTTAAATTCTATGTTAATTACTAATTTGTTTATTATTTTTATTATTCATGTAATGTACACATTACAATGTATAATCTGTTTCTTTTTATTTGATCGGTTTATTTGATGTAAATGTACCGAAGAATATTATAATTTCTAGTTTAAATGTTTATGTAAAACCTTCTTTTTACAATATTAGCTTCTCGTGCGCATCTATTGTACGTCCAGATATCGTTCGGTACGAGTAATAATAATTTCATTACGACGTATTCTTCAATATTATCTATTTAGTAGTTTACACCTTACAGGAATTAAGTGGAAAGTTCCCCCTGTGTATCTACTGATATTTCGTTTTTCATCTATTCGTGGCAACTGGATGTTTTGCAACTTACATTTTATGTTTTTCTAAAATTAAATGTTTGGCGAAAGTTGACTTATCAATAAAGCCATACCGTAACGCATATATGTATGTGCTCCTTATGTCTAACAGCGAAAGACTTGTAAAAAAGTGTACCATCGGTCAAACAAAAGGATCCTTCGCTGTTATATGCGTTGGTGACTACATATTTTACTGTTGACAGATTTATTATTGTTGTTTTAATTTTAATTGTTTGTACACACCATGAAGATAAATTGTAGTATCGGAAGCTAGTCGGCGTTTTTATATTTTTTAAATTACATCATTGTATTGTCAGTGTTTGTTCTATTTTATTTACTTCAGCAAGCAATATTGTTCTGCCGCTTTCCTGATTGTTAGTCAGGCCTTCGATCGCGTGTGGCATGCAGAATTGCTTTCAAAAATAAAAAAAAAAAAAAACCTACCAAACTCCTATTATTTACTACTGTCTTCATACTTGGCAGACAGGTACTTTCAGATAACATCTGGCGACGATGTATTAGAGTTTTATCCTATTGGAAGCCGGCGTTCCCCAAGGTTCTGTATTAGAACCAAAATCCTCTTTCTTGTGTACTCACATGATCTTCCAGTTACACTCAATGTGGAGGTCGCAGCATTTTCTGATGACACAATACTATTTTCGAGGGACGGCGATCCGGTGGCAGCGTCGGAAAACTTGCAGGCTGGTATGAATGTCCTGAAGAAATGAGCACAACAATGGACTATTATAAGGTCAATTCATTCAAGTCGGTGCATGTTACATGCACAACCAGACGCAGCACATGTCCTCCTGTTGATCTTGATGGTCCCATTCCATAAAGGCCAGATACCTGGGGATGTGAGTTGATCGCCGATTGAGCTGGAAGGAGCATATTAAGGTCGAGGTGAAGGAAATAAACTTGAAGCTGAGGGAGATGTACTGGGGCAAAACTTCCGTGTTATCGCTGAAGTCAAAATTGTTGTTATATAATGCAGCTATCAAACCGGTGTGGACCTACGGTATATCTCTTTGAGGAACAACATCAACGCCTAATATTAAAATAATGCAGTGATGCCAGTCAATGATACTGAGAACAATAGCTAATGCACCACGGTACATGCGCAATGATAACCTACCTAAATGTACCGGCGGTGAGTAAAGTAATTAAAAATTAAAGCGAGCGTTACTTGTGTAGGTTAGTAGGCCACCTAAACCCGCTGGCAGTTGATTAATTAAACTCCGGCAGCGACAATTATAGATTAAATCGTCATACGCCCCTACATCTTCCTTATCGGTTTCATTGACCGGTAAAGCAAGCGGAGTGTTATTGTTGAATGGCACCTCATATCATGCCATAACCTACACATTCCAATGGCTTATTGACTACATTAGCCAGATCGAAATTTAAAAAAAAAAAAAAAAAATTATTATTTCGTTTATTTTCGGAGTTTTGTTGTATTTATAAGCGTTAAAAATTCCACGGTGTATACTATTTCTGCAATGTTATTATTTATTTGCTTTAATCTATCGTTTACATCGGCTCTCTGATTATTTTACTCATCAATTTGACCAACCGCTGTTGCTTGTTCAAGAAGCTGTAACGCGTTGTAATCAAATACGTTATACTTCTTATCAGTTGATTTATTATCGATTATTGCGTTCGTAAGTATTTAGAACACTGCGATTCTATTAAACGACAATAAAATATCAAACACGTAACATACGTCTATCTTTAACTTGACACAGTCTGCTTTACAAAGTGGTACTCGTATGTCAGCACCATCCAACATTTCTGAAAACTGATTGGTAAGTTTTAAACTATTTAAAAAACAAATTTGTTAGCGCTAAAAAAAAGGAGATCGCAGTCCGAACAGACTTGGTAAACGATGCACATAAAACAATTGAACACGCGAACTTACATTATACACCACAATAAAGTTGTTCATGAGCTTAATGTTGTTTAATCTTCTTTTATGGATAAAATTACGGTCAATTTAAATATGTTACGCGCTTTTCTAAGTGTAGATTTTGTGATTGTGATTGAGAGCGATGTATTAATAAATTTGTGAAATTTACACGAAAATTTTTTTCTTTCCATTTCTCTCCCCCTCATTTGCTACGTTGTTGTTTTTTTTTTGGTTTTTTTCTCCGGCTCAAATAGTACTACTATATTTTCTGACAATAAACTATAATAGGAATACGGTAGAATTTGCTTCCAATATGCACGGCATAAGTTTTAATTTAAATTTATAAGGAATAGAAAAGGGTTTTAACGATGTTCGGAACTCGACATTTAAAACCTAAATTTTAAAGAAATTTTTTGAGTTTCTCACATTTTATTTTAAATTTAAATTTAAATTTCAAGTTCGTATAGAATAATAAGAAATGTTTGGTGTTATTTAGTGAACATTTTAAACATTAGAGCGAAAAAACGATGTTAGGAGAATTGTAGTTAGATGTACAAAATATGTAGAGTATGACGACTCAATGCAGGCAGGCGATCGCACCATCTTAGAAACGAACGTTACAAGAATAAAATAATTCAAGCTGCTCAGTTGTCTCATTAATATGCACCCTTCGCTTGTTCAAGCTGCATTCCAGCGACATCGCTACATATCGCGGGGTAGGTCATGCAGGTTTCAAGAGCCATTTCGAACAATGTGTTTGAGGAATTCTGTAATCTCATCAATATGTACCCACCTAGTTTTATAACGCGCACAATCATTGTTGAATATTTTACCGCCTTCTACAGGCTGGCTGCATTCTAATCACATCTGGATTCGGTAGAGATTCCATCTCTTTCCTTTCACTCTATTTAATTCTCCTACCAAAGGATCTCTGTACTACATTTTCGATTTTATACCAATCGTAAGAAATATCGCCCCTTTAATATATCCATGTGAGAATTGAAGCATCCACGCGGGAAAGGAATCAAACACATCGAAGACCAGCACCACCTTGAAATCGAGCACAGATTCGAGGGTTGCTTGTATTTCAGGCTGAATCTTCTCATCATTCGTAAGGTTCCAGTCGACACGAACTGATTAAAAAGTTTGACACGATTTACGTGTTAAATTTTTACGTTATTTTACAATTTTCTTTTAAAGTATTTCTCATTCTTATTTATCCTCATAGTCGGATTTTTTTATCAAAAACTGGTAAGTAATCATATTATATCATATTGTTTAAATTATTCAATTAAATTATTCGAAATTATTATTTTTTCCTTTTCACTCATCTTCGATAAATATGATTAACATTTATTATTTTACTTAATCAGTAGATAGGAAACCTGCGTTCTGGGAGATTAGCCAATCAGGAGCCAGTATTTAGTCACGTAACCACGCCCCTTTTTACTCAACTAATCAAGAGTCAATACTTAATCATATGATCACACTCTTTCCACATCATTCATCACTGCACCACTATGTTCTACTCCAATTACACTCTTCTGCTCGCCACATCTTCACTGTTACAAACCTAAATCCATATATCTCAATGTCTATCACACCCCAAATCAACCACATGCTTTCTCTGGAAGTACCTGCATATAGTCTCCCTCACTTAGTAACACCACTCGACCAAAACATGGATTAGGGGAAAGGCTTTAACCAGCCACCTTTAAATTTTTTTTTTCTAACCCCTACTAAGTTGCTTTATGTAATCATTCTAGTTTTTATGTATGTTGATGATATATTTATTATCGTCTAACTGTTGCAATAATTTATGCTAACGGATACTAGTTATTTATGATTATGTATGCTTTGAGAAAATGTTTTACTATTGACTACCCACCATCAACTCTCTAACCCCAATACCAATTCTACCATTTTGTGTGTGTTTATATGTTTGTTGATGATGCATTTACTACTGCCAAACCAATATAATAATTTTCTAAGATGCTTGTGTGTTTCTATGTGCGTTGATGATATATTTATGATTGCCTAACTAATGTAATAATTTGTGCTAACTGATACTAGCTGCTCATGTTTGTGTATCCTTTGAAAGTGCTTTATTATAAACTACCCAGTGCTAATACAACTTGCTAACCCAATATTATTACACCTACCACACTTGTTCCAACAAATATGTCTCCAAGAATAATTTAATATGTTGATTAATTGAAATTGGGATAATCTTTGCTACCAATGCTTGTTTGCATGTATATAATTTGATATATGTCCAACCAAAATAATTGTAATAACAACATATATGTGGGGATATATCTCAGCTCAGAGATTTTTTTCTTGGGTGACCATGTACATGTATGTGTACAGTTTCTAATGCAATGAAGCAATATCTATACCCCCAAAATTATTAATCACAACAGATACAACCCAGCTAATATACACCAGTATAGTATAGATTAAAATTAGAAAATCAAACTGTCTGCATGAATCAAATATGATGAAGCACACATTCTACCTCTCACCCCCAAATTTTATTATTTGACAGATATAATCGCACTCGCAAGAATTCCATAATGCACATATTCCCAACCAAATAACACCACCATCTCAATAACTCACCTAAGCTGCTGCACTACCACTTGCTATACAAACACCAGATTAAAAACCTAATAATTTTTCTATAACATGACTCCAAACATCACAAACAGGGATTAAGATAAATATTGTATCATAGAAAGAAGCGCTCAATTTAAACTAAAAGCTCTCTTTTCACACAAATTACACCATCTAGGGCTAAAATACTCACATTTTAGCACAAAACATCAAATTTTAAAGGAAAAAGACCATTTTACACAAAATATCCTCATTTTAGACACAAAAACAACAATTTTATAGTAAAATATAACAATTTAATATAAATGGTACTATTTTAGGCAGAAAGCTCCAAATTTTAATGAAAAATGCACCATCCTAAGGAAAAGTATTAAATTTTTACTACATACACACTATTTAATTAGAAATAACATCACCTCTATACACTATGACTAAATACAAAATATTTTAAGCTCCCACACATTCTTAGATCTAACAAATTAAAGAAATAAATACAATTGTTAATACAAAATTTATTACACAATAAAAACAAAATATACACTGGCTAATATTACACTTAATAATAATACATAGCTCCATATAATCATGCAATATACATATTCTTATCTAATATAAATGCTCTTAGTTCAGCTAAAACAACATTAAACTTTCTATGGAATTTATTATACGTTGAATTTCCATAAGCTATTGTATCTACATTATTACTACATATTATTCTTTTATCATCACTACCACTTAATACTACTTTATTCTGCTCCAGGGTATACAGTATATGTTTATGACTTTGAATATTGTAATATGTCTTATAATTATCACTTAATTTACCACACACACCATTCACACAATTATAATAATCAATAAAATTAAGCTCTTTCTTAATTATAGAAGACTGTACACCTTTACATTTTTTAATTTCTCTATTATCTACAATACTTATAGAATACATTTTTGGGCGCAATCCAACAAATTCACTAATTGGAATACTATTTAATTCATCCTTAAATACACCAAGTTTCTTTTTATTTTCTAGTGAATAGCATGGATGACTTTCAGGATAATCACTTGTATCAAAATATTGAGCATTATCTTTAATATCTTTATAAAAATCAAGTGATTTAAGTTCATAAATAAGTGAATCAGTATCACAATATAAAAGATTAATATTCTTATACATTTTACACATTACATTATAATGAAAATCAATCATTTTTACTTTGCTAATATCTAAAATAGACATCCCAATATAAATGGGTTTATTAAATTTAATTGTTGAAGGATTTAAATGTACTGCAGCCAGAAATGGCCGTTCACTGAATATTGTTCAATCTTTAAAATTACTTTTACCAACTAGTTTTGTAAATTTTACTTTATTTGTAATAAGTTGTATATTAATTCTATGTCTAACGTTTTCCATCATTTTACCAAAAACACTATTATTCATAAGCTTCCAAAAGTTCTTCTCAAACTCATTAGTAGCATGTTTCCGCTGTAGAGTGTTCAAATCAATGTATGGCTTCAACCATGCAGACTGATTGAAACAAATGACTCGATGCACACACAGAAGTTTTAACCCTAATGCAATTGCTTGTTTTAAATTTCTATAGTGAATAATATAATTGTACTTATTTTCTAATGTATTAACTAATTTCACACATTTTCCAACTGATTTAGCCTCAGGACATAGAGGTAAATCATTATGCACCAAATGTAAACTTGTAGGATACTCCAAATCCACCTCGAGCACATAGCCAATGGACCCATCATCAGCTATCTCCATAATATTTAATTCTCTTATTTCTTTTTGGCTAAGCCATCTGAAACCATTCATAGGAAGAAGTTCACTCATAGCCCAACCATAAAGGTTATTTGCATCTAAATATGTTATGAAAGTGTTATCTACACCACTGCTACTACCACAATCATCATTACTACTGGAATTATTATTATAACTATTGATGTATGGATTTTCTGCCCTGGCATAACGCTTCACACACTGACACATCCCACCACGTATCCCAGCTTCAAAGAATAAAACCATATCATAATCAGTTAAGAGCTCCAATTCAACCTTTGTTAACTTTAACATTGCCTGGAAGGCTAATCCAGGGGCTGTAAAACTCCATGCAGGATCCAATTTGTATATGTTATAACAGACACTTCTAAAGTTTTCAAATACATCTGCTAATAGAAGCACATCTGTCTTTAGATATATATCACTATACTCCCCAAGTGTTTGAACATTTAATGTATTCCACACATTCACTGCATGTAAGTAATCTTCGTCACTAATATCTGATTTTGTAAGGGAATTATAGAAATACTCCTTTGCAGGCAAACTTGTTTCATCCAATTTTTCCCATGATGACACATATGAATAAGGGAAAACACCCTTTCTACAAAATAAAGGAAGCAAATCAGGCGACGCAATGTTCCTGATGGTATGATGAAGTGAACTATCAGGCAAATAACTGGCTAATTTCTCAAGACTTGATGCCATAAAACAGAATGTATCTATGAATCGTATTTTCATTTTTTCTAAAATACACTTTGAGAATGATATGTAGCGTTCTTCACTATTTGGTATTACTTCGATGTCCTGATCATCGCATGCTAAATCCCTGATGAATAAATGAGCATCATATCCACTCAGATTATGTATGAATACTGGCACAAAATTCGGGAGTTGATACTCTAGGTTACATTTTGAATGCACTGCACCTCGAAATTTTCCAGTCAAATGATTATGGTCTGCAACTTTATCATCATGTAGCACTCCTTCACAAATGTGGCACACCAATGAAGCATCATATTTTTCCAAATCCTCAGGCGTCCACTGTAACAGAGTGTTTTTCTGATAAATCTTTTCTATTTTTTGAATATCTTTTACCAACCATTCATAGAATTTTTTAGTCGCATTAGGACCTTGATACATTTTAGGCTCCGATGTAAAATTAAACCCAACACCTTCTTCACATCTTGATACAATATAATAGCAAAAGCTAAATACTTCATGCCTCTGTATGGGAATAGTACTAGATGATTTTTGGGGCCTGTTTTGATTACCACTGTATGAACCATCTTCCATACATTGCCGCTTACAATTTTTCATATTTTCACCATGTCGCTGACTATTTTGACGCTTGCCACCAATTTCTATACTGTCATCATCATTATCACTAATAATTTCTCCATCATTGACATCACTATCACATGATTCATCATTTACAGGCTTCAGGATACACTCGAAATCAGCAAATATGACAAATGGTATAAATTCTTGCTGTTTATACTGTTGGAATTTTAATATTTTATTCTCCTCCATTGGCATAATGACTGTTGCAGGAGCATTATCAGAGCAGCGTTGTGTATGAGCCAGGTACTTAGAATGATCCTGGACATACCATAAACAGCGACGACATATAAACATCCGATAGTGATCCTTAGTGATCTGACTTCTTACAAGACGCTCCAAATTTTTTATCCAACAATAGTGTGATTTATCACCTTCAGTTATAAGGAGCAAATCTGTATGATCCACTCGTTCTTCTTTACATATACGAACTGGATAAACAATATTTTTCTCATCCAAACCATAAACATTCACAGATGATTGTAGGTTATTCTTTTCAAATGTACTTATATCATCTAATGATGTGGGGAAAGATACACCACTCCAGTTGTATTTCTTTAACAATGATGTATTCCACACATAATTGCTTGCATATTCTGGATGATTCACTTTAATAACAGCCTTTTTCGATGCAATACAGGATGGTAGTGGAATATATGATGATGCACGGCTTAGAACATTCCAATGGTTGACACGAATTTCCAGATATTCGATTTTCTTTAATCTCCAACCAGATCCTGTTGCACGCTCAAACTTATCAGCAAGACTAATAATTTTTCCACATTCTGCCTTGTACCATGTAGAAATATTCTCACCATGAGTGAGTAAATGCACATTAGTTGGGAAGTAAAACTGTCTAGTGACCCAGTCTACAAGCCCAACACCTTTAACAAATAGACAGCATAATGACAAATTAACTTTTATTCCAGTACTAAGTCTTCTCTTAATTATCCTGATCACTGTAGGAGTAATATCAACCAAATACTTTGCAATGTCCATCTGGCATTTACTATTGTTTACAATACGATATGTTGCCAAACGCTTACGATAATGCTTGCTAACGTTTTTAACAGAAATATTACATTGAACACCCACTGACGACATCTTTATAAATATTAATACAATTACAAATTAAAAGCAACAAAAACTTGAACGCAGGAAAACACATCTAACAACTTAAAACACATAGACAAATCAAATAAAAGCCCATCAGACCTCATACTTATAATAAAATGCATACAAAGTTCATAACATGAAGTAATTTTAACTATTTCAAAAAATTATTTAAAAATAAATAATATAAAAAAATTTAAGTTTTAAAAATAACGCTGGTAGAATTACTATACTTAAAAGCCAAAAATACTATAAAAAAAAAAAAAAAAAAAATTGATGTGTTGCTCATGTGTAGCAATGTGTACATATACACAGCACAATCTAAATATTCCTTATTTGATGACAATAGGAGGCGATGATGCCTGAACTGACAAAAGATTTTCTGTGAATTAACATAACAATTGCTAGCAGACTAACTTTAAAAATTTCATCAAAACTCACATGTAAATCTTCTCTATATATACATTTCACAATCTATTTTGATCACAAAGAGTTAATGCTTATTCATCAGCACTAATTTATAGAACATTTTAAATATCTAAAGTAATAATATAATGACACTCATATATCTAAATATCTACATATATATCTACATATCTACATATATATCTGCATATATACATATATACATATATATCTACATATATATATATATATATATATATATATCTACATCTATACATATATATCTACATATATATGTCTTAAATAATTAAAAATATGTCATATGAATAGACAGAAAAATATAAAAACATACTCATTTAAACAATTATTTAAAAACATACAAAATTAATACATCTAAAAGACAAATATTATATAAACTAATTTAACAAAATTTACTAAAGAAGAGAAAAAAGTATCACAAACTTCAAAGGAGTAATCAAAAGAAATGTATGATTCAATTCAAAAACACAATTTTATAACAAACCAGTAATGAATTAACCACAATATTATATCTACAACCACCAATGATCAATAAAAAATAAATGCATGAGATTTAAAATATCTCCTTCCAAAAATAATGACCACAACACACAAAAAATAAAATGAAAACATGTAAAGTAATGGAACAAAAATGAACTGGAAAATAAGAACAAAGCAGGGGCACAATCAAAATTAAATAATAGAATATAGCAATACAAAAATTAAAGAGTCAATAAAAGACAGGCAAATACACAATAGATGTAAAGAAACTATGATTTGTAAAGTAAAATATAATCAATTACAGATTATTTAATGTATCCAAAGTAAAAATCAACAAATGGAAAATAAAAAAATTAACAATAACACAATAATAAAATCAGATACAAAACTGACAAACCATAATAAGAGAAGAAAACCATACTCTAAAAACTGGATTTATCAATGGAAACAGTAAGTAGAGTGATTATACAAATAAATAAATAAAAAAAGTGGAAAAGTAATAAGAACTTGAAAATACAATCAATTCAAACATTCTAACAAAATAATTAAAAAAACAATAAAAAAGCAATGAACCATGGAGAGAGCACTTTGAATTAAATTTAAAAAAATTAATAGGCAAAGTTCACAAGCTCCAAAGATTATAGATTAATATGATTAAAGAATAATTAAATATATGTCATAAAAATCCTCAGAAAAATATAAAAACACAGTCTCTTAAACAGTTATTTAAAAACACACAAAATGAATACACCTAGAAGGCAAATATTAAACTAATTAAACAAAATCTACCACAGAAAAGGAAAAAGTAACATAAAATTCAATGGAATAATCAAAAAAAAATATATGATTTGATTCAAAACACGATTTTGCAACTAACCAGCATTGAAAATAACTGCAGAATTAAATACACGACCATCAATGAGCAATAAAAAGAAATACTTAAGATTTAAAATACCTCCTTCAACAAATAATAACCGCAACACACACAAACCTAAAATTGACACATCTAATGTAACGAAACAGAAACAAAGTAGAAAATAAAAAAACAAAAACAAAGGCATAATTACAATTAAATAAAAGAACATAACACAATACAAAAATTAAAGGATGATACAGATCGCTCAAATATATAATAAACACAAAAGAAACCCCTATTTGAAAAGTAAAATATAATAAACTACAGATTATTTAACACACTAGAAAATAAAAAACAACAAGCGGGGAAATGTAATATAACATAACTATATTGGAAGAAAAAACATAAAAGTGTAATGAATTAGTAATAAAAAATCACTGGATTAGAGAAAATAATTTAAAACCATTAAAATCTCTATTAAACAGACGAAAATAACAAATATATTAAATTTATCACAACGTTATAAAGATCGCATCTGTAAACACTTCAACTACATGCAAAAAAAAAAAAAGATCGAAAAAAGTAATACAAGACGGCCATATTGGAAGAAAAATATAAAATTGTAATGGATTAGTAATAAAAAATCACCGGATCATAGAAAATGATTTAAAACCATTAAAATCTTTATAAAACAGACGAAAATAACAAAATACATTATTTAAAACTGATTATTATTTACTTAATAACAAATAATTTAAATTTATCATATTATAAAGATCGTACAAAATAGAAAAAAGATCGCAAAAAAAAGGATCGTAAAAACGTTGAGCTTAGATAAAATACACTGTTGCATAGAAAAGAGAAGAAAAACAGCGCCGGAAGACAAAAATAACAGACCAAACCGGCAGAAACAACCTGTTTTATGTATTTACACAGCTGCTCACTAACACAAACACACTAAAAAAAGTAGTCGATAAATGCGGGGAATTGGGTTACTTTCAGACATTAATTAATATATTTATGTTAATTAATGATCAGTTCGGTTTATCGGAAACGAGCGGGGCGTGTACAGGGAAAATTTGAGGAATTTTGAGGAAATTTTGAGGAAACGGGGTGAATTTTCAACGTCGGAGTATAAAATTGGGTTACTTAGGTTAGTTTCAGCCCTCTGCACATGTTTAGGGGTTCGGATTACTGGTTTGGAGTGCCTTTTACTGTTCGGTTTAGCGGTTATGCACAGGAACCGTCCGGTGGAAACTCGGAGGAATTGGGGGAAACTGGGGTGAATTTTGACCACCTGGACATGAATCGGGGTGAATTTTGAGTTCGGATCACCGGTCTGGGGTGAATTTTCGCCTCCGGGACAGAAATTGGGGTTCAGATTAGCGAGTGTCGCCAGTCGCCTGGTTTATCGACTACTTTTTTTAGTGTGTTTGTGTTAGTGAGCAGCTGTGTAAATACATAAAACAGGTTGTTTCTGCCGGTTTGATCTGTTATTTTTGTCTTCCGGCACTGTTTTTCTTCTCTTTTCTATGCAACAGTGTATTTTATCTAAGCTCAACGTTTTTACGATCCTTTTTTTTGCGAACTTTTTTCTATTTTGTACGATCTTTATAATATGATAAATTTAAATTATTTGTTATTAAGTAAATAATAATCAGTTTTAAATAATGTATTTTGTTATTTTCGTCTGTTTTATAAAGATTTTAATGGTTTTAAATCATTTTCTATGATCCGGTGATTTTTTATTACTAATCCATTACAATTTTATGTTCTTTTCTCCCAATATGGCCGTCTTGTATTACTTTTTTCGATCTTTTTTTTTTGGAATGTAGTTGAAGTGTTTACAGATGCCATAACGTTGTTATAAATTTAATATATTTGTTATTTTCATCTGTTTAATAGAGATTTTAATGGTTTTAAAACATTTTCTCTGATCCAGTGTTTTTTTATTACTAATTCATTACAATTTTATATTTTTCTTCCAATATGGCCGTCTTGTATTACTTTTTTCGATCTTTTTTTTTTTTTGCATGTAGTTGAAGTGTTTACAGATGCGATCTTTATAACGTTGTGATAAATTTAATATATTTGTTATTAAGTAAATTATGATCAGTTTTAAATAATATATTTTGTTATTTTCGTCTGTTTTATAGAGATTTTAATAGTTTTAAATCATTTTCTTTGATCCAGTGATTTTTATTACTAATTCATTACAATTTTATATTTTTCTTCCAATATGGCCGTCTTGTATTACTTTTTTCGATCTTTTTTTTTTTTTGCATGTAGTTGAAGTGTTTACAGATGCGATCTTTATAACGTTGTGATAAATTTAATATATTTGTTATTTTCGTCTGTTTAATAGAGATTTTAATGGTTTTAAATTATTTTCTCTAATCCAGTGATTTTTTATTACTAATTCATTACACTTTTATGTTTTTTCTTCCAATATAGTTATGTTATATTACATTTCCCCGCTTGTTGTTTTTTATTTTCTAGTGTGTTAAATAATCTGTAGTTTATTATATTTTACTTTTCAAATAGGGGTTTCTTTTGTGTTTATTATATATTTGAGCGATCTGTATCATCCTTTAATTTTTGTATTGTGTTATGTTCTTTTATTTAATTGTAATTATGCCTTTGTTTTTGTTTTTTTATTTTCTACTTTGTTTCTGTTTCGTTACATTAGATGTGTCAATTTTAGGTTTGTGTGTGTTGCGGTTATTATTTGTTGAAGGAGGTATTTTAAATCTTAAGTATTTCTTTTTATTGCTCATTGATGGTCGTGTATTTAATTCTGCAGTTATTTTCAATGCTGGTTAGTTGCAAAATCGTGTTTTGAATCAAATCATATATTTTTTTTTGATTATTCCATTGAATTTTATGTTACTTTTTCCTTTTCTGTGGTAGATTTTGTTTAATTAGTTTAATATTTGCCTTCTAGGTGTATTCATTTTGTGTGTTTTTAAATAACTGTTTAAGAGACTGTGTTTTTATATTTTTCTGAGGATTTTTATGACATATATTTAATTATTCTTTAATCATATTAATCTATAATCTTTGGAGCTTGTGAACTTTGCCTATTAATTTTTTTAAATTTAATTCAAAGTGCTCTCTCCATGGTTCATTGCTTTTTTATTGTTTTTTTAATTATTTTGTTAGAATGTTTGAATTGATTGTATTTTCAAGTTCTTATTACTTTTCCACTTTTTTTATTTATTTATTTGTATAATCACTCTACTTACTGTTTCCATTGATAAATCCAGTTTTTAGAGTATGGTTTTCTTCTCTTATTATGGTTTGTCAGTTTTGTATCTGATTTTATTATTGTGTTATTGTTAATTTTTTTATTTTCCATTTGTTGATTTTTACTTTGGATACATTAAATAATCTGTAATTGATTATATTTTACTTTACAAATCATAGTTTCTTTACATCTATTGTGTATTTGCCTGTCTTTTATTGACTCTTTAATTTTTGTATTGCTATATTCTATTATTTAATTTTGATTGTGCCCCTGCTTTGTTCTTATTTTCCAGTTCATTTTTGTTCCATTACTTTACATGTTTTCATTTTATTTTTTGTGTGTTGTGGTCATTATTTTTGGAAGGAGATATTTTAAATCTCATGCATTTATTTTTTATTGATCATTGGTGGTTGTAGATATAATATTGTGGTTAATTCATTACTGGTTTGTTATAAAATTGTGTTTTTGAATTGAATCATACATTTCTTTTGATTACTCCTTTGAAGTTTGTGATACTTTTTTCTCTTCTTTAGTAAATTTTGTTAAATTAGTTTATATAATATTTGTCTTTTAGATGTATTAATTTTGTATGTTTTTAAATAATTGTTTAAATGAGTATGTTTTTATATTTTTCTGTCTATTCATATGACATATTTTTAATTATTTAAGACATATATATGTAGATATATATGTATAGATGTAGATATATATATATATATATATATATATGTAGATATATATGTATATATGTATATATGCAGATATATATGTAGATATGTAGATATATATGTAGATATTTAGATATATGAGTGTCATTATATTATTACTTTAGATATTTAAAATGTTCTATAAATTAGTGCTGATGAATAAGCATTAACTCTTTGTGATCAAAATAGATTGTGAAATGTATATATAGAGAAGATTTACATGTGAGTTTTGATGAAATTTTTAAAGTTAGTCTGCTAGCAATTGTTATGTTAATTCACAGAAAATCTTTTGTCAGTTCAGGCATCATCGCCTCCTATTGTCATCAAATAAGGAATATTTAGATTGTGCTGTGTATATGTACACATTGCTACACATGAGCAACACATCAATTTTTTTTTTTTTTTTTTTTATAGTATTTTTGGCTTTTAAGTATAGTAATTCTACCAGCGTTATTTTTAAAACTTAAATTTTTTTATATTATTTATTTTTAAATAATTTTTTGAAATAGTTAAAATTACTTCATGTTATGAACTTTGTATGCATTTTATTATAAGTATGAGGTCTGATGGGCTTTTATTTGATTTGTCTATGTGTTTTAAGTTGTTAGATGTGTTTTCCTGCGTTCAAGTTTTTGTTGCTTTTAATTTGTAATTGTATTAATATTTATAAAGATGTCGTCAGTGGGTGTTCAATGTAATATTTCTGTTAAAAACGTTAGCAAGCATTATCGTAAGCGTTTGGCAACATATCGTATTGTAAACAATAGTAAATGCCAGATGGACATTGCAAAGTATTTGGTTGATATTACTCCTACAGTGATCAGGATAATTAAGAGAAGACTTAGTACTGGAATAAAAGTTAATTTGTCATTATGCTGTCTATTTGTTAAAGGTGTTGGGCTTGTAGACTGGGTCACTAGACAGTTTTACTTCCCAACTAATGTGCATTTACTCACTCATGGTGAGAATATTTCTACATGGTACAAGGCAGAATGTGGAAAAATTATTAGTCTTGCTGATAAGTTTGAGCATGCAACAGGATCTGGTTGGAGATTAAAGAAAATCGAATATCTGGAAATTCGTGTCAACCATTGGAATGTTCTAAGCCGTGCATCATCATATATTCCACTACCATCCTGTATTGCATCGAAAAAGGCTGTTATTAAAGTGAATCATCCAGAATATGCAAGCAATTATGTGTGGAATACATCATTGTTAAAGAAATACAACTGGAGTGGTGTATCTTTCCCCACATCATTAGATGATATAAGTACATTTGAAAAGAATAACCTACAATCATCTGTGAATGTTTATGGTTTGGATGAAAAAAATATTGTTTATCCAGTTCGTATATGTAAAGAAGAACGAGTGGATCATACAGATTTGCTCCTTATAACTGAAGGTGATAAATCACACTATTGTTGGATAAAAAATTTGGAGCGTCTTGTAAGAAGTCAGATCACTAAGGATCACTATCGGATGTTTATATGTCGTCGCTGTTTATGGTATGTCCAGGATCATTCTAAGTACCTGGCTCATACACAACGCTGCTCTGATAATGCTCCTGCAACAGTCATTATGCCAATGGAGGAGAATAAAATATTAAAATTCCAACAGTATAAACAGCAAGAATTTATACCATTTGTCATATTTGCTGATTTCGAGTGTATCCTGAAGCCTGTAAATGATGAATCATGTGATAGTGATGTCAATGATGGAGAAATTATTAGTGATAATGATGATGACAGTATAGAAATTGGTGGCAAGCGTCAAAATAGTCAGCGACATGGTGAAAATATGAAAAATTGTAAGCGGCAATGTATGGAAGATGGTTCATACAGTGGTAATCAAAACAGGCCCCAAAAATCATCTAGTACTATTCCCATACAGAGGCATGAAGTATTTAGCTTTTGCTATTATATTGTATCAAGATGTGAAGAAGGTGTTGGGTTTAATTTTACATCGGAGCCTAAAATGTATCAAGGTCCTAATGCGACTAAAAAATTCTATGAATGGTTGGTAAAAGATATTCAAAAAATAGAAAAGATTTATCAGAAAAACACTCTGTTACAGTGGACGCCTGAGGATTTGGAAAAATATGATGCTTCATTGGTGTGCCACATTTGTGAAGGAGTGCTACATGATGATAAAGTTGCAGACCATAATCATTTGACTGGAAAATTTCGAGGTGCAGTGCATTCAAAATGTAACCTAGAGTATCAACTCCCGAATTTTGTGCCAGTATTCATACATAATCTGAGTGGATATGATGCTCATTTATTCATCAGGGATTTAGCATGCGATGATCAGGACATCGAAGTAATACCAAATAGTGAAGAACGCTACATATCATTCTCAAAGTGTATTTTAGAAAAAATGAAAATACGATTCATAGATACATTCTGTTTTATGGCATCAAGTCTTGAGAAATTAGCCAGTTATTTGCCTGATAGTTCACTTCATCATACCATCAGGAACATTGCGTCGCCTGATTTGCTTCCTTTATTTTGTAGAAAGGGTGTTTTCCCTTATTCATATGTGTCATCATGGGAAAAATTGGATGAAACAAGTTTGCCTGCAAAGGAGTATTTCTATAATTCCCTTACAAAATCAGATATTAGTGACGAAGATTACTTACATGCAGTGAATGTGTGGAATACATTAAATGTTCAAACACTTGGGGAGTATAGTGATATATATCTAAAGACAGATGTGCTTCTATTAGCAGATGTATTTGAAAACTTTAGAAGTGTCTGTTATAACATATACAAATTGGATCCTGCATGGAGTTTTACAGCCCCTGGATTAGCCTTCCAGGCAATGTTAAAGTTAACAAAGGTTGAATTGGAGCTCTTAACTGATTATGATATGGTTTTATTCTTTGAAGCTGGGATACGTGGTGGGATGTGTCAGTGTGTGAAGCGTTATGCCAGGGCAGAAAATCCATACATCAATAGTTATAATAATAATTCCAGTAGTAATGATGATTGTGGTAGTAGCAGTGGTGTAGATAACACTTTCATAACATATTTAGATGCAAATAACCTTTATGGTTGGGCTATGAGTGAACTTCTTCCTATGAATGGTTTCAGATGGCTTAGCCAAAAAGAAATAAGAGAATTAAATATTATGGAGATAGCTGATGATGGGTCCATTGGCTATGTGCTCGAGGTGGATTTGGAGTATCCTACAAGTTTACATTTGGTGCATAATGATTTACCTCTATGTCCTGAGGCTAAATCAGTTGGAAAATGTGTGAAATTAGTTAATACATTAGAAAATAAGTACAATTATATTATTCACTATAGAAATTTAAAACAAGCAATTGCATTAGGGTTAAAACTTCTGTGTGTGCATCGAGTCATTTGTTTCAATCAGTCTGCATGGTTGAAGCCATACATTGATTTGAACACTCTACAGCGGAAACATGCTACTAATGAGTTTGAGAAGAACTTTTGGAAGCTTATGAATAATAGTGTTTTTGGTAAAATGATGGAAAACGTTAGACATAGAATTAATATACAACTTATTACAAATAAAGTAAAATTTACAAAACTAGTTGGTAAAAGTAATTTTAAAGATTGAACAATATTCAGTGAACGGCCATTTCTGGCTGCAGTACATTTAAATCCTTCAACAATTAAATTTAATAAACCCATTTATATTGGGATGTCTATTTTAGATATTAGCAAAGTAAAAATGATTGATTTTCATTATAATGTAATGTGTAAAATGTATAAGAATATTAATCTTTTATATTGTGATACTGATTCACTTATTTATGAACTTAAATCACTTGATTTTTATAAAGATATTAAAGATAATGCTCAATATTTTGATACAAGTGATTATCCTGAAAGTCATCCATGCTATTCACTAGAAAATAAAAAGAAACTTGGTGTATTTAAGGATGAATTAAATAGTATTCCAATTAGTGAATTTGTTGGATTGCGCCCAAAAATGTATTCTATAAGTATTGTAGATAATAGAGAAATTAAAAAATGTAAAGGTGTACAGTCTTCTATAATTAAGAAAGAGCTTAATTTTATTGATTATTATAATTGTGTGAATGGTGTGTGTGGTAAATTAAGTGATAATTATAAGACATATTACAATATTCAAAGTCATAAACATATACTGTATACCCTGGAGCAGAATAAAGTAGTATTAAGTGGTAGTGATGATAAAAGAATAATATGTAGTAATAATGTAGATACAATAGCTTATGGAAATTCAACGTATAATAAATTCCATAGAAAGTTTAATGTTGTTTTAGCTGAACTAAGAGCATTTATATTAGATAAGAATATGTATATTGCATGATTATATGGAGCTATGTATTATTATTAAGTGTAATATTAGCCAGTGTATATTTTGTTTTTATTGTGTAATAAATTTTGTATTAACAATTGTATTTATTTCTTTAATTTGTTAGATCTAAGAATGTGTGGGAGCTTAAAATATTTTGTATTTAGTCATAGTGTATAGAGGTGATGTTATTTCTAATTAAATAGTGTGTATGTAGTAAAAATTTAATACTTTTCCTTAGGATGGTGCATTTTTCATTAAAATTTGGAGCTTTCTGCCTAAAATAGTACCATTTATATTAAATTGTTATATTTTACTATAAAATTGTTGTTTTTGTGTCTAAAATGAGGATATTTTGTGTAAAATGGTCTTTTTCCTTTAAAATTTGATGTTTTGTGCTAAAATGTGAGTATTTTAGCCCTAGATGGTGTAATTTGTGTGAAAAGAGAGCTTTTAGTTTAAATTGAGCGCTTCTTTCTATGATACAATATTTATCTTAATCCCTGTTTGTGATGTTTGGAGTCATGTTATAGAAAAATTATTAGGTTTTTAATCTGGTGTTTGTATAGCAAGTGGTAGTGCAGCAGCTTAGGTGAGTTATTGAGATGGTGGTGTTATTTGGTTGGGAATATGTGCATTATGGAATTCTTGCGAGTGCGATTATATCTGTCAAATAATAAAATTTGGGGGTGAGAGGTAGAATGTGTGCTTCATCATATTTGATTCATGCAGACAGTTTGATTTTCTAATTTTAATCTATACTATACTGGTGTATATTAGCTGGGTTGTATCTGTTGTGATTAATAATTTTGGGGGTATAGATATTGCTTCATTGCATTAGAAACTGTACACATACATGTACATGGTCACCCAAGAAAAAAATCTCTGAGCTGAGATATATCCCCACATATATGTTGTTATTACAATTATTTTGGTTGGACATATATCAAATTATATACATGCAAACAAGCATTGGTAGCAAAGATTATCCCAATTTCAATTAATCAACATATTAAATTATTCTTGGAGACATATTTGTTGGAACAAGTGTGGTAGGTGTAATAATATTGGGTTAGCAAGTTGTATTAGCACTGGGTAGTTTATAATAAAGCACTTTCAAAGGATACACAAACATGAGCAGCTAGTATCAGTTAGCACAAATTATTACATTAGTTAGGCAATCATAAATATATCATCAACGCACATAGAAACACACAAGCATCTTAGCAAATTATTATATTGGTTTGGCAGTAGTAAATGCATCATCAACAAACATATAAACACACACAAAATGGTAGAATTGGTATTGGGGTTAGAGAGTTGATGGTGGGTAGTCAATAGTAAAACATTTTCTCAAAGCATACATAATCATAAATAACTAGTATCCGTTAGCATAAATTATTGCAACAGTTAGACGATAATAAATATATCATCAACATACATAAAAACTAGAATGATTACATAAAGCAACTTAGTAGGGGTTAGAAAAAAAAAATTTAAAGGTGGCTGGTTAAAGCCTTTCCCCTAATCCATGTTTTGGTCGAGTGGTGTTACTAAGTGAGGGAGACTATATGCAGGTACTTCCAGAGAAAGCATGTGGTTGATTTGGGGTGTGATAGACATTGAGATATATGGATTTAGGTTTGTAACAGTGAAGATGTGGCGAGCAGAAGAGTGTAATTGGAGTAGAACATAGTGGTGCAGTGATGAATGATGTGGAAAGAGTGTGATCATATGATTAAGTATTGACTCTTGATTAGTTGAGTAAAAAGGGGCGTGGTCACGTGACTAAATACTGGCTCCTGATTGGCTAATCTCCCAGAACGCAGGTTTCCTATCTACTTTAATCCCCATTTTTAAAATTATAATTCAAACATACCTCACTCAAAACTTATACCGATGTAATTAGTTTTATACTTTATTTTTTATTATAATTGTTTTTTTCTTCTTCCTCGAAATGTGTTTTATTCCAAATGCCTATTTTTTTTGGGGGGGGGGGGGGGGTTATATGAAGACCACTCCTATCGAACAATTGTGAATTCACGAAACTATCCAAAAAAATCGTTAATTTTTTTCGATTTCCACCGGTATGAATTAAAATAGATTAAAAGAGAATACTCTATTTAATACAGTCGGTAAATCTAAAACCTCCAGAAAACACTAGCGATGTCAACAAGATTAATGAGTATATAATTAAGGAATTAACGGCAGCCGCTTCCGATAGCGTTCTAAAAAACAGTCCACAAACGATACGTAGACAGGCGACATGGTGAAACCATGATTGTAGCAGAGTGGTCACAGAAAAAATTAGATTCCTATCTAGAGCAAAGCGTAACCCGACATAAGAAAACCTCAAGAACTTCAATATTGCTTGGGCAAAGTGCAAAAGCCTCCTCAGAGAATCAAAAAGACAGTCTTGGATACTATTTACATCAACGTTCAATTCCAGGACTCCAGTCAAGAAGGTTTGGGACAAGGTCAAAATGTTATCAAACAATAAAACATTCACAACGATCTCGCCGATAATATCAGATTCCGGCCCAACTTGCAGCAAGTTGGATATCGCAGGAAATCTGGCCGATCACTTGCATAATTCATCCGCCACTGAATCGTATGCAGAATCGTTCAAAATTATTAAAAGGAACTACGACCACCAAGAAGGTCGTCCCTTCACCTCATCTATGCAAGAGTTCAATCTTCCTTTTACCAATGATGAATTAATAGACGCCTTGAATTACATGAGATCCTCAGCTCCCGGGCCGGATGGCATACATATCGATATGATCAAAAATCTCCCCGCGGAATCCCATAACACAATTTTCCCATTCTACAATTTAATTTAGACATCGGGGGAAATCCCGAATGCTTGGCAAATGGCTCACGTAATTCCAGTTTTAAAGCCCGGAAAAAACCCAACCTCTCTGGCAGCTACCGCCCCATTTCCCTGACCAATTTTTTATGCAAATGCCTGTTGAAAATGATAAACGCTCGTCTTATATGGCTTCTAGAGCAACTTCTTGATCCAATGCAGTTTGGGTTCAGATAGCACAGATGCACGATGGACCTTCTAGTAGAACTCCACCAGGAAATTTGTGACGGCTTTGTTTCGAATCAGTTCACAATGCTCATAAGCTTCGACCTGCAGAAGGCTTTTGATCGTATTTAGCGACATAAAATCATTCAAACCCTGGTAAACTGGGACGTCACTGGGAACTTGCCTGATTTCGTGAATGCATTCTTGGCAGAGCGCACGTTTCAGGTTCGTATAGAAGATATCTTGTTCAGTCCATCTATGTACGATTAAAGCCCTTCTGTCGAACATCAGTGTGCAGCAATTATCAAAATTTAAAGACCCCGATTAGAGAAAACAGCCAAAATATAAAGTCCCAACTAAAAAAACATGTACACTCCGTCTGAAAAAAACTGTCCCTCGCAGAAACTGTACAGAGTCATGGGAAACCTTCGGCGATGGAGCACCTCATAAAGACTGGACCGACATGAGGAAATAATATTAGCTTGCCTGCGCATAGGTCACTGCCTTTACACGCATAGCCCCACCTGTTTCAAAAACAATCTAAACCTATATGTGAAATTTGTAGAGTGCCGGTTACGGTGGAGCATCTTCTCACCTCATGCCACAAATTTCGACAAGAGAAAGCAGCGTGATTCGATGAGGTTGCTGGTTTGACCGAAATTCTGGCAGACAATGAAACGGCGTGTTTAAACATTTTTAAATTTTTGAAGCTTACCCGACTTTTCCCTTTTATATAGTTTTGATGCACAGTAGCGTTTATCTCTTTTCCTTTCTTTTCTTTTTTGTCTTTCTTTTGTTTATTCTCTAATTTCCTTTTTTGTATTTTCCATTTATCTTCCCGGCGTCGCAAATGGCCCTAGTTGTCGAGCGACTTTAAATAAATAAATTATACATAATTTAACAACTCTTTGTTTTTTTATATTGTTTTTTTTACCGATAAAATAATTAAAAGTTTGGTTTTTTAAATTTTAATTGTGAATTTGAACGAAATTTTCCTTATTTAATCCATTTTTAAATTTGTTTTTTTTGTTATATTTATTTCTTAAATAAAATAAACATGGGAAGATTACCAACTGAAATTGTAGAAGAAACTGTAAGAGGTAGTGGATGTAATCAGTTTGGCTTGAACCAGTAAATATTTATATAAAAAAGTGGTGCCTTTACTTAAAAAAAAAGATTGCTGGTGATCAGTGTGGAGGTAATTAGAGGTAAAGGAGAATTAACTTGCAAAAAGGAATATATAAAGTTTTCTTTTATAAACTAGACAAGTGGAATATTACAAAATATTTAAACACCACACGTAAATGTGGTGTAAGAAATTTATTTTCTACATTGAGGGAGCTATGGTGGGCCTCTCAATTTATGGGAATATTTCTTTGGTCTACCTTACAGTTTTGATTTTAACTATAGTACATGTAAAATTAGTATAAATTCAATCGCATCTTATTGTTAAATAAGGGGATTCGTTAAATTTGAAACTTACAAATGATCATACAGGCTGTTTTATGTCGATTTTTTTCTTCTTTGCCATTTTTGTTCTTAACCCCCGTATGTGGTTCATGTTTTCACAATTTTTTTCTTGTTTGTATATTTTTCATATGTTTTGTATCATCGCCTTTTTATTGTATTACATTTTTTTTTTTCTCCTTGTCCTTTTTACTCCCACTATACAAATACAATATTTAATCGTCATCATTCTTTTCCTCGTGTTTTTCAATTATATGTACCTTTTTTATTGCTTCGCTGTTAACATATACATATATTTGTATTATTTTCTGTTCACATTTGAATATTGTATATTTTTTTAATACATGTACGTTATATTATTATTAATTTGAATACATTTTTTTTCTTATGCTTTTGGTATTTATTTCAATTTACTATTATTTATATCTATAATATATGTTTGATCCATTATTAAACATAACTGTATAGGTTGCTGAAGAATAAGAAGAAGAATAAGAAGAAAAATAAGAAGTGTCAAGAAAGAATAAAAATACTCGTTAATTAAAGTTTATACATTTATTTACAATTGATAATTAAATATATTCAAAATATAAGAAACAACATGCAAAAATTTTTAAAGAATAATCTAAAACATAAAAAATTAATTAATGGAAATGCGAATAAACTGTAAGTTGCCACATTTAAAAAACAGCATTGTCTTCCAAAATTTAACTAACTTTAGTATTAGAATCATTCCCAAAGGTTTCTAGAGTTACATATCTAGCAAAAATCTCTAAAATTTTTACGTACACATTTTTAATAATTTCTCACTGGAATAGGGATGTGCACTAATCGGTTAGGTGCAATGTTTAAAACACGGTAAGTATTTTCTGGCATTTTCATTATTCTTTAGCGTTTCAACCAATTTATTGTAGAAGTCGCAAGTTTTATTTTGACACTCAGAAATTAATGACTTTGCAGTAACATTCAGCAATACATGTTGTGTAGATGCTATAGTGCTGATAAAACTGGTCTAACATTCATGTTGTACCATTCTGTCATATGTGCACGTTTTGTAGTGATCATACATATGTTTAATTTTCCGTCGTCAGTGTACATGTCACATTTAATTGACATCGATATAATGTTGTAAGTATTTAATTTTCTCAAGTTTTAGCATACCATATTAAGTTTCTAAATTAATAATCTCGACATTTGTAAGCGCTGTGCTCATCAACTTTTCCGGTATAGTCTCAATTTTTGAATCCGCTTTAACATATGCAAAGGCTATAACGGTTTTATAGCATTTTATAAATGGTTAGGAATAATTTTGTAATCCGCATCGACAGCGTTCCACAAAATGGAATGACAGCTTTGCATAACCTTCTCATATTCGTCTGTTTTCGATCATTAATTAATATACTTCAATTGAAAGGAGGCTCATAAATTTAATAGAACTGAACTTTTCTGCCCGTAGTTAATATCAAAAGTTCTTTAATGACTGTAAATATTATCATTATTTTTAAAACATTGAAACTCAATTATAACATCATGCGCAGCCTTGAATTCTACCAATGTTGTTAACACTATCAAGTAAATAGTACTGGAAAAACAGATCAACAACAATTAGTTTATTAAAAAACAATCGGTATTAATAAAAACAAATAATAATAATAACAAGAGCACACAAATAAGTACATTCAGTAATTACTAACAAAGCAATATTAAATGCAAAATATGAAATACATGTCTTTTTATACTTTTCCTTTTTCTCCTTATAATTGCAACAAAATTATAAATGGCCAATTTATCATGTACAGAGAGTAAACTAGATACATTTTTGCTTGGCTTAAAATTTACTCACACTTGTAATGGACTTCCATCATTTAGAAATTTGTTTTAGAAATTACGCAGAATGATAGAGAACGGGTAATTAATTATGCAGGAAACCTCTACACCCACTATGGGATGTGATGGATCTTTTCCATATATTGTTTGAAAATTTAACTATATTAGAGGTATAAATTGGCGGCGAATCTTTTTTAATCAAAGTCTAAATTTATTGCTTCATACAGATATATGGTAGAGTTAATGTAGGCACAAATCTTAACACGATCGAACGTGGAAGGATCTTTCGATTAGAGTATTCTGTTTATCTACTCGAAAACCAGTGACTAATGCTAATTAGGCGCAAAAACTGTAAGTAGTATTTGCTTTGAAGTATTTGTGATAGCCTAGTCGCTATAGCTTCCATTATGGAAGTCACCGGTTCGATCCCGGGTGAAGACAAAAATTATTATTGCGAAAATTTAAATTAAATAATTGCTAATTCATGTGGAAGGCAGTAACAATTCACCATGTACACCATCATATGCACGCTAGTTAGTACACAACAGACACACATAGACTGTATTTGTAGTGTGATAATAAGCGGCTACGATCAGTTCTAGGCGTAGTCTTGTGTGTACACTGGTGTTGCATATAGCAATTTCCAAGAATGCTATCTATTCTGTACAACTAGATTGTACAGATAGTTAGTCTTGACGTTCAAAATCGACCTAACAAACGAAGAACATACACTTTAATGCACCTTTATCTGCTTTCAGTGTAATGCTTTCATTAAAATTATCCCATAAATATTCTTTGATATGTTCAATTTCATGACACCCACTGATGATTCTGTTTTATTTTGCGCTTGGTCATTTCCATAATAATACATTGTGTTACATTCTGACAGAACATTATATATGGAATAACAGGTTGATAGTGATACCAACCTAATACTCCGTTGACGGCTATTTGATGATAATAACAACGGCAGGAATACACATTACCGGTTAAATTTCTTAATTTACTACTTGGTTGAAATACTTGTATGTAAGACATTATTTAAAATAAATGTAAAGGTTTATTACTCTATGAAAAAAAAAAAAATAAATAAACAAAACGATTACATTAACAAATGAAGATTACTTATTTGTGCTTATATAGTAAAAATAACAAGATAATTAATTAATACAGAAAACGAGCAGATAATGCATCTGTGCCAGGAATTATAAACACAATTCACTAAAATTTACTGCTGAAGATTTTTGAAATATACGTCTGTCGTAGTATACACATCTACATTAGGACCTGATTTGTTGAAGTAGTTTACTAATTCTTTCGTGAGAGATAAATGGCTAAAGCTATTGAAGTATTCAATTCGTTTTTCACATTTTCTGTAAACAATCTAATATGAGTTCTCAGGCCTTTTTTTCAAATCTATATTAACAATTGCACTTTCATTCGTCTTAGGCTTGACAGGGGTAACCCACCTCGGTCGAAAATTTCTCTAAAATTCAGGACTTGTAATTTATTTACATATGCAAAATTAGTTATAGAAAATAATGTCAAAAACCGGTTTGTCTCACTAATCACATTTTTTTTCGTCTCTTGATCATTTCTGAGCAGTAATACAATTTCGGTTTATCTCGGTAATTTTTCATTTTATTCTAATACCGCAACATGTAAGATTGCAGGGCTCAGTGACTTCGAAAGATGCCGGGTGACCGGTTCCACGGCGGCAAAAGTAAGCCCTTCACTCTTCTCCTCGAACAAAAAAGAATTAAATTTTTCTTTTATTTTCATTATTTACAAAAAAAACTAATGCTCAATATGTAACCCGGAATTCTCGATACATAATCGAAATTCGTCCAAATTTGTATCGAGTTTACTCGTAACCGGAGAAATGTAGGAATTAGAGGTGAATCTGTAACAAGTGGCACCAGTACGATAGGGACAGGTACACATCCGAAATAATATCGAGATCCGGCGCTTGAACATGTTGGTTGATGTACCAAACTCGAACTGGAGATGCAAATATAGATCCGTGATCGAAAGTTGAAATCGTCACAATATATAAGAGAGGGGATATATGAACATAGATATAGATAAAGATATAAATAGATAGAGATATACGGATGCATGCTAGAGTATTTAGCTTTATTATAGTATGTAATAAAATTTATTTTCAGTATTTTTATAAAATTTCAAATTAGACCAGTATTGCTAAATATATTATCAATGTTCTTTTATTACTTAACTTTGCGCTTGTTAATAACTGATAAATTAGTGAAATGAAAAACTTAATAACAAACATCGAACGTAACCACTAAGGAACAGTTTTCAGAAGAATTAATGAACGGTCGCGGAGATGCGATACAAAATGAGAAAAATTTATAGCATATACGCAAATCCTTGTGAATACATATATTTTATAGATTATCTATCAGAATCGTTTATTTCAAATTATACGGAGGTAGCTGAGGGTCGTGCAAATCGTAAATACGTATTTTGTAAAACTATAATTTTACGAATATTTTGCGCATTGATAGTTTTTTACAAAAAACAAAATTATGAAAAACATACAATGAGAAGACAGCGAAGTAAACCTTTTCATTATTAAATTAAAATTCACAGACACATTTTAAAATTCTCCCTCACAATTACAGATTCAGTAAGAACGAATTATACTTTTAAAATTTCTAGTTTCGTTATAGATATTCGCTAATGTACATTATTTCATTACTTAATTTTAAGTAATATTTCCGTTACTGCGTATGTTAAATAATTTTTTTCATTCGAATTTTCCTTATTAAATGGTTATTACGTACGAAAATATTTCCAAAGGCGGTAGTTTGGTCAGTTTTCTCTCCCCTTTTTTTTTCAAAATTGAATTTAATTAATTTTTCCGGCATACAAATGTGAGCGCAGATTCGATTCCTTCTCTTTTTGTTTTTCTGCAATTCGAACTGGTAGAAAACTATCCTTGTCTAGATTCTTGCTTGCACCGGTGTTTTTTTAATTTAATTTTGGTGTTGCGGAGGGAGAATCAAAATAAAATTGAAATTGTTGATGCAGTAAAAGCACAAAAACCAATACTGAATAAAATAAGCACCTTTGTGTAGTTTAATTTTTTTCCAATTTCGTTTATTTTTCCCTGCGTATTTTTAATTGTATTTAGAGTTTATACCTTTATTAATCTTTTCACTGAGATCACTCATTATTTGCCCTATTAGTAATTCCGAAACGAACGTTTATTAAAATAATTGATTAATTATATAATTATAATAAGTGTTTAGGTCATGTGGTACTTTTATATTATGTATGTCTAAAACACGCTTTATTTATTATATCGTTCGCTCTGTTTATAAATTTAATTTAAATAGCTTTGGAAAGCCTATTAACTGTTACTTTTAACTCTAATGTTCATTGTTTTTTTGCTATTTTTACAGAACGGGTAGATTAACCAGCGACTGGTCAAAATTTTCTGATTGTCTGCACGTAACATGACAGAAATTAATGCGGTATGTTGATCATTTTTATCTATTTACGCGTATAGACTTTTATTAACAAAGATAATCTCACCTTAAACGACTTGAAGACGAGATAAAAGTGAACAAAACAAAAGCGATTTTAAGAATGTTCTCAAGAAACAATCGATTTTTTCCCTTTTTTAATTAATTTTAACTTATTTTAAATCGCTGCATTCTGTTGTTTTCATAAAGTACAAATCAACAGATTTTCTTATTTATTCCAGTGTAAAGTGATATATAGTCGGTATCTTGAGTATTGCTCGGATCAATTTTGAAATCAGAAATCAAAGTTTAACAAGCTTCACCAAATATTTAAAAGTGTAGTAATAATCTGTATATAATATGAAGTTACATTCATACACATTACAATACATTTTTTTTTCTTTTTTTTTTTTTATATGATTAAATTTTAATTGTATTTCAACATCATATGCACGCTAGGTCAGTACACAGCAGACCCACACGGAATTGCACTGGTAGCGCCATAACAAGCGGCTACCATCAGTGTCGAATGTAGTCTTGCGTGTGTACACCTGCGTTGCATATAATAATGTACAGCAGAGATGTACGAATAGGTAGTCGCCGACGCTCAGAAGCTGAGTATGGCACTATAAAAGATATATATATATATATATATATATATATAAATTACAACCTAATTCTTAGGCAACCCCCTAATTTGAAAAAATGTCCCAATTTTATGTAACGTTTGTTATATTTTATGGGATTTCTGTGATTATGTTATTATATTCATATGGACCGATTTAGAATTACGTTGTAAATTTTAATCATTTTATACAAAGTATAGAAGAGAATGAGATAGAAATGTAAACAAGAGGGGTCAGGGGGCCAGCCTCTTGCAAGGCCAAAATGGCCGAGTTATATATATATATATATATGTATATGTATATAACATAACAAAAATTCATGTACCCCATTCAATTAGGTTTATTCGGTCACATCAATTCTGTTTTACAATTGTTAATTTTAAATATTTTCTCAATATAAATGAATATTATTTTTATAATTTTAAGCCTCTTGTATTGTAAATTTATTATAATTGTTGAATTCATTTGTTAACAGTTGTTTCGTATCAGCTACAAAAACTGTATTACTGTTATTGCAGCCTTGTAAGATATAGACTATCCTGAAAATTGCATCTAACACAATTTTCCGACTGCGTAACTCCATATTTATACAAGAGCACTTAAAATATTCTGTTGTCGGCCGAAATTTTAAACTAACGTATTTTACAAAAAATAAACAAAACACAACAGATGGTCGAAGAAAATAAAAAGAACAAACAAATCTACTAAATTCTACTCTTTATTAATTTTGCACAAACACGGGCTTTACGAACGACGAAAATATATAAAAACGATACACACGCTTTTCGGTTTCGTACACTTAAAAAAAACACGTTTTCCCGCGAAGCAAAACACACACTGGCCCACGCCACTTCGCTACACACACGTTTCTAACACTGACGACACTGCCTGCGGCCGACCGCGACAGCCATGCGGTCCTTACAAAAAATACCGACGCTATCCTTAAATATGGCGACCTTTTAACTCTATGCGCTAGCATGCAATTAACAAATAAAAAATAAAATATAAACACTGCAGCAAAATAAAATAGAAATAATTATTAAATATAAACGGGCCTCGTTACACAAAATTAAAAATAAAATACGGGGGAAAAATAAAAAAAGAATAAAAGGTATTTAAAAGAGTAAAAAAAAAACAGCTACAAGGAAGTAAAAGCGAAAAGCGGAAAGAGATAGCTAAGTCGGAACAAGATGAGAATAACAAAAAAAAATGACGACAACATATTCCATATTCGGTTATGAACTGTACATTAAAGAAATTAGGAGTAAAAATTTTATTATTTCTCCTTTCTTGTAATATTATCGCGTTACATGACCTAAATCACAATTCGAAAGTTACAAGAATTATTACAAATTGTCACTTGTATAAGCCTACAATGATCACTTGTGTTTTTTAATCGACGTGATATACATATATTGAGTCTGTTTTTTTATTTACTATGTGCCAAGGCAAATATTTTATCTACAATTTAATAAACACTAAAAAACAAATGTAACCACTAAAACGGATACTGTTCGTCCCCACTTAAGGATTGGTCACTGTAAGAGAACATTCTAGAAGATAAAACTTTTCAACAATAATTTTTGAACCTCAAAATTCGTGAATTTCATAAAAACGGTTAAAGTTTTTTTCGAAAATCAACTATTGTGTACATACATACGAAAATTGCTAATTTAATAATATACCTGGTGACCTAGCTTTGTTTGGATTTAATATATTAGTGAGTTTCACAAAGAAATATGTATAATGATAGTTTGAATATTGTATAAATGCTACACTTTTTTACACACATTGCATTACTTTTTTATGCTGACGTGTTCAGACGGTACGATAAATTAAAAACAAATTTAGAATTTACAAAATAGAAATATTATTACAAATTTTTAGTCATATAACTTTCCAATGATGATTTGTGTGTTTTAATTGGTATATCCTATAATAAAAGTAAATAACTACCATTCATCACGAAACAAACGTCGTATATCTTTGCTGTTTGTTATGACAAATAAGCACGTATTACTTTTTCTGTGCTTTATATTAGCTTCGCCCATAACTTAGTATGTTTGTAATGGAATTTTGGAATCCATTTCTCACCCACTTCCCGTTGTCTCAATGATTTGAAATTTTTAATAATTATCAAAACTCGATGTCAATGCAATATTATACATGAAAAAAGCACCTACATTCACAAATAAAGTAAAAAAAATGTAAATATTTATAAACGGACTAATTTTTATTTCCAGGAAAAATACGGCGGCTTGACGGAAGTATCCTCAGCCGATCTCATTATGTATCCCGCCACGATGCGGCGGCTTGGAGAAAAAGACTGGCTAAAGTCCTGTTGCTTTCGTCGAGTTGCCGTATTTTTCCTAGAAATAAAAATTATTCTGTTTATAAATAATTACATTTTTTAAATTTATTTGTGGGTGTAGGCGTTTTTTTTTTGCATCGTAAGATTGCATCGGCATCGGGTTTTGAAAATTAGTAAAAATTTCAACTCATTCTGACATCGGGAAGTAGGTGAAAATGGATTTAGATTGCTTTATTGTATTGTTGAATTTACAGAAATGGTGAACATGCAACGGTATGGCGTATTTATAGCTTTAGTTAAACGTAGAAAATTATTATAAGCAAATATGATCCTTCTGTTACATTTCCTTCAAGACTAAAAAATGAAAAATAAAATTATAGTTTAAAAAACTAAAAAAACAGATGCTTTATATGTAAAATACTCACATTTGAAATCTTTACTCAACTACTGTAGTTTGCTGTTGTGGTAATAAATTCAACTCAGTAAAATGAAAGAGATGTAGTGGTTGAAAGATATCAATGAAGTGAATGTTCTTTTAAATGTGTAATTATGGGAGATCACCGTGTGCACAACCAAGTCCGTTCAAGATTATGGCTGTGCGTGCTGTTTAGTTGAGCGAACTTTTTGTTAAATCACGATAGACAAGTTATAGAAAAATCGATAATCTTCAGCTGAACGTGGAACATGAAGACCATTTTTTGTTGGACGGTAATAAACATGATTCATAAAGAAAGAAAGAATCTTTACATAAATATATTTCCAAATAAAACAATTTTTTTTTTATGAACTTCCAAGTACAGATTTAAACGGGTATTAATACACGGGCGAAGCCGTGGGTAACAGCTAGTATATATGTATATGGGTAATTGGGTTCTGGGAAAAATGATTCCAACGATTTTGATAAAAATCACAAATTAGGAGTTTTTAAAATCTACGAATAGTGATTGATCGAAGTCTTATCATCGAGAAAACTTTACAAAACAAACAATCGTATAGAGTGGGTAATCAATATTAAAAATTGAGCCAAACGTTTGTTTACCATGATAAAAGGCATGCATTCATTTACCACATTGATTTAAAAAAAAAAGAAAAAAGCGCAATATCTTTATTTCGAAATATCTAATATTATAATATGGAGAACACTGTTGAAAATGACTCTAAAAATTTTGATGAAATTCACGAACTGTGAGGGTTTTTAGGGTCAGGAATTGATTGGTCGAGATCTTATCATCGAGAAAATTCTACGAAAAGGACAACTATAAAGGGGAGGCAATCATTGTTTGTTTTAGTGATAAATAAAAACGAATTTAAAATCCATACGCCAGAAAAAAAAAAACATACTTCAACATAATATTTCTAGCTTGTGAATTTCGATTTTGTTTTAATTTTCGGTTTAATAGCGAATAAAGGATAATTCGCTTATTTACTGTGCTAAATAAAAAAACTGATATTTGGCGCTCAAATAAATTTATTTAAGATACCTACATGACGATTCTAATAATACGTAAATTAAAATGCATTTTCGAAATTAAAAAACAGAGTTATGTAATTTACGTGTGCGGTATTGTTTTATTTTTAAATTTGGTTTATCTGCAAGTTTGAATTAAATTTAAACAAAACTCGGTCTCAAATACTATATATATATCGGCGTCACATATTTCGCATGTCGCAGTTTCGTGTGACACATTTTGTACCACACATTTCATTAACTGTAGGTCACCTAAAAAACAAACCGCATTAAAATATAAGCTACTGTACTTGGTCGATTAAACAACCGCGATTTGTCTAATTCGCGAGCGAATTGAAAACTGGGAATAATAAAAATAACTCCCAATTTTACTTGAGTATATATGTACACAATTATATATATATATATATATATATATATATACATATATATACACACATAAATAAAATACTATGTAAAACAGCTTCGAAAAGAGTGAAATAAATTGATAGTAAAAATGCACAGCGGAAAATGAATTTTTACTAGAACGTTCCCTGCTCCAGGCTATTAAAGATTACGCAGTAAAGTGGTCAAGTTTAGAACTTCAGAAAGAGATATTATTTTCTTCGCTCGTATTTCAAAATATTTTTTAAAAAGTGTACCTTTCTTCATTGCTCAAGTTTATTATTTCCTGTTACGAAAAATGAACTGCAGTTGTACTAGACGGTTTCAATAACAAATCTTTCCATTCCATTTATTGCCATGTAACCCATTCGATTTAAAAGCGTCTTTGGCAAATAACAGAAATAACGAAGCGTAAAACTTTCATCAAATAAAGGGTCGTGAGCTGTTTTTTATATTAAGTTTTTAATATTTCTATAAGAAGTCCATTTCGAATATTTTACTTAATTTTTTTTTTTTTAATAAACTCTTCGTGATGAAAAATTAATTTGAATAAAAAGTGTTTTTAGCAGAAGAGACAAACAGTGTCAGAATGCAAGAACATGCTCTTTGATTACATCTAAACGCTAGAATTTAAGAAAAATTGTACATTTTCATATTAAAAACAATAATAATAATGATAATAATAAAGTACTAAGAAAAGTAGCATATTTAGGGACCCGGGAGAAAGAAGAACAAACGTTTTCCCAATATTCCGACATAAAACAGGAAATAAAGAAGTAGCCGAAACATAATGTATTTTTAGTAGTATGCTCGATTTTCATTTAGCCATTAGTCCTGTCGATTGTATTGGTTTTTCTGTTTCCTATATTATGTATATATATAGGATACCTGTATGTTGTTTGCAAATTTCTACTTTTTTCTTCTTTGAACTATGCCGGAGAATTCATTTTTCTCTATTCACCTTTGTATTTTGTCCTTATAATCCTGCTTTAGTTAACTCATTTTTAGATTATATACCTGTTCCTTGGGTTAACTGTTTCTGCGATCTTGCTGTTTTCCTTATTAGTAATTTATTCTTTTCCAAACATCTAAACTGCCTTTCTTGTTCAACCATTAAAGACTTAACTGAAATCCAGGAAGTGATCCCTATATCCCCATCTCCGTTGTATAAGTCCAGCATTTGTTCCGCGTTGGACTTCATTTATTTTGGTTACGAATCTCTTCTTTCTGAATAAGATATAATACAACATTTTTGCCCGAGTATTTTTAATTCATTTTTCATTTTAGCTGTTCTTACTTAGAATCGGTATTGCGTCCTTTTCAATTTACAAATCTCTTCGTTTCTTTCTGTTTGTATTTCTTCCTATTCCAATGCCAGAAACTGGCGCTTTGTTCCTAATAATTTTAGATGTTTTTTCTTCTTGACTCATTTTCGTTTCACAAAATTTCCCGCAATACACTCCCTTGTTTGAATTTTGAATTTTCTTTTTGTCGCGAATGTATCTTATGGCAGTCGGCCGTTTCATAAGTTACCCTTATTTGTACTTACATTATGATAAATGTTTTATTCGATTTTTAATCAACAGTTTTAGTTCATGTTTTCTGGCTAAAATCGGACCAATCATATCACAGTTTATTACGCACCATTCGAAAGACATATTTTCATGTTACACGGAAAAGAGTAGTTGTCAATCATTCGAACATGATTTCTAACGTTTAACAGTCACAAAGAAAATAACGGGAGAAACTCGCGTACAACTCGAATCTAACGTCCTGTATACAGTTACGCAAAAACGACCCGGAGACACCGAAATAAACAAACCGCGCATGGTAAAATGCACACAAATAGTTCGCGCCGAACGCACCAAATGTTTTCCATCTGCTGCGTCGCGGTAAATGGAAATTGCGCAAATGAAAATGAACGTTTTTCGGCGCGTTCAGGGTATTTTATGCAAGCGAATTACGCGTTCATCTCGTTAAGCTCAAAAATAGCGTCTAGAACGCTGTGAAGCAATTTTCACCGCTTATAGAGTTGGTAAATTGTACTTTCAGCTCATATGTAATGCAACGTTACTCTTTTCAATTTCTCGTTTTTTTCTTATTTTTACCCCATCAAAAAAAAAATATATTCGAATTTTACTTTCTGAACTACTCCCGTATTGAGCAAAAAATTATACACTGTCCCGTCTGAAGTTGCAGTAGAAGCCGGTTGAGACATATCCTCGTTCTACATTGTACATCGATCCATTATGTCGGAAAATATGAAAATTCTTAATAGAGCCTGTATACAGAATTATAGAAACAGATTGTGAAACTTAAGTGTCCATAATTATATTTAATATTTCATATCGGAACTTCTTTAAAAAAATATTAAATAATGCCTTTCTAAATGACGTTGAAAACATTTTTCAGGTACCGTAATGGAGCGTGATTTTAATTCGCATAACTGCTACCACGCCACTGAACAACGGCCTCTCAGGGAAAAAAGTAATTTCTATGAATAACGCAATACCGTTTAAATACTTTCCGAACTTATAGAAATTGGAAAAAAATAAAGTACGGGCAAGTATTTAATTTTGTAAAATATTTTTTTCTCACAATTAGCACCAAGCGAAATGAACTTAAGGGCCGCCGACGACTATGTATCGGAAACACATATTACCAACGGCTTTGCGCGCTAGTTTAGTTACCTAATCATATGACAAACTCGTATAATTTATTTATGCAACATGTCATTAGTAATTTTCAAATCATTAGGAGGAATATTTGAACCAATACATATATAGATTCCTACTTTAGATGTGAACACGCACGATCTCCAATCTGCTGTTTAAATTTCTGCGGAAGTGACGATGTCACTTCTGATGAGTTTAACTTCCCGAAATAAAAATAAAAACCCCGAAAAAAAAGCTGTCTCGGAAATATTAATTTGTGGAACTGACAACTCGCAGTTTTGTCCGAAAGTTGATACATCTACAAAATGGTCGTTGAACTGTCGAATCGCAAAATAATTCTCTTTCGAATGTTAAAAAACTCGTAATTACATTGAAAAACATTTGAAATTTGTTTTCAGTTTTAAAATTTTTAAATGAACATTTTCGCTTAATGTAACATACGAGTATATTCTAAATTTAAGTCTTCCTGAATATAACGCCGTCTTTTTTTTTCGGATCGTGACATTCAATGTACGGTCACGTGTTCTTCTTTTGTTTGTTACAAACAACGTCGGTATGAATGTTATCGCTCCATCTATTTTCATGTAAGGTTGTCGATAAAAGTTCCTATTTGCATTTTATTCGAATAAAAGTGTTGTGAAATTTAATGTGTGTCGTGTGCTTCTGTATTTTTTTATTATTTCTAAGGTAGTTACTGAAAAGGGAAAAAAAAATGTTAGGGGAGGGGAGTAATAAGTTTCATTATTAGTATTATTATCACTCTGTCTGTTTCAATGTAATGCTACTGATAAAACTTCCTATTTCGTTTTAACAGTTTGCAGTCATAGTTTATTCAAATGAAGAAGCTGCTCAGATGCCTCAAATACTGGGAGGGTAGAGAAATGTTTCTCCAGCAGCTAAACTATTATGGCGAGAGCGTTTCCGATAGAAATTTCCTCATTCGCAAAAAGTTTTCTCGAGATTCACGCGTTAAGGATGAAGGTATTGCGCAGCCACATCACAATAAACGTCGAAAAGCTAGTTGGACATGTGAGTTTGTGTGGTTTTATCGTTTCCGCTTATTTTCCTCTCCCGCAAACAATTCGAGGCGTCAAGAACTCGCTGTATCGAAAAGTTCAGTTCAGCGAATCTATTGAAACTACAAGTTTCATCCATTCCTGGAGCAGCTTCACCAAAACAACGATCAGTATTTTGAAGTTGAGCGCGACAGCGGCTTCGCCATTTTCACTGGGGGATTCTGTTTTCAGGCGAATGCACTTTTAAAAGGCTACTAATCGGAACTTTCATTATTGGTTTGAAATAAATTCGAACTAATTGAGAGGCAACGCATTTGGAAATGCCTACTGTGAGTGGGATCGTTCAGATCATCGGTTTTCCCGTATGAATCGCAATAGATATTTAAAGCTACTGCCGACAGACCCCTTTGTTGGAAAATATTCTCTCGATGTGCGTCGACGGTTTTAGTTTTAACAGGGCGCTTTTCTAGTTCATAACTCAAGACTCCTTCGAACCCAACTAAGTGGAATGTTTTTGGTAGAAATTAGTAAATGTGGTTCAATTTCATCATTCACCCCGCTTACGAGACTTGGTTGTTCTAGACTGTTATTCGTGGGGAACATTAAAAATTATGGAACGTACAGAAATACCTACAGGAAGAAAGCACAAGTTATTCAAAGTTTATGAGCTAAAATAATTCTCACAGCCGTTGATTCGTTTTCGAAAACTGTTGTGGCTAGTATTGGATAACGTAGAGCTCAGTTTGAAGGTTTGCGGAGTTAAATAAAATCAATTTTTTAAATGTTCAATTGCTATCTAAGTAAGATTAATTTCATAAAGCAAAAATGAGATTTTGAAAACGGGTGTTTAAGAAAAATAATGTTTATGTTTATGCAGGATAAGCTTGGAATCCCGGCAGGAAAAATGTACCCCATTCTACCTAAAAAAAAAAAAATCGATTTACGATCTGAAAAGGCTGCTTTCGGGGAGGGCAATCGAAAATATTCCCATTCGATATTTGCACGAGTAAATTTGCTAATAGGAGCCTTTGAATTTTTCGGTATACTAAATATTCTAAATTTTGGAAGTTGTGAATGCTATCTTATATATATTAATTACAACGTAACTCTTAGGCTACTCCCCATTAGAAAAAATGTCTCAAAACAATGTCCCAATTTTATGTAACGCAAATGTCCCAAAAAAATGTCTCAATTTTATGTAACAAAATATGTAACGAAAAAATTTCTTAATTTTATATAATGAAAGTTAAATGTTCGGATAGGATTTTTGTGATTATGTTATTTTTTTGTGTCGATGCCAGTAAGAATTACGTTGTAAATTTTGATCATTTTATACAAAGTATAGAAGAGAAAGAGACAGAAATGAAAGAGGCCAAAATGACCGAGTTTATATATATATATATATATGTATGTATGTATGTATGTATGGTATGTATGTATGTATGTATGTATGTATGTATGTATGTATGTATGTATGTATGTATGTATGTATGTATGTATGTATGTATGTATGTATGTATGTATGTATGTATGTATGTATGTATGTATGTATGTATGGTATGTATGTATGTATGTATGTATGTATGTATGTATGTATGTATGGTATGTATGTATGTATGTATGTATGTATATATGTATGGTATGTATGTATGTATATATATGTTATGTTAGTAAAATAGCAGCGTTAGCTCATTTTAATTTTTTTTTAATACAACAGAGGAAGTTAGCCTGCAGATTGCTGTTTTTTTTCAAATATTTAAATAAAAAAAAAAACGGTTTTGTCACTAAAAATTTAGACTCTGCTGCCCACAGTGTATAAATATTCCGTTAAGTCCCTTTAAGATTTCAACTAATATTAAACCAGAGATGTTGTCGGGAGTTGACTTGTTCAGAACTGAAGGCGCTTTTCCCAGGAACATACATGTAATATTTGCCATTGAATGTATAGTGGAGAAATCTATGAGAGCAAAGGTGTGAAACGAATTGGCCTCTATATTACGTACTGTCCGATCCACCAGATGCAACCTACAATATCTTATCGTGCGGGATACCCACTTTACGTTTTTTACGGTGCGTGTTTATGTTATACTCACATTTAGCGAAAAATGTTTCCGCTAAAAAATTTCAGGTAATTAGCGCCTTATTAATGATTAAAGCAGCAACTTCTAGAATAGAGAAAAAGAAACAACAAGCAAACGAACAAAGGACCAAGCACTTTTATTATTTGTTTACTGTATTTGATGTAAGTTCACTTATTTACTCTTATTTATTTTTATTTTTATTTATTTACTTATTTGGAGAGCAGTAATTGGGCCGATCGTTCGCACGATACGAAAGCGAATATTAGGAAAATAAAGATCGTACGCAAATGTAACGTTAAAGACACGTTATTTTTAAAAATATGACTACTAAGAGCTTCTAGGCGTGAATATTTATTTTTCTTAAACATTAAATTTGATAAATGTTTATTTTATTCCGGGAAGTGAGCGAGAAAGTAGGTAAAATACAGCCCATACATGTGCCATGTGGGCGCGTGTTATAAAATATTAATGTACCGAGTCTGCCGTTTCTATCGGGAGAATATTAAATTTCGTTCGCGCAGCTAGCGTATACACTAGACCTATTTACTTTTGCATTTTATGTTTTCGTTGACTGGATGATAGTCTCACACTTCGCTTAAGTTATTCTCCCGTATTTTGCGGTATTCCGTTTATTTAACTTTGCCTCTTCCGAAAAAAACGACGAAGCAGAAGAAGAATAAGAGCAAGAAAAAAAGCAAAGGATTTTTCGCACGTGTAGAATCCGCGTATATCAAAAAAGTAGAAAAACAAAAAAACGAAAAAAAAAAAATCGACACAAAAACAAATAAAAAAAGACAAAAAATCCTTCTTATGGATTTCTCGTTATGTTCTCGGCTGAAATTTCCTTCGTGTACGCTTCTACATCTTTCGGGTTGTCCTAAAAATCGGGGTTTTTGGGGTTTTTCACGTTTTTCTTTTTTTTTTTTGTATTTCGGTTTATTTGTTATTATTATTTCTCTTTTGGCGAGCACACGGGAAGCTGGAAGCTGCTGCTTTTGTTTCACATTCAAAGGCTCTTCGTCTTTTTGCTTCGGAAAACGCGAACAGAACGAAAAAAGTCTTACGACACAGTCTCGCAGCATTTACGTTAATTTTACACCAGCAGCGTTCCTCCGTGTCTGTATTATACCCTCTGACTGGAACAGACGCTCTCTCATTTTTCAATTTTAAATCGAATTTACCCGCTCCGAATTTGTTCGCGTGCCCAACTGAAATAATATTATTTTTTTCGTCATTTTTATTTTTATCTTTATTTATCCTCATACACTTTTCCTGCGTCGCCTTTTTGTCCTGCTTTATTTATTTGTTTACCTTTTTTTTTATTTATTTCTTTTTTTCCTTTTTTTTTCTTTTTTTATTATTTTTTTAAATTTTACTTTCGTCTATTCTTTTCAACTAGAGAACCGGGTAAGGAATTACACGGAATTTTTTGTGACGTTTTATAACCGGCTCTTCCGCGTCCGTCTCTTCGCCGGTTAAATTCGCGTCCTTCTATTTGAAAATGGCACTGGGCGAAGAGATTATTACTTTCTCTCGTTTTATTCGCTCAATTCTTCAACGCTCGGTTTTATATCATTTTTTAATACACCGACCAGGCTAAACTAGCGGAATTTTCCATTAAATCGGTGTCGTCCTGCGAGAGCGAATTTTTTCGTCTGGCTCTGGTTCCCGGTTTAGCTGAGAACGCCCGGGGACCCAACAATTATTCCGAGAACGAAAAATAAAATACTTACACCGGTGATGGAATTCGTTTTTTCTGGTGCCGATTTTTCTCCTGGTCGGTGAATTTTTTTTTAAATTTTTTATTTGTTTGTTTTTTTTTTGAAAATATTTCTTCTTTTATTTTCACTTCCTCTTGTAAATTAGTCGATCCGTTAAAATGGAATACTAACAGTTTTCTAATAGTCGACGTCATGTAACGAACAGTTGAAACGGGGGAAAAAAAAATAAGGTTTTAACAGGATTAGTTGGTATTTTCTAATCGTTTTGCAAAAAGTGTTTCGTACGGCAATACCAGGTGTTATTTAAAAAGGTATATCGAAATTTTTTTCATTACACATATCCAGTTTTTTCCGATCAACACGGTCATTTTTTTCGATAAAAGGGCTAAAAGTTTTCGCAGTTCAGTATATTTATTGTCCGACGGAAACTGAAACAATTTAGTAAAGAGCATTTAAGCGGTAGAATGTTCAAACTACCGTCATGGGAGTAGTTGGAGAACTAGCAGCGGGGACGAATGAAAACTGTTATAACATAATCGCTAACATATAGAAACGCATTCAAATATTTATGTGAAATGCACCATGCTTGGTGTACATTTTGTAAAGTATTTAATATATATATATATATATATGTATATATGTTAATTACAACGTAATTTTTAGGTCGGCCCCCATCAGATTTTATAACGAAAAAATGTCGCAATTTTATGTAACGAAAGTTAATTAAAGGAAATAAAGATAGTATTTTTGTGATTATGTTAGATTTTTGTGTGTCGATGCCGGTAAGAATGGCGTAAATTTTGCTCATTCATCATTGTCCCCCCTATTCCTAAAAAAAGTTCTTTCTTACGCCCTATTTCCTTGGCATTCTGCATCAGAAAATTGTTTGAAGGTATTGTGCTTCATAACAATATGTTCGACTTTATTGGTCTTCTCCTGATTGTATTAGTCTTTTTTTTTTTGTTTTTTATCTATATAAGTCTTTTATCCGAAAACATTACACTCTGGCTTCCTTCATTGATGTCTTCTGTGCTTCTGATAATGTCTATCTTCCAACTTTAAGAGATAAAATGACGGCAATTAACATTCCAGACAATATAACTTACCTCGTTATTAAGCTCATGTCCAGTCGTTCTATCCACCTCTCTTCTCCATTATTTAACACTGCAAGAAGGGTTTCCTGCGGTCTTCCTTAAGATTCCTCATACTCTTTTGAACATTTATACTGTCAGTATCTCTTCCCTTCCATTAAATTCCCGCTATTTATTCTTTGATGATGATATTATGCTTTTCTGTTCTTCCTACGATATTGTTGCAGCCAATGGAGCTTTTAATTCGCGTCCCTCAATTTGCTAGAAAGTGCTCTTGCTTCTATTAATCTTTCGATTTCACCTTCTAAGTCTTCCTACGTTGTATTTACTCTTCGGGGCTTATAATCCTGCTTCCGTTAATTTATCCTTAAATAGTACAGCTCTTGCTCGTGTGAATTGCTTCCGTTATCTTGGTATCTTCCTTGATGGTCATCTGACCTTCTCCGACGAAATCGAATATCTTTCCTCCTCCTCTATTAACCTGGCTGAAAGTCCTGTCTCCTACTAAATGGGGTGGTGACCCTTACATTCTTATTTTTCTGTATAAATCCATCATCCGTTCCAAGCTCGACTATTGTTCGTTCATTTATGCCTGCGCCTGCAAGTCCCGACTCTCTAAACTAGATGTGATCTAAAACTCTTGCCTTTTCAACTCTGTTTCGGTGCTATTAAATCCTCTCCTATTCCAGCACTGCTTGCTGAATCGAGTGCACCACTCCTGTCTATCCACAGATCTTATTTAGGCTATCGCTTCCTTGCTGAACATCTTTCACTCTAGTTCTCTACTCTCATTTTCTCCTAACTTTCAATTTCCAGGAATTACCGTTTTATGCCTAGAAAAATTCTTATCTTATCTCTTATTTCTCTTCGTCTTAGTTCATTTTGGCCGTACACAAGTTTCTTTAATAGTCTGGCCTATTTCTCCTTTAATTTCAGTGATCTCTGCCATCCTCCCAGAGTACTCACTTTACCTGCACTTTCGAAATTATATATAAAATTATGAAAATGACAAACAAAAAGAATATGTATACTTTTACCCGCAGAACTTTTTTGGCTCTTGCCTATCATCAGTTGTAAATTAAATTTCTGTATTTTGGTGTAACTCGTAATAATTAATAATTCTGGCAAACAGGTTAATATTGATAAAACATAAATCAAACGTTTCCAGTCAAATTTTAGATGGTAGACTTTTGCACAATATTAGCCTGATGAGTGTCATGGAGTTATTATTTACGATAATAAATCAAAGAATTACGAAGAATATTGCTGGATGAGATGCAATTAGGTTTTGTAGCGCATACCCGTGATGCCGTCGCATTGTTCAAAATGGCTATTCAAAGAGCAGTAACAGTAAACCGGACTATCTGCGCATGTTTTGTCGACTATAAAAAAACGTTTGATTGAGTCAACATGAGATAACGGTCCTTACTCTTCGTAGATACAATGTCGACAAAGAGAGTATATAGTTAATTTGAACTTATATCGGCGACAAAAAATGAATTTAGCAGTTGAGTTGTCTACAATCGAAGAAACCTACAAGATACAATGAGGTGTGAGACAGGGATGTCGTTTTGCGTCCAGATTATTCAACCGCTATGTTGAGGAGGTGATGAAACGACGCACTGTAATAAAAATTAGTTTGAAATTGAATAGCAAAAAAATTGCTAGTATTAGCTACGCAGACGACAAAGTGCTAATGGTGGAGGCGTCGCAACAGGCTCGCGACAGAAAGCGCCAAATACCACATGAAATTAAACTTGGCTAAAACAGAAATCAGTGCAAATAGTGAAAGTTATGTCAAAGGAGCACGGCGTATATTCGTGGTGCGAGCATAGCTTGAAGAAAACTACAAGGATGGCCAGAGGTGCATTCAATAATCTTAAGCGCATACTTACATACTTAGAGACAATAATATGGATATACATATATCTCCGGCTGCGAATATTAAAGTGTTTTACGAATGGCTAATAGTACACTACTCATCAGAGCTACGGATAACGACAAAAGCAGTCCAAAACGAAATATCTGCATTCGAAATGCGCTGTTATCGTTGTTGACGCAGCATTAAATAGCTGCAAAAGATAACCCCAACGATGAAGTACTTGGACGGACTGCGCTCCGAGAAAAAAATCTCCTGTCGACAATTTCGGAAGGAAAAGGGATCTATTTACAACACGAAACGGAACGTGACAGGCTGTTTTAAACGGTTGCACAGGAAAGATATACATTTAACATCGAAAGTCCGTGAAATTCATTTTCGACAACTCGCGTGAACCGACGGTGATTGAATTTTTTTGAAGCGAGCTATGTTAACAACATACAACTTTCAACCGAAGTGCAGCTGAGCGACTATCGAACGATGATCGACGTACCTCTTTTCAGCATCTTACCCAGCGCGATGTATGTAGTATAGCTGTTGTTGAATACTGAGCACCATCAATGTAGCTATGTAATTACACATACACATTTCAATAATACTTTATGTTGACTTTATTAATAAGTTAAAATCACATTATCAAAAATAAAATATATCTATAACTTTTAATTTGTTTTTAAGTTATTATAAATATATTTTGTCTTTATTAGTATGATTTTTAACTTATTAATAGTGAAAACAATGCATAAAAATGGAAGAAGACAATTTTAATTACGTTAACTTTAATTTATCGTTATACGAAAGTGTAAAACCACGAAATTACTGAATTTTCTGCGGACAACTAGTGCGGAAATTCTCACTAATTTACTTTACGTCCAACCATTCTCTATTTCGTTGGTCTTTACTTTAAAGTTTACCTTAACATTCTCACATGAATTTACCATTAACATTTAATTATAATTGAAAAGGTAATACTGAGAAAAGCTGAGCCATATTTTGCGTTACAATACTTATATCAAATTTTGTACTGACAATTGCTGTATTTTAAATAAAAGCATAAAATTAATAGACAGTTTACCCAAAAAATTATTATTTTACGTTAATTTTTTAATTTTAAAATTGATTTATTATTATTATAAATAACTAGCCTATCAATAATCGCACAGCTGTATTCGCCGCGACTCAAAAACAATTTACGTATGTATATATACATGTATGAATAAAATATGGAAAGATGGTTCTGTAACGAAGAATACAAAAGTGAAGTTGGTCAACACACTGATTTTCTCGATATTACTGTACGCAGCAGAAACTTGGACACTGAAAAAGGCAACTATAAGACGAGTAGATAGTTTCCAGATGTGGTGTTGGCGAAAGGTTCTTAAAATACCCCGGACGGCAAAACGAATCAATACATCTGTAATAGAAGAAATCGGGACTGCGCAACGATTATCCAGTATTGTACTCAGCCGTAAGATGAACTTTTTTGGACACCTTATGCGCAGAGAAAATGGAATGGAGCGCTGGCTGATACAGGCGAAAGTGGAAGGCAAGAGATCCAGAGGTCGACCACCAGCGCGATGGACCAATGCGATACAGGATGTAACGGGTCTGAGCTTACAGATGTCCTGTCTCAAAGCAGAGAATCGCGAGCAATGGCGAAAAATAATTAAATCGGCGTCGCCATGATCACGACACCCCTCTGGGGTTTTCGACCAAATGATGATATACATGTATATACATGTATATATATATATATATATGTATTAATTACAACGTAATTCTCAGGCCGGTTCTGATTAAAAAAAATCCCCCAATTTTATGTAACGTTTGTTATATTTTAATTTTTACCGACTTCCAAAAAGAAGCCGGTTATACGTTCGTCGCGTATGTTTCTTTGTTTTATGTTTGTTCGCGCATAATTCATATTTATATAGACCGATTTTACTGATTCTTTGTCTATTAAAAAAAGTACCATTCATGAGTAATAATGAAAATCGGATTTTTTTTTTTTTAAACGTAAAATGTGGAGAATAAAATGATAAAAAAATTTGATTCTAGCGGTTGCATTTTTTTTTTATTATTATATAAAATTGAGAAATTTTTTCGTTATAAAATCTAATTTTTTTTTTTTTTTAAAGTTGTTATTGTATTACAAACTGGCCATCTAGACCATTTAGCAATATTCTTAACAGGAAAATATTGAGCATGAAGGGAGAAGTACGCAATAGTACCTACCCGATAAACTTTGCCTTAAACAAGGTCATGAGGTTTCTTACGCTTCAGCCGCCTTCTATCATTAGCAGCATGTAGCAGTCCAGCAGCAAGTTTATTTGGATGACTTTCAAGTCTTTCTGCTTGTCTTCGAGCATGAGTTTTAATAACATCCGCCACATACACTACTCCTAAATCTTAATGCAAAGTTTAATTTGATACATACCATGGCGCCTTGATTACGAGCCTAAGGATTTTATTCTGCGTGGTCTGTATTATCTTCAGATTTGTAGGTTTAGCACAACCCCAAAGCTGTACTCCGTAGGTCCAAATAGGCTTCAAGATACTTGTATATATCAAACGTTTATTATCAATACTTAAAACGCTATTTCTTCCTAGAAGCCAGTACATTTTTTTAACATGAATATCTATTTCTCTTTTCTTTTTGTCCGAATAGGCTTCTATGTTAAACGACTACCTAGGTGTAGTCCCAAGTACTTAACTGTTGTTCTCACAGGCAATTCCAGTCCATTTATCCTAACAGTTGGGGTTATGACTTTTCTATTCGTGAAATGAACGTTTACCGATTTACTTTCATTGATCTGAACTTTCGGCTTTTTAAACCAGCTTTCTGCTTCGATAAGATAAAATCTAATGGGGGTCGGCCTAAGAATTACGTTGTAAATTTTGATAATTTTATATAAAGTAATTCGACGGCACTTTTCCTTAACGTTACTGGTACGAGCGCCATTGTTGAATAACGAATGCTATTATCCTAACCCCATTCATAGCCCAAAGTATTTTAACCTCCATGGCTAATTCCATGTATTTATTAATTTTCATAGAGTATCTATTTTGAGTGTTTTCATTATTCACAACTGTAATATCAATAAGGGTCACATGTTTATTCTTCTTATCGACTAACGTTATTATATTATCAGGTCGGTTCGCAGCGACCGTTTTATCTGTTATTATTGCATGTCCTGTTATATCTTATGCCTTTCATTTTCGGCGTTATTAGGTGGTTTACACTTGTAATACGGTTCATTATTAATTATTATACCATGTAATTTGCATATAACTTTATATATTTTCATAGCAACATTATTATGCCTGTGTGTGTGTGTATTGCGTTTGTGCCAGCATGGGGCATCTTGTGTGTATTACGTTTGTGTCGGCATGGGACATCAGGCGTGTATATGATCTATGGTCTCCAGATTTCCGTTACACTTTCTACAATTTTCGTTTTCTATCTATTCTTTTAATATTATTTTCCTATGTACACGTGTTTTTCCATACACCATCTTGTAATTATTATTATAGAGATTTACATTCTATTGGCGACTTCTTCGCATGACAACAATATATTATTTCTATCATGATAACGTAGCAGGTCTATAGGGCAGTTATAGCCGTTGCGTACACTTCATGGTATGGTATATAAATAAATACCCATTATGTGCAAAAAAGATTTCAAAACCAAAAAAAGGTACGATTTATATTACGATCGTTACATAAAATTGGGACATTTTTGTAGAACATTTTTCGTTACATAAAATTGGGACACTTTTTTGAGACATTTTTTAGGACATTGGACAGCCTAAGATTTACGTTGTAATTAATGTATAACTCAGCCATTTTGGCCTCGCAAGGGGCTCTGCTCCTTGACCCTTCTTGCTTACATTTCTGTCTCTTTCTCTTCTGTACTTACTATAAAATGAGTAAAATTTACAGTGTTGAATATAATAACATAATCACAAAAATCCTATAAAATTTAACAAACGTTACATAAAATTTGGGACATTTTTGTGGAACATTTTTCGTTACATAAAATTGGGACATTTTTTTTAATGGGGGTAGCCTAAGAATTACGTTGTAATTAATATACATAGATATAAAATTAAAACGTAATTCTTAGGCCGGGCCTCATTAGAAAAATTGTCCTAATTTTATGTAACGAAAACATGTCCCAATGTTATGTAACGAAAAAATATCCCAAAAAATGTCCCAATTTTATGTAACATTTGTTATATTTTAAGGCTTTAAACTTTTCTACATCTGTCGTTTCTGAAGCAAAAGGCGTATCACCTATAAATAACGTAATTCTTAGGCCGGTCCCCATTAGATTTTGTAACCAAAAAAATGTACTAATTTTATGTAACGAAAAAGTGTTTATAAAAAAATGTCCCAATTTTATGTATTTAATTTTATAGGATATAAGGATAGGATTTTTGTGATTACGTTATTTATTTTTGTGCCAATGCCGATAAGAATGACGTAAATTTTGGTCATTTTATACAAAGTATAGAAAAGAAAGAGACAGAAATGTAAGCAAGAGGGGTCAAGGGGAAGATCCCTTTGCGAGGCCAAAGTGGTCGAGTTTATATACATACATATACAATATGAAAAAATTATCAATGTAATTTATTTTGCGTATAAGCTTTTCACTCGGTACGATTCTATAAGTGACACAAGTAACCACATACATATATGACATAAAATATTAAATATTCTCGGTATTAACATGATGCCATTTGCTCACTTTTGATGGCATTGCTGCGACTCTTTTTCAATGGCAAGTAATTTTGTTGCATTCTAGATTTGCCGAAAGAATTTAGTTCCTCCTCTCGGCAAAGGCTTGTGCTGCTACTTTTTTCCTAGGATTACCCGACCATTGAAGCCTGTAAGCATATCGATCCTACCGTGACAGTTTAGTAGTTTGGATTTATCCTTTTGTTGCGAGTAAAGATTTCATCGAAATCAATGAGAAACGAGAGAAAAAAGCGAGAAAATGTTCAATCCGTATTCTCACGAGTGAAAATGGTTTTAATAAAGTGCTAAAATTTTAAACGAGCCAATCGGTTTGGAACTAAATAAAAATTTCTGAAATAGCGGCAGTCGCCGGAATTTATGTAAATGCGTTCTAGTCAAGGATCATCGTTGATGTATTTGCCGCATGAGCGTCGGTAGCGGCGGAGCGGTGCAGTCGATGAAACAGGTGCGGTAGTAGTGGTAACAGTTTAAAATGATGTCAACTGAAGGAAGAGAAGTTAAAGGTGTACACGTAGCCGGGGAGACCTTATGAAAAACTTTTAACTTTCGGAAGAGGCTTTTATATTTTATAGCCGGACATAAACGAAACTTTAACTTCATGACCGAAAATTCACCAGCAAAGTGTATCTTCTTTGTGAAAAGTACGCACACCGTCGCAGACGCACTTACTTCGCCGACGATTCGGTCTCGCTCCACGAGAACTTTTATCCTTTAAAATATTACATCGAGCTTAGCCGAAATTCACTTTTTTTTTCTTTTTATTTTCCGCCTTTTTCGATCATCTTCCCTTCGCCTAATAATTCCATGTACGCCCTTCAGCCGTTCGTCGCTGTACGATTGATCTTTTAATAATATACGTACACTATCGTCTCGAGTTCTATCCACTCGGAAGAATATTTTTCCGGGACCAAATCCTTTTTCCGTTATTATTATAACGATTATTCGCCCCCTTTTCCCCGCTCCTCAACGCAAAATCATTTTAAAACGTACGTCTACGTTTATAGTATTTTCTCACGTTTCTAATCCGCAGATAGACGCACCTGTACGTGTTGTCGGACACTTGCCGACATTATTACCTGAGAATGAATGCGAGAAATGGTGATGATATAAACGCGGCCTGTGCGCTCGGTGCGGAGTTTTGATATAAATGAATTATTGCACGGATATCGCGCGCTTCCTCGTACGAGTGGAGAATTTGAAGACGTGCATTCGTTTCCATTTAGATATTTCCCCTCGATACAACGAGGTCTACAAATCGCATTAGCGCTGCACTACGTTAAATTGACAGGATATTGATTCTCTTTTTTCATTTTTTTCCGTTGTAAATACCGCAAAAACCGAAATAAAAATGTTCCGGAACGTTTTGTCGGTTGTTGTTGTTTTCTTTTAAGGGGGTTTTTCCGCGTTAATGTAATATTTGTATTCCAGTTGGAGTAATGCTCAGTTTGGAAACAATGAGGGACACGTTTTAGACGTCGATACAAATCACTTAACACCAGAGAGTGCCCGTTCCAGTTACTTCCATTTACCCGTTACATCTGTTATCCTACAATTACGTTGCAGCCTGCCGCAATTTATTCCGATTTGTTTCACTCGCCCTCGGCAACGAATTTATTTCCGATGTCGCATTCGAAACAAATACACATCGGATGTGAGTTTTAAAAACGGTTCAATGTTACGGAAAACTTGTAATGAACAAAATCGCGAACCCTCTTCTAAAGGATACGCTCAAACGGTCACATCGGTTAATATACGTAAAATAATGTTTTTCTTAATTATCCGGCTACAATACATTTGCATTGCCATCTAGTAAAGTAATTCATAATATTATATTTGAAGACGTTTTACAATACGAGACTTCTTTATTTAAATATCTTATTACAATCTGCAGGTACCAGTTTCGTATCTATTCATTCAGCGGCGGATCTACCGAGGGCTGAGGAGAGCACCCCCTCCCCAGAGAACCGAAGCCTCTATAAAAAAACTTTTTTAATTTACACCATAAAAGATTTGTATAAATTTTGCCTACGGATTTTATTAATTAATATTTCATACTGTTTTTTAGTAAAACTATTAATGTTACACGTTTTTATTTTATTTTAAACCCAACTGTCATCGATATTTTGCCTTTCTTATTTATATTTAATTTTTAATTTTTATTTTGCAATTTTAATTAAAAATAGTTCAGCGATAAATATATATATATATATATATATATATATATATATATATATATATATATATATGTATATGTATATATTTTTTGTACTTGCTCGCGAACAAAGAGAATTCGGATCGGATTACTAACAAAAGTAAAAAAGAAGTGAAGTGTCTAATAAAAATACTATCTTTCTTACTATTTCTAAACTACCATATTTAAGGTATAATTTTTTAATTTCGTTTTATTTTTCACCCCTAAATATAAAACAAAATTTAAATTAATCGTAATAATTATGTTTTTTTAAAAGATTTTTAAATTTCTAAAGAGTCGTTATTTGATTTTCTTTATGAAAGAAGGGGTGGTATTTCTCAAATCTATTGCTTACCGTAGAATTATACAATTTCCCTTCCCAAAATGTTTTTCTGGATCCACGCCGGATTCATTATATAACTTATCACTATTACAACCGCATGTCCCCAAACAAAAACATCACGAACTCGCCAGATGAGTTAAGTTACTTTCGAAATTTAAAAACATTAAGTATTCATAAAATCGACTTGAATTCCTAAAGTAAGCAATTGTATTGAAAAAGATTTTTTCAGTGAACTAACTAGCATTAGCGAAATATTAAAGTGTTTTAAAATATCTCGATAAATCTAAGTATAGTTCAAAATGTACACGAACTGTTTAGAGTTTTTAAGACAATCTTCGCCGATAAAAAATATTATAATGTTTATTAATTCTAGCTTAAAATTTTCGCAGCTTCTTGAATTCATTATATAATTATTTACAGTAGAAAGTGTGACCTGGTTTTCCCCGAAAAATGATTATATAATGTGACCTATTAATTCTAATTAGTTCTTTTTTTTTTGTGTTTTTCGAATTCCTTAGACGTCTGATGTTCAAAACACAATTTTTTTTCTACTTCACAAAGGTGTAATAGTGAATATGCCTCTACACTTTGTACTAGATTTTTTAGAATTTATCTGGGAAATTGAAAAACAGTAAAAAACTGTCTTTTTATCATTATTTCGCCTTACATGGTAGCTACCGAGTGGTTTATAAACGTTTGAAAAAGTATTCACGTATTTTACATAGTTTTCGAAGCACGCATGAACTGTCTCAAATTTTTTAAGACTATTCGATTTTTTATTGAATTTTTTGGTCTTATGAGATAAAAATGAAAATTTTTACATTACAAAGGGAGTGTTCTTGAATTTTTCCCCTCCTTTTCATTAAAGAAATAGTTTTTTTTTTTTTTTTTTTTAAATTGTTATTGTATTACAAACTAGCCATCTAGGCCATTTAGCAATATTCTTAACAGGGAAATATTTAGCATGAAGGGAGAAGTACCCAATAGTACCTACCCGATAAACTTTACCTTAAACAAGGTCATGAGGTTTCTTACGCTTCAGCCGCCTCCTATCATTAGCAGTATGTAGCAGTCCAGCAGCAAGTTTATTCGGATGACTTTCAAGTCTTTCTGCGTGTCTTCGAGCATGAGTTTTAATAACATCTGCCACATACACTACTCCTAAATCTTAATGCAACGTTTGATTTGATACATACCATGGCGCCTTGATTACGAGCCTAAGGATTTTATTCTGCGTAATCTGTATTATCTTCAGATTTGTAGGTTTAGCACAACCCCAAAGCTGTACTCCGTAGGTCCAAATAGGCTTCAAGATACTTGTATATGTATATCAAACGTTTATTATCAATACTTAAAACGCTATTTCTTCCTAGAAGCCAGTACATTTTTTTAACATGAATATCTATTTCTCTTTTCTTTTTGTCCGAATGTGCTGCTTCCATGTTAAACGACTATCTAGGTGTAATCCCGAGTACTTAACTGTTGTTCTCACGGGCAATTCCAGTCCATTTATCCTAACAGTTGGGGTTATGACTTTTCTATTCGTGAAATGAATGTTTACCGATTTACTTTCGTTGATCTGAATTTTCCACTTTTTAAACCAGCTTTCTGCTTCGATAAGGGCCTTCTGAAGATTGCCGTTTGCTATCTTCGGATCTGAATGTGACGCAAGTAATGCCGTGTCGTCAGCAAATGTAGCTACCTGAACATTATCCGGTACAGGAAAGTCTGCTGTATATATCAAGTACAGCGTGGGTCCCAGAACTGATCCCTGGGGCACTCCTGCTTGAACTGGATATAGTTCTGAAAACGTGTGTTCATAGCGCACCTGGAAATATCGGTTATGCAGATATGAATTCAACAAGAGATATAACCTAGTTGGTAACAAAATTTTTAATTTATATAATAGACCATTATGCCGAACTTTATCAAAAGCCTGTTGGACATCCAGAAATGCCGCGGTACACACATTTTTTTGTTTCTAAACTTTTTTCTATTACACTTACCACTCTGTGCAGCTGATCCACCGTGGAGTGCTGTTTTAAGAAACCGAATTGATGTTGTGGAATTATATTATATAGGTATGGCTGCAATCTATTTAATACCAATTTCTCCATTACCTTCGACATAACAGGCAACAAGGAAATGGGACGATAAGACGTAACAGCATGCGGATTTTTGCCCGGTTTCGCAATCATAATAATTTGCGCAAACTTCCATTGCACCGGAAAATAATGTAGGCGAAGTATCGCGTTACATATAAATGTCAGCAACATTACAGCCTTCCGTGGAAGTCTATTCAGTAGTTCCGCGGTTATTAAATCAAAACCGGGACTCTTTCTCCTTTGCAGCGTTTTAAGTATGTTTTTCACCTCTTGAGGTGACGCTGACTTGATAGGAGAGGATAACTGGCCAGGACTTTTCAAAAAGTCATCGACTTCTTTGTCCGTAGCAGCCGTTAAGTTCGGCTTAATAACTGTTGCCAAGTAGGTGGCAAATAAATTCGCTTTTTGCTTTTGATCTTTCGCCCCCAAGACCCGTTGCCATGTTTTATCGGAGGAATGCAATTTTTTTGGTTGTTTAATGTTTTTTGTACACTTCCACAAAGAATAATCATCCGCCGCTAATGGCGAGAGGTTAAGTAAGTAATTATTAAAAGTTTTATTTTTAATTTCTGCTAATAATTTTTTGAGTTCTTTGGTTTTATTATTAAGTTGTTTTTTGTCTGATGGATTTCCTGTCTGAAGCCATTTTCGCCTAAGCTTTCTCTTTTCTAAAACAAGCTGGCGAACCAAAATAGGATAATTTTTTCTTTTTTGGTATATATCAATAGAAGGAGTATTCAAAGTTGCTGCTGTTTGAATCTCCCTAGTTATATATTCCACGGCATTCTCGATGTCAGTTTGGCTTTTTAATGGGATTTTTAGATCTAATTTTGAGTCTAAGTATTCCTCGAAGGAATTCCAGTCTGTTTTATGATTATACAAATATATCGGTTTTTCTCTGCGTATTACTGAATCACCAAGGGTTAAAACAATTGAAGAATGGTCTGAGAAAAAATCGAAAGAAGAATTTATTTCTGCATAATAACTGGCAATGCCTTTTGTAATAAAAAAATCTAAAAGGTCTGGTATTTTACGATTATCAGTTGGCCAATACGTTGGTTCTCTAGTTGATATGTAGTTAGCATTGTGATTTTCCAGCGCTTGTTTGAACACACGTCCCCTGGTATTAGTTACCCTGGAGCCCCACGCTGTATGCTTGGCATTCCAATCCGCACCTGATAGGAATTTATTTCCTAGGCTCTGTATGTATTTACTGAACTGGTCTGCTGTTATTTTATGTCGCGGAGGACAGTATGCAGCTGACAACACAAGCTGACCACCCTTCGTCTGTATGCTAATACTAGTCCCCTGCAGGTTCTCCTCCCAAAAATTATTTAATTTCGTAATGTATAATATTAGATTTTATTAATATTGCTGAACCACCCTGTGATTTCCCCGAACGGTGAGAACAAGAATATGTTATATAGTTGTTTATTTTGAAATAATCTTTATCAGTGAGGTGGGTTTCAGCGACTAAGATTACGTCTATCAAGTTTGAATTTAACCTACTCCGAAATGATCGTATCCAATGACCTAAAACAAACACCAACTGATCTGGGCATATCCGGTGACCAAATATCATCCAAATTAACTCAAGCCTCAGCTTCTTCTGAAACTATACCGAACCAATCCAATTCAGTATTGCCTAATACCAAGGTATTCAAACGTAACCTGTCAGACAATTCGTCATCGTCGACCTCCAGTGTCCAGAATAGTAGTAAAGTGCAACCACAAAAAAAGAAGAAAGAAGATAGTGACGAACTAAAGAAATTAAAAACAAATCTACTACCAGCAAAACAATGTATTGAAAACCACCAAAAAACTCTTAAAGAGAGTATATCTCTGGATAAAATAGCCGAATTAATACAGAACAATAATAAGTTTTCATCTGCTCAAGAACTGTTTAAAAAACTAAATATCCCACCTAACTCCGCCGATACGGTATTTATCCAAATGAAAGCGGTCTACTCTGTCATTAACGATCACTCCACGAAGATACGAATCACTAAACTGACTAACAAAATAACTGAAGGGCTAGTAATAAAAAATGACGATGATGGATAACTTCACCCTCCAATGGAACATCAATGGCTTACAAAATAATTTGGTAGAACTTCAACAATTAATTGCACTTAAACGACCAACTATAATCTGTCTTCAAGAAACTCACCTTCGACCTAAGCAGCGCCCGGTGCTGAAAAACTACCAGTCATTCCGATACGATCATATCACAGGATTACACGCTTCAGGAGCGGTGGCAACTTTCATCCACGAATCAGTACCAAGTGTAATGGAATTACGGATAAATACCGCAATCCAGAATATAACAGTCCTGGCTCATTTTGACAAAACAACTCCCTTCCGACAACTTACTATTTGTAATATCTATCTGCCCCCGGACGCGGAACCGTCATACCAAGAAGTAAACATGCTAATATCTCAGCTCCCGGAACCATTTATTCTTGTCGGTGATATGAATGCGCACAGCCCGCGCTGGGGATCTGGTAAAACGAATAGGAAAGGAAAAATATTCGAAAAGTTGCTAAATGAAAATATACAGGTATTAGCGCTAAACAATAACCGGCCAACTAGATTTAACTCTTTCAAAGGAACACTATCAGCCATAGATTTAACACTATCGTCAAAAGAGATCTTTCCGAAATTTAGGTGGTCAACCCACTCGGACTTATGCCATAGCGACCATTTTCCAATTTTCCTTCAAATACATAGGGGAAACATGGAAGTCATGGCCAACAAACCACAGCGTTGGATAACGGAAAAAGCAGATTGGAGTAAATACCAAGACCTGTGTAGATTACCCTTCAGTACCAATCTGGACGATATAGACAGAGCACTAGATATTTTCAATAACCACATAATCGGAGCGGCAGAGAAATCTATCCCAAAATCATCCCCGGTAGTAAAAATCCGCAATGTTCCCTGGTGGAATCACAACATAAAAATAGCTATTAAAAACCGCAACAGAGCGCTGAAGACATTTCGTGACACCAGGCAAATTTCGGACTTAAACAACTTTCGCCAATGCCGCGCACAAGCTCGTCTAATCGTCAAACAAAGTAAAAAGAAAAGCTGGGAGGAATTTATCTCCGAAACTAATGAGAACTCCAGTATTCCTCAGATCTGGCGGAAAATTAACATCCTAAACAGAGCTAAAAGAACTCCGCCTACTATATCATTGAAAGAGTCATCAGGGTTCACTCAAGAGCCGGAAGAGGTGGCCAATATCTTTGGGAAATTTTTTGCTGAAATGTCGTCAAACGGAAGTTATGACAAGCGATTCTTGACTTATAAAATAAAAAAAGAGCGGAACTCATTGCTTTTTGAGTCGGATAACCTGGAGGATTACAATACGCCATTCACAGAAAAGGAACTGAATGAAGCGATCAGCAAACTGGTTAGAAACTCTGCGCCGGGTCCGGACGGAATTTCGCCCCTATTCCTCAAAAATCTACCCACAAAAATGTTAAATCACCTACTAAATATTTTTAATAAAATCTGGATGGATAACTGTTACCCCCGGCTGTGGAGCAAGGCTGTAATCATTCCCGTTTTGAAACCGAACAAAGATCGTACTGAACCATCGGCTTATAGGCCAATCTCACTTACCTGCGCTACAGGCAAACTAATGGAAAAACTGGTGGCGCGTCGATTATTATGGCACTTAGAACAAAAGGAACTCATCCCTGAAAATCAGACAGGTTTCCGGAAGTATAGAAGTACCCTCACTCAACTGTACAATCTGAATCAGGAAATACTAAGCGCTTTCGAAGATAACCAATACCTTTTATCAATATTTTTTGACATTCAAAAAGCGTATGATACAGCGTGGAGATACAAAATTATTCAACTATTCATAAAGGTGGGATTGAAGGGCCGAATAGTCCAATTTACAAACAACTTTCTCTCAAACCGTACGATTAAAGTCCGAATAGGAAGTAAACTTTCACGAGACTTTACCATGGAAAATGGAGTAGCGTACTAAGCGTGTACTGTTTTTTGATCCTAATAAATACGATTATTGAACATATTCCATCTCCCATCTCAACCAGATTGTTTGCGGATGATGTAAACATTACTCTTCGGACGACAGACCTTCTGTACGCTCAAAACCTGTTGCAGAAATCCCTGGATAACCTTCAGGAGTGGAGCATGACAACGGGGTTACAGTTTTCTCCGCAGAAAACCAAGTACATGGTGTTTACAAAAAAAACGTAACCAAACTATGCTAAACCTGACAATTAATAATTCAGTTTTACAACATACAACTGAATATAAATTTTTGGGATTGGTTTTCGACACAAAATTGACTTGGCGTAACCATATTTTTGCACTTAAACAAGTATGCCAACCAATACTCAACATCATGAAAATGATGAGTAACAGGACCTTTGGACCAAGAAGTTCAAGCCTACTTCGTATATATAAGGCCCTCATTCGTTCGAGACTCGATTACGGTTCAATTATTTACTCGTCCGCCAGTAACCGATTACAGAATATATTGGATATGATACAGAACGCTGGACTGAGGATTGCATTAAAGGCTTTCCCAACCTCACCGACCGCTAGCCTTCAGTATCTTAGTGGCACCCCACCGCTCTGCTACCGACGGAAGATGCTCGCTATTAAGTATTCAATGAAGGTCGCTGTTCATCAGCGTCATCCAAATCGCATTCATATGCAAAAGCAGCTACAACAAATTGGACTGCAAAGGCCATTGAGGCTGCTACGTGGTATCATGAGCAGAATCCTAACAGTGTCACCGCCATGGAGTCAATTTACCCCAAATATCTGCTGGGATCTACTTACAGCCGACGTTAAAACGCAACCGAATACGGACATCCGTAAAAGGCTTCAGAACGTTTTGAGCCAGCAGCCTAATTCAATTCTATGCTTCACCGATGCGTCCAAAACTTCATCACATGTCGGAGGAGCCTTTTCCATCGGGAAAAGGATATATTCCTTCAGCTTGTCGAATATGACATCAGTCCTTGCGGCCGAGATGTTAGCCTTACTTCAATGTTTGCTGCAGATATCGGAATTGCCATCTGACCAGTATACGATCCTGACCGATTCAGTCTTAGCATTGCAGTATATTGAAGCGATGAATTCGACTGTGGCAACGGCGGACCAAATACTGCTTATCATCACTGAATTAAATAAACGAAACACCAGTATCTCTTTCGTTTGGATCCCGAGCCATCGAGGAATAGATGGCCATGACATCGTGAATCATGCAGCAAGAGGGCCAACTCAAACATATCTTCCGATAATGCTGGGGGAAGACCTTACACAGTGGTACAGTCGGGAAATCTTACACTCGTGGAATCAGCGGTTCCAGGCCCGGCCAAGTATACTTGGATATTCAAAGAAAAGCGTGGACGCTTGGCCGCTACTCATTGGTAATGTCTGCTCACCGAAGCTGGAGACAGTGGTTAACAGAATATACCTTGGGCATTCAAAAATTACTCACTCATATCTACTGAGTAATCAACCACCGCCCCTATGCGACATTTGCAACGTACCGCTGACAGTTCATCACATTATCCTAACCTGCCAGAAGTACAACCATCATCGCGATAATCAACTGAGAAAAAATATCCTCGACATAAACAACCTCCAAATGCTTACTGATTTTATTATTAAAACAAAAATAATCAATGATATATAAATGACCTTTAATCGAGTAATAGCCATATAGGCACTAAATACTCGTATAAAAAAAAAAAAAAAAAAAAAAAAAAATTTAAGAATAATTCGAGTTCAGCCTTATGATTTTTTAAACCATTTGCATTCCACTGAGCTATTCTTATATAGCCAGGCATTAGTTAATAATTTTTTGCACTAACATGGTTAGCATGGATAGAACCATGCTGTTTTGTTCAGTTAATTGACGAGAAACATTGCCTTAAATTCCATAAGGAATTCTGCAAGATTTACTGAAGAAGTCTGTTGTTTCTTTTCCTCGAATTGCTTTGGTGTTTGATTTATATTAAAGGTTTGACCGGAACTTTTAGAATGATTTGTGTTCGTCGTGATATTGTTCTGTTGACTTATAGCGCCCGGTTTTAATATTTGTGAATAACTTATAGTTGGCCGCAGATAACTGTGCTTATTAGGTTGAATAATTTTATTTTTAACATCAGTTTTTTGTACTAATCGCTGATACATTTCACAACCTCTATAATTCGCAGGATGCAGAACATTTTCCAATTGACATGTCCAAAAAAAAAAAAAACAAATATTGCGTTAACACATTACAGCACAAAGACGAGATTTAAAATATACGTGGACACTTCGTGAAAACATGCGCGGCCTCACACGCCGAGAATCGTTCAAAAATTTTTAAAGAAGTTCACCATTTCGGTTATGACGCATTCTCCTTTGACCCAGCAATATATATATATATATATATATACTAGCTGTTACCGACGGCTTCGCCCCTATATTAATATCCCTTTAAATCTGCACTTGGAAATTCATAAAAATTTTTGTTTTATCAGGAATTATATTTTTGTAAATGTTTATCACCGTCCAACAAAAAATGGTCTTCACGTTTCACGTTTAGCTGAAGATTATCGGTCTTTCTATAAGATCTTCTAATCTTTTATGTTGGGTGAATGTCCTGTGCTGACGTGCCCATAAAATAAAAATAGAAAAAAAAATCCAATAAAAAATTTCACTCAACTAAACAGCACACGCAGCCATCATTTTGAAATAATCGAGTTATTCACACGGCGATCTCCCATAAGTACACATTTTTATGAGAACATTTACTTTACTGATATCTTTCAACCTCTCCGTCTCGAGCACTTTACCGAAGTTAATTTATTACCGTAAAATCAAAATAGCACTAGTCTTAAGTAAAGATTTCAAACTTGAGTATAAATAACATTCCCCCGATAGTGGCAAATATTAATAATTCTGTTGCAGCATTTTTTATTTCTCTATAAACAATAATAGAAAACACTACTTTTTTTAAACTCTTCGCAATGAGTACAGTAATTAGGCTAGGAGCGCGACTTGTATGTTTACATGTCATGGAGCTTTGAGGATTTCAGTAATGCAAAAAGTGAAGTAAACGTAGTGTATTTACTTACACGCCAGAAACTAATAAAATGTCATCCGGAGTTTATTACTTACCATAGTAATTGTTTTATTTAACTTTTTATGTTTAATTTATATTTACCATGGTTATCTTTTTATATAAAATTTTATAAAAACCTAATTTTTTTTTTACCCGATATTTCTGTACCACTGATCTCATTCCAATCACTTAGAATTTCATATTTTGTGAAGGAGAAGGAGTAGTAAACTCAGCCATACTTTAAAACCTTCGTCTGGACAACACGAATACACTCTGAAAACTTTAGCATGATCTATCCGGCGATATTCGCATATAGGGCAAACAAACGTACAAACATGGAAACATTCATTTTTATATATACACAGATTCTGGACATGAATAATCCCTCTTGATCCTTGGACTTGATATGTAAAAAGCATTTTTTTTTAAATTTTTCAATTAATATATTTATGTAAAGATTTTTCTCTCATTGGAAAACATATTTATCACAGTTAAAAACGAAACAAAAATGGTCTTCACGTTTCATGTTGATCTGAAAATTTTCGCTCAACTAAACAGCACACACAGCCATAATTTTAAAGGGAGCGAATTATCCACACGGTGATATCCCATAATTACACATTTAAGAGAACATCTCCTTCACTCATATCTCCCGAACTCTCCGTCTTAAGCATTTTATTTAGTAACAGCAAACTACAGTAGAATTTCAAATTTAAGTATAAATAACATTCTCCCGGTAGCAACTATTAAAAATTTTGGGTACAACGGATAGGCTACGAGCGTGACTTATATGCTCATATCATGTCATTGGAGGTTTAATGATTTCAGTGACGCAAAAAGGGAAATAACATAACGCGGTGTATAATTAATAAAATGCTGTCCATGCTTATTGTTAATCATAGTAATTGTTGTATTTAAATTTTAACGTGTAATTTAGATTTACCATGTTAATCATTTTATTTTAACCCGGTAATCATTTTATTTAAAATTTCACGAAATTTAATTTTTTTCTTTATTCGTCCCGTATGCATTTCTGTGCTGCTGGTCTTATCTGAACCATTTAAAACTTCATATTTCGTGAAGGAGTTGGGGTAGAAAACTCAGCCATACTTTAAAACTTTCGTTTGGACAACATAAATACACTCTGAAAATTTTAGCATGATCCGTCCAACAGTCCAGGAACGCATACGGGACAAACATACAAAATTCATTTATATATATATATATATATACATATATATAAAAAAAGAGGTAAACACACATATTTGTAATTAAATGTAATACAATATTGATCATAATTTGCTCCACGTGAAGAATTTGAACATGGCTAGTCAATATTTGAATTTTCCCTGGGCAAATTTTATAGGAATAAATTTTTAGACCAACGGCGCATGACCGAAAATATTAAGGTGTGAAGGCAGATTTAAGGGATGTCTTTTTTATGTTGAAGCGTGAAATTTGTTGTTTTACGCGTTCGACTATTATAATTATGTTTTAATTATTTCACTTTCAATTAATTTTTCCGGGAGAAACTAATAATTTAAAATAATTTGTTTCTAACAAATGTTAGTCATCCGCACAGCGGCAGTTATACAAACTTAAATGAGTAAGAAACGAAAAAGGTTAAATGGTGTTTTAGAAATTTTACGTACGAAGTAGGTGAATAAATTCTGTTGAAAGGGTGAAAAATGCATTTTTTCAAGATTTTCTTAAAAAATTCGATATATGGGAGTGGGGCAAAACAATCGGATATATCTATAGAAAAATCCTTCATACGAAATACGAAAGATTTCGACGAAATTTTTCACAAAGTATAAACCTTACAAATGTTACTTTAAATGTGTACAACAATTGACTATAACACCGGTATTTCGTTTCTCAGGAGAATTACTCAAATTGCGTCCACAGCTTGTTTGAATTTCAGCCTAATCTTATGGCGTACTGTAGCAGTGTTTAGCACCAAGAGGTGAACAGCAACTGATCATTAGATGCTCACGTCCGGAATTCGAAGCCGGGCCACACGATATCTTACTTATTTGCCGCGACATCGCGGATTAAAATGATCACAAAAAAAACATGGCTCGGTTAGTTAAAATTTCCGCGAATGTATCGATTAGAAAAAACTATGCGGCGATGAGAGACTTCATGAAACGAAAGAGAAGGACAGAATATGCCGGCAAACGTGGCCGCTGCGGGAAAGTTTTAATTGCCCTCATTAGGGAAAAAAGCGAGTGGCAGTGGCCTTTGAGAAAAGCCGCTGAACCGATCCGATGCGCCTCGTTAATTCTCTCACATAAAAGTAAATGAATAACTGCAGCTAGCGAAGAAAATCCGGCAAACAGAACGAGCACATTTTTTTGAAAAACTTCATTCGAAATTAAAACTTTAAATATTAGCACTTCGGTCTTGTTATATTTTACTTTTTCTCTCCCGTTTCGCGTCTCGAAAAAAAGATGACCTCTTCTCGATTCGGCCATTTGCCGATTATTTTACGACCTTTGAGAGGAATTCTAATTGAAGTTGGCAAGTTTCACCGAAAGACGGTTCAACCGGCTCCTTCTCGCTACGAAAGTTTTCAAACAGTCACCCCCGCCCCACTCAGCATATACGCGCTACGAAGGTAGAGAGAACACAATTGGACAGGTATCGAACTTTTTTTTTGCTAACTCGTGCTGTATAGAAGCTATTGTGCTATATGGTGGTGGAGAGATTTTTTCACTTCCTGCGACAGTTGGCGACCGATGACTGCGATCAGCATCTGTAAACTGCTTTCTAAGAGCACTTTCTTTTTTTTTCAGCTTCCACGGTGATTTTGTCTATGCATTTTTCATTCATATGGAAAATAAGATTGATGATGGGACGACGTTAATTTAATAGTCAAACAGTGCAGGGTTTGCGTGTGTCGAAAGAAAGCGATTTATCTTGAAACACAGCAGATAGCGGCTTGGAGAGCGGTCCGTGTTCAATGCATGCACCGAGCCGCGTGATTTTATAAAGTGTTGCATAAACCATTTTGCTAATAGCATTCGTGCATTCGTAAACATGCAGAAACATGAAGAATTTGGTATAAAAACGCGTACTTTGTAAAAATACCTTAAAATTTTAAATACCATCCAACAGATTGCAATAGAGGGTCCAGTCACAGTGCACGCAATAATAATTTTTGTTTTTTTTTGTTTTTATTCTTCTTTGAGTCGTAATAGACGTCATATCGCATTATAACGAGAGGTTACAGTTACAATACGATCTTATTTATGGAACTGTAATAGAACGTGCACTTTCGGTTGCCTAATTTTTCTTGCAGGAAGAACCTTTTCTTATCGACGAAACGTCAATAAATTGTCTACCGCGGAAGACATTAGTAAAAAAAGAGGAGAAATACATTGGATTATGAGAAGAAAATATGTACCAGGGGAAAATGCTCGAAAAAGCAACAAAGGGAAGGAAAAAGATGAAGTATGTAACAACGAATATTGGAATCAGTGAAACATATGACGTAATAAATGTAGCCAGATGTAGGAAAATATAAGACGATCAATGATTCTTCGCGTGTAACCTTTCGAAAGGAGATACAACAAAATGATGATGATGATGAGGATAATGATGTTGGGAGGTTGTTAATATGGTATAAAATTGGATATTGTTCAGGAATGCATGGATTATAGCGTTTACACGAAGGCGTGTCGGACCACTATTCGTCGAGTAGCCATGAAACTTGTAATCTTATAACTATCCTCCCTTTTCAGGTAGCAGCAATTACTGATGATTAGACATGTTGTCAGTTCGACATTTTCAGTTCCGCTTGTCGGTTACCATCCGTGTTTAGTAAGTGACGAGAAGGAGAGTATCTTGAGTGGCCTTATCCATTACTGAAGACAATGTCTTAAATATAATCATTTCCCTTTTTAACAGTTTTTTTTTCTTCTTTTTGAATATATGTATACATATACATATATATATATATATATATATATATATATATATATATATATATATATATATATATATATATACTAGAAAGCTTTGCCCTCTTAATAGTATAGACTTATATAACTAAAAAAAGTATGTATATGTGTGTATAAACATGCTCGTACATTAATGCAAATGACAACATATCGTAAAGCGAAATTGAAAGAGCCTCCTAAACTTAATTGAGTAGGCCCTAACAAACTTATTTGTTGGGCCTTCTTACGTATATTATCTTTACGACAGATTATCCTGTTTCGAACGAGTCTTTTACTACTACTTTTGCAGGTGATACGGCTGTTCTATGCTCTAATAAATGCGCACATAAAGTTAATACCACACTGCAAGCGTCAATTGATAAAATCTCCGGCTAGTGTAGGCGATGGAGAATTATGACTAACAAAGATAAGTCGGTTCATATAGTATTCACTAATAGACAGATTATCAACCTATTATAATGAACAATAATACAGTACTAGGAACTGATCTCCCTATTCTCATTAGTGTTGTTGGGCTTAGTCCATTGTGAACCTTAACTTCACAATCCCCGACGCCCTGCGAAGAGTATGCGACTTACTTTTACGGTTCACAATTTTATGTAATGAAATATGTAACGAAAAAATGTCTTAATTTTATATAATGAAAGTTAAATGTTACGATAGGACTTTTGTGATTGTTTTTTTGTGTATTGATGCCAGTAAAAATTACGTTGCAAATTTTGATCATTTTATACAAAGTATAGAAGAGAAGGAAACAGAAATGAAAGCAAGAGTGGTCAAAGGGCACAGCCTCTTGCGAGGTCAAAATGGCTGAGTTTATATATATATATATATATATATATATATATATGTATATGTATATGTATATGTATATTTATGTACTCGTGTTGACATAAAAAAATATTGCTCGCTACCGGATATTACTCAGAAAACGTTTAAAACAAAATTCGTTCTTCACGATCGTAATTGAAATGTAAAAATGAAAGGACATATTCTTGAAAATTTGCAGGCAATCGCGCTAGAAGCTTTAGAGGAATGCCGAGCAATTCCAGACTCATTCGGATATTGTAATAGATACTACCGCGGTTCTTCTGTGTGCTGCACTTCTGTACAAAGAGGAATTTTTCAAGTTGATTAAAAAGCTACACTAAAAGTAGAACACAAAATCAATAATGACTCTATTCATTACTATACTCAAGTAAAGTTATAATTCCAGCGGGAATTTTAGTTAAATTTACATTTTAATAAGTCGTTTACTTATTTATTTTGTTTTATTTTTTTGCATCATTTAAATGGGGAAAAAAGTACACATACACAAAAACGAATTTCTGTCTACGCCATTACATACAAGATTTTTTCATGAAATTATCCATCGTTGAAAGATGAAACGTTTTCAGGTGTTCTTTCCATGGTTCCCCACAGTCAAAATCATTTTGAACTATACGTAAAATTATTACCGCAAAAAAGAAAGAAAGAACTGAAAAATTTTAAGTATTTGATAGATACAATTTAAGATATCGTTACGATATATTAGATTAAACTATACATCTGCCTCCGCTACAGTACTGGAGATTAGTTGAGCGCTTCCATCTTACTCCTCGGCAGTTCTTTTTCTTCATCCAGCAAAGTTGTTAGCTTAAAAAAGTAGAAAAAAAAAAAAAACAAAACTTAATCTACCTCAACAGTGGAACGTGTTACTCTGTTAAGTTTGGGTTCCTTTTACTCATTCCTAGAACATCATTGGTCATTCTGAAATATTTCAGAAAACCGATTTTCACCACTCATCACCTGGCGGGCACATTTCCGAACAGGCATAGTCTTCCAAGCGGAGTGTTCCAGCAATTTCGAATTTCCCTCTTCTACCTCGAATGCGAATACTAAAAGTTCTGAAACGAAAACTACTGTACGTTTTATTTAGCCACAAAACCAGTCGCGTCGAAACCTTGTGAAGAATTCCGAACGCAACCAGTGCTCGCAGCCAAAGTGTATCGGACGAAAGCACGAACTAGGGGTAGATAAGTATGGTTTCTAAAGACGATCGTCTAGCCAACTAACGGAAGGAGGGGGGATCGTACGACATAATGCTCGAGGTAGTAATTTTTTGTAATAATTCACTGTTTTTATTTTGAAACAGCTTGGTTCGTTTTTTTTCAATAAGTACTTCTCAGTTAGCTTCTAATTTTCAGCGCAGGTGTGCGGATTTATTCTTGTTTCTTTTCACCTTTTTTTCTTTGATAGCTTCGTAATATTTGTTTCGCTACGTTTAGTCAGCGAAGCCGGCGTGTAATCGGCTAGTTAAGACATTGATAAACTCAAGGCATCACGCAGATTACCACTGCTGGGAACAGACAAACAAAAATACCGAATGGCAAAAATTTTGCGAATCTTTATCATATCGGGGAAAGATAAATCTTTCAGGTATAGAAGAAAAGGAAGGAATATGTTGGAAAAAGTTTTCGGTGATGTAAGAAAATTCGTGCACGCTGGAAGTACAAAAGGATATTGTTTCAAAAGTTGTTCAGTTTCTTTCTCGATACGCTTTAGTTCGGAGAGGGTAAAAGAGACAGTAAATACGAATTGTTTAAATAAAGTTGAGCGCTGTAAAAAATGATAAAGTATAGAAGCAAACAAAGAAAGCAGCGGGCAGGATGGTTAGATATGGTGCGGAAAAGTTGAGAAAAGAACTTGGAGCGGAATACCTCGTACGCAGCACTACACGTGTGTTTGTGCACAGAGAATGAACGATAGCGAAGTTTCGGGAAACAACTACTCACCGATTCCCGCCTTCTTTGAGAGCTCTCTGTTTGTTCGCCGGCTTTAGTTTTACGTTAGTATTTCTGTAAAGAGAATGGGAATTATTAAGTAAGCGCCGATAATCGGCAAAGAGAACAACTCCGAAAACTGGCACGACGAAGAAAAAAGAAATACGCTTTTAAAGACACGTGTTGCTGCTTAAATCGACAAAAGCGAGCGGCGAGCGAGCTTTTTGCCAATCATCAGACCTCTTTTCGACAACCTAATGAAGTATAAATAAATGTGGAAACAAAAATTTGAAAAGTTGTTTTCGGCGTTCGATACCGTACTAATAGGAACATATGTAAAAGTAGAATTTGCTTTTTCGGTATTTTGTAAGCGAACGATCCTTATTAAGCTTTCCGAAAACCGGGGAAAGATCCATTAAAATCCTCTCTAGCTACATCCCTACTGTGAGCTTTCTGAAAACTGATGAAAAAGTATTACCGAAATTCCATCGCATTTCGCGAACAATAAATGAGATTCCTGGACAGAAAGTCGTCGAACGTGTAAGACAGAAGATAGAAATGAAAATGCATGCCAAATTTGTCCCACACCGTTTTCTGTCGACACGCCGGGCATCATTTCGGTATTAAATAAAACAAATTCACGAAGTAAACATTTTTCTTTTTCTTACTGTTTCTATTCGTTTTGCTGTTTTTTTATTTCATTAATTTCCTCTCTTTTTATTTTTCAAAATTCTACGTGTATACTTTTTAAATTTGTTTGCTGGAGTATAATAATCTATTTCTTCCGAGTAATATGTTCGGTTTTCAGTCTGGTATTAATCCTCCCGATTGTATTAGTCTTTTTATATTCTACATATATATATATGTATATGCTAGCTGTTAGCGAGAGCTTCGCCCGCGTATCTTTAAATCTGTACTTGGAAATTCATAAAAAAATTCTTGTTTTATCTTGAATTGTATTTATGTAAAAGTTCTTTCTCTTTTCAGGTAAACATTTTTATCACCGTCCAATAAAAAATGGTCTTCACGTTTCATGTTCAGTAAACTCAGCCATACTTTAAAACCTTCGACTGGACAACATGAACACACTCTGAAAATTTGAGCACAATCCGTCCAGCGGTACAGGAACGCTTATGGTACAAACATACAAAATTCGTTTTCATATTATATATATTATACATTTTTTATTCGAAAACATTATTTCCTTTTTTTTTTTTTCTTTTTTATTAATTGGTTCGTCAACGAGGACATTGGCCCAAGAACAGTCGAACAGAGGGGTAAGAGCGACTCAGATTCTTACATGATCTTGGCTTCCTTTATCGATGTGTCCTGTGCTTTAATAATGTCATTTACCAACTGTAAAAAATAAAATAACAGTAATTAACATTCCAGTTTAATTTATTTCCTTTATTATTTCCTTAGGAGGACGTCGTAGCCAACGACATGGGTGGAAGATCTGCGTCGCTTGCTGCAACGTTGCTCTCAGGAGATTTTCAGGACAGCAGTGTCTAAGTCTTACATCATATGTGTCGTCAATCTTTGTTCGGAGACGGCGTAAGAAGAAGGAGACGAATTATCAATCTATCCACTTCTCTTCTTCATGTTTTTCGTTGTCTTTCTCAAGGTTCCCTTTTCAGCCCTACTCCTTTCAATATTCACACCATCAGTGTGCCTTCTTTTCCTTTAAATCCGTTTTCTCTGTTCTTTGCTGATGACATTCTACTTTTTACCTCGTCTCATAATATCAGCTGGTGAAGCATTTAATTCATCCTTTACTGTATCGGAAGAACATTTCCTTTCCGCTGTTAACCTTTCTACTTCTCCTAGTAAATCTCGTCATGTCCTATTTATTTTTGGTCACTATAATTCTGCTTCTGTCAATATATCTCTGAACAATACATCTCTCTCACTATCTCTCTCTCTCTCCCTCTCTCTCTCTCTCTCTCGTGTTAATTATTTTTGTTTTCTTGGTATCTTTTCCGTGACAGTCGTTTATCCTTCTCTGAACACATCAAATACCTTTCCTCTGTTTCAAGCAAAGGGCTAAACTCGCTGAAGGTTCTATCTCCAACCAAATGGTGCGGTATTACCTGTAACCGTATTTCTCTGTGTAAGTTCGGCATGCATTCCAAATCTGATTACCGTTCATTATTGTTCGTTTCAATATGGTTCCGCCTTTCAGTCTTGCCTCTAATCTCCGACGAATTGCCAAATTGCACGGTTGCTTCTAACTGAAACGGTAACCGCATATTTAATTTCTGGCGGTAAATCGGTATTTCCACAAAATTCAACATTTGAAATCGGTACACTAATATTAATTGACTGATAATTTTCAAATATTACAAGTTCCGAACACGTGCAACTTCACTAATACGCACCAGTACTACTGCGCTGAAACTTCTCATTGGTACTCAGTATGTAAAATCACATCGACATCGATACTGACTACATTTGTAATAAACTTTTCAAGAACCGTGGAGCTTTATGACATTTCGATGTTATTCAAATTAAGCGTGCAAACATTTTCAAGTGAAAATGCAAATGTATGTATGTACGAGTATACCAGGAAAAAGAAAGTGCCGGTTGCGAGATGTGGGGAGACTCTGTTCGCTCGTATGTGTACGTCGCAAAGTTGAGGAAACATCTTAGAATATTATTAATATTTTAAAAGATGAAAAATTAAAATTTTTTTATAAGATAGTTATGTTCCAAAAAAAAAAAAAAAAAGAGAATATTTAAATACCGGTTGTTACTTGTTTGCTTGTTTTCCCCGATATTCGCTGTAAACTCTCTTCTTATTGTAATTTGGTTTAATTGCGACTTCGTATTAGCAATAAGAACTAGTTGAAAATCGTCGAAACTCGATAGGATGAGATCTGCTGGACAAAGAGGAGATTTATTATCACCTTTAACCTTCCACCGGTCGCGCCCATTTTTGTAACATGACTGGTCGCGTGTTGTACTTTGTACAACACCCGTGTTTTTTAGTCTAAACTGAATTTTTCTAACATGTTATTTGCTTAAATACTATTATTTTGAGTAATGAAATAAGTGTTTATAAAAAATCTAAATTACTGCTGTTTTTATTAAATTTTATTATTATTAATAATAATAATAATAATAAATGTTTAACAAATCGTCAATCACACCCAAATCGATCATTTTTATAAATGCTTGACTTACAGAATTCACAGCTCGTGGAAATTGCTTTGATCCAGGAAGTCATTTTATTATATTTTTCTGTTTTGTTTTTGATCTTTTTGCAAAAGGGTATTTTTGCTAACGTGCATATCCATCTTTTCCCATATAACATCGCTGATCTTCAGGAGTTTTGTCAGTTTTTTCGTCGTTGTCACCGTCTTGCTCACTATTCCTCAACGTTTTTACAAATATCTTCTTCACTTAGATCACTGTCACTATCATCCAATAACACTGTATTTTCTTCATCCGACAATTCTTCTAATAAACGAGGTATATCATCAAGATTTTTATGTTCCGCCCTAAATAAATTATTCATACTTTCAGAACACTTTCTAGTTGTGGTGTGGTGTATATGTGTGTGTGTGTGAATGGAAACCTAAGAAAATTCTAAATTCAAACAATACTTACATGATTTTCCGTATAATATTCAAAAGAACGGCATAAAACGGGCTATTTATCTGTAAAAGAAATTATTAGGTGAACGGTCGCGCGTTGTATTTTGTACAACAGTACAGGCTGGTCTCAGAATTTTATTATTTATCAAACGACAACGCAAAACAAACTGTCGGCAATGAAATATTTTTTGCTAGAGATTCTAGTTGAAGAAGACATATGCACATGTGACCGGAAATGTGCATCCGATGTTAACTATAGTAAAATAATGCTCTGAGTGTCGTACAAAATACAACAGCACGACCGGTAGAAGGTTAAATACAATTCGTTCGGATAAGAAGGGCTGACAAGGCATTGAGAGAATTCGTAAATGTACACATTTGCAATAGGAGTAACATCTATTTCTGTAAAAAAAAAATGAATATCAACTGGATAAAAACTATATATATATATATATATATATATATATATATATATATTAAACACCGAAAAAAACGTAGTTTAAGAAAAACGAATTACCAATAATAATAAATAATAAGTAAGAGTAACAGTATTAGAAATTATTTAAATAAGTACGCACCGCTTTGAAGCATTATGGTGAGCGTTCGTTTTTTTTGTAAATGTTGGAAACGGATTATTCGGTTAAAAACGTTAGATCGCCTAAAGTAGAAAAAAAAAAAAAAAAACTGTCGCAGTGAGCGAGCCAATATGTCAAATTAATTTTAAGTAGAATGATCAGCGACGTTGTAAATCGGCGATTAAGTTTAGTTCAATCTCAGGTAAAAAGGAATCGTAAAATTTGATCGATGAATAGAACAAGACTAAAATTAAACGTTCAATTCAAAGAACTAAGATATCTTACTCGGGAACATACTGAGCTATTGCAATAACTTTAGTTTACGTTGCCGTGCAGATATTTCTTTCTTTCTTTTTTTTTTTTAATGTGCATATATTTGTCTACCCAGTTGTTATTACTTAAGTCAAATTCGAATCGATAAGAAAAACACAAAAATGCCAAGTTGCCGAGACATGTCTTGCGGGTTTCGCCTTTTTATTTCTAATATGACGGTTTTTCATACTTACCCAAGAAACATCAACTGCGGGGAATTATCGACTGTAGATAGAGAGTGTGCGATTTTATTTTGAACGTTATATCGATGCTCACGGATAGTTTATATTTTACAGCGACTCCCAAATATGACGTTGAATCGTTCAATTTCAAAACTAAACCGCACTGGTTTATGAAATACATAAGTTCCATCATCGGTAAAAACGAGCAGATTAGCTTTAGTTGAATCCCGGGACACTCTATTAAAAAACTGTATAGGCCGCGCCGCTAAGGAGGCGACTTCGAGTGAAATAAGATTTCAGTCTATTCCCTCGTTCATTGTACAGGAGAAAAAAAGAAATATCGAATAGGTCGTATTAATCGGACTGAATAGAGAAAGTCGCAGAAATGCTATATCATCGTGTTTAGCTTGCACGATTCCTTCCACACATCACGTTTTTTTTCCTTTTCCACAAGTAGCATTCCGGCTCGTTCTATACGCAGATTCGTAATTATTATGTGCAGATTACAAATGGAACATTATAGTCTTGAAATTTTCCGATCTCTCGGCGTGTAATGATGACCACACCGAATACCGATTATTTTTCGTAAACGGCGTTAATCCATCAGTTGTTTCGCTGTGACGAGTTTGATAGGACTCTGTTTTTTTTTTGCTTTTTTTTTTTTGTTTTTTTTTTGATAATTAATCGCTCTTAAAACACTCTTTATACACCACGTACCATCTTTCGTGTTGCGGAGAGATGGTATTTCATTTATAGGATTTAAATTATTCGCAAGAAATAGAATTTTTGCATAATGTTAAAAAGATCATTGCCGGGCCTGGATAAAAATAACAACGAACAAAATGAAAAGTTTTGCGCAACTTCGCGACAAAGGACAAAATTAAAAATTGAAACGCTTCCGAGACATCTTTCGGCCGAAACGGGCATTTCATTAAAACTGATAAACTGTAATTTTCGGTATTTGCGAATGCAAAAATTGTTCCTTGAACAGAATAATAGCAGCATATTGGCTCGCCGCTGCCTACAGCTACTTGTAGGCCGCATTCTGGTTCATCTGACGCTCCGTGAAAAATTCGTTTAAAATAAATCAAAATCAAAATTCGAATATTAAACTAAGTCAAAGGCAATAAGCGAAAAAGAATTTCGTTAAAACAGAAGAGAAACTATGTAAGAGCGTAAATTATTAAAGGCGACACGTCGCTCGTTCGGTAAACAGCTGCGAAGCACTACTTTTTCAGTATTTCCTCAAGCAGTGTATCCGCCGGTAGGGTCGCGTGCTGATTCAGGTTCTGATTCCATTAAGCCTGTCTAGCAGCCGTTCTCCGGACGTGCCGTCTGCTCAATTACTCGCGCTAAAGGAACACTGTCCTTTTAAAAGGTATCATGCTCCTTTGCAAAGGAACATTCCGCCGCACTCAGCCGTCACTCGGCGTTCGCAAATGGCGGCCCTGTGTGTCTGTTCTTATTTAGAGTGTGCCGTTTTGCCCTTCCACCCCCCCCACGGGCCGTTTTTAAGCGATATTTTTTTTCTCTCCAGTTTTTTCCGTTGCTTCCAGTAAATACGGGGTTACTGGCAGAGAACTACCCCCCGCGTTCGCTACCAGAATAAAATGCTACTCTCTTATTACACAGTCTGCGTGACTTTCTTCAAAAAAATGGAAAAATACGACGACGCTTTTCCAGTTTCCGCGAAAATGAAGCAAAAACGACGACTGCTCGTTTAAGGAAAAGTCTAACACAGAACTCAGTAAGGGGGTGGGTTGGGGCGGTACGGGGGGGGGGGCGACAGTAATAAATAAGACGAAAACAGGTTGATAAAGGAACAAACGACATCGCAGCATTTGCAACGAAATGGCCTTGTTTTTCCCCACTGCGTCGCAAACTTAATTCTCTTAATTGACGCGCTGCGAACTGTAAACTATTTTTATTTACCTTTAATTTGCAAACCGCCGAGCCGACTTTAAGATGAAAAAAACATTCATCGACATTTTCGTTAAATCTTACCCGCACAGCTGCAAACGGCTGAGAGACGAAAAGTACGCGAAATAATTAAAAGTTAAAAGCCTATAATAAATTTCCAGACGGAGGAAGTCATCGCTTACCATTTTGCGTCGATAGTGAACGCTCTACGAATGCCGTATGTTCAAGAGAACTTTTGAAAAAGATCCATTTTTAGCACTTTTGCTAAAAACAGCTCGGACGATGATAATTCGGGTTCCGGGAACCTTTCGAACGATGATCCTCTATTTATTTTGCTGCGAAAATAAATTATAAACCAGTAACGGAACGAATAATTGCCGCGAAACGATTATAGATGTAAAAATATAGGCGCTAACAGGAAAGTTTCTAGAGCGATCGGTCTATCTTGTAACTGCGCGATACCCCGACTATAAGGACGACACCCTTTTGTCAGTTTATCGCTTCGTCATTTAAACTCTATATGCATGTCGCAAAAAACATTTCTATATAGCGATCGAAAAATCTTCAATTATTTCTCGTGAGACTCGTACACTTTCGTTTACATATATATTTACTGATTTTTCGACAAGTGTTAATATAAAAGAAATTAACAATGCCGGTCAAAAAATAAATAAAAATAATAATTATTTTACCGACGTGTAGCTCTGGCTGGAACGGTAACTCCGTCGAAAAAACCCCGATTTGAATTGCTTTGATATAATTTTCTTAATATTATTCGGTTCCATACTTTTGTGGTATGTTTTATCGTATACTTATTGAAGAGTAAATAAATACACTTGAACCACAAAACTTGTTATTTAATATTTAAAATAAAATAAAATAAAACACCGACTAGTTTCGAATAGTATTATCCATCTTCATGGTGTATATCACATATATAAACAATTTATATACATATATATATATACACCATGAAGATGGATAATACTATCCGAAACTAGTCGGTGTTTTATTTTAGTTTATTTTATTTTAAATATTAAATAACAAGTTTTGTGGTTTAAGTGTATTTATTTACTCTTCAATAAGGATTTATAATTTTCTTACCTGAAATCTAATAACATGAATTTCTTCGCCTACTTTAATAGACGCGCCAGCTCTCGGTACAGCCGAATTTAATACTATAACATAACAATATTCTATAAACAGATGAATTTTTCTCCTACGTAAATAGTGCGGCGCACTAACAATTTCTAAGAGCCGTAATAGCGCAACAAATAACGATGTCCCCATTCAGTTTTCACCGAGGACAGCAGAGGATTTTCAGGCGATATCGTAAGAGCCTTAATATTCAACGAAAACAAAGTTATTCTATAAATTTCAAGGCTAAAAACGAGCTATGGAAATGGTTTATTGTCCGCGGCTGACTTGTAGCTACAACAACTCTCTTTGCGAAATACTAATTCGTAAATTAGCCGTTCCTCCCCGAAAGACCTCGTACGAATTCATATGACTGGACAGCCGTAAAAATTACCGAAAGCGTTCTTGCACCACATCAGTGTACCGGTGCCGTTAAACTGTTTATCTCCGGGGATCACAGGTTAGTTTCGTTTCGTTAATTATTTAACGAGTCAGTAACGACACACAGACCAAGCGATGAGCTGCTTTAAATATTCCGCTATCGGACTAGAACATCGTTTGCAAATTTTACATCTGCGGATGATATATATTTTCCGCATTAATAAATGTAGCTACTATTAATCGTATATATACATATTGTGGTGAACCACGAGTACTGAGATGTGGGTATAGGATTTGAATCCGTATTTTCTATTAGTGTATTATTTATTTTTAAATAGAAATATTAACGTAACGTAAGTTAAAAATGATTATTTGGATTCATTATTTGGATTTTTGAAAATTTATTATTATTCTGGCTTGTTTGTAAATACATACTGTTGTGTATATCGGGATTTACTTCTCGATGTACACATTTACTTGGAAATTATTTAACGTAAATTGAATCTGGTTTTATCCATAACGTCTCTATGTGGCGGACGATGATGAGTTTGAGTGTAGTGGTCGTAGAATAGCATGTTCTGGTGTGTACGGCGGCTACACTTGATGTATCGCATTGTTCCGTTTAGTTAACGTAATTTTCGATAATACACAAACGTAATCAGATAGAAGTATTCGGGGTTCTATGCAGCTCTGTTAATGTGTTAAAAAAACTCGCGGTAATATAAATCGTCCGTGGGCATCGGTCCGGTGATAGAGTTGCGTTGCATACGTATCTATCTGTGTTGTACTTTTATTTAATAGTAAAAGGTGGTTTTTTTTCCTTTATTTTTTCGTTACTTATATTTATAAAAAAAAAAAAATGTGCGTTACGTAAAAGAAAGAAAAAAACACAACAACAACACCAAGCAAGAGCATATAGGCTATAACAACTATAGGCTATAACAATATATATTATAATACACTTGCTTTATATCCATGCATGACGTACGCTGTTACGTTTTGCCGCCACCCATGCACGCCACCCGTAGACATTTTTCTATACACCTCTTGAAGGATACATCTTCCATGAAATATCAATTGTTCCTTAAAGCCCGCGTATAGATTAGGTTTTTTTATTCTTCGGCTATTATCGAATTTCCCTAAGGGTTAGTATACATTTGTATTATTTCATAAGATATACAAAGGCACGTTGTTTGTCAGTCAATCTGTTACGCAGATTTCGATATAATCTTCGTATTGTATGTTTATTCAGTTTCGCAAACATTTTTATTCGATGCTTTTCAATTTCACTTTTCCATTTCCGTTTCATTGTTTAAATTTTTGTTTGTACTTTTATAGAATTGTTTCGGATTTATTATAGTCAATTTTGCGTCTATTCTTTGTAAACTTTTCTTATATTTCCAGAGTTCTTTACCGTAAACTTTTAATTCTCGTCCCTTTTAATATATCGCGATAAATTCCTTTATAACTTCAATTTTTTTCTGCTCAGTTCGGCTGTATCTTAAATTTTCATCTCGCACATCTAGCTGCATTTTTAGTGCTAAATTTTTTCCATTTTCTTCGTTCACATATATGCATAAAAGCGTGTGCTTTTAATTTCGCTATATTTTTTTCTTTACTCCGTTTTCTCTTTAAGAGTTAATTTTGTGTTAGTTTTTCCGTTTCGATTATTATTATAATTTTCCCTATTCGTCATTTTCGATCTATCCACTTTCAGCAGATAGAAAAGTGTTGCGCACTTCTTCAAAATCCCTTCTCTGTAAATTCCGTAGATATAAACGCGTTAGTGGCTTTATTTAATCCGAGCGTACAAGGTCCATATTAGCGTTAATGACAGTTTCCCTTCTTTTAATATAGTACTAATAAATTTCTTTTTGTATACTATCCCTTTTGTCGTCATATGTATGTGTTTTACGGTTGGACTCAATCTAAAATATTTCCTGTCACCACCACGAACGACCAACTCGAAGTCTTGCAATAATTTTCACTTAGCGAACGGGTCCTGAGTTCATGCTTTTACTAAAATGAAATAACGGCTTACGCATTATCCGAAGGACGTATCCATGTCGCAATATGCACACACTTCTGTAAAGTACGGAGGTATTAGTTTAATGTTTTTTCTTTTCTGTTGTTTTTTGTTATGCTTTGTTTTTAAATATTCTCGACTTTTTGCATTCTTATTTTTACAATGGTATTCACGTCTTGTTACGAAGTACTAGGCTAGAGTTTCATTTTTTCCCGTTAGTCATTCATTTTAGAGCCGTTATCTTCTAAGTCGTTATTTTTATTTTTTTTCTTTCTTTTAAATGGTCTAATTAGATTAGGTTAACTGTGGTTGGCCAAATTTTTAAAGCATGTTGCACAGCTTGTTTACCGAAATTCGTCGAATAATTTTTCTCCCGGTAACTTATTTTGAATTTGCATATTCTCTGTATTCCAAATTCAGCAACAGATAAACCGGAATGCAACCTAGCTTCCGTGCTGCCGACCAACGTGCAAAGCGGTATCAGCGGTGAGACGAACTGAGACAACTGGCTAACTCATATTGATACGATTCTTTTACCGGCTGAATAATGACACGGTAGCGCACACGCAAGACTAAAAGTAAAGCAAGTCCCATAGATCCTTGATAAAGTATAACGGATATTGTGCAATTAAACTTTTCATAATGTACTTAAGGATCTAATGAATCTTATAAGGATACTGCGGCCAGTTCCTTTCTACTTTTGAATTGTCCGCCATTACCTTTCCAGATTTCTCTGGCACCTAATTCAACTGCAGGCTGGGTAAACGCAAGACTACACACTTAGAATTGAATGTAAATGTATGGTTTATCGCGAATGCCGTTTCCTAAGTGTGTCTGTGTACTAGCTAGCGCGCATATTCTGTCATCGCCTGTGACCGAATTTGAGACACTTTCGTAACAGAAGCTAAGAGCAACTAGGCCAGCACGACGTTTCGTATGGTGATGCATTATTAATTCATTTATTTTGGTTACCTCCTTTTAATGTTGCGCCTCGCTGGTTTCGGTTATATACTGTCAATCTGTTCGTTTACGCTGTCGCTAATTTTTATATTCGCTGTTGCGATTCCAGAATGTCTCATCATACGTTTTTTTTTCAGTTGCGTTTGACTTCCGACTTTTTACATCTCTACACACTTGATGAATAGCATACTCTCACATTCAGCACCATTTCCAGGTGTGTGTGTATTTTAATAATTTCCGGAAAGCAATCCATTTCCTTTTTCGATACAATTAACATATTGCCGATAAGGATTATCACTGTTTCTATGCGATTATTGTTAAATTTTCCGAGCATTGTAAGTCGAATTCTTTTTAGTTTAAAAACGGAACTCCTGTAATGTTCGTAGTTCGTCATTTCTGGGTATCTTTTTCATTTGATTATTTCTGAAAAATATTTCGGTGAGAATGGTGTATAGAATTTCACGGAAGAGAGAACTAATGCTATGCAGTAAACTCTTTATTTTCCGATTTTTAAGTCTATATTTCCATAATATATGAGGATTGATATAATTACATTAATTCTGAGGTATTTGAGTATGTGGTAGTATCACGCTATGCCTCCCCTCTCTTACAGAAAGTGCCACTCCCATGTTCCATCAATTCTCCACGAGGAATCGTCCAGTTAGCACGTCTACACAAATACATCCTAACATTACCACTCTTTCCTAATGCGCACCAATAGGAAGAACGAACCACAAACCATTTAGTTTACGCACCAATATGATGTTAATTTTTACTCGCTTGCCTGCTCTATATTAGTCTCCCATTATTAACACACTCCAGACCTTTCTAAAGCAGGAAACCTTCTCACGCATTCCTCTAATTGCCCATAATACAAACACATTTGTCAATGTGTGAGGGTAGCTGAAAATTTGTAATATAGAAAACGTTAACTTTTGCACCAAAACATTGTTTTTACACATCTTATACAAAATGCATATGTATAAATATAGTTTGTCCCGTAATGGAACATTCAAAAAAATTACTTACGGCCGTTTAGAACTATAGTATACTATTACTATATCTCTCAGTATGCATGGACGCCGGTGTACTGCTATGTGACGAACCAGATAAAGCAGTAACAAAGTGTGCTTTTTTTGTTTCTTTTTTTTTTGTGTGTGTTTAAGAAGAAATAGCTTATTGAATGTTCCTTTAACACCAAACAGGTAGTTTGAGATCAAAATACTATATTTTGGCTAAAAATATACAATTTTTATTTAAATTACACCTGGTCAGGTACTTGTTGGTTTGTTTTAGATAAATTTCTGTATTGAATAAAAAAAAAAGGCATATGAACTTTAAAATTGAAAACTATGTATATATATATATATAGTATTTTCATATATTATTCCCATGTGGATTTCACTGGTCTGATAGTATTCAAGCACTTGTACGATATACTGTGCTCAATGTAGCTGACAAATCTGCTTTAACAATAGTATTAATTATATGGTACATTCGCATGCTTGAAAACCCATCTGCATAGTTTATTTTTAATTTTAATGTTAAGCATTTTTAAAGGGGCAAAGTATACGCTATTTACTCTTGCGCATGTCTGTGTACATGTTGTATAGGAAATCTACCAAGATATGTGAACTTGCAAGATGAACCACGCCGAGCTGTGAATCAACATTGGCTACGGATAATAACAACAAATAAAAAGTCAAACAGCAAAAGTTTAAGATTGTCAATGTTGTTCACATCAGCAAAGTCAAAACACCACTAAAACTAAAAAGGGACTAAACTACTAATTGAAGCAGGGGGAACTATCTACTATAAATAGTGTCTGTTTCACTTTTTCGGAGTGATGTTTATGTTAAACGGTCAGCGGGGTTTGTAAAGAGTGCAACACGTGCACATCTATATCCACTGGTCGTGAATATTCGAACTACTTCGCTAGAATTGGCATAATCATACTACTCTACAAGGACCTAGAAAACGATAATTTTCTTCTTTTAAACTAATTTATAAGAGCTGCCTGAAACTAGTTTTTAAAAAAGGACAAGAGAAAATTTACCCTGTGTGTCGTTTCCTTATGATATAAATTAGGGGGAAAACAAAAAGAATTACTAAAAATATAAAATTAATCATATTCGTTTTTTTTTTTTTTTTTTTTTTTTTTTTTGTAAAACGCAACAGCCTGTATAACTAGTATAATCATTGTTCTTAAAACATCCATTAGAAATATTTTTAATAGATGGAAAATTTTAAATAATTATTCATTTATTGCGTGTAATCCAAAAATAAAATATATTTTTAAAGTTTATCGCTAGATGAAAGATACGAGAAAGTATGAAATATTTCTCTACTTTAAAAAGCAACATTTTAATATCGGGAACATATTTCAATCTCGGCGCGTTATTAGCAAATGCGCGTAGGAAGAATCGATAATTCGATTTAGAGAATCGAATTTATTCACCGAATACTCAGAGGTATTTAAATTTTTTAAATAACCTAAAACTTTTAAGTGAAATTCATTAAAGAATAAAGATATTCCTCGGATGTTGCACCTGTAGTAATAGAGTTAATAAAAGTTTCTAATTGAAGTGTAAAATATAATTTTATATTTTCGAAATCGCAAAACACAGCGTCGATACACAGGTACGCTATTACAGTAAATGCGGAAGGATGTTTAAATTTCTCGTACATACTCGTATTATAATTAAACTTGCGTTCCCGTGTGACTTTTAAAGTCGACGTTTAAGTCATCTCAGATAATAGTTAGAAAGCAACACAATATCTGTCTTTAATATATACGATCAGTATTGCGACTTTTGTAATCAAAAATATCGCCTCATAATATTTTCTACGTGTTTTGTTTTTTGTTTTTAAGCGGGAAATCTTATCCAGGGATTCTAGTATACTGATGAGATTTGATGACAGAATGAGACGATGATTCTTCTGTTTGAACGCAGTGTACGCTTCGTTCTTACATTTTATTGGTTTACGCATTCTTTTCTCCTTTTTTGTGATCGTTTTCTTCAAAACTGTCTTTTCTTTTGATTACTGGTCGACGAAAACGGACTGTTTATCAAGCAAATCTCGAAATGTCCGTTGAAAACGTCTCTATATTTTCAGAATTTCTATTGTTTTTGAGTAATATTTAATGTTCGAGCATGTATACTATTTAATAATGCACCCAGGGCGAGGTAAATGAAAATTATCGAGTGCATGAAATAATTTTTAATAAGGTAAATATTGGAAAATGATTACTATGAAAATATTTTTAAGAATTTCAATTTATCAAAATGGACCTTAACAATGTACTCGTGCTATTTATAAACGAGGACTATTGAAAAAGGCAGCGGGAGAACAAAAGAATACAAAAATACATTTCCAGGTGTCGCCGTGTTTATTGCTGTGTTCATAACTCTTTTATGCTCGTGAAAAATTTGGGATAGCCCCTCTAACCGTAAAACATGTTCAGAGCGCCGAATTTCACAATTGATCCGAACACGCGCACATATTCAGAATTTTACACTTTACGAATATTAAAATTGGCCACAATTGCAACATGAATATATTTTGACACTAGGAATTTCTGTCGTTTGTATACGTTCTCGCTAGAATTTAGCGGTTCTAAGATTTCGGAAATAAAAAATAGTACGACCGTTGAAGGAATTTTTCAGTCATAACAACATTCCGTACTTTTCAATATACTTTATCTTCCCCCGGAATATATTGCCGATAAATATAATATACATATATATATACATATATATATACATATATATATATATATTATACAAGTAGATTAGTATTGCGTTTTTTGTAAAAGAAAAAAATTCTTATTGCGTTTCGTAATTCGGCTTCACGTAAAATTTTGAAATACCGATATGTCAAAGAATTACTAGTTCAAGAGCACAACATTGTTTCAATGTTTTGGAACTTTTGTTTTTTTTTTTGTTTTTTTTTCTTTGTCTTAACGTGTTCACCCCTATGGGCAGAAATGGTGAATGTTACCGACATGTTGTACTTATTAGACTCAACGTTTATGATGATTGTTAAGTTTAACATATGGATCTGTAGATTCATGCACCATTTTTTACTGATTCATTTTGAAAATTCGTAAAGGCGCTACCAAAACTTGTCGTCATCTGGTTAATTTAGATTCACCGATCGACGTAGTTGGCGATTCAGAAAGTAGCGAATCAATGGAAAAAATGACAAAAATAAGTCGGCGCGCTTACGCTTGTGTTGAAAAAATTTCGACACAGCCAGTTTTCAATTCGATCACGTTTCCCTATTTACGGTTTTGGATTTTCTTTTGCCTATTTTTCCTTCACCGCTTCACTATTCCTTTATTACTGCAAAGAAAACACGCACGCCCGGTTTTCCTTAAAGCTCATTAGAAAAGACGGTAGCTCGAGTCGCGGAAATTGTTTTCTTTAGAGTAAAGTTGTTCTGGGCGACGTCGAGATTTGGCGATGGCGCAGGACGGCGGAAAGGGCGTCGGGAAAAAGGCCGAAGAATTCTTTGAAGGATAGATGGGGTTTTAAAGGAGCACGTTCATTAATCAAGCGGCAGTGTAACTGGCGAAAGTGCTTTTACTTTTGTTTGCTAGGCGTTTTATAGAAAATTTACCGTACCAACTGCTGGATCGCTTGAGCCAGCGATACCTTCTAAAAATGAAACTCCCGGCCGTCTTGCAAAACTTTATACGATACGACCGAATACCGCCTGCCAGTCGACCGTTATTGCTGAACGAAACAACCAGATATCCGACTGCGAAATAAAACTAGCCGATTAGAATTCCGCCGAAAAGCTTCATCCTACCCCGACCACGTTGCTTCTGCCTTTTGTCGTACATTTGTAATTCGAAGACTTATTATCTGCACGCTGTTGAACACGCGGCCTACAAGCGCACCACTGCGAGCGGTCAAGCTCGCGTTCAGTAATATCGCTTTTAATAGTATTTCATCTGCCGATACCGATTATTCCTATTATTAAAATTCACACGAACAACCGATAATTCTCATTGAACCGGTTTAATTCGTTCGATGTTGTTTTATTTTAATCGGCCATCTCGCGGATTTCGTCGACAGTTTCTATCGCCGTCGAACAGTAAATTTTTCTATATTTTTTCTGCGAAAACCGCAGTCGCCTTGAAGCCATCGGCACTCGAGCGAAACTACGATGACGATCGCTTTATTAAAACTGGAATAAATTTCTAATTTTCCGGTCGCCGCTATCTTCGCTAGTGTTGCGTCGTTGGCTTTAACGAACCTCAACTTCACACGATTTCCGACTCTTCCCGATGAGTGAAATAGTGTATTTCATTAGAATTGCAAAGAACATGCGGAAACTAATTCAGTTGAGAAAGCACTAGTTAAGTTCCATGTCTTTACTGAAAGAACTCTGGGAAAACGATCCTTACAATTTTAGAAAACCTTTGAACATAGAGATCCGGATAGGTTTGATTATTCGTTATCTTTACTAATGTGATTTAACAAAGAACAAATATAGTTATAAGATTTGCAATATTTCTCGATCCAAGATTCATAAAAGCAGGTCAAAAAGCCATAATTCGTACATAGTTATATCATCGGTACCGGCATTGCTCTGAATCTTTTACATTGTTGTTCGTCTTGTCACATCGTCACTATCATCTATAAGCATGCTTCGAGTTTATTTCTTTCTACAATACACAAGTTGGCCTTATCTCGTTGTACAGTCTACATTGTCTGCAGGCGTGCTTCAAGTTTATTTTTCTCAATAATTCACAAGCCTGTCTCTGTTTGCTGTGCAGTTTCCAGTGCTTGGGCGCGTCGCTCAATATCCTTTTTAATTTCTTCGGTAGCCCCATCATGCTGACGCGTTATAATAGCATCCCTCGGATCAATCGCTTCTGCCACATTTACTAGACGTTTGCCTAGCAAGCTTACATAACCTGTCTGCAGATTGATTTGATCTTTTAGCACCTCCCTAACACGACCTTACAAGCTCGCAGTAGAAAGCGTCTCATACAACCGTTTCCTAGTCACCACCTCATCTTCCACTGCCTCATGTAATAAACGTTTTCCTCGGAAATTGTAATTACCATCAGAATCCAATTTGAACAATGCGGAACCAGTTGGTTTCATGAAGCTGGTTACACTGCCCTCAGGTAAAAACACTTTCCACTCTTATCTAACAGCATCACATGTACATCCTAAATGTTTGTAATTTAACTGTTGTCAACCTAAGCATTATCAGAAGTTGAGAAGCTGAGCCACTTGACGAGGGACTTTGATCCTTTACATTGTATAACACGTTCAATTAAGTACACATCGGCACATGGGGTCTTTTGCAATTGCTCCTTGTAAAATGTGCCGGCTATAGGCTTGTTGCTGTGCGTATATGTCCTGGGGAAGGTGCTATGCACGGTATATATAGTAAATAGCTCCCCACTCCAGTTCGCTGTATTGACTTTGCTGATGTGGACAACATCAGCAATCTTAAACTTTGGGCGTTTAGCGGTAGGTGGATTAGCCTTAGTGCATGCTTTGGTTAGATTCAACGCAACCTTTTTCTCCACACTAGTTGCAACATCTACAGATGCGAACCCTATAGTTTAGTGTATTTTTGTTTTATTTTTCGCGTCCGCTCGGCCAATAACGGTAACCATCGTTTATTTGGATGAGCCATAAACTCTTTCTACATCAGACCCTTTAATTAAACCGCTCAACAGTGAATGCTTTATGCGGTATTCTGAGTGCTATATAAATTAATATGAAACCGATTTAAGATGGTTTGTACCTGAGGATTATAAAATGCAGTACCTTGGTCGGCCTATAAGTGTTACGGAGCCATCATCTCAGACTTTGCATAATATCTGCTGTAAGGCCGCCGCCACAAGCGTTCCGTTTTTATTCATCCGAGGCACTGTCTACATGTATTTGCTGAACATGTTTATTACAGCCAGAATAAATTTATATCCCTGATTAAAACGTGCGTATTGTCTCATATCGATAAGGTCAGCCTACCAGAGATCATTTGGGATAAGTATTTGCACGCGCCTCATATGAAATCTCTTTCTCACTGGTCTATGTAGTTCATTCGCTATATCACACTGAAAGCTTCCTGCAGATGGTGGCACTTGGGCAGTTGACATATTAATAAAGCGGATAGATGTATCCACTCTCTGTAAATTCTTCCTCAGTGAATGAAATTTCGTTATCCACATCGGTGTTCCCACTGTTCCTGCTAGCATGTAATAATGGTAGTCGCTGTACTAGCTCATTAACATTGTCCCAATACTCCAGTCATGGTGCTGTTAATGTAATAGGGCTAATACAGCAACTTTTCTTTTCACTATCGGTTTCACTACGAAACGATAGTTTAATTACTTGACAGTGATCATCATGTAGTCTTCCTTTTAGATTATTATCAGAACGTTTGTGCACATTTGTAAACTCCAGCAGCTGTTTATATACTTGCAAATCATCTGAGGTCTACATGCGACTATTAACTTTCAGTTGGGTGAGTAAATGGTGAAGATTTGTGGTAAGTGGAACCGATTTCATAACATGACTGTCACCGATATACAATGTTTTCCCCTCAGGACTAGCATAAATGGGCATATCACCAAGTTTGACATTGCCGCCATACTTATTGATCTGCATTCTGTAGATGGGGTCTGAAGATGAGGGAAGTAGTAATGACTCCCGCTTCACAATGAGTAATGACGCGTCGGCTGTGTCTCTATCAGACTCTCCCTTCGCCTTCGGGGTAAAAATTGACTGCTCAGGGGAGCCCACTTTTCCTTGCTTTATACTCGGCCTATGCTGCTGCTGCTGCTGCTCCTGTATAACTTCACGAATGTCTGTTAGGGGTTTGGCTATCGGTTCCAACAATAAACTTGAAGACTGGCTGAGAGCCTCACGTTCATTCTTAAACTGTCAATACTTATTTGAGATATAATCTCTCCAGTTTGGTCTTGGGTTGTATTTCACAATTAATTCGGCCCATCATAACTTAATCTGGAACTAGAAATTCGTCAACCCCTCGGCATATACATGTTGTGTATTAAGGTCGTCCTGAGCAAAAAGCAGGATGACGTTAGTGTTATCCCTGATTATGTGCTACGAAATTTTCACATACATCTGGCATAGATAGAAGCAATCGAAATATTTTTATGTCTTCCCATCGAAAAATAGCGTTTAATTATCGTCTGATCACCATCCAGGGCAACATCGTCAAATACCAACACCGAGTTAGGCTTAATGTCATCCAGCAAGGACTTGTCTTGTTTTTCGCTAAATATGAAGTAACCAATTTCAGGGATATCACAGAATAATTATTCCAATAGAGCATATTTCACCTCATACAGGGACTTAATGTATACAAAGACATTCTCATAACGTAGTCCCTTGGAATATGTTAATAAGCTAAATATAGAATTTGTCTTTCCACACCCATTAGGACCTACAAGTAGACAATATATATATGTTTCAACAACAGCGGACTATGCTTAACCACTTTCACTTCACCAGTGTTCTTTACATTCTCTATGAGTGTTATCTATCAGTAATTCAATCAACTAAGGCGCATTTTGTATATATGTATACATTATTGAGGGAAGATCCCCCTAGAGTAAACTATATATATATAGAGAGAGAAAGAGATATAAGTAAAATGTGGTGAAGAGAAAAAGAATTACTGAGAATAAGAAAAGGAAAGAAATTAATAAAGCAATTGATAAGTTACTATTTTAACTACATCTATCTGGAAGATACTAGTTTTTCGGTCCAGGCACTTGCTTAAACGTACGACTAGCTAGAGGAGACTGTGGAATAAACCTGCTAGATGAGGCCTGTTCCAAACAAGACATAATCTATAGTGTATATAAGGACGATAATAGAATATTTCGACAGTTTTGGTAATATTCCAGCCCATGGAAGTTGATTGACAATTTTCAGCCCTACCATCAGGGGATGCGGATCAGATATAACAGAAAAGTGTATCAGATGTATAATACTGTCAATTATGGAGAGCTATGTTAAAAATTTTTATCGAGGACCTTACCAAGACCCAAGTAGATTATATATACATATAAAACCTAGCTATGGTGGTACTGACGGTTACTATCATGTTGTATTTATTTCAATTGAGCGGCCGGTCAGCCAAGCTAAGTACTGCAATATTCCCTCCCATTTCACTTGATGATCAACAAGAGTGGAGCCTCTGATTGGTGTCCTTCGCCAGTTGTAACTCATATATACATATATCAGAGTGATATAACTTAAGTGGTGATATCGTAATTCTTATACAACATTAACTTTTTAGAGTTGGAATTAAATTCATGTTAGGAACAATTTAATCAACATTTAATGCAGTTTTTAATTATTCTTTTAATATGAATTTGATGCCAACTCCAAAAAATTAATGTTGTATAAGAATTACGATATCACCTTTAAGTGTTATATCACTCTAATATACATATTTTCTAATCGGGAATAATTATTTTTTACTTTTTAGTGCATTTTTAAATTTTTATAATAAATCTTCAAGTATCGGTATTTATTTTTTGTAAAAAAGCATTTTATTTTTTACTTTTTAGTGCATTTTTATTCAATTAAATTAAAACATTTTAATAAGAACAGATATTTCCACGGTGTGAAAACCTCAAAAGCTACATTTCCATGGTAATTTGGCAAATTTATAGTATTTTAAGTCAATAAATCTAATCCGACGGTGAAAACAATCATGAATGAAAAGCATCCAAAAAGCTTCAATCTCCCGCATTATTAAGGATAACTCAAAAACTATCGGTCAGACCTTGATCAAATTTAAATGGGACCACATGACAAACACTACCTTTCAAATAAAAGAAGAATCATCAAAATCGGTTCATCTAGAAGAAAGTTCTGTGGTAACACACATAAAAAAAAATAATAAAAAATACAGTCGAATTGAATACCTCCTCCTTTTTTAAAGTCGGTTAATTATTATTATTATTATCATTCTAGACGGAAAGAAAACACAGACCTGCAAAAAAAAATGTGAGTTGATATAAACTTCAACACTGAAAATACCGCGTTTTTGCTTGACTTGGTTAAGCATTTCTCTCATTTTTCGCCTATTTTCACAAGTTCCATTAACTTGGACAGGGTGGACGATGATTGTGTTAATTCGAACAACGTGCAAAGTTAATATGACCGTCCATTCGATTTTGCTCGATAGCAGTAATTTCGAAAGCGTACTCTAAAATATTGATTGCGACCTATAATTAGTTTTCGTAACGAGACAGAGTATAAACACTTACGCTGGTCTAGAGATGGTTCACGATGACAAGGGATAATAGTCTTTTCGTTTTGTTTTTTCACCCTCCCAGCAATGCATGTCCTTCACCGTACACGGCCAGAAGAAGCTACCGCAAATTCTGTCACGTTCGCAGAACAATCGAGCTCGATGAAGCGAATTTAATTAACGGAGACATTAATCGTTCGGCCGACCCCATTAGCGGAAATCGGCCGGTTCTGCGCGCATCTTTTTCAAAGGCTTCGACAACGACGTCGGCTTGGACAAAATAACGTCTGCAGGGTGCCCGAAAGAAATGATAGATAACGACACGGTGCGGTGGCCGAAAATAGTCGTTTACCGAGATGAAGAGAAAAAAGAGAAGTTCGAAAAAAGGTGCATCTACTCTAAAGACTAAAGCGCTAAAATGTTTAAGTGGACCGGCAGATTGAATGTAAAGATAAATGCCATTCGGCCTTTGAATGTCACAGTCGGCGGTGCTGAACGCAACGACCGGGTCAGTGCGCGGGGACGAATGGAAAAAACAAAAAAAGAGCTAAACAGGCCCGGCAAATTCGGGGCCAGCCATTAATGTTGTCATCTGGGCGACAGTGATGAGAAAGACAGTTTCGATATTAATAAGTAGTCGCCCGGATAATGAACTCCATAAGAAATTAACGACTTTTAACTTCGACTGGCCGCCTTCCTCTTCTTCGCTATCATATTCATTCATCATCGACTTAAACTATAATTACTAGCGAACAAAGAAAAGCGAAAACTACAACGCAACTAGCATAAAGCGAGACGCTGGCCGGCAATCCTTTTTTTGCCTTTCTTTCCTTTCGGTCGGAATAAAAGCGTAGGCGCTTGTCGCCCGGTCAGGTTGGCAACTTATTTCCGCGAACTTCGCATAAAACACTACGCAGATAAAATCGTATTTTGCTTTCCAACCGGGCCAGTTAAAATTTTATTTCTAACTTACGCGTCGCTAGTAAATTTCCGAAAATATTTCGCCTTTTTTCTGTTCCGCCTCGCCCTCCATCCAACGGCGATGTTGTTGCTTTTATCGTTATTCGTTTTCTATCTGTTTTTTTTTTTTTTCTTTAACGCCGTTAGTTTTGCAGTAATTTGATTGGTTTGCCGGTATCTCGGTGGCCTCGACCCAATCAGTTTGCGAAATTTTTACACCAGCTGGGCCGATTATTTCCAGTGAAAAAATACAAACAAAAATTTCATTTGCCTTCGTAAGAGCATTCGTATTGTGCTGTCATTAATTATACCTATATATATATATATATATATATATATATATATATATATATATATATATATATATATTTATGGAATTTAGTTATAGTTTTTTAACCACCCTTTTGGTGCAACAATAAAAATCGATAAAAGGCCTTTTTGCCGTAAATCAACTTGTACTGTTATTTTTGAAATATAAAAACGAACCCTGTGTGACAGACATATTGCCACGTTCTCGACACGAAGCGTTTACATTTTTTTTCTTTTTTTTAATTTTTATTTCGGTTTATTTCGTTTCACGGTTGTTTTTAAATATCATACGTACATTTGCACGCTTGACAATGTGACGTGTGAAAAATTAGATCGGCAAACCAGAGTAGGTTTTTAGGTGTAATATGTTCAACAGAAAAAGGATTACATGGTTTGCAGAAAGCCTTCATGCGTCAAAGGCAATTCCGCTGTAGACGTCAGTGCAATTTTCAATCATGAAGTCGGTATTTGTTCTTTTTTTTTACAAAAAAAGGTTTTATTAATTTAATTTTGTACTACTTCAATATTTATATAGATAGCTTTAATTGTAATTTCCTTCGATTCAATAGTAATCTAGACACAATGCCTTTCTGGACAATTACTAAAATTTAATGAAATGTATTCGTGGACGATTTTATGGAGCGTAATTTATTTCCTGTTGGTAACTTTTGCCAATCGCTGTTCCAGATGTTGTTAAAATGGCATTTAAGCTGATGTTTAAAGTCGATAAACGGTACCGTTACGTTTGAAGTTGACGCACGTTTGTTAATCGTTTTAACGGAGCTTTCCGCATTTTCAAAGCTTTGTATGCCGCGCTGGGCTCGGTTGCACCATGGTGGTATAGGAGATATCGGGTCCCGGGCCAGTACTGGAATTTGGATGTTTAGCTGATGTAGAATGGGCATAACGTGATCAATTGTTGTTCCGTTCTGGTTCTCAGTGGTATCATCTGGAGAGTTTGGCTCTGTGCTCCTTATGCTGCTGAAAGCCAGCACGGTTAGATAAGTTCGTCGCAAATCTAATGGCCACTCCGCTGAATCACATAGTAGACTCGGTATCGGGGAGGTTCGGAAAGCTCCAGTTGCCAACCTCAAAGCGGTATGATGGATAGTATCCAAACATTTTAGGGTCGATATGTTAGCGGAAGCATAGGCTGGTGCACCATAATCCATTTTGGACCTTACAAGGGTACGATACAGCATTAATAGATTATGTCTGCTTGCGCCGTAGGTTGTATACGATAGCTTCTGCAGTAGGTTTAGTTTTTTACCGCAGCTAGTTTTCAATGCGTTAATGTGTGCTTTCCAAGTGAGTTTGCTGTCAAATGTCATTCCTAAATATTTTAACTTTATTTATGGATACTATACGGTTGTTATTAACAGTTAAGCTTACTATGCGGTCGCACTTTTTCCGTCTACAGAAATGGGTTGCTATGGTTTTTGTTGTTGAAAAACAAAGGCCGTTATCTTCTGACCATTGTTGCAGTCTATCAATTGTGCTCTGCAGAACGCTTTCTCCTAAGTTGATATCAGTGCATGGAAGAAATATGCATAAATCGTCTGCAAAAAGGAGTGATTTTACAGGTTTTCGCACTTGATTTACAATATCATTTATCGCGATATTAAACAGTGTTGGGCTGAGAACGGATCCCTGAGGAACTTCTGTGTCCGTACCGTATGCGGATCAGACAGAACGGATCCCAATCTTACTTGAAAGCGGCGATCACCAGGAGTGCAAGGTTAAAAGAATTTTATATCTCCATATGTTGTCAAATGCTTTCTTGAAATCGAAAAAGACGGCTAATAAGTGGTGCTTGTTTGAGAAAGCTTTACTTATGGAGCGCTGTAACGCAAGGATCGGATCAATGGTAGATCGTCCTGACCGAAATCCATATTGAATATTTGTAAATAAATTACGTGTTTCGATTTCCCATAGTAGTCTGCCATTGATAATTTTTTCTAACACTTTACATAGAACTGATGTAAGAGATATGGGTCTGTAACTATCGAGGAGTGTTGGATTCTTATTTGTCTTGAGTAGTGAGATTATAATGGCATTTTTCCATTGCAATGGGAGATTACCTGAGAACCATATTCGATTGTAAATTACAAGCAGAGTTTTTAATATAAAATCAGGTGCATATTTTAAAAGATAAATGTGAAAATTATCCGAACCGACTGCTTTCGGTTTAGTACGTTTAATGGCAGTACGACGTAGTTCTTCCATCGTGATAGGTTGGTTATATGGTTCTTGGTTGTTGCTGGTAAAGTTAAGACCAAAAGTAGCATTTTTACCATTTTTCGGACAATTCTGTATTGTTTATAAATTGATTTTCATCTTTAGTTGACATTGTAAAAAATTCTGCAAACACGGCGTTAATTTTGTCAATATTAGTGCATATGTTACTACCGATTTTTATGCATGTCGGTGTAAAGTATGGCGTTGACTTTTCGATGGATTTAATTTTTTTACACACAACTTTGGTCCGTGTACCAGGATTCAAGGTTGCTACATAGTTCTTCCAGCAGTTTAATTTTGCTTGTTTGAGAATATACCTGGCTTTTGCTTGTAGTCTTCTAAAATTCAGATGGTTTTCCATATTCGGGTTCGACTTTAACTTTTTTAAAGCGTTCCGTCTGTTTCTAATTGCAGTTGCACAGTCCTTAGACCACTAAGGGACTTTTACGCTGCCAGTTTGTACAATAGTTTTATTAGGCGGTGAGCATTTTTTTGCCTGCTCGATGAGTGCGTTTGTAAACGTCTGCACACTGGTGTCAGTATTGCCCAATGTAATGCATTGTAACGAACATCGAGCTTTGTAATTTAACCAGTTGGTTTTTTTATACTTCGGCAACAGATTTACATTATTTCCGGGATAAGTAGAAGTTTCTGGTTGTAACTGGCTTTTTATAATAATCGGAAAATGATCACTTCCACCAAGGTCATGATGTACATAAAATTGTATTTTACTGTTCGATTGAGGGGAGCACAAGGCTAAGTCAATATTTGACCATGTTCGATAAGAAAAGTTATAATGAGTTGGCTCCGTTAAATTAAGCAATGTGAGGTTAAATGCGTTAATTGCATTTTCTATGATCTTGCCTCTTGAATTTGGCTTTTTGCGCTTGACCACATAGGGCTATGAGCGTTCATATCTCCTAATATTATGAACGGTTTAGGCAGATGCTTTATCAATGAAAAGAAATGTTCCGTACTAATTATCTCTGTAAAATACACAGTACATATTGTAATTGGTTGTTTAAACCAAACTTTGACTGCTAACGCTAGTAGCCCAGTGTTCAACTCGATTATTTCATAATAATATTTTGATTTAACAGCTATTAATATGCTACTAAATAGTCATGTACTGTAGTGAAAATTATTTTATAGCCAGGGATACGGAAATTTTGGTTGTTTTTAAGATGCGTTTCCTGGAGACAAATGACAGACCGATTATATTCTGATAGGATAAGTTTAAGGTCTTCACGGTGTAGATATATGCCATTGCAATTCCACGAAATAAATGTGTACCTTCCTGCATTTATGTTTGTTTATATGACAATTTCCGGTGATTGTTTTTCCATGTTTGGTCGCTCAGTCTGATGGCTTTGGGTAAACTGTTGGGTCTGAGTTAGGAATGGACTGTACTTGATCTTTTAGTACCGTCATAATCTTGGTAAATTTTGCTTTAGTTCCACGGCCAGTTAGGAACTGATAGTTCTCATCTAGCACGGAAACAAGTCCTGTAATGTCGCTAGTGAAGTCCTTGACAACATCACATGCGATCTTGGCTGGTTTACATATATCTATAAAGAGGGCAAGATTTTGCAGAGACAGCCGATATCTCGATCCATTTTCATAAATGTTCTTTTTCAGAGGCTCGTAAATTAGATTAAGTGATTTGTGCGATGCGTGATGTTGTTGGGATTCTTCGGTATCACTTGGTTGTATTTTATTTTGATTCTGAATCGGATTGTGTTTCTGAATCCCGAGAACTGTGGCGGTCGGGTTTCGTTGTGATCTGCTTTTTCCCGTTTTAGCTTTTTTGCTTTTTTTGTAACTCGGCTTCATTGATATGAGTGTTGTGTCTTCATCTAGTTGAGTCTTTGTGGACGAATTGTCTGATAGGGCACGTTTTGTTCTCTCCGTTGTATTGGGGTTTTTAATGAATGTTTGAATCGGTTGTGTGGTTATAGGAGCCAGTTGTACGACGTTTTGTGTTTCATTAGCTGATACAGTTGCTATGAGATCTGTGTGGCCAGGAGAATATTCGTTTGACTTTATATTTGAAGGAGCATTGTCTTCTGTTAGTATATCATCTAAGTAATTGTCTTGTGGAATGTTACAGTCATCTGCTTTATGACCTTTACTATTGCATTTGAAGCAGGTATATTCATCAAGGTTAAGAAAAATTCGGTGCATTTTGTCACCAAATGGGAATAGAAAGGATGTCGACAGAACTGGCTGATCTGGTTCAGGTTTTACATAGATTTGACGTTACTCAGTTTATATTCATCGATTTTCATCAGAATTCACATGATCTGAGTGGTACACTTTCTAATAGACAAAGAATCAGTAAAATCGGCGTGTCCGTATAAATAAGCGTTGTGTGTGATGTAATGTTATTTCTGTTGTATCTATGCTCTCAGGGATGCCACCGCGGATATAATCCTGCAGAAGTTAGATACCGTAATTGATTTCTTTTTCTTCTTATTATTATTAGTTATTATTATTATTAGTTATTATTATTATTAGTTATTATTATTATTAGTTATTATTATTATTAGTTATTATTATTATTATTATTATTTTGATGATGATTATTATTATTATAGAAGCCAAGGAAATCTATTAGGATTTAAAGGCTTTATTATGATTTTACCTACAACGATTGTACTTGCAACGGTCGACCGCTAAAAAACACAATGTATTAAATTAACACAAATATAACAAGATGACGATTATTAAAGTAATAATACATAGCTCTGTTGTCGGCTGGTTGATGCGATATTCACAAGGACGGTGGTCCGTTGTTCCTCGGGATCAACTGATCGGTGGCGGAAGACTTGGTTCGCGATTAGTTTAGGTATTTTAAATTCTACGCCTAATATCTTTATGGAATAACATTAAACGATAGCGGCTATAATTGACCAAAAAAAAACTCGAGCGGTAAGGCTTAAACTAGTGACCGAAATCATTTACTTTTTTCCGAACTGGTCCGATGATCAAGACTGAATTCTGTTCCGTGCTGATCTAAAGCAGACTGACTCGAACCGTTTTAGACGGTTTCGCTAGCACTGGACTCCGGGTCATTCTAACCGTTCTTTTTTATTTCCTTGTTTTACAATCCTGACAGCGGCACTTATCAGAATGGAGGAAGATGAAGACGAAGGAGACCGCGAAGATTCTTTCATCTATTTAAATTGCCGTGCGTTTTCGGAATCCTTAGAACCTACGATATTCACAGGCCTCATTTTTATGATTCGTACAATTACACTTTGCCGAATCGTCATCCGTGGATGGCGAGACAGTATTCCATTAACCCCTAGTCGATAACAGGATTACACACATACGCACACTTACACTCACACCATTTGTTCGATAATTTATTAAATTTACTTTTTAGTATTTTATTTATTTATTAATTTTTATTTATTTCTTTTTTTCTTTCTCTTTTTATTTATTTGATTTTCTTTAGCCATGTAATGGTTACATTATAGTGAATAAATAAATCGATCGCCTCTGTTATACTAATAAAAATTAAGAAGAAAAAAAATGATCCAAAGGGTCCACCACATTTTATCACATTTTCTAACCAAGATTCGGTTTACGTTCACCGATTTTCATCGTTACCCGCATGGTACCTAAAAGTTCAATGGTACTCTTTCTAATGGACAGAGAATCTGTAAAATCGGTATCTATACAAATATGAGTTATGCGCGAACAAAGCTAAAAACAAAAAAAAAAAAACAAAAAACATACGCGAGATTCTTTTTGGAAGTCGTTAAAAAAGTATTCACGAGCGCGAACAATTACTTCATCCGCTTTGCGGCATGTGCAATAGTAATAATTGGAATCGTAGATATTTATTTTCGCTGTTTGTTCTTGTAGGAACGAATGAAGGTTATTTCGACGTTGCTGCATATAAACTCACCTAAAGTCAATGTGTTCTTGCTGATGCTATGCAGTGTGAAACGAATTTATATGTAGATATTTAACGGCCGATAACATGGTAGATGTGCCGTTTACCTGTGTGCGTGAAAATTGTTGTTTTACATATCTGGTTATTGCAATTATCTTTCGATCGTTTTATTTTCATTTAATAAATTACATCACAAAGTGACTTTTTAAAGATGAATTTAAAAATGAACGTAATGCGAACGATTTTTAGTTGAAAAAGAAACGCTTCGTTAACATTAGGAAAATGTTTTAATTTTAAAGGTAATGGTGACTCGTGGATACTAAGTTGATGGTGTTTGTTTTCTCGTGTTGGATCATCGCTCGATTTCGTCAATTGTTTTAACAGATAATCCCGCGAGATAACCGTTCATATTATTCTTTCTATTATTATCTTTCGGCGTTTATATTTTCATTTATGTATTCTATTGCTTAATTTCAACTCTGTTAATTGTTACAAAAATTGTAAGTCCCGTACCCTTAACATGGTGTTGGAGATTTGCGAAAGTTCACAATGTACTAATGGATCTAAAGAGAATATTAAGATCAGATCCTTTCACTCACCCGCCTTTACTTTCACAGATCTCTCTGCTAGCAAATTTTATTTCAGATTAGATGTAAACCTGGGAGCAATTTGGATCCGGAACGAAACAAGTCTTTTGAAAACCTATCACACCTCTGGTTTGCATCATCCAGGCACCTTAAATATTAGAATACCGCGCTACACTATTCTTATTGTAGTTCTGATTTAAGTGAAACGTTACGATCTGAAAATTTAATAGTACCATTTTTTTTTTTGTATTTCGAAAGCAGTAAAATGACCCTTTTTTTTCGTTCCGCGTGTCAAAAGACAAAAAAAAAAACGAAAATTAAAAAAAAATACCTTCCGGTAGAAAGAAGCGAAGAAGGAACTTTAGCCCCCCACGTTCAATGTAAAGACCCAAACTAGTGGCTAATATGCCCTGTGGAGCTGAATAGTCAACTTTGTCTTCATCATCGTGGGAACAGCATGAAAACAAAGGTTGGCTTCGCAATAATTCAGAAGTTTTCACGTGATTGGCAATAACAACAATGTGCACGACTTACCCATCTTTTTTTATATGTAAGGAAGTAGTGTCTCAGAGTAAAAAACGCCCATCCCGAAACTGCTTCATAGTTTGTGTTGGTTGAGCCGGAGAACGTCTGTAAATATTTCCACTTTGTGTGTCCGCAATAGTAATGTCTGCATCTCACAAATCAAATCGCAGATATAACCGTTTAAATATTCCTGAAAGACTGACCATAATAAGTTTTTCCCTAAATGAGCGACGGCAGGTTGTTCTTTTTGAGGGGGCCCGGGAGGGTCGCCAGCCGAGGGCACTAGCCGGCATTACATTACATTAGTATGAGAAAAGGAGAAACGAATTAAATTTGAACACTATTAGCGATAGAAGAAATGAAAGACGTTGTAATAGGATTGATCGCTGGGGATGGAAGTGAAAGAATAAAGGATGCACTATATGGAGTAGGCAAACCAAGATTCAGAAATTGTCTATAAAAGTGAAATCGTTCTTATAGACGCGCATTCGAAGAAGATGCGATTTGTATCGCAGAGTAAATCAGAATCATCAGGATGTTAAGGAATAGTTCAATAAACACCGGTGTATACTCGCAAGTGGTATGTGAGCGTAGGGCGTTGAATCGATGGTAAAAATTATTGACAATCATATGGCGAGATTGTTGGACGAACGATATTATATACGCTAGTGTAGAGGCTATAAGTATCCGCCAGCTAAATTAGAACATGGAAAAGGGTTAATTGGACTAATGGTGACAAAGAAAGGTGGGAACGTAAACTTTCACCGAAACATTTCTCTTCTCTTAGCTAAATGCTCCTTGTAAGATCTGGTCGAGGCTGGGAGCTTTACTACGTGGAAAAAAACCTTCATATTCTTCACAATAATTAATTGTGATTTTGATTTGCTGCTGTAAATCATTTAGTAAGTTAATAAGTTTTTACGATTATAATTTAAATAATTACAGCAGGTACCTACTAGTAATGAAGCATGGTTATCGAAGTAAAAGTGCAGAATCTGACGTAGTTCGATGGACTAAATTTTGATCGGCAACGAATGTGGCACATTTTCAGTAGGACGCAATGCCATTCTTTTGTTCTCGTTGATCCAATTGCTATGTTTCTTATGTATCGTTAATTATTAATACATGCAAAATTAAATTCCCCGAAGTCGATACATTGAAAGGGTTAAAATAATGATCGGTTGATAACAGGCTGATCTGTAAATTTATTACGCAGCTACTCGGCCAGTTATGTAAAGTATGTAAAGAGTGGATTGAAATTAACAATTTACAGCACATACACGTGTCGGATAATAATAAAATGTTCTAAAAATCCCACTAAAAAAGTCCCTGTACCTTCACTAAAACTATTTGTTTAACCATCGCGCGTGAATATTTGAAATGTTTAAAAAAAAAATAGAGAAAAGAACGCGTAATTTTTAATAATCAATCAACCATAACGAAACCGTAGAAATATTTCAAAGAAATATAGTACGTGCCTGTTAAATAATAATAATTTTTTCGAATGGTAATTAAAAAATGAGTGAAATCCGTAGCACGTAAGCGTGAGATGTGTTAATGTTTGGCGCGTCCAGTTCTCATACTACGAGTATAGTTTGGAGACTGATTTTTAAATTATCGTTTGAAAAAAATTAAATATTTTTTTTTTTGAACCCGTTTAAAAGGTGCCCATTTTTATTTTTGAAAATATTTAAAAAAACAGCGCGAGTGTTCAATATTGTAAACGTTAATATTATTTCTTTTTATTTATTTTGTAACTTTCTACTTTTTAGTATTACTAGTTATTAGCAAGGTTATATTCTTTTTTTTAAAATACGACATTACTTGTTTTGAACTAAACGGAGACAGTTTTCGGTTTTTGTTTTAAAGTTTGGCGAGCCGAAAATGATGAATTTAGAAAAAAAAAAAAAATCCCCACATACAAGAAAAAGAAGAGTATGTTTACACCATATAACTGGAATCGCCTTACCGCACGACATAACACGTAAGTGTGTAATCATTACAAATTGTAACTCAGCAACGTGAGGAGCTGTAGGAAAAGAGCTAAAAAGAAAAAAGAAGCGCGAATAAATACAACGATTAGTTTAAAAACACATCTGTGACCAATAAATACAAAATACTGTGAACAAGAAAAGAGAGAGAAAAAAAAAGGTAAATAAATAGTTTACAACGATTGTAAGAGGTTATATTTCATACAACCGTGCTTATATTTTGGTATACGTAAATTTCAGTTGCCTGGAATCAGAATTTCCGTGATATGATTCCTAATAGGACTATTTAAAAAAAAAAATTCTCCGCTAAAATTAGTACGTAATTACCACGGTACATAAGGCAATTTAAGGTATGACGAAAATACTGGTGTAACGGGCGTACGTTTAATATGTACCCAAGACGCCTGTTTTGTTCCACCTGTAATTATTGTTTATAGCGTGCGTTGGATATAGACGATGCGTTTAAAATTTATCTGATAAATGCTCGGTATAAAACCAATTTGTAAAGAGTATTTAAAAGCGATCTACGACGGAATATTGGATAAATAGTACAGATAGCGCGATCTGCCTTTATTAACTTATCGGTAGGTAGGGTACTTCTCCCTTCGTGCTCAGTATTCTCTCTGTTAAGTACATTGCTGAAAGGCCTAGATGACCAATACGTATTACAATAAATAGGTAAAAAAAATAGTATAATTAATGTGTTTATTAAAGTTCATCTGATACCACGCCGAGGTTGCGAAATAAAACAAATAAATATACATATACTTTAATATGCGCACTTTCCTAGAGGTCGGTGTATACCTAGGGGAAAATATAACTGTCCTGGAGGATTAACGTGATATATAGGAAAACGTATTATTTTTTGAAAAAAAAAAAACAAGGAGCTTAGCAATTACGCTCGGTTGATATAAAAATTCTGTGCATCATCGTTGGCAAAAAACACTATATATTAATTCGAGATTATGGTCTTAATCACTCGAAATCCTTCAAACTTCCTTCCTTTTGTTCCATTTTTTCCGCTGAAGCAGTCTCCATTCTCCGTGCTGTCTCCTTTATTTCCCCTTCAAGAGGGATCTGTAAATTTCTCAATATTACTGATTCCAAATCTGTGCTGCAAGCTATCTCTTCTCCTCCTCACTAGACTAATGATATCATTCTTTCTGTTTGTGCCTCTATCTCCAACTTGCGCTTAGCACGTTCTAGCCTTATTGACTTTTTATGGGTTCCTGGCCACTCTGGCATCGAGGGCAACGAAGCAGCTGACTAACTAGCTCGCTCGGCGTCTCTCAATGGTCCATTCGTTCCGCATTTTCCTGCCTCAGACATCCTTTTCCTCTCCGCAAGTCTCCATACCAGACTATGGGTTGACATCTACCCTTCCTTTTTTGCCAATCGCTCCTCCTTCTACCTCCTCCTACATTCACAGCCTTGGTACCAATTTCTTCCCTTTTCTCGGCGCTCGGCTATTGTTTCTTTAATCAGACTGAGACTTGGTCATTCCCTCCTTCCCTTTTCTCGTTTTTCTTTTTCTCTTTCACCTTCTCCCTTTTGTCCTCTCTACTCTACTGATCATCCCTTTATATGCGACCCCAACCATATCCTTTCTGAATGCCCTGCTTTTTTTCCTGAGTGCTCTCATCTATACGCCGAACTCTTGACGTTGCATCTTCCTACCCCTTTCAATGCTTCCTTTATCCTTTCCTTCTAATCTCTAGCCGTTATTCTCCTCCTTCTTTCCTTTATACTCTCTATCATTGATTGCCTCAGAATCTGAGTAGGTGATCTAAGGCCAGTAGTTGGGTCAGTGTTTACACCGAGCCCATTAAAAAAAAAAAAAAAAAAAAATGGTCTTAATCATTTTGAAAATTACACTCTATCGTGACAAGTATGCTTCGGCTACATAGTATCATGCCCGCGCGTTTATTACAATTAACGAGTTATCAGTTATGAATCGCAGCAACCTGCTGCACTGTAGAGTGTCCAGACTCTGAACTCAAACTGCTCAAGAGGGTTGATATCAGAGTGTAAAACGTGGAACCTTTTCAATAATATAATTTTCTTTACCATTTTGCTTAAACTTAAGAACGAGGCCAAAGACGGGTGGTATCAATGCATGAAGAACCGTTCCCTGGCTTAGGGAGCGCAATAATAATTTTAAAAGATTTCCACTCTTATGGAAAGTAGAAAAATTCGAACATACAATATCGTTTACTGAAGAAATTACTTTTCCATTAAGCTTTTCAGTGAGAGACTTTTTTGATTAGCAATATTATTGAAACCACCAGCACACATTGTTTTATCCTAAGTGATTTTAAAATACGCGATATATCTCGGCCAAATGATTTCTAGCGACAAAGAATGTGATTTTTAAGAAACGTACGGGGATTAGAGAAGTTTCTTGTTTAGACATTCAGTGAATTTAAAAGTAACAGAGCTTTAGACTGTGTATACGAGTTTTAGTTTTAAGAAGCGATGGGAGTGAGGAGGCTTGATTATTAAAACCCTCATCCGGCGGAGGTTATTGTCTTTAACGATAAGATAAGACATAAGTTCCAGTTAAAAACGGCATTCTTATTTTTAACCAGCGCGGTAGTTAACGAATTCAAATGTGCACGGGTTATATTTACTTTGAAAGAAGTGAACGGGTGTCTCCGGCAATAGAGTTAAATGGAGAAACAGTTCCAACTTTGAACAATGTAAAATATCTCGGCTTATATCTGGATCAAAAAGACTTCCATGGAACAATCATACAGGCGCTAAACCGAAACAAATATTAAATTTCGCGATATGTGTTGACCACTTGGTCCATGCTATCGATGGACAGTGGAGTATTACTGTACAAAGTTATCTTAAAACATATATAGTCTTAGGAACGTTCCCTTTGGGGAGCGCGAGTAAACCAAATGTTGCGATGATCCAGCGAGTCCAATCGAAGATCTTACTATTGATAGCCGGTGCGCTGTGGTACGTACAAACACGAGATACACAAAGATTTACAAATAGCGCGACGACGGTTAGAGACTGAGGCAGTCAAACTACGATACTTGGTTACGGAATTGCGGTATTCAGTTGGCACGCATTCTCGTTGAAGGATTCAAAAGACTAAAGCGGTCGAATATAATTCTTGTTAAATATCTTTATCAACAAAGAATGGCGACCATTGTGAAACATTCCATGAATTTATAGATCGAATAGCTTCGTAACACTGTCGCATACTGTTCTAATTTGGACAGATTGCGCGCCATTGATAATAAAAGAAGAAAAAAAACAACAATCAGCTGTAAGCGAGCAACTTTAGTTAAGAAGTTAACAAATTTCTTAAATGATTGACATCACAATACCACAAATGGGGGGGGGGGTTACTTTCATCGAGCGCTATTCCTGTAGATAAACTGACACGTATCGTAAAAGTGATGAGAAAACAAAATAGCTTTCTATCCTGTTACGTATAAAATTTCCATTCCAACATTTAGACAAGCATTTTTAATAATGAACAAGACATCGGGTGGTCCAGTGGCAAGTAGCTCGCACATATTTTTATACCGATTTAATCTTATTATTTGAACAAAAACTTGCACAGTAGAACGGAAACATCGAATAAATTGAATGCGATTTTTCGGTACATTCAGGTGACTGAAAACAAATTACGTCGGCTAAACGTCTATACCGGTACATCTCGACAAAGTTCGTTAGAACAAACGAAGATAAACAGACGTGTACGCGTAAACAATGAAACCGGGCGCGGATAACCAGCGCCGTTCAATAACGTGTACGACAGTGTGTACAGCGCTTCGATGTAAACAACAATACTGACGAGAGTAACACTGACAGGATTTAAATCCGCGTCTGCCGTTGCACATGTTTGTACGGTAATGAGAAATTTGATTAAAATGCACGCTGGACCAGAGCCAGAACGACAATTGTCGAGTAATTTGCGGAAATAAAAGAAAATCGCATTGAACTTTATCGCGAATCTCTCCGGCTGCCATCCAATGTGTACTTTGTTCGCTATTCTCTCGCGCATCTACAGAGAAAATGTTTGTACCGGTGAAACTGATAAAATGCAACAAAGCGGACCTTCCGCTGCCGCACATCATCGTAGTTTTATTCGGAAGAGGTATACAATCAAGGGATTGTTGCGGATAAATGAAACACGCGGTGCTTCTGTGTCATCGCAACAACGGAGGAACGTTATGAACTTCATCGATTACTAAATATTCAAAAGATTTCTCAATAGTTCGAATGAAATAAAGTGAATTCTATTCAATGTTATAATTAATATAAATAGAACGATTCGCAAATAATAAATACACTAATTCGTACTAGTTTCGTCACATAGAATTCTCTGGCACTGAAAAGGAATTATTTCACAAAACATGTATAGATACTAAAATAAGGCGATAATTAATATTCTCTTATTTTTGTTTTTAAATTTGCTGATCACATAAGGCAAATGGTCTTCTGTCTGTGAGTTCGGAACACTCTTATTATCATTTATTACGTAACATAATTACGATGCTTTTGATAAAGTAGTGCTTACTACTATGTATACAAAAAAACTGCACATATGATTAAAAAAAATTAAAAAACGAGCTTAATGCGCATCATCATCTATAATTAATCGTAAGTGTGCAATCGATTCTCTACAATCGAATCATACATAATTTCCAAAAAAAAAAATGAATTATGCTTTTATACATAGGTACGTAATCAATAAATGTGATAACGATAAAGTGAAATAGATGAATAAATGGGTATCGTAATTATCTCGGATTATTATTTAGTAACTGTTTATTCGTTTTTCTTTAAATTTATTAATATAATAACTGACCGCGTATGATCTTTATGAGTTCTTAATTATTTTAACGATTTTCAAGTTCTTATATTATTTTAAAAATGTCATTACGCTTTTTTACGATTAAAAATGTTCGCCGAATTTGGATTTTTCAATTTATACTTAGAAACGAAGTTTTTCCAATATATATATATATATATATATATATATGTGCATCGAATATTTCAAAAAGACGGAATATACGAGTAAATGGTTGCAATATCAGTCACATCAGCTATGCTGATGATAACTCCAGGTAAGTTACAGAGCTCAGTCACAAGATTTACTCAGGAATGCGTTAAATATGGAATGAAGGTAAACCTTCATAAATCAAAAGTGACGAAATTCGCCAAAACAAAAAACCCAAAACGAAACATCAGTAATGATAAACATATATGGAGTTCCACTAGAACAAGTCTCAAAATTCAAATATCTGGGGATATCGATAACATAAGATGGAAGGAATGACGGATAAATCAGGATAAGAATCGGTATGGCGCGGAGAGCGTTTAATAATTTAGAACGGATACTTCGGGACAGAGGAATGAAGATCCAACTGCGGCTAAAATTACTTTCATGTTACGTATGATCTGTTGTACGTTACGCGATGGAAACATGTGCATTCTCAAAAACACAGGGAAAAAGCTACAAGCGTTTGAAATGTGGACGTACAGACAGATGCATAAAATAAAATGGACGGAAAAAATAAATAAAAAACGTGGAGGTACTACGTCGTACCGGATTAAACAAACCGATTTTATTACCTTCCTTAAAGGAAAATAAGGAAACATATATAAAGCAAAGAATGCAGGTCGACCCGATCTTTCGCTTGGTTGTCAATGGAAAAATATTAGGCTAAGCACCATCGGGAAGAAAGCGGCTACCCGTATTAAGTGGTTTAGATATACATACCAGCTCTCTTACAGATAACTCAATACATGCGTGATGTAGCAACCTTCAGTTATGGAGAAGATTACCAAATAAATAAATAAATATATATATATATATATATATACATATATTTATTTATATTAATCATAACGTAATTCTTAGGCTACCTTCACTAGAAAAAATGTCCCAAAAAAGTGTCCCAATTTTATGTACCGTTTGTTATATTTTATAGGATTTCTGTGATTACGTTGTTATATTCATATGGACCGATTTAGAATTACGTTGTAAATTTTGATCATTTTATATAAAGTATAGAAAAGAAAGAGATAGAAATGTAAGCAAGAGTAGTCAAGGGGCACAGCCCCTTGCGAAGCCAAATTGGCCGAGTTTATATATATATATATATATATATATATACACACACATATACATATATGTATCTTTCAACAAGTACTATTTGTTAATTTGTAAATACCAGAGCTATATATTGCATTTGTTTAATTTGCTATTTAAAAATCGTTAAATCATTAATTAATTATGAAACAACTGTATTTCAATGAAAGCAGACAGAAGCTCTGTAATAATTTATAATGAGTAAGAATTTTATTCGAAAACCAGACGATTACCTGTAGTAACAGTTTAACTATCGCAATTATCTAACGAATAAACTAATCGATAAAACAAATGATAGGGTTATATTTAACAGAATTACTAATCATGCAAGTTTAATTATGAATACAACAATATTGAATTCATCACTAAAAATGCATAAAAATAACATACCTCTATATTAGCCTACTTATAAATTTCGCCACAGTACCATCCCACAAAAGAGCTCCTCTAAACTCATTAGCAAAATAGTCAAAAACACTGAGCAACGAAATACGCATAATAATGAGTACCTCATAACATTAAAATACTAACGTACCCGTGGCAGATGTAATTAATATCGTATGAAACCAATTAAGAAGTAGTAAATGATGTTTTTTATTAATAAACTTAAAATACAGTAGGTGGGACCGAAATTTTTTTAAATGACAATGGATCAACATATAAATTATTCAATTGACGGCAAGTATCAATGTCGCGGAACTACATGAAATATGCGCGATAAACATTACACTGCGCTAAGATAATCATCATCATAGAGTGCCGTACTTAATTACTGAGCGTCGACGACTAACTCTATTCGTACATTCTAGCTATGCAAACACAGGCATAGTGTTCATAGCAATTGTTATAAATGCAATGTGAGCATACGCGCAAAAGACTAAGCTTGAAACTGATATTGTGATTGATTTATCGCGGTACACAAATGCAGCCCTATTTATGCCTGCTGTGTACTAACTCGCTTATGAGATGGTATGCATGTTTGTCATTGCCTTTCGTATGATGTCATTAGCGGGTATTTTAACTTCATTGTTCGTGATCATTTCTGTCGTCACCCGGGATCAATCCGCGACAAGGTAATGCAGATTATTAAAAACTCGCCTTTTTTAAAAAATGTGAAAGATATACAATTAAGTGCGCAAAGTCGGAGGAAGTGCAACCGTAATATTCATCGCTAAACTGTGATACGATTAAAGTAGTTAGCAATGTAACTATGCGAAAACAATTGGGCTGCGATCTTTTTGACTGGAATAATAATCATTGCGTCTTCGAAAAGTTTGAACTGTTCCATTATTTTATCATACTTGCAGAAGAATGCTTTTTACATATTACGTTGTGTCAAGCCCATCTAAAATGCGCTCTTTGAATCCCCGACGCTGTGCGACTAAAACAAAAACAAAGAGTCGAAAATATTCGCTACTTGCGTAGTAGATGTACTTAAATTCTTTGATACGAGACAAAACTTAGTAGCACTCTCTCCGCGAAAACAAATTTATAATAATATAAATATGCTTTCATAAATTATTTACATTATTTATAAAAGTCTTTATATTATTATTATTATTATTATTATTATTATTATTACAACTAGTAAACAAATAATTTTATTCGTAAATAATAATATTGAGGAAATTGTTATTGTAAAAAGGGAACGCGAAAAGCAGCACTACGTCCAAAATGAGTTCAAATTATATTACTGAAAGACCAAATTATTTGTCGTAAAGATTATCTCTACAGTAAAGAATTTGATTATGAATGAATGAATAAAGTGGACATCTTTTAACAAAAAGTTCGTCTCTCGACATCAACAACTATCGCTGAAGCTTATTTCGCTCAGTACTGCCACCTTGCCTTGATAAACTAATCTGAATAATTCGTTTTCTCGTATCTTTTCGATGAATCGGCTTTTTGTGTCTTTAATCAAATTTATCAATATTTTTTCTTCCAATCCCAATCTTTTTAACACATCTCTCTTCTTTCCTTATTTTGTCCTTCCAGCTTATACGCAGCATTCGGCGGTAATAATCTCGAAAGAATTGATCTTGTCTTGTTTCGTTTTTGTAAGCACCCATGTTTCAGCGCCGTACTTAAGAATCGACCATACATAACATTTCAGTATCCGCACCCGTAGAGTATAGTTCATCCGTTTGTCTTTCAATACGTTGTCCATGTTGCTAAATGTATTCTTCGCTTGTCTGTTCCGTAATTCACATTCATCTCTCCCATCATTTGTAATCCATACACCCAACTACTATTTATATTTGGCAACTTGTTCCAGTTGTTTATTGTTGATAAGCATTTGATCGATGTTTTTCCTTCCTTAATTTTCATCTTTGAGATATTTATTGACATTCCGAAACACTTTTTATTACTAATTCGAAATCCTTATGGGAATACCGAGCATTTCTTAAATTTAAAAACATACACATAATCTGTACATAATAAATGTATTACGAATTAAGCATGCACTCCACCGCTCATCGATTTGTTTTTGTTTTTTTTTTTCTAAATGAAATTGCACATATTATACAATTAATATTTGGACATTATTGTGGTTTTAGTAATGTATAGCCCAAAAGAAGGAAACATCGAGATTTTTTTATCAATTTTGTTTATTAAAAACATTAAAAAAAAAAAACAAAACTGAACGCACCATGTTGAAAAAAGACAAAAAACATAATTTCCCGCGCCACATTTATATTCGGGCACTAACGAATCTGCGCACTTTGAACAGGCCTCGGAATTTCTCCAACACGTTCAGCGCATTGAACTAGATGCGCTTGAGCTGTATGATGTTGAACTTTCGCAGCGACTATACTAATTTTGTCTTGAACAATTAAAATTTAGCGCGATGGTGCATAAAATGTACGTAAGCGTCGAAATACGAACTGCGCCAAACGGTAATAATTTGAAAATTACTAAATATTCTGCCAACGTATGCGACATTATTTGAAGAAGAAGGAAAATCGCATTTGTTTCACAGAAACGGCAGCCGAAGAAGAAGCCAACACAGTACGATAAACGTTTTATCCGAAGGCAAATTGAAAAAAATGCAAAAATAACTTCACCAAAATTTACTGCGGCACTAGGCGCGAAGAAAGGTAAATCAATTTCAGCTGAAACAACAGATAATAACTGCGGACTACAGTTGGTCAGCTGCCAGACGTGAGCCGTTTTCTCCGACCCGTTTCGCAGCTTAAAGTTTGACGACCCGAAACATCCGTTTGTAATAATATAAAGAGCACAGGGACAAATTGGAAGAACAATTACAAGATGATCAGATAAGCCAAACGAAATTTTTGATGTGAATCTTTTAATAACGGTATGTTATTAGCGAGGAAACGATAAGAAGACCGTTTTGAGAGTTACCCTACGACACACGGATGCGATCGATTCTTCTATTTCTCTCAATATCGATATAATATGTCCGGTAGTGATTCAGAAGAATTCAAATAACCGGGAAGATTAAATAGTGGGAAAAGAGTGTTGAAATTGCTTGTAAAACACAGTTAGAGACTTGTTAGAGCCGCACATTGAGAATAGAAAAACGCTAGCACGTACTATTGCTGTGGGTTTCACAAAGTAAACAGGACGGAGGAAGCTTATCAGTTTCAATGTGTTTACGAACGAAGTAAGCATCAGTTTTATTTTCCGATGAAAAGTTCATTTATTTGTCATAAGAAGATCTAAGTTTTCGCCACCGCTTCATTATGTAATTCAAAGTTGACCTTTTTTTTTTTTGTTTGTTTTTCTAGGCTTCAATAATCTTTTCGACTTATAGCGGTTTTTGTGTAAAATTAAGTATCAATTTAACAAATAATCGAACTAGAATAATAGAAATTTTATATTGACAACGATCATCAGTCTAGCGAGAAAAAGGAAGTTCTATTTTATACACTTCAACATTTTAGAGAATGATTCATCAAAATTCTAAACCGAAATTTTATTTGTATTATCTCACACATTAATGCGCACTTTTTAGATTTTCAAATTACAAGAAGAAATACGATGAAATTAAAAAGTCTGGGTAAATATTTCTCGGAAGAAAATCCAAAAAACAAGTATAAAACAAATAAATTCCGTATATTCTTACACATCACATTTGTCAGATAATTGTTGAAACATTAAAAACTATAAGCACAAATGACCATCTTGAGACTGCGAACGTTAAAGGAAATACGCTAGAAGCATTTTCATCCTAGAGCAGAGAAGTCTCCTGTTCACAGTGTTCCGTTCACCTGTTTGTTTCTGCGCTTGTTTTATACACTATTCGATGTAAGCCGGCTTTTTACTTTAAACAATCTTCGGACCTCATTGTTTGTTCTCATTGCAGACAATTGCTGCGTTTTGTGTATTGCGTTTTGTCGCTTTGTTATTCATATCGCTAAATCTACATCAAGACGTTTAAAGTAGTTCTCCAATGGTGATTGATTCAGGCGGGAAGTCTCCTCCTACCGATAATAATAAACACACTGTGAGTCAAGTCAGTCATCGCAATATCGACAAAAGCTAATAAGTAATTTTAGCAATGTTAATAAAACCGCTTATCCATACACATATATATATATATATATATATATATATATATATATATATATATAAAACAGCAAATATTATCCAACCGGTGGTCCGCGTTCATCGTTATTATTCAAGTAAACAGTGGCTTTAATTTCGCTGTCATCCACTTACCGAGTGTAATCTCTCTTCCTACTTCGGCCGTTCTTACTTTCACGATAACTGTTCCCCATTTTTGGAAGTTTAAATACTATTTAGGTTAAAATTATTTTCTTCCATTTCTGTATTAACACTTTATTGAACAATATAAAATCTTTATTAAACAGAAATTATTTTTAAATTAAAAATTAAAACGTGCCGACATGTTTCGGAGTCACTTGCTCCATATTCATGGCGTTAATAATTAAAGTTAAAAATTGAAACGATGACGATATTACATTAGATTTAAGAAGACAAATACGTCATCGTTTCAATTTTTAACTTTAATTATTAACGCCATGAATCCATGCAAGTGACTCCGAAACATGTCGGCACGTTTTAATTTTTAATTTAAAAATAATTTCTGTTTAATAAAGATTTTATATTGTTCAATAAAGTTTAAATAATGTCAACCACTTAATTCAATTGATTAGCAACAAAACTTATAATTATCATTATCATCATCCGTTTGCTTAAAGTTAATACTTTTAAAATAAACACGTATGCACAAAATAATTAATTTTGAATTATAATTATTTCATGTATAAGTGTGTGTTTATTTTAAAAGTCTTAACAAAACTTATAGTCAGTTTAGATGTTTGATTTTGCGCATAATTGGTGTTATTTCGCCAGTCTCATCTCAGATTAATGAACAAGTCAAAAATCACGTTAATGTAGCCGGTGTTCTACGCATATGCGGTTAGAAACAACGATGCAACAATCCGAACTTCATTGGTTGAAATCAGATTCCCCGGCAAGTGCCGTAGATAGCTGTATTAAAAAAATATAATTCCAAGCGGAAGTGTTTGGCGTTCAAGACCACGTGAACAACTCTCTGCGCTTAGCACTACAGATCTCAAACTCCCATATCAGTTACATAACACTCTAACCGTATTTCCTCATTTTTCCAAGCTTACACGTCGAAACAGTCAAAATTTCTCCTTGTTTAAACCACTTCGGAAATCGGCTAACTCTCGACAGAAACTACGCCATTACTACAATGAGCAAAAGAAAATTCGAAAAATGAGAGCGACAAAGAATGTTAGCCGACAGGAGAAACTATTAATAAATTCTGGTATTCGGAGGTTGCAGCCAGTGTTGAAATCGAATTTAATATGAAACATAAAAGTGGTCAATGTGAAATCATCTGGAAAATATTAAACGCAAACTTTTCAAATTATTCGTATTTGTTACCCTTCACTTCTGGGCAAGTTAGATTCTTCGGTTAATTCTTCATCGGAAGCTCGTGCTGCTCTCCGAACTATGAAATTACCTCAAAAATCATTCAAACTCGAATTAAAGACAAACTTCTTCTCTCTCTTTCTCCAGCTATACGGGTCATCTTCACAAACTGTGATAGATCTATAAAAAAAAAAATTGGTCATTTGAAACTGTTAACGTTAATACTAAATAGCTATCGTTGCTATCAGCGCTGTTACTGTTATTATTAACGGGGTTATTTGTAGTGCTTACGTTCTTTATCCTTATTTAATAATTTTTTTCCCCGCTATCATTCTTCAGTTCTTACTTACGCGTTATCCCTCCTCATCACTTTTTCTTTTTTTACTCGCGATCTTCAATGCGAAATTCAAGCTCAAAATATTATTACAGAATTGTCGTAATCGGAGAGAAAGCATCCAGGGAAGGTTTTATTGATTCATTTAGCCGCAGTATTGCTCTGCCTCCTAGAGTTGGCTTTCGAATTCCGCAAAGATTCTACAATTCGTAGTTTCAATATTATCGGATCACAATTAGATAATATATATCCATTTTATTACCCATGTTATTTCTTTTCTCTTTGAATTTTCGAACTTCTCTTCCCCCTCGATATGGTACATTTCTCTATTTTAATCTCTTTTGTACATTACCTTAACATCATTTCCATCCATATTGTAACCTGTATGTTTAGCAGCTCTTCTTTATCATCTAGAATAGATCAGATTCCGCACTTATGCTGGTGATATTAACTCTCACCCACCTGATACTGAATCGCAATCGTAACGACCACTTCCTTCCGCACATAATCTCCGATAATAATCTTGTTCCGCTGAATGCCTTTTTTCCTACTTACTTCAAAAATTCTTCTATCCTCAGCTTTCGATAACTTTCTTGCCCATTCGAAACTATTCGTTAGATGTAACTGAAAAAACCATTAAATGATCATACGTCGATACACTTTGATCTCGAAAAAATAAACCGTCCAAATTTCTTCTAATTCCCCTTCAGATTTAGACGGAATTCTTTTCCCAAACCGTTCACGGAGAACTTCCTAGCTCAACTTCTAAACAACTATAACTTCTTTCTTTGCACTAGCCTGACTCCACCGTATTAGAACTCTTTTATTATCATGTTCTCGTTCTATCTTTCGTTCGTCTCATTTCTTTTAAATCTCGAAAAGTCGTTTTGAATTCCTTTTAAATCAAAGACTTGTCCGATGATTAGAACTTCGTAATTTACTTTCAATGTGTTTCACTTTCATCCGACTCTTGGTCCACTTGGCCGTATTAGCTCTTTCTTCTCTAATATTTATAAATCATACGTAAATTTTTTAAATTGACCGCCTTTATCGCGGTGTCCAGTGAATTTGGTAATGTTCACCTTTCTACATATATTAATCGTTTTCATAGCAGTAAATTCTTAATCTTAACTCCCTTTCTCTGTACTGGTAGAAAAATTTATCGCTTATTTCCCAGAGACCATAGTCCAACACCCTCTTGAGCATTTACCCAATCAATTCTGCACTCGTCATTCGTTGCCTTCATCTTTGATGTTCTTTGCTGACTACGTACTTCGCTCTTCCTCCGCTCGATTCTTCCTCGCAACTAATGCAGCTATTAACATTCATATCTCTATTAAATCATCATGTCCTGCTTTTACATCCTTTCAACAAATCTTCTATCGATGTCTTTTTAAATAATTCCTCTTGTAAATTGTTTCTATTTTATCGGCCCCTGCCAGAAGAATTGTCTTTTCTTCTCTACAGTTCCACTGCCAAAAAACTGAAACTTTTTTTTAGGATGGTCCCTCCTGCATTCCTATTTTCTTATGCAACTCGTCTATTCAATCGAAATTTAATTATCGTTCCTATCTATGTGGCGATGGTTCTAGACTTATTTGTCGAATCTTTATAAATTATAATACTCTTGCCTGCGCCTTTGTCGTCAGGGGTTCTATAAAATCCACTCCCATCATCCTGACAATCCTATCTTAGTGACCAATTCTCATCCTTTAATTTTTCACCGCTCGCTCCAAAGTTTTCTATTTCTCGTCTTTCTATCTCAGAAATCCAAGATTATTCACCTATACTCTTTCTTCATAATGGTGTTTCTTTGTTAAAAAAATTCCTCCTCTCTGTCGTTTCTCATCAAATCTTGCCAAATTCACCTCCTTTATAGTCTCGTTCAATTAGCTTCCTCTCTACGACCTCGATGGTTTCCTTCTGGCACTGTCAGTCAGGAATTTAATAATCGTACACTCGCTCTTTTCCTTACACGTAATCATATTTACTGATGGTATTTCTAAAAGTGGCTGCATTTTCTTCTTCTTCACCATTAATCACTCTACTTCCTTCAAACGCCTATCATTCTTAATAAATAAACAAATAAACCTGCATTTTATGTTGTTACGACTTTATTTATTTACTGAAATTGGAGTCGATTACGATAAAATACAAAAACTTTTACAATTCCATCATCCTATTCTATTTTCTTTTGCTGAATCTGTCGCGTCATTCTCTAAGCTATCATCTATATATCTTTTTTTATCCTTCGCATCCGTTTACTTACCTTCAATGTAAACTGCCGATTAATTTTCTTCAAGTTCCGAGTTACGAAGGTATTTCAAGCAACGAAGAGATTGACTTATCGGCACATTCGGCTGCTTCTAATAGTCGCCGTTTATGTCAAAAAAACTTATTTTCTCTAACCTCTTATTATCCTTATATACGCAAAAATTTTCATCTTTCCATCTGGTCTTCAAATCCGTATTCATCCTACCTTCCTACGCAACTCTTTCCTCCTCTGTTACCCTTAGTTCAGTAATTTTCCTTCTCTCCATCGATTTACAGTTGTTTCCATTTATCGTTTACGTTTCCACCATCGTCTCTTCCCCTTCTGTAAATCTCGCTTTTCGCCCTTTATTTCTTCTTTTTGTTCTCTACATCTTGACCTGCCGTTAACTTACGACGCTAATCACATTTTATCTAAATACTTACCATACCTTTCTAATCGTACTCGAAATATCTCTACACTATACACAACCCTGCCTTTGTTCTACCCTTCCCGTCACATCTTGCTCTTATTAATTTCATAATTCTTGCTCACGATCAAGATCACACTTTAACTGATAACTTAAATTGCTGCATTCGCGTTCCTTACTGGAGTGTTAATATAAAAAAAAAGAAATCGATACATTTAGCTAAATTTAGTGTTTTAGAATTAATTGAACTTCTGAAGGAAATCTGAATAATTTATCTTCAGCTGTCACCGTAATTGTCGGTCAGCTTTACAGATCAGTTTATTAAGATCTCCCCCGGTATCACGCTGAGATAGCTGCCCGAAAAAGTCCAATACACATACTAAATTCATCTTTACTAACATAATCCAATTGTATTACTCACCTGTAACTAATACTTTTAAATACGTATATTATTATGTTTATTTTTTTCTTTTTTTTTAATAATATTATTTGCTTTTCTAGCTGAAGATCAAAATTATTTAGGTCTTTCGAAGTTCTTATAATATAACATAAAAATTCATCTTTATTAATATAGATATTTTCCGATTTCCAGTGCTAAAGATGAGACATTTTTCTCAGAAAAAAAAAATAAATAAATAACTGTAATGTAATTTAATTTTCCGATTTAAATCATGCACGAATATTTTCTTATAATTCCCGAATATCCGATAAAATCCGGTGAAATCCGATAACCATTTTCTTTTCGACGCAGATACATCTTATGGCTCAGGATCATTTCGCAAAATGCGTACGGAACGCTTTTATTGACGTCATCACTGTGATCGCGTGATCAAAAGTTTGGGTTCGTGTGCTTTTTTTGGCTAAAACGAAACGCGCTTTCCTACAATTAACGACGTTTCTCCTTCTCACCGTTAATCCTATCGTTCTGTCAAAGTAGTGAATAAGTAAAATCCAAATTATTAATATTCAAATCTGACAAACGTAAACGATAAAAGCAGAATCGTGACATTTTCGTTTCACCTAATTTCACGCAACCAATGAAGAAATTCAATTTAGAAACGAAAAGGGGTTCACAAGTGGGGAGTGCGTCGAGTGTAGTTCCGAATAATATCGTTTTAAATTAAGTAGCAATTTCGCGAGGCCTTCAAACAAAATCTGACTATATGGATGGTTGTATCATTACGCTCCATATTCGGAAGACATATGTGTCACGGTCCCTTAGAAGTATTGAGAGGTCCCATTTCAATTTAACTGTTTCTTCAAAATTTCTCATTTTCCAGAAGATTTTCCGGTTCTTTCGTTAACATTTAAAATGGTCTAAAAATATGCAACTTCGATTTCAATATCTCGGACTACTTTTCCAACTTCTCTAAGGAAATATTAAGAAGGTTATAACATGCTTCTTTGCATGCTAGCTCGAGCCAATTAACTGTATTCTTTTTTCCCCCCGTTTCAATTTAAAAGAGTATTTTCCTTCAGCCCAAAGTCACCAGTATGCGATACATTTTGTGCTATTACATTTCAATAAACCGTACATATAGTCTTTTTCAGTGTCCTTCTGTAGACAACATCGGAACCCGTGACGACCTTTTTTCTGTCTAGCCGAAGAATTCGGTATTTTTCTGTTGCGTTATCGAGCATCTTCGGATACGTTTTATTTCCGAATAAGCCCCAGAGATACACGTTCATAACGACATCGTATAAGCTCGGGGTGAAATTGTTCTCGCTATTTTTTTCGTAAACGCATAAAATAACAATAACGTAAGAACGGCGGCGAGATTTATTAAAAATAATAAACGTGTTTCGGATATCTGGTACGGTTTCGACTTTTCGACTTTAATTATTTATAAACCTGCGAAGTTAAACGGGAAAAATGACCCCGGAAAATCGAATAAAATAAAAATAAATTAGAACGCATTTAGTCGGTAGCCGCCGGTCGGAACTGCGAACAATTTTCCAGCATTGTTTTTCTTCCTATCGCCCCATTCCGGAATCAACATTTTCTTCGCTAGAAATTTTCCGATGCTTTTCCTATAATTTATGTTTCCTTATCGCGATGACATTTCCTCAGATATCTTTCGGATCTTTGCCAGAAAATGGAAATGATATTCTTACTGGAAAAAAAGTGCACGCTCGTATATCTGCGCAGACTGGTCGGTGCCGTTTTATATGGATCGTTCGATTTTATTACACCATACAGAAGAAGACTCGCTGCACGCACCACAGCACGGTTATTGTTAGCACCATTTCATCCGAAACTGGCCGTCCCACTTTTACCATCTATTTTTCAGATAATAGATTAACCCATTTACGTTATCAACGTAAACATTCGCCGACAAACAACAGATTTAGCCTAGCCTAAGGGAAATCGCACGATGCCCCCCCTCCTCATTCGTACAGTTTTTATCCCTCGCCACGTACATAGATTATTACCGACTAAGGCTATAATATACGTCTACGTAGGCGGCTACAGATATTGTAAACAGTATCGCACTAACAATAAGATGCGGTTTTCCTTATTTAGTTTTAAACTTGGAGGAGGCACACGTGCGCTGAATTTCACGCAATAAAAACTAAAAGCGCGCTTGCACAATGAAAAAACTCGTGACTAGATCCGGTTCCCGATATGCACATTTATCATTAACCGACGTGAAATATGTGTCATCGATTGTTAAACGTAGCGCGAGATTAATTGTTTTCCCCCCTCCTTAATGTAGACATTTCGTAATTTCGCGGTTAAAATACAAAACTCCGAGTTCTTCGGCGAAGATTTATTTTTATCGCATCCGATCGGAAAGGTTAGACAGATTTGTTTCGTTTTTTGGCAATTGTGACTATTTCGCTCCGCTGAAATATTACCATGTTCCGGAATTAATCTTACGGTAGCTGTAAACAGAAAATAGGTGCTATTTTTCTGTAGCAGAAAGTGGCCAGCGAGAGAGCCTTTGAGGTGTGACTGTTACGGATGAATAGGAATCGCCTAAGCCGAATTTACGTTCGACGCTTTCACCGGGTTTCAAAGCTTGCGCCTATGCACCAGATAGTTACCTCTACGTTATTTCCGCGTGTCGCTCATGCAACAGTTTTGGAGCAAACCCGGTATCCGCAACCATGAAAAACAAGCGTCAGTTTCATTCGAGCTGTTCTCAATCAGAGGGTATCTACCAGAGATACGCAAATCAACTCCGCTAAAGCAGTTTTGGGTACATACTATATATATTATGTGTTCTTTCCGACTGTGGAGGCATATCCGCTTCTCAACTGCAACTCCGATCGAGTTATCTATTTCACGTCTAGCGTATAATCGTAATATTAGGCTGCGTATTCAATTCCAACTCCGAGTAGCACTCCAAACGCACAAAGAACGTCCTTGAACACGGTACGCATGCGTGCAACTAACGATTTTCAGACTTGTTTAGGTATATTAAATACCCCTAGAGGCTTAATCCGACTGTGTCCGGAATGGTATTCGTTTTGTGACATCTTTCGAAGTTCGGATTAAATCACGTTTTTTCGGAGATGTATTCCCGGAGTTGTATATTTTTCCGAGGATATAAATTCTTGAACTGGAAAAAACAAATTCAAAGTTTAAACTCGAAAATAAGACAGACAATTCCAGCTTTATATAAAATAAAGCAAGTACTAGCACATCGAACACTACGTATATACTATAATTCGATAATAATGTCTAGAATATTATATGGAATTCAAATATATTATGTGAGGCTAAGAAATAAGTAAAATACAGAAGACATGTTGAAAACTTATACTCCCCTACTGGGAGTAAAACGACTCTGGATCAATTATGTGTGGAAGGAAAACGAAGAAATGTCCCCCAAGATGTATTATTTTTATTATAGATTACTAGAATTTAATGTTAAAAATACAAAATTACTATCTAGGGAAAAAATTCGGGTAACAAGAAACCAAAAAGTAATACATTTTGCATCTATCCCCGCGGTGTAAATCTACGAATTGATAACACTGATGACTCAGTTTTAATTAATTTAAATAAGTACACAATCCTTAATGATATAATACTTCAGGAAAAAAAATATTTGTGTGTGTGCAAAAAGGAGGTGCAAGAATGGCTGAAGGAATGGTGCAAAGATTGAAGATCAAGTTACGTTCTATATTTCGCTACTCTTTAATGCTTCTTTATTTATGAATTTTGGTTTTGACTTTATCCTTTCTGGTTTTTAAGTTTCAATTAGAGGATCATGTTTTTCGATCTGGAAATATTAAGCTGTCTGCATGTATGTACAGATGCGTATTACGCGGTGTGTCATGTATTGCAATATGTATATTAATTACAACGTAATTCTTAGGCTACCCCCCCATTCGAAAAAATGTCCCAGAAAAATGTCCCAATTTTATGTAACGTTTGTTATATTTTGTAGGATTTTTGTTATTGTTATTTAAAAAATGTCATAATTTTATGTAATGAAATATGTAACGAAAAATGTAACGAAAAATGTAACGAAAAAATGTCTTAATTTTATATAACGGAAGTTAAATGTTAGAATAGGATTTTTGTGGTTATGTTATTTTTTGTGTGTGTTGATGCCAGTAAGAATTACGTTGTAAATTTTGATCATTTTATACAAAGTATAGAAGAAAAAGAGACAGAAATGAAAGCAAGAGGGGTCAGTGGCCGAGTTATATATATATATATATATATATATATATTCTTAATTAAATAATATGTTAAGTTTATTAGTATTGTTATTTATGGAATAAGTTAAAATAGTTGTAATTTTTGTAATTTGTATCTTTGTTTAATAAACACTGATAAGACTGTTGGACACTCACACAACGGGCATTTTTGCCCTGTAAGACTAGCAGCTTATTTAAAAAAAAAAAAAAATTGTGTCTGAAGTTACCCCTATGCCTGGTATCTACGTAAAATCTCCACTCGCTGTTGATATATCCCATCGATCAATTACTAGAAACCCTGTAACGTTTTGCGTATTGTTATTTGTATGTATTTCTCTATAACTTTGCAAAATTTTCCATCTTGTATTGTTGGAGCTATTTAGCAGCGTGAAAGTCGTTCACTCTAGTTCAATAGTAATTTAAACTTATAGCGAAATTTGTACTTATTAACCGAGTCTGGGTTTTCTTACTGCATTTGTCGCCGTCAATTTCGCGGACTTTTAATTTTTCGTTGTAGCTTCTTTTCCAACTTTTAGATTTTAAAAAATCTCGTTACGCATTAAAAACACGGCATACGATGTCCGTTATTATTGAATAATTTCTTTTTCGTGCAGCCTCATACAATTGAAAGTGATATTTCCATACCCTTCGTGTTACCTAGAAGAGTGTACAAATTTAGGTTTCTTTTTCATATTAATTTTTCATCCTCATTTAGTTTATTTCAATTTCGTTCAGTCGATTACTATCCGAGAACTTAAGTACGACGGGTGATTCTGGTTAAATAAAACAGAGGCTACAACGCATACTCATAGTCGTGGAAAAAAACGAAAAATTGTTGCGTAAGTTTGTTGTTGTTTTATTTTTTTTTTATGTTCGGTGAAGGAACTTAAATCAGCCTAATCTTATTTAAAAATGAAAGAAAATAAATGCAACACTAAACTGTAATTTATATATATTTTGAAATCGGAAAAATATTTCGTTATCTTTTTAAAATCGATTAAGCCGACTACCTACATTATATTACAAGTATCTAGCGAGTACTTTTATTTATTTTAATGTTTTTTCTTTTATCCGCGTTAACTGTGGACACTAACCCAGCTCAAATCGAGCGGATAACGAATACAATGAGTATTACTGCGCAAACAATTTACCAATTACACAAAAAAGTACAGACCAGATTGTCGAAAAAACTTATTTTTTTACGCCATCGAGAAAAAAGTATCGAGGGGAAGTTGTCAAAATTTGATGCTCTGTTCAAAGTCAATATTTTATAACCTCTATAGCGGAACCATGGGAACCTGGGTCGGAGTCAAGGATTCCTCCAGACTTAATTCTCATTATCAGAATACAATGACATACTCAACATGTCATCGACTTTAATACTTCTTCAAGTTAACTCTGGTTACCCCAACTGACATAAAAAAGTCAACACCGATAACATATAACCAATGTTCGTTTACATGCTGTACAGCCAGCACACTGTCAACTTTTGTATCACATAAAAGATTAGAATCTCCAGAAAGACAAAAAGCCCGAATTCACTTTTTCGTTTATTTATCGGAGCGTTCTTTGAGAATGCGATAAACCTCTTTGTATAAAAAGACAATGTTGAAATTGTACATTTTTGGTCTGCCAGAAAGTTTCGCTCATAATAATTAGTGACCGAACCAACCGCGTCACCATTGCCGTAATTCATTTGAGGATTTAATTGAATTTCCCGCTGGCATACTTTTAACCGATTTAATTAGTCGAAATGGAGTTCCTAATAATAACGGCATTACGTACATACAAATCGAATGCGTGTTTTACGCGGTTGCAGCAGACCTTTTGTCGTTCAAATTAAAATATTTGACCGTATGCCAAAATATTGTTAGAGAAGTAATATCTCGCTAAATGCGAAACAATGAAATGTAAACGATTAAATTATTCATCAGAGGAATACGTAATCATCAGCCGATTCACGTATAATTTAAAGTAATTCTAAAAAAGACGCATCAATCAGTTTATCAAATCTCTAATCGTAATAGTGTGTATGCAATATCATCGGACGAAACCTATTACCTAACACTGAATTTTATTACGATTCTGACTAAGCCGAAATTTCTACTTTTCAAACACTGACGAGCCCTCTCGGTGATTAATTTGGAAGTAAAATAAAAATAACTGTTGAATATTTTATGAAAACAAAAAAAAATCCAGTTCTATTTATACTACGTCTTAGTCTCGCTTTATTAACTTGATGATTTTCACTAATTATAACGTAGATAAATTTTATGAAATTATTCTTTGGCACTTATTTGAATTTTAACCGCATTCATAACACATCTACTAAATGTATAAATATGTTCGTGCGTGTACACACTATTATATATGTGGATATTAGCTATACTAGCCCATATTGCTCGGTTATGAAATAGTGCACATCAATTACATGAACATGTACCTATATAAGTATATAGACATATTTAAATTAGATTCTTCGGATCTTCTCATGGAGATTTTAATTAACTGATTCCAGCGTTTTTTGTTCGAGGACACACCACGGTTGAACCATTCGATTCACTTCATCCTTTCAACGTATGGTAGTGTCAGATTGCGAGGATATTTTATAGGTGTGGTCTCGATGGGTTCGCCTAAACCACAGGAGCTGTAGTAGAGAAAGGGTAGAACTTAAAATTATAAAATTGTCGTGTTAGCTATCAAAATATATATGTATTTTTAACTCTAGAGTTCGTTTTCAACATCGTTTTAATGGAAACCGTAACAGTACAGTAAAGAGAGGCGAGAACATAAAATCAAAATTTCGAAATTAACTTCATTCGTCGGTTCTTCGCTGGTGATTTTCAATATATGGATGAGACGGCTGCATCGTGTGTAAAAATATTTACCGGAATCCTGATTTTCGTGTATATAATCTAGAAAATTCGCTATACTGTCCTTTTTAATTTTACTACACCCATAAGGTTACAAGACGGAATGAATGGAAATTTAATCATAGACCTCACGTCTGTGAATTAGTTTTGTAAATAAATTGAATATCCCATATGTTCGCGGTATAACAAGTGATATTGTTGATGTTTTACAATGCAGTTTTAAGGGGAAAGGTTTAATGGCGGCACGGGGATCTAGAAGCAACATTGTGGGTTATCTCTTTTCTTCTTTTGAGATACTTTATAGTGCGAGTAATCGTAAAAGATCCATTTTTTTCCCTACACAGTTCTATTTCATAATGTGTATTCAATTTTTATCTATAGAAATTATTTATTTTAATCTTATACGTATACAATCGAACATTTACTTGACTATAATTCCTTTGTAAACATTTCGAATGGTGTTGCAACAAGGTACGATGATACTAGATTTATTTTAAAAGATTTTCCATTTAATAAAACCAACTAATTATCCTACATATTCTCGATCCTTAGTTATCATTCATTGCATATTTTTCTGAGTCCACAGTCTCATTGATATTGTAATGAAAAGGCTGTGATTATCTTGTTTCTTTTTCTGAATTGCTAAGCGCATAACCCAAATAGATACAATTTTAAAATTGGAAATCTTTATATAATCTTTCTTTTTCTAATCCTTATTTATTATGAATGCATATCCAGTCAACCTTATTCACCACCGAACCCTCGGTGTGTAGATTTCCCTCCCCTTCGTCACTTGTACTCTTTTCTAACTATTCCGTTTTCATTTCAGTTACAACCGTTCTCCAGCTTCCCTTTATCGTTTCTTATTATTCCTTTCCCTCTTTATTCTCTATGCTTAAATAGCGCACTCGCGTGTAACCCTGATCACATTTTGTTCGAATGGCCGTCTTAGCCCTCTGCGAAGTCACTATTACTATCTCTTAAAATTCTTACTCCGTACTGTCCATTTTTTTTTGTTTTTACACTGTCAGATATGTTTAAAATTGCTAAAATTTCATTCTTAACACGCTTTCGTAGTAGCATTTAATTAACTCCGTCAGTTTCTAAACGAGCAACCGTAATATCATACGGCGGGCTCAAAATAAGCAACAGCTGCATGGTTTCAAAGGAATACAGACTTGCGCAGAGATTTAGATCTGAAGTATGTGGATGAGGTCATTCCAGAAATCGTAAGTGTGATCGGCTTCGGGTTCATAGGAATCCAGTAATTCAACAGTTGCTGACGAAGGAACTCAAATCATCTAGACTTAAACGTTGTAAACCTGCAAATCTCGTGTAAACTGTTAACATGTATATTGCTGTAAGACGCTCATCGAGTCAGAACAGATACTGGTTATTGTAGGAAGAAAGTGCAATGAAAAGAACTACACCCTCTCCATTTCCATCCTCTTCATGCGACTGCATTATCCTTTTTATTCGTTTCTTAATTGCTAACCTTTCCTTAGTTCGTTCCATTCAAATCGATCTTCTTTGGATTCCCAGTCATAGCGGCATCGCGGGCAACAACCTAGTTGACGTGCATGCTCGCTCTGCTTCCTCTAACGGCAAATTTATCACTAAATTTCCTGCTAACAATGTCCTCTGCCATCTAAACAAGCACACCTCAAATCATGGTCGGATATCTACATTACCTACTTCTCTAATCCTCATTCCTTTTACAAACTAATACAGCCTCTTCCTTCATTACGGCCTTGGTTTTCCGATTTTCCTGGTCTCAGTGGCTTCATCATTTCCTCCATAACGCGGCTTCGTTCATAATTGTCTTCCTTCGCCTCTTTATCGTTTTTCTATTTTTTCTTCTCCACTTTGTGTTTTTCATCCCTTGGATCAGGACTGCGTTTGTGATGCGGATCATATTCTTTTCGAATGTTCTCTTCTGGTGCAGGAACGTTCCCTTCTCTACGCTAAGAGTTCTTACATCTTGAACTGCCTAATCCTATTTGTGCTTCCTACATACTTTACTTTCTTCACCAGATGTTGTTCGACCTTTAGCAGAGTTTATTTCATCTATTTTTCTATATATTAAAATATAATCCTTTTATTCGGAATTTTTGGATGATGGGTGCCCGTAGTTGGCGTTCCCAAAAAAAAAAAATCAAATACATTGCTGTATCTTCTAAAAAATTATCGCTGAGTTAAGTTTTTATTTCACGTTCCTTTCCCAGTTGCTATGTTTATTACTGATTTAAGATTTAGTTTAAGATTGTAATGATTGCTCGAAAAAAAAAAAAAAAAGTTTTTCTTTATCCAAGGATTCCTTAACCATTTTCGGCTTTTGTGGGCATTTTTATACGAATGGTGGTAGTCATGGTGCTTTCCTTCCGTATTAATATTAAGCTATTCCCTTTCCAATTCATAATTATTCCCATTTATCTCGGTAATGTGCTGTAAGTTTACTGGCTGCAGCTGTATCGTGAAATAGTGACTGATTTCTTCTTCCTTGTATCTTCGGGCATTGTGTGCACTGGTCTGTAGTTGCGACCATATTTCTGGGTGATCGAGATTTCTTTGATTCCTACATTTCTAGCCTAAATGTGTAAAACGGCCAGCAAACGCGTAAGAGCTTCAACGATTTTCTCCTACATTGGACGCACCTTTATTATCCATACGGACTACTCTGGTTTCACGAGTTCTGACACTTACCTTCTTATGCTCTTTTTCCATTCTCGCGGTAGTTTTCGTCATTTCCTTCTCTAAATAACTCCCTTTGCTATACCCTTTTCTTTCTTTTCTGCGTTTTCGCTTTTATAATCATCTGCCCTCTTGCAAGCCCGATATAATAAAGGGTGAAAAAAAAAGAGGAAAAATTGACAAGAAAGTGAGACGCGCCGCCGGATTATCATGGAGAAAATGTTTAAAAGATTGTTACGATCTAATTCCAATTCTAAAGAAGGGGAACGGTATTTACTTTTTTATAGTTTGACCGCAGCGACTGAAAAAATTACCAACTCGCAAAATTGAAACTACTTCGTATACAAATAGAGAAAAATAATCAACAATCTTATAATAACTTTGTCAACTGATCAAATAGAAAAAAGGAGAAAACATCGTTTTCGCCAAAAATATCTCTGATGAATTTTGTTTTCAAAAATGTTTCAACAGCTATCGAAATAAAGATCGCGAACAAGAACCGATTATTAATCGCGATCGACGTGGTCTGTTATTCGAAGCACCATTTATCTTCATCTATTGTGCATTTTTTATCATCATCACAGGACCGAACTGGGAATTCAGGTGATACAACCTTTTTGGATAATTTGTTTTTTTTCTGTTTTTTTTCTATCATCTCATAGTAAATCAGTTTTATTGTCAGTTAAGAGCTTTGAAATTATCCGCTTCTAATATGCGAAACGGTTGAATGCACACTCGTTGAACTTATAAATAAATATTAGCTATTCAAAAATTAAATATAACGGAGCTGTTACCAACACGTGCGTGATCAATTGTAGGAGTTCAGTCGACCACATACTTACCTGCAGGGTAAAAAATTACGTAATTTTTCGCCTTTTACGTTCTTTACAATTTTCCGAAGAGTTTTTCGAAGAATAATTTCGAATTTTCACTTCTCCGAAACGCAAATGTAGAAAGTTACAATAACGCATCTGTCTCAGATGCATTTCGTGAAATATCCACTAGTCTTTATACGGATACACGTGTACCTTCGGGGGATGTTATTAGTTAATTAAGCCTTTTCTGCTGTATCAGAAACTACGTCTACAAACTGGAGCAGTTCGCATAGTTGATTAAGTGAAAATGTGTCGAGAACGTTGTTGAACAATGAACCGAATAAAGACGAATTTGAATGCGGAAGGCGGAAAGCAAATAAACCTAACTGACATCAGTTGTTGAAGTAGTTAGAAGATTGACTGAAGCGGTTCGGCTGAATTATGTAAATTTCAGCATTTTAGAAATAGTTACGGGTGAAGGATTTTGCCAGTTAATCAAAGCATTGTCTGTCAGAATACTAAACTGTAACGAACTATTCCGTCAACTTATATTTAAGAGAGATTGTTGATCGATGTAGATATTTCGAAGAATTTTAGTCTCTGCGTGCGTGATACTTTTTTAGCAAAATCGAACAGCGATAAATGAGAACTTTTTCTTAAAAACCGAAATATATATCGCTTTTTTTATGAAAGCTATATTTCGACTACATTCGAATTCGTCAGTTCTCTTCGACCATCGACGTATTTCTTTAAGTTTATTCATTATAAAAATATTCGACTGGGTGAAAGAGAACAGTTTTATTGTTAAGCGAGTAAAATAGATTTAATAATCGATATATCTCAATATATATATATATATATATATATATACATTATATATGTGTTCATCAAATTCAGTTATCGCATTTAATTAAAAGGTAATTTCGATGTTTTAAAATCGTATTTAGTTTCAGAGGAAAGACAAATTCGGTTGAAGTCATTGATTGTATATGTGTATTATCTGGACAAAACAAAAAAAAATAATTCGCTCATATTTATAATAAAAATATCATATCTGTCTTTTCTGATCTCAAAAAATCCTTCGACGTTGCGTGGAGAAGCGATTTTAGCGTTCGCAAAACAGTTGGAAATGTGTTTTATTTTACAATGAAATTTTCAACTGCCAGGACATCGAGGGCTTAGCTGCATGCCGCATATAGAATTTTTTTTTACCTTATTGCAAGGTGCTGTTTCATTTAAAGGAAACTTGTTAGATTTCCGTCAGCGAAAGCAATGGAAATCTACTTTCGTCACTTTAAATGATGCATGAAAACAACGTATTCCCCATTAAAAATTGTCCTTTGCTATAACTAAATCTGTTGCAAAATACATCTTAGTTTATACATGGTAAACTCGAACGGATAAAAGAACGCATAGATAAGTTATTGACCTGAAGATCTACACTGAAACTAAAAACTTACGAACTTCAAATCTGAAATCGTAAAGTAGTAGAGTAAGTTTCACATATCCTTAATAAGGTATCATTTATAAAGTTAAGGTTCCCAATGTACTAAGCCTAATGAATCTCACCATCAATTAATAAGAATCTTCCAGAAAAGTTTAACATTCGCTTTCAAACTATTTCCCGAGTTTACTTCCGGTCCCAGAAGGACTCGGCTTAATTCTTGACAGTTTCCAGCAATAGCGAGCAGGAACGGAATGACCGTTCGAAACTATTAAAGAAAGTCTTTTTTTCTGTTTCTAAAAAAAGTAAAAGAACGCACATATTACAGATAATGCCGATGTTTATGGAAGTCGTTCGGACTTTTGCTTCCATTTACTACATCTATGTTTCCGTTCGATGTTTTTATATACATATGTATGGTTATGTGTTTTTTTTGTTTTTTTCTTTGGACGCCGCTGACTGCACGCCAGACGCAGTGAGAAAATCTGTCACATTTTTATATTTCGTTTTTCGGTTAAACCCTGTTACGTTTGCGCATTATCAAGAAAATAACGAAAAAAAGCGACACTAGTATAGCATTTTTTTTTTTTTTTTTTTTTTTTTTTTTTGGGGGGGTTTGTCATAAAGACATTGGCCCAAGAAGTATAGCATTCGAATCGTTTTCTTTCTCTTTTGTTTTTCATATGCCATCTCATCGTTTGAAATATACATGCCGCAGGGCGTGTATTAACCATTCACCCCCCCCCCCCCGCCCCCGCAACAATTACAGTTTATTTGGCCACCAAACTAACAATTTTACTGCACACAGATACATAACTGTGCGGATATGTGTGCTAATAAAATTAAGATTATGAAATTAATATTTTAATTATTCCATTAAACTAACATACATCTTCGCTGTTTTAGAACCTCGTGTAATTTTTAATCGCAGATAAATTTATTATTTTCTTGAACTATTTTTTAAATTTGAGTTCTAAATGTTCAAATCCATATTAAATATTTAAAGCTTTCACAGTGATTACTCATAATAAATAATTCATCGGAAACAACTGTGCGTTTTAAAAAAGATATTTATTCGCTTAACGTTTCGACCAGCTTACACTGGCCATCATCAGAAGTTTCACTCCGTTCTTCAGTTTGCTTCTGATGATGGCCAGTGTAAGCTGGTCGAAACGTTAATCGAATTAAATTTATTTTTTAAAAGAACGCACAGGTGTTTCCGATAAAAGTTATTTATCATGTTCAAATCCATTTTCTGTTTTTTTCACTTTATTAAATATATATATATATATATATATATAAACAACGTGTATTACAGAAAAATTATAATTTAAAAACATAAAATATAGCCAACATGTTTCGAAGTTACGTACTCCATAATCATGGCAATAATAAAAATCCCTTTAATATTTCGTAGTATATCACTTTTCACCACACAACCCCCCTCTTCCCCCTACATTGGCTCATTTATTTATGCAGCAAACTGGAGAAGAATGGCAACAGGAATGGAGATCTTCAAGTACGTTTCTCCGAAGCATAAAAACAACCACGGAGCCTTGGTGGCCCACAGACGGAGTTTCCCGCAGAGATTTTTCTATCCTGAATCGTCTCCGAATAGGATATACAACCCTCTCGCACGGCTACATATTCACGAGCCAGGTACCCCCAAATGTCTGCCCCTTTTGTAGTCAACCGAGTGCCCCATCCACCTATCACCTACTTCTCGAATGTCCCTCTTTTGCAGTACCACGATCCATGCACTTCTCCACTTCCTCTAGTTCTACGATACTGTCAAATGCTCCGCCCGCGGTCGCAGCTGTATTAGCTTACATGCGGAGCAGCGATCTGTACTATCGCGTTTAATTCCCTTAAGTAGGCTCCATGTGCTGTAATAGCCCCAGTAGTTAAACACGGCACATGGAAACCCTCATATACAATCTTATAAAAAAAAAAAAAAATCGTTTAATCAAAGTATCTTCAGTCATATAGAAATTACCGATTCTTTTACCGCTCTCTTCAGGGACGTATCTAAGGGGGGTTTTCAGGGTTCAATCCCCGTTCCCCAACAAATGCCTGCGAAATAATAACTGCTTGAATTAAACGGACCGAAATTCAGAATAAATTTATTTCTTTTCAATTTTTGACAAAAGAAAAGAAAATTGAAATTTTTATGAATTCTACGGAAAGGACTAATTTTTATTTGTTTTTATTGTAGTGTTCGAATATTGCATATACAATAATTGACTACAATTAATACTTTCTGTACTTTTCGACAAATATGAAATGTATGTTATCTTAATTATTCTGTTAAACTGTTATCTCTCGTAATACATTATGCCTAATAATTCTATCCCGCTCCTACATTATTAGTGTGTGTAAATCATCAGACCTCCTCACTTTGGCTTCATCTGTTGCTTTACTGTAATACATTCATACATACAAAGTAATTTACACACAGATACGTTAAGATCAGCAATCATCTTTTCATCTAGACATTTGCTTTAACACATTTTTCAGTATACATGTGTGCCAGTGTATTCTTATGCAACGAACTAGAGTAAGACAGTTTGCAAACTGTGTTGTGAACCAAGACCAGCAATTTGATTAAAATATAGCGGAGTAGTTGAAGGCTGCGCTCACATATCAACGTGCAGTTGTATATGGATGATTAGGGAATACTGAAAAATAAAGAAGTGACTTGATGAAACGCGTTATTTTAACACCAGACAGAAATTTTTGAGGTTAAAGTATATTGCATTCTATCTAAAAATGAATTACTCGAATTACAGCCGAATAGGTACTTGAGCTCTTTGTTTTGAATGAATGTCCACATTGTACATGAAGCGAAACATAATCTGCAAACATGAAAACTATGTATGGTTTACATGCTTACGAATGTCCGGTAACGCGTTATATCAATGAATAAGAGAGAAAATTATGAAGCAGTGTATATTTTGCATGCATTTTAAGAGAGTAGCACGTGCGGCTCGATAAAATATGACCAATGCACCTGTATTTGTCGAGTTTGTGACAACTCCAATAGGCACGCAATAACATGATATATTTTATTGAGCAGTAATGTGGCAGCATTGAGTAGACGAAGTTGCCATAGGTGATTAGAAAATAAAATTCCGCATCTCTAGGCAACATCCCAGGAATGTACAGCTTATTCAGCTTCATTTATACATTATAGGTCCGACAAAAAGCGTGCAATCTATTGAGATGTTTGTATAACTTTTTTTTCTACGGCTGAAACATAAATAATAAAAAGTGTACGCTTTTGAGTTTTGGGCGTGGTTTAGGTCGGAATGTGTAGCACGCCCGCCGATCTATTCTGAACTTTTCACTGCACTCTTCTGCTCATTTTCAACTGATCATGACTTGAACGTCTATTTCAAATAAACCAGTTTCATCTTTCCATTCCACTCCGTTAAAACTCAATATTCCCACTTCTTTTACCGATACTTTTTATACTTCATTTCGTTTATTTCTCTGACGTCCCTCTCTAGAATTATTTTTATTCTCCATCTCAGAACGTTTAAAAGCATATTTCCTCCTTCCTTCTGGACGAACAGAATGGAAAGAAAAAGAAAATTCATCTGTCTTAAATGGAATAAAGTACCTTCTTTTTTTAATTTGTCTAATAACCGGTGTTGGATTTTTCCTATATTATTCGATTTAATTTTTGTCCTATTTATTCTCTCATCTATCTACCGCGATTTTTGTCCAGATTTCCTGTATCCTCTCCGCTTGTTATTATCTCTACTCTATTCATTTAAACTTTCAAATACCTCTCTGTACGAAAACCGTGCTGTTTGTAAAAATTTCAGAGGCATTCGCTTGTGATTCGATAGAAAACAGGGCAATGACGAGCAACACAACATTAGCGATCAATGACAAAAGTAAATAAATAAATTACGCTAAGGAACTTTTTTAAGCCGATTAAAAATTACATCATCTATAATGCTATTCGCAGATGTATGTTAGTGCGGTCGGCGCGAAGTCGATTCGGTCGCATTTGAAATTACAAACAAAAATAAAGTGACACGCAGGACGGAGTAATTCTGCGAAATCTGGATAAATCGAATTAGCGATGGCCGAAGTGAGGCGGGGGTGACTATGCACGCTGTAACCGGCAAATTAATTTTATCGTATGTACTGGCGCATATATAGAGCTAACGAGCGCGACGGTAGTCACCTGTAATTTATTACATCGTCCCCTGCAGAGATTAATCCTTCATAATAATTACAAAACGCGATCCCATTCCGAAGCCCTTCGCTTGACTCTTTGCCGTGCTATTGCTATCACTTCACGCGTCTCCATTTCCATATTTCTATACGACGGTGCTGCGAGCTGTTCCTGCCTTCTATAATGTGTCATATATATATATATATATATATATATATATATATATATATATATATATGTGTGTGTGTGCGTGTGTGTGTGTGTGTGTGTGTGTGTGTGTGTGTGCGTGTGTGTGTGTATTCATTTTATCTGGCCATATCCTGTTCGCCCTATCTTTTTAAAGGCCGCTATTGATACTGACACTGGAAACGTTTCGGAATTATTTAAATAAACATAAACACATCTCCTGCGGTATTTATTAAACTTTATATCTGTCAAAAGATAATCTGCTTCATCTTGCCAACGAGATTTTAGGGTGTTTTTTCATTTGTTTTTTTTTTTTTTTTTACATTCATTAGCGGTGGTTTTAATATCGTCTATTTCAGATTACTTTTGCGCATTTTATTAATTAATCGAATATATTAATTCATTCATAAATACTAGTATGCTCTGTACAGATTACACGGAGCATGTTACACAGAAGTAAACATTATTAATAACATATTTACAATAATGATCGATGATCAATATTAGATAGAAAGAATTGCGATTTTCGTACACGAAAAATATTCTAGCGCATACGCAGAGTGCTAAAAGGGGAACATATTTATCCTCCGTAACCACCGATCAAGAATCTCCTAGGTGAAAATATGAAGAGGTACACCTGCGTTGAATTTGATACTAAAAATAAAATTTAAAGTAAATGCGAATACTTTATTCTATTATCAAAGTGTACATCAACTTCTGGATATTCAATTAATAATGTACTGTACAGATATGGACTGCAGACCGAATCGGAGAACTCTGTGCAATATTTGTACGTACCTGAGTTTCAACAAATAAACGACTTTTTCTACTAGCCATCCTTAGTACCTTGAAAAGTATTTTTAATGACAGATACTCATCTACGATTCGATTGCATATATCGTGCATAAATTTTAATTTAGCATATTTCCGTCTCGTATGTAAAGTTTTAAAGCGTAGTAATTCAGTCAAAATAATTAACCGTACCAAAATAAAAACTTCTTAAGAATGTTAACTGAACATTTTCAATAATTTCATTATACTTATCATACAAAGTATTATTAAACAATATTCTAATTGAGAACGTGCCGTCAGTATTTTTATCGGTAAACATTGCTAAATTTCTAATGATAAACCAAGTGTAGTTTTATATGCGTGATTAGTGGTGTGTTTTATGTGGTCTCTGAAAAATCTAGCTTACTATCAATGTATACCCCAAGATGCGGTGCACGGTTTACATGTTTAATGTTAGATCCATTCGTAATATAATTGCGCACGCACATGTTTTTCTTACCGGAAAATATTATATGTACACATTTTGAAATAATTGAAAGGCAAATTATTCCGCTGACTCCACGCTACTAGTTCACCTAAATCATTCTGTAATTTGTAATGCAGTCAGACTCAGATGTAATTGGTAAAGTTTTTATTATTATTTTAATAAATGCCACGATGATGTAGTTTGTACTGCGAAACACGTCAGCGCTGTTTTTATAAATAATAATATAATTGTAATTTCTGGTTAATGTTACTTCAATTTACATTTAAATATTATATTTACTTAATTCTTATGTACACCACTAATACAACCTACAGTAGTTTAGAACACTTAATGATATACTCGCGCGCTCCTTCATTTCTTATCTAAACATTATTATCATTACTTCTATTAATCCGCAATACTCATGTTCTACTTTTACGACGTTGATGTAAGCTATGCGGAAAACTTAATCGTAAAAATCAAAAAGTCAAAATAGTTCTAACAATCCACTAACTTTATACAAGAAAAAAATAGACTTTTCAAAATCTTTACGACCCGTAATTACTATCTTAAGTATTCTATAATAAAATAGAATTTTCCTCATTCTAACAGCTACCATAATAAACCCGAAAACACCCGAATATACATATATCTATTCGTTTTACTTAATTATAACGAATATCGGGAAGAAAATATTTCTCACATAATAATTAATGCAATTTTAAGAATATAAACTATTATCTACAATTACTGACCCGGGGGTAATAATTATTCTTGTTCAGTACGTCTAAGAAGATAACTTCGAATTTAATAGAGCATACATTAAAACCACCACTTAACGCTTAATTTGTTATGATGCATTATAGTTCTTATTCTCTAAAGATATGCGCACTAGCATTATTAGTTCAAAATTTAAACAGCTTTCGAGGATTAATTCTTAAAATGATACCAGCTGCTTTGAAATATTTAATCTCGTCGTGATCTCTTCGTAATTTCCATTTATAATTTTCAATATCACGTAATATTATAAACAGCCTTTATTTCTCTTATAAATTAACGAAATTTTCTCAAGTAAATTCTAACATTCTTAAAGATATTTACTTTAAATGTAACTTAAGAGGAGTGCACTTTAATGAATTATTAACATCGTTAAGCGCATATAACGATTACGGTATTTTAATTCTAACAAAAAAATAGTTGACCAAAACTTAAATAGCACACAATGTCAAATTCCACTCTATTATGTTCGAGAAGAGTGTAAAAGTTTTGGTCATCAGGTGGAATATTAATATACGTAAAAAAGATAACGCCGAAGTCAACCACATTGAACACTGTTAACCGGTAGTATAATCTGTTTCAATATTAAATTAAATAACAATACATACTTGCCACTTGCAGGAATTCCTGTGATCCACAATGTTCGGAGGTTTTTAATGGACTAAATAGTTCTCAACTTAAAATAATCCTATTTGGATTTCATAATATCCTAAATAGAAACGTAACGAAACATAACAAACGGGATATATAACGTTGCCAGATAACGTTGCCAAATATCTATTTAGAAAATTACATATCAAAACCGTAATAAACGAAATCCTTACGAGTTATTATCATTTCATTATTTTAATTCTAACCACTGTTACCACATTAGTTTTATTATTGCAATTAATTTTAATTGTAGCCATTATTTAACATTATTAGATTAATGGACTAGTTTACTTTCGACTGTCATTATTATTACACTTAGATCTCGTGTCCTGATTATCATAGTGCCGTACTCAGTTTCTGAGCGTCGGCAACTATCTCCATTCGTACATTCCAGCTGTACAGACATAGGCATAATGTTCACGGTAATTATTATGTGCAATGTGAGCGTACACGCAAATACACTTGCAACTGATATTGCGATTGATTTATCGATAGACAAATACAGTCCCCTATTTATGTCTGCCTACTAAACATCAATTAACACGTGCACGCATGCCATCGCCTTCCAGGTGATTATTAGTGGCTAATTGAATTATTTATTTCGCGCAATTACTGTCATCACCTGGAACCGAACTTGAGACACTTCTGTAACGGAAGTCGAGTGCTCTAGCAACTTAGCTGTCGCTACGACAGATCTCGCGTAAAACATATAAAAATTGAGATAGCTATTGGCAATATTGTTATTGTCATCCTTTTATTATTTTTATTATTATTATTATGATTATTAGTATTATTATTATGATTATTAGTATTATTATTATGATTATTAGTATTAGTATTATTATTATTATTATTCCTAATAAATCGTCATTCGGAATTGACGGTATTTCAATACTTTTGATAAAAGACAATTGTGAATTTTTTGTTAAACCGTTGACGTATTTAAAATTTCCAGACATTTTAAAGATAGGTATAATTACGCCTGTTTACAAAAGTGGGGATAAATGTGACATAGAAAATTACAGACCAATATGTATTCTACCGACCATCTCAAAAATTTTTGAAAAATGTATTAAAACCAGGATGTATAGCTTTTTACACGCAAAGAAGTTCTTTAGTGTTAATCAGTATGGATTCCTGCAGGGGAAACGTACTGACACAGCACTGTTTAATCATATAACATATATAGCAAAAAGCTTAGAGAGTGGTAAATCCTGTCTGGCCGTTTACTTTGATCTGAGTAAAGCTTTTGACACAATCAATCATAAAATTCTATTGAAAATATTGTATTCATTGGGCTTTAGGGGTAATATATATGACTGGTTTGAATCATATCTTCAACAAAGGAAGTACAAAACTAAAATAAACAAGGTTTTCAGTGAATGTATTACTCAAAATTGTGGAGTGCCGCAAGGAAGTATTTTGTGTCCACTTCTATTTTTAATATATGTAAATGATTTATGTGATCTTATTGTACCGGGCAAAATATTTACTTACGTTGATGATACTGTGTTTACTATGAGTTCACGCTATATTGACATTTTGCAACAACAGGTACAGCTTGGGGTAAATGTAATATTAAACTGGATCAATAACAATAGGCTTATAGTAAATTTAAAGAAAACGAAGCTCGTGGTCTATAGTAATCTACCACAGAATCAGTGGGACGATATAAAGATTACAATAAATAATAGTATACATATATACAGAGCCTACGAGATCAAATACTTGGGTCTAACACTCGATTGCAGGTTGACATGGAACAAACACATTTATTTCTTGGAAAAGAAATTAAGAAAGTTAAATTACATTTTTTATTACTTGGGAGAATTTTTCAAAGGAAACCATATATATATATATATCGATTATATCAATCTGTATACCTACCGGTCCTTACCTATGGATTAATGCACTGGGGGAAAGTAGCTGAATGTAACAGAAGACAATTGGACATGTTGCAAAAGAGGATATTTAAGCTTATAAACAAAGACAGTAACATCAGTTGCAAATACAATTTCCTGACTATAAGAATTTTATATAAGATTCAGGTACTACTTTATATGTTCAAAAACAGAGAGGAATTTACATTTTTATATAAGGAGGGTAAAACCAGAAGCTTTGGTAGGGAAATAGCAGTGGTACCTAAATTTAATAAATACCATTCCAAAATACAAATGCATGGCTCCTTTACTTTATAATTTACTACCGGATCACGTCAAAGAAAATCTTAAAAACTATAAGAATAGACGCAAAGGCTTAACGAATTATTTTATAGAAAGTTCCAATTGATTTTGACATGATCATCATCTTTAAATTGGCATTTAATATTATATTTCCGGTTAGATTTAATTTATATTATTTAATTATTTAGCTATTTAATTAGATTAATTTCGTTTGTATACTTGAACTTTGTTTGGAAAACCATTTCAGTTCCCTTCATTTAATCCAGATGCACGTGCTACGTTAATGTAATGTAATGTATTTCACTTTATTTTAGTATTTAACTTTCATATTTTGTTTAAAAATTGTAAAGATTTTTCATTTTCATTGTTGTACTTTTTATTTTCAAATACCCATCGCTCGCGCAAATATGCGCATAGATGGGAACTGTAAGGTAATAGTAATAATAAACGATTTGATTTGATTTGATTATTATTATTAATATCATCATTATTAGAAATATTTCCATTATTACAATTACTATCATTTTCGGTTGCATTTTTTTGTTACGTTGTTAATGGGATTTTCATCGATGAAATAGCAAGACTGCCCTAAACTCACACTTCATAATCGTTTCATTTTCAAGGCTACTAATCCCGTGTATCTATTTATTTTTGTAGAATATCCATTTTGCATGTTCTCTACATTGACAATTGTGGGGATATCCGCAACGGATACACACGTTTATTTTTCTTGTCAACCGAAAATAATTTTGCTGCGACTGTTTTATCTGTTCTTACTTGCATGTCCTAGCATAACTTATGCGATTCATTGTCAGCAATATAAAGAATGATTCATATTTGTAGCGTACGTATTTTATATTATTTTAGTACTACTAGCATGCTAATGTGTACATTATGTTTGTGCCGTTACATTTTTCGCCCCTACACCTTCCTTTGATACTATTTTGCCGGTAGACAGATGCTTCTCGTATACATCACATCGTGTAATGCTATTGTTAAACATCCCTCTGCCGCTGGATACACTTCATCCGCTTTCAGTCATTTTTGAATTTTTACTCTATCAACTCAGTCCTTGTTTATGGACATTCAATATTTGCCACGTAAGATTTTCTCCCATTTAAAGATACGTCTGTTTCCCAGTTATCAACTAATATCGGTATTTCATCTAGCTTTTTCTAAATACGTTCTAGCGCTCGTAATGTATAATTATCGTTACAATCTACGAATATCTTGTATATGTTTTATTTTGACGTTTTTGCATGCCGATATTTGCTTAATACAAGCAGTTGTTGGTTATGTAAATTATTAAAGCATATGCGACTCCTCTTCGTCCTTTCGTTCGAAGCAGGATTAAATGTTCTACAGCAGTAATTCTCAACCGGTTTTTGTGTATGGCCTCCTTTGTTGTAGATATATTTATTATAAAATTTGCGAGATCATTGCGTTACATTTTTTTTGAATAAACACTCAATATATGATACAGAATAAAAAACAATTTTTATTCCGAAGAAGTTAGGAGAATCATTTTACACAAATAAAAAAAACGTAATGAGCATAAGAGGAATGTACTTATTACTGAAGATATGGGAGTACATATCAGCAGAAAAGAAAATTGAATTGGAGGAAGAATAAACACAGAATACGAGTTGAGGGAAAAACTTTCGTACCAACTGCCGTTAGCAAGAACATAGATTAGCAAACGGATAAATATATTATAACTCAGATGTTGAATAAAATACCCAAAGAAATAATAGAGAAGGAAAAAATAGGGGAAAGAAAAAGGAAAATAAAGGAATGGCTTCAGGAAGAAGAAAATATAAAAAAAATAATAAACATAAAATAAGAAAACAAAGCGCAACAAAAAAGCTAGGAAAAAAGAAACAAAAAAAAAAAAAAACTGAATATAGAAAATAGAAATAGATTAGTAATTATTGATAAGTAAAATAGATAGATTAAGTAAATATTACACGATCATGTATATGTATAAGTTAATTTAAGATGGTAAAATGTCAAATAGGATAATTCGTCGACAAGCGTTTTAGCTTGACGAAAATTTTTGTATGTAAAAAATTATAAATACATATTTTTCAAAAAAAAAAAAAAAAACTTAAAATTATGCAATGTTAAATGCGAAAAATTAAAAAAAAACAAAAAAAAAGTTTTACGAATGAAAATAAAATAAAATAATATGATCTAATTATTAACGTGAATTATGCGTTTGATGATATTAAGCGATATTTTTAGTGTGGTATGATTGTTCACGTTCGGTTACGCGTTTAATTGTTCTCGATAATTTTTCTCTCTCGAATTGATTACGGTAGTTGATAGTTTCCTATTCGTTGTATTTGAGTCGTGTTACGGCAAAGTGGTCGGCTTGCTGATAAGCAAGCCGGTATTTCGTTATCTTTACCCTCGCAAGTAAACCACCGGAATGGTTTTACGATCGCCTATTATTCAACGCAAGTCTGTCAACAGCCGACAAGCTGATGATGCTGCTGCTTCTTTTGAAAATCATATTGATGATAACGACGACTCGATGCAAATCGGCGGTGAGTCCGTTCCTTTATCTCCGTTCGATTTTAATGGTGGTGATATTATAAATAACATTAACACTAACAATGCAAATAATAATGTAACTACGAACACAAATAACACTGCTAAAGAGCATAATATCAATTTCGCACGTGCTAATAAAGAAAATACACAAGTGACGGATAACACAAATTCAAAAACGAAAAAAAAGGTAACTCCAATCACAATTGTGCAGTCGGCAAATTCATGGCAAATTGTACCAACTCGAAAACGACAACGAGTATTAACTCCTGATAGTTCCCCTACTGTAGTAATGAAACCAAATAGATTCTCGCCTTTAATAAATCACCCGGATAGTGATACTCACACAAGTAATGTACAAAACAGAAACAGCAAAAATTTAGAATTGAAAATTTCAAAACCTCCCCCTATAATTCTATATGGTGTAGTTAATTATAAAGAAATGGAAGCATGTATCTCTTCAATTTTAAATAAAGACGATTTCGTTTGTCAGGCCCTAAACGACAAGAAAATAAAATTAAAAACTAACAATGCTGATAGCTATAGAAAAGTTATAAAACAGCTAAAAGAAAAAAATATAGTATATCATACATATCAACTCAAAGAGGAGCGAGCCTACCGCGTTGTAATTAAAAATATACATCATACAATGCCGGCAGAAGAAATAAAAGAAGATCTGAATGAAAAAGGATTCATAACGAGAAACGTTATAAATGTACGTAATCCAAGAACGAAACAGCCCCTACCCATGTTTTTTGTGGACCTCGAGCCTAATACAAATAACAAAGATATTTACAATATGCAATATCTCTTAAACATGAAGATTAAGGTGGAACCGCCATATAAGAATAAGGGAATAATACAATGCACCAGGTGCCAACTATTTGGCCACAGTAAGTCTTACTGCACACTACCATTCGCTTGTGTCAAATGCGGTGAACAGCACGACTCTAAAAATTGCAACAAATCGATACAAGAACATGCTAAATGCATACATTGCGAAGGGAATCACCCAGCAAATTATAAAGGTTGTACCATATATAAAAATTTAATCAATAAAAGGTATAAATCTCATAATACAGCACAGCGAGTAAACAAAAACGTACGAGAGTTCGTTCCAACTGAAGCAGATTTTCCTGCAACGCTTAATACTAAACCTCCTACACAAAATGATTTCACATGGGCTAGAAATACTATACTACACGATCGTAAGGCCAAAAAAACTATATCTCAACCCACGTTGTATAACACAGATAACAACGCTTTAAATATAAACGACTTAAACTCAGGCATAGGATCCCAACTCAACGAATTCCTGGTAGAATTCAAAAATATTTTCAATCAACTTATTCAACAAAATAGTATGATACTGAACATGTTATCAACTTTAATTAACAACTTCTCGTCCAAATGAATAAATTACTTAGAATAGCTACTTGGAACATTAATGGTTTGGTGCAGTATCGCCATGAAGTTGAAGCGTTCCTAATAAGTAATAGCATTGATATTCTTTTAATATCTGAATCTCACTTTACTAATAAAAGTTATATTAAGATACCCCATTACACAGTCTACCACACTAACCATCCAGATGGCACAGCCCATGGAGGAACCGCAATTATTATAAGAACCGCGATTAAGCATTCCGAAGTAAATGATTTTACAAGAGAATACCTGCAAGCAACTACCGTCATGATAGAGACCTCGTTTGGGCCACTTACAATATCATCAGCTTACTGTCCCCCCAAGCATAACATCAAGCAAGAGCACTATGAAGAATACTTCAAAAGTCTTGGAAACAAGTTTATCGTTGGTGGCGATTACAATGCTAAGCACATATCCTTTGGATCTCGCCTAACAACACCCAGAGGTAGGCAGTTATACGCATGTGTTCAAAAAAACAAATACCTGCACTTATCTGATGGTATACCATCATATTGGCCAACCGATGTAAACAAGCTACCGGACCTATTAGATTTTTTTATCATCAAAGGGGTAGACGTTGACCACACACTAGTAGAAACATCCATGGATGGTACGTCCGATCATTCCCCAAAAATCTTAAGCGTTAATAGTACAATAACACAAGTTCCCATGAGACCAAGCCTGACAAACAGACATACCAACTGGCATGTTTTTCAGCAGACGGTCGAAAGCAAAATAGATTTAACTATTCCATTAAAAACGGAAGAAAACGTCGAAATTGCTATTGAACATTTTATCAAATGTATTCACGAAGCGGCATATCAAGCTACCCCACAAAAAAAATTGTGTATGAAATCTACTAAACATCCTAAAGCACTAAAGGATATGATCGCGGAAAAAAGACGACTAAGGAGAATCTGGCACAGGGACAGAAACCCAATCAATAAAAATGCATTAAACAGAATAACGAAACAATTGAGGAAAGCGTTATCGGACAGGAAGAACGAAGTCTTTCAAGATTATATTACACACCTGACGCCCAATATTGATACCGATTACTCGCTATGGAAGGCCACCAAAAATCTAAAACGTCACCACACACCTCAACAACCGCCCTTAAAAAATAAAAACCACGGATGGGCAAGAACCAACAAAGATAAAGCCAAAATATACGCTGAATACCTCTCTGAAGTTTTCCTTGACGACAACAGCATGATAACTCGCGATATGACCACATATACAATTATCTACAAGCGCCATTCCAAATGTGTCCACCTATAAAACCGGTATCACCAATGGAAGTAAAATCTTACATACAAAAACATCTTCAACCAAAAAAATCCCCTGGATATGACCTAATAACTGCAAAAGAACTGAAAAACTTACCGAGAAAAGCGATAACATTATTAACATATATTTTCAATGCAATAATTCGTACCGGCTATTACCCCATTCAATGGAAATTCGCCTCCATAATAATGTTACAAAAACCAGGCAAACCGCAGGAAGAAGTATCATCATACAGACCTATCAGTCTCTTACCCATTACTTCTAAGCTATTTGAAAAACTTATCTTAAGAAGAATAAAGCCAATACTTGAAGAAAATAAGGTAATACCTGACTGGCAATTTGGGTTTAGAAAACAACATGGCACGACAGAACAAATTCATCGATTAGTTGAAGTTATCAACAGCAGTTTCGAACAAAAAAAATATTGCAATGCGCTATTCCTGGATATAGAAAAAGCGTTCGACAAAGTCTGGCATATAGGTCTACAATTTAAACTAAAGAAAAATCTACCACATCAATATTATACACTATTCAAATCTTACCTAACGGACAGATACTTTCAGGTGAATTTTAACGATGAGCACTCTGAAATATATAGTATACACTCCGGTGTGCCTCAGGGCAGTGTACTCGGTCCGGTACTATACCAGATTTACACTTCCGATTTCCCAGACAATGCTAACACTATAACTTCTATGTTCGCGGATGATACGGCGATATTATCAAGCCATCATGACCCTAATGTTGCTGTGGAGCATATTCAAACTCACATTACGCATATAGAGAATTGGTGTAAAGCATGGAAAATCAGAGTAAACGAATCTAAATCTACGCATGTCTTGTTTACGCTAAACAGAATTAAGGGAAATACACCAATCCGCTTTAACGACGAAATAATTCCTGAGTCCTGTTCCGTAAAATATTTAGGACTGCACCTGGATCAAAGGCTAACTTGGAAAAACCATATTTTAGCCAAAAGGAAACAACTTGAGCTCAAACTACGGAGTATGAACTGGCTAATGCATACAAATTCATTCTTATCAGTTAAAAACAAACTGTTAATATATAAAGTTATTTTGAAGCCTATATGGACATATGGAATAGAAATCTGGGGAACCGCCAGCAACTCCAGACTGAAAACTATCCAGCGTTTCCAGTCTAAGGTATTGCGCAACATCGTTGGAGCACCGTGGTATATCTGTAATACTGATTTACATAAGGATCTCCACATGCCTGATGTAAAAGAAACGGTCAGAACACACAGTGGTAGATATATGCAGCGACTCCAGAAACATGTCAATCGACTGGCTGCCAACCTCAAGCGAAATCCCACAGAATTCAAACGTTTAAAAAGATATGGTCAAATGGATCTACAACATCGTTATTAATTAATATATACAGAGAATGGCTGCTAATGGGCAGCATCTAATGATAATACCGTAAAACATTAGTGCTACTTATTGACCCGTTCAGGGACAGATTGTACGCAAAAATAAAAAAAAAAAAAAAAAAAAAGTTCAAATGAAGTTAACGTTAATCTCTATTGTTAACAATGTCTAAGCGAGATTTCTTTGTTCGATTAAAAGTAAAAGAACTTCACCAAAACCATATTCAACCAGATATGACGTTGAAAATGTTGTAATTAATAACGTGAATCTGTTCATAAAGTTTTGAATATTGGGTTACAAATTTAGAATTAACTCGAAAATTACCCTCTCTATTAGGTGCCGTAGCTCAGTAATTCGTTTCTGAAATGTTACATTAACATCGGATGTATCTGCTGCGAATGGATTTCATTACCCAGTGTCTGGAATATTCATGTCCAGAACATCGCAAAACCGTTTAAATTTACTCAACCTCAGTAATGCTTTGTTTTCTATAACAGGCGATCCTTTCGTGCCGATTCTTCCGAAGATATTTGATAAATATGGCAAGCAATAAATTCAGAACTCGCTTAAACTTCTCTTTAATAATAAATAATTCCATCGAAAGAGTATCGCGATCACGATGTGCCCCGTATCAGCCCACTGCTGGGTGTAGGCAATCCCTAACGGGATAAGTTGGCCTAATTTCCCGTGCTGGCCGGGCAAATTGGGAGATGCTTCGAAAGTATACAATCGGTTATTTAAGCGATTTTTGAAAAATATTTATTTTTGCAAATAAATCATTTGGTCTCTTTCAATTTCACACATAATCGTTGGTAAATTGTTGCGATAAACTCGCCGTTTTCGAGCTACATTAAAAGTTCACGTAGTTTCTTAGGGCATGTAAAACGAACTTCTTATTTCTTATTCATCCAAGATGTTCTCCGCAAAAGTTCCCATCTCAGCGTCAAATAAAAATTTTCAGCAATTTTCGAACAAGCCGTTTAAGAATAGATAGCGGCACATGATTATTTATATCGTGGTTTTGACGGAATGGTTGGCTGGACTGTAAAATTCGAGTTGTAATTGATATTTTTATAAATCGATAGCATGGAAAAACGTTATGCGCAATACCCTCAGAACAGATTCCTTAGCTAGCAGATCAACACCTAGCATTTCCTTCTGTTCCGCAGTGACTCCGAATCCAACAGAGTTTTAATTTCGGTTAGCTTTATTAGTCAAGTTTGTAGCTTAACTCGATAGCTGTTTAAAAAATGAACTGAATAAACATCTGTAAAAAAGAAGCCTCGAATCAAGAAAGTCCAAATGTATTCGTGTGTTTGAAAAATGCAAACTATGTATTCGCAGATACATGTAAAAAGTTCAGTCATGTTTTTGTCACAAGAAAGTTTACAACACTAATTGAGCGATAATTTTATCCGTGAAATATTTATGTTGTTCTACAAAAATTTACGCAGGTTGTAAAACTCGATACAAAAGCGGATCGGATAATTAGTATACCAGATGTAGTTGTTTTGAATTAATTTAAAAGATAGCGTCGATTTTTGATGCGCGTAGAGTTAAAATTGACGAATCGTTGTTCAATTCTCAAAGATTTCGCCGATGAACGTAATCAATTTAATGTCCCTTTATCGCTATTAAGCTTAATATTCAACTCTGACGATGTTGCCCTCTATTGTAGTTCATATAGACCTAGTACCATAAGTAACAGACTTCAGAGAGCCTCGACACGCGTTCTAAAATACTTTACCCGATGGCAGATTAATATTAATCCATCAAAGACCCAAGCGATATTCTTCACCCGCCGGCGACCCCAATTGCCAAGAAAACTAATCATTTCTGGAAATGACATTGCCTGGTCTAATCACATCAAATATCTTGGCTTAATATTAGACAGCAAATTAACTTACAGCAAACATATTGAGTACATCTCGGTTAAAACAAACCGAGCTATCTCGCTAGTATATCCCTTGCTCAATCGCAAATCCTATTTAAGTGCAAATAACAAATTTGTCATCTACAAATCACTTATAAGGCCTATTATTACATATTCTTGTCCAGTGTGGTCTTCTGTTAGTAGGGCACATTATAACAAGCTACAGGTAATCCAAAATCGATGCTTAAAATGTATTCTTGGAGCAAATAGATACACAAGAGTAGCATATATGCATAACATTTTAGAGTTACCGCAAATCAGAGATTATGTTTTGAGTGCAACTACTAAGTTCTGTGATAAATGTATAGGGCACGAGAACTTACTTATCAGCTCTATTGGTAACTATGATTCCAGGCAACTACGCACTATGTATACTAAGTACAAACATCGTAGACTTAAGCATAATATATTATTCTGAATTATTTAACGTTAGTACTAGTATTTAGTTTTAGTTTTATTTTTAAAAATTATTCTATTTGATAATCACTGTATAAATATCTATGTAATGTGGCACTAGCCACCTAGTCCTCCCCTCCTGTAGTAGGTTTTTGGTTCTTTTCCTACTAACTTAAACGTCGCATATCATGTCTTATTTATAGGTATACTCATTAATTTCGTTATGTGGTAAGACTCGTATCGGTACACATATTAATAACTATATCATGCAATGTTATTGTTTATGCAAATAATTCTTTCTTTCTTTACCTTGAATTAAGGTAATTATTAAGACGGCTCTCACATCTGATTCTTTTCCAAAATACCATCGAATTTTTATATTTTTCCTTGATCAGCTGCTTCAACAAATCACGACTCGTCGACTGAAGCGGTAGCTTTCACTAAGAAGCCGTTAATCAAGCCGCGGAAAATGTGAGGACGCAAAAAGCGAAAAAAGTTGGCTCTCAAAGAAGATATCAAAAAACAAAAAACAAAAAAAAACTACCAAATTGCAGATGATTTTTGTTTTTCTTGGTGCGGACGGAAACGGCTTGTCAACAAGAAGGCAACCGTTTAGAAACAAATCTTTTCCAGTATCAATTGACAAAATGTAAACGGAAAATTAATGAATGATTGTAATTGTTCCGAATACGGCAGGAGCCCCATAGAGAGAAATTAATTTCGCTGTTTTGAGCTCGCGAGAATTATAAACCATTATAAATGCTCTCGAAGTTAAATCTGCCGAATAAATTCTCTCAAACGCCTCTGCCACCATTAACTATATCGGTTTTTATACCGGAGGGGGAGGGGTAGTGGCTTTTATCGACGCGTTTAATTTAAATAGGTTCTGCGCGCCGTAATAACCTCAGTAATTAAATACAATGTCGTCGCGATATTTGCTGAAGCACTCAACTAGCTATGAATGTCACCTATACCTTTACAATTACAATGTACAAATAGGGGTACTCACGGTGTTTGGTGTCGACTGGTAAGATTTAGGTATATGTGAATAAAGCTGGTGAAATTAAACGATGAAGAGAGTTCAAAGGTATTTATAAAAACAGGCGAGACAATTACAAACGAATACAAATAAGCGCGGGCACAAGAATTACAGGTCAGTGAAATAATGAAATAAAGGTTAATTTTCAATGGCAAAAAAAAGAAAAAAGTTTGGAACAAAAAATGAAAAAAAAAACATTTTCTGCATTGAATAACCACGTGGGTTGTTGTCATATGTAACTGATATGGGTCTAAAGGTGTGGACAGTGAAAAAGGAATAATGAAAATGCGACGTACAGTTCCGAGATGTGGTCTTGGAAAAGGGCGGTGAGAATGAAGTGAATAAATCAAATTCATAGTCAACGACGTTAAGAAAGGCAGGTGAAGACCAGGAATTACTGAAGGTGATAAATAGGGAAAAGTTTTAATATGTATTATACGGGTGAGAAGACGTTTGTATAAATTTATCTCGTTGAACTTCTTTACGAAAAGGACATGACCGGGACGGCCGATTAGGGGACACAAAAGATCGCATCAGATCTTGCCGACAGGGCGGGAGTTAGTTGCGTTTGATTTCTGTCGCTGCTACAAATATGTCAAAAGGGAAATTAAAGGATTTCAGGTAAAATTTTTCAAGATTATTAATTTTCTATATTGTTGATGATATTACACGTTCATCGGGAAGAATATAAATAACATTGTACCTCACTGAGTTGATTGGTTGTTTGAGACCTGCTATTATAAAATAATTGTATCGGTGATAATCAAAAGTGTCGTCACGATAGCCTAGTTTGCTGGAGTACTCGACTTCCGTTACAGAATTGTCTTCAATTCGATCCCGGACGACGACAAAAGTTACAGAAATTACAGAATAAATGAATTAACTGTTAATAGAATCATACGGAAGGCAATAACAAACATGCATATATGCACGCTAATTGCTGTTTAGTAAGCATATATAAATAGGACTGCGTTTTTATTTATATCGATAAATTTTTGTCACAATATCAGTTTCAAATGTAGTCTTCTGTTGCGTGTGTACACTCACATCGCCTATAATAATTACCGTGAACACTGTAATGTCTGTACAGCTATTAGAATGTACGAATAGGTGTAGAGTCGTAAAAGAAGAAAAATAAAAAATTAAAAAAATCGAGGAAAAGCGAGACATGTAACAGGTGCTCTGGAAAATCCGACGATGAATGTGTTGCAGAGTAATACGATGAAAACTGATGATAATGTGCCGACTACTAGCATCACGACTAAAACAAAACAGAAAAAGCTAATAAACACCGGGGGACTCTTAAATTGTTTAATAAATCAAAATCACCTGCAATTTGAGTCGCTTCAAAATTGAATAATAAAAATCAATTACGAAATGTAAACTGTTTCAATCGATTCGGCTGTATTTATAAATATTACCGTACTTGAAAAAAGAGTTTAACTTTTTTTCTTTTTATCCGCCGCGCCAAAACTAACACTTTTATAATTCGTATAATCCAGAAAATCAAGAAATCAGGATGATCACGAAATTCGAATAGTAGAGAAGTCTGAAAGAAAACTAAATAGTGGAAAAATCTTGGAGAACAGTTTTTTCTGATGACCTAAAAAGGCTGAAAGAATTTATGTTTTCAAAAAAATTTCGTTTCAACACCAATTTATTACTAATAAATCCGAATAAATATCCTCGCACAACTCTTTCACTGACAGTGCTCAGTACAGCTCAAACTTTTAACTTAAATTGTAGAGTGTAACGGTTGCGCAGAACATTTACATATAACATATATATATATATATATTTAAGTTGAAAATTAACGTACATTATAGTGTAGTTTGTAGGTAAAAAGGTTTATGTTTTTGCAAAGCAGCTAATTGGAGGTTAGTTCCCCAAGGCCGTTGTGCATCGTCTGCCTGACATGCACTAAAGTAAGAACGGTTAGTTGTAAAAATAAATACGTGCTACTCTCTGCAGGATAAGCTTACGTTATAGGTCAATTCAGAGGTATTTCCCGGATGAAGAGAAATTGCAAAACTATACACGGTAACCATTTGAAATTCTGTTGCATCAGCCGGATCGTGCCAAGAGTCCAAAAATAATAGTGCGCTCTTTCAAAACGAATTAACTTTTTTATCGCAAAACGTAGCAACAATAGCAAACTCCTCCTCCTCCTCCTCCTACTCCTGCTCCTCCGTCAACTATTATTATCTAGATCGGTCTGGCTATACTTTTTTCTCCTCGCTACAGCGGCAGTGGCAGAACTTGGCCGGAAAACAAATTCCGAATGGAGGTCAATCATACGAGAAAATAATAAAGATCGGAACGGTACGATCGCGGACAGCAGCTGAGCTTTCCCGAGAATGCGAATCAGATCAGTACGAGCGGTGCGGAAGAAAGAAAATTCGGAATAACCGATGCAACGGAGGAATTAGATGCGGACAATTGTTCGCGGTGTGGGAGTGATGCGTGCGTGGTGCGGCATTTGACTGGGACCGGTCAGAAGAGACTTCCGGGTTCGTCTGCGATGAAATTTTTCGTGCACACTTCTTAGCCTATGTCTGTTTCGACTGCCAACAAACTATTTCCCATCTGTTTTGATCGTCGCGGACTCTGCTGCTTGCAGCGCGCCGTACAAACGCCGAGCAGCCGCAATCTCATCTTCTCCTTATAATTAGAAGAAAGTGTTTCATTTTAATCGTCTACATACGCAGACACACATAGACAATTTTCCCGGCGGCTGCCAAAAATTTTCTCTCGCTGAACTTGTTTGTTCGCTCTCTGCGAGATTTTGTCGCTGTTATCTATCTTCGTCGTCGTGCTTAATTATACTTTACACGGCGACAATTTTATTAAGAGCGATGTCTTTTTTTCTTTACATTCTTCCTCTTCCGTATCGCCCGACGATTTATCTCAAATTTTATTGTTATCACTATTATCATTATTTTCATCGTCGACGACGACGACGACTCGGTTATCATTATTATTTCCATCATTACTATTATTAGTAGTACTACTACTAGCGTTTTGCTTCGTTCGCTCTATTATTATATATATATATATATATAGTATGTAGATATATAAATGGGTCGTCTTAATATAAGAGAACTTGAAATTTTCTATCTGTGAGAAGTCCTTCTTTTTTTTTCACAGCACCATTTGTATTTACCCTCCGTAATAAGAAAAGAAAAAACGTATATACTGAAGAGACAATTAAATCCGCGAATAAGTAAATAATTACACATAAATTGGAAAGCGCTTGGTCTAAATAAATATAAAGGCGACCTTTTAAATTAAAACAATTTTCACGTTGTTGACAAACGTTACAGTTTAAAGTTTTTTTTTTTTTTTTTTTTTTTCCCTACCCTGGGCGCGCCAGCGGCCTTGACCCAACAACATGAAAAATTAACAGTTATAACTAAATAACCAGGCGGTCAGAAATGGAGAGGACAAAGGACAGTAGCAATGGGATAACTGAAGGCAATGGGAAGGAAAGAATATAGGTAGCGTTAAAGGGAGTAGGAAGACCCAAAACTAGAAGTTGGATGTAAAGAATAGAGCGTTCGTTAGAGAGTGCTGAACATTCGAATAGGATGTGATTTGAATCACAAATACAAGAAGGCTCAGAAGCGAAAGTTAAGATTGACTGAAACAGTCTATACAAATATCTACAAGTACTGCGCGAATAAATTCACAAAAGACACATACGCTGAAATTATGAAAACACCAACTACTTTCAGACTCTGTCTAGTTAAAGAAATAAAGCGTCAAAGTATACACATGTATCGAACATTTAAAAGCCTCGAGAAATTGAAAAATTAAGATACTACAACTAACGTCGCAACAGCCTTCGTTAGAACCAGTGCTTTTGACCGAACCTATATAAGTTGTTACCTACGTATATGCGAATGACCTTAGTAGCTACAAACGGCGCATATAAAGAATTAAAAAAAAAAAAAAAAAGGAAATTTAATCTACGCAGAAATAATAAATTATTATTATTTTTTATGGTGTTTTTGCGTATGTTTACATTTTGAGCAAAATTTAACAAAGACGGATTTTGAATTGTTTTTTCATTTATTTCAAAAACCGGTCACTATGTTATAATTAATCGAATGAGGTCGATTTTTACGAGATGTTATATATAAATTTCGATTTACCTATTATTAACCCGACTATTTTTAAATTATCGATACTATAGCTCTTTGACTTTATTTTCATATATACATTATTATGCCAGGGCTCTTTTCGAAAGCAAATCAGCGTTTTCATATGTTTTGCATATGCTTCAATGCTTTTGCGATTTTATGTAACTAAAGTTGAACAAATATATTCGTATTAGTAGTTTTCCTCACGTACAACAACAAATCTAAAAATGGACTACTTTTTTTTTTCTAAATTCCGATGAGGGAATATAAAAATATTGTCTAATTTTAGAATTAAATTAGAAATTTATCCGAATACTTCCGGTAACTATATTAAAAATTGAACAAAGAATTGGTCCTATCCGAAGTTTCGGCAAAAATAGGGACAAAACTGGTAGAATTTTTTCAAAATTATTAAAATAAATCTAAAAAACGAAAAATTCCTCCAGACGAATGATTCAGTTCGTAACCGCGATTATAGGGTGACAGCGAAACGTGTATCGGTTTCTTTATTTAATTCGTAAAATTTAATATAGTTCCGTATACCTTTAGACTGTAACAGGAACGAAATAGCAGAGAAGTGTGAAAACAGATTGCTTTAAAAAGAAGATGAAGATTACCCGACCTGTAGAACCTTTTTCCGTGGCTACGACAAAAAGCGACTATGATGTTTCTCTTTTTTTTCGAATTTCGCAACAGTGAAAAAAACAAAGTAAATATAATAAAACGTCTAACCTAACTATAGAAACATCGTAACATTTTGCTAGAAAGTTGAGTCATATAGTTAGGTTAGATGTTTTATTTTTACTTTCTTTTTTTCACTGTTGCGAAATTCGAAAAAAGAGAGAAATTTTCCTTGGCTACGACAAAAAGCACTATAATGTTTCCTTTTTTTTTCGAATTTCGCAGAAAAGAAATAAAACGTCTAACCTAACTATATGACTCAACTTGCTCGGAATACATTTCAAAACATATATAAATATCGTTTGAAGATATCGAGCTGAAATTTTCAGAATTGATGTAAAACATTCTAAATTACAAGCGCGTGTAATTTGGTTTTCGCTGACTTATTCGAGGGGTGTGGCCAAAATTTATGTACCAACCGATGCACATATGTTAATACCCATTCATGACAACGCCGTTAATTCCAGGGATAATATGAAAAAAGGGCTACGAAAAAATGAAACATCGTTATGAAATTTTTAATTAAAGTTCTAATAAAAATTGCCGGACAAACTATAAATTATTATTTAATGACACCCCTAGTCAATGAAAATTTATACTCCAAAGCAACCTAATGCTGAGTAATGGCTTCAGTTGAGGAGCTCAAAAAAAAAAAAAAAATGAAATAACATCTATATGTGCTATAGAAAAAAACTGAGGTTTATCATCATGAAGATCCGAGTTTTGTGTAAATGTTAATGTAATTCTTGCGCCAGACGTAATGAGAAAATACGTCGTGATAATAATTATGGAAAAACGCATTGCTACGCCAACGAGAAATTCTTAAGAACAACGATTAAAATTAACTCTTCTATAAATACAATCATCAGCCGTTCTAAGCGGTGCTGAAGATCAAAAGATTTTTTCTCTTTTTTACTTAACTGAACACGCCGACGAAATACTTCCGCTCTGAATCAATTGAAAAGGAAAAAAAGCTAGACCGATACGGTCAGAACGGGACAGAATAAAGAAGAAAGAACTCTGGAACGATGGACAAAGAACGAAGTGACAAGATATAAAGGGCACAATAAGGACTAAGAAGCCTGAAGAATAATAAATCCCAATAAAAAATGGCGCCTTCTGTCTAGAGGGATGATCATTTAAAAAGGATATGATCAGGGTCGTAAATAGCTTCGTAGTTAAGATGAAGAGAATAATTTTGGGGGAGGGGTTAGAAAAAGAATTGGTTTTATATATAATATACGATATGCGCGCGGGTCCAGTGTGATTTTCTGATCACGTATGTATATTGTGAGTTATGTTTCTAGCTGATGATGGGTTATACCCGAAAACGTTTTTAAGCGAGCAATCATTTTACATACTTCAATTTGTTTGTTATATTTGTATTTGTTATAACTTAATATAATCATTAATTTTACATTTCTGCGTATTTAAAATAACTTTCACACACTCTCGTGGAGTTAAGATGTCACGATTTTTGAATTATTTTCTGCGATTAATAAACGTGTACTACTTATTCTGTTATTAATTTTTCTTTTACTCCGCCATTAAACTACAGTTTTTTCTATCATGTTTAATATCTAAATTTCGGGTATCGTTAAGAATCGGGGTAACGGACAGTTATTAGTCACCAAAGGTACTTTTTTTTAAATGTAGTATTGCAGTGTAAATGCCTTTGAGAATTTTTAATCGAACATTAAATTTATTCCGCCTAAGAATTAAACGAGGCGTTTTGTGTATTTCGCCTGATAGTTTGAAACTCGCTTCTTGATGAACGCTTTTAATAGAGTCTGTACAACATTAGTCCGGTAGCTTAAATAATTTCTATTTTGTTAGAAAATTCTACGGCACCCCAACATTCGTTTAGCGCAAAATTTCGCAAGTTTTTTGATTTGAATTGGGTTAATCCTCTACAAAGGAGGAAAGCGATAATAATATAGTAGAGTTTATGCAAATTGGCTGAGTCAGCAAATCCGACTGATGATACATATATATATATATATATACACATATACAGATATTTCTTAGGCGGGAAATAAACGAACGAGAAATGAGAAAATTTCAGAACAAAACTGTGTCAAATTTTTATTCGATCAAGCTACCGATACGCTATATACAAGATGCCTGTTTCGGCAATAGTTTAAATGATTAATTTTACAAACTTTAATGTGCATTCATTATTTAAATCTAGCGGGAACTTTTTCTCATTTACATATTTAGTTGACTCTTCGAGGTGACAAATTTTTATTGATTTCAAGCAAAATTTTTAATCACGATGTTTGATGAGAAAAAAAAAAAAAAGGAAAAAGAATTCTCTCTGTATCAGAAATACGTTGCATTAACATTTAATATGAATTTCAAAACGTTTCTTCCAAGTTCCGTGATCACGATGATACCATTTAGCTCATCAAAATCGAACTGAACTAACACATTTTCGAAATTTATATTAAATGTTAAAAGTAAAGTGAGCCTTCTGTCCTCAACACGGAATATCGACTCTATTGTGAACTTAAGGTTCACAATGTATATAGTTTAACTTCGTTGATTGGAGTAGGAGGATCGATTATTAAATATGATATACCGTCGGTGTTTTGATTTTGGTTTTTTTTATAAATTTTGATCAGTTGTCGTTTGGTATTGATAAGAATTTTAGTAATAACACCGAATGTTAAAAATAATCTAGCAATCGAAATATTCCATTATAAATAGTCGCAAAGAAATATGAAAGCCATTAAGTCCGACATAGTAGCTTTTGGTGTAATCACGCCCGATTTAGAATTTAAAACTTTGGACCGCAATTTACATCGGTTAGATTTTTTGCCTTTTTCCAATACGAGACCATGTTTTGTAGCTGCGAGTTAGTTGAAAATTTTCAACTTAGAAAAAGTGTATTACGGATACCGGCAAAAAAAAAAAAAAAAAAAAAAAAAAAAATTATATTTCTTAGTATTTTTGTTAACTGCTTCACAAAAAATGTCGAAAATGGTGAATAAATTGCGATTACTTAAATATCATTAAATATATATATTATTCGAAAAGCAACAAGTAAACGTTTAGGAAAAATTACTTCAAGATATTTTACCGGTATTATCATTTGTACGAACGAATAGCCCGGCGCCGTTAATTTCGATCATTTTCGGAAGTGATTTAAAAATCGACATGAACGAGAACATCTTTTCGTGCGGTTGGAAGTTTATCGAATTTATTTCAATTTAGAATAACAATCAACTTCTACTACAACATTACCGAGTTTGAACAACGCTCATTCGCCGATAACTATGCACGAAGTCTTAAAACATGTAAAACAGACCACAAGAAAAAAAAGCATGTCCACGATATTCATAGTTAGTTCGAAGAAGAGGAATTTTGAGCGCCCTTCAGGCCATATTTTCTTCCCTTTCTGATCAATTCGTGCGACTTTTCACTTATTCATAATCTTTTCTCTCCCCACTCAATTAACATTGATTTACTTTAGGTACCTAGTCACTCGGGAATATACATCGTAAAATTAATCAACTTAAGATTGTATAAATTATAACATAGCACACACATACAAATACGTACACACAGCTCGTACATACTCATCTGCGTACCGATACATGAGGAAAGCTAAATATTTTTTTTCTTGCTTTTTTTGTTTTTTTGGATGCGTCAACACATTTACCCAACACAAAGGAGCTAAATATCTTCAAATACAAAGAAAATAAATATAGTAAAGAAAATAAATATAGTAAAGAAAATAAATATAGTAAAGAAAATAAATATAGTAAAGAAAATAAATATAGTAAAGAAAATAAATATAGTAAAGAAAATAAATATAGTAAAGAAAAATAAAACAAGGAACGACGAAAACAAATAAATAAAAAGAGAACAATAAAAGAAAATTATAAAATAGAATGATTCGAAACGTATCTCTTGGGTTTTACTCTTTACACACCATGCTTTCAGCCATTTCCCCTTAATTTACAAATAATCATGAACTTTAGTACGCTAAAATATATTATTTTTAAGTGCACTGTATTCACTGATATAACATTATGTAATTAAGTTCATAATTATATAGACTTTTGTTAAATTCTTTTCAACAAAGTCTGGACAAGTTCATCACATAGGAGGGTATATATAATAAATAAAAATAAAATCTAAGTGGAATTTTTTTTTTGTTCTCGAAATAAAACGAGAAAAACTCAGATCAAGTAGTACACTCCATCTAGCAATGAACGCAGACCTACACTACGAAATTTACGAAAAATTTTCGTAGTTTTCAAAATTTTGAGAACCTCTTATTGCGCGCTAATAATCATTCCCCGACTTCTAGCAATCCAAAGGGAAACGTTGCAATTTTAGTGGTTAATAAATTCTCGGAGATGAACGTAAGCCCTTTGAAATAATTTTGATTAAGATATTAGCGCCTCTTCCTCTTACTATTTTTATTACTTAATCAAAATTATTTCAAAGGGCTTACGTTCACCTGTGTGTGTGTGTGTGTGTATCTCGGATTAATTAGTCACCTCAGGAGTGGATGGTACTCTTTACTCAGATATCGAATGGATAACTGGTGATGATGATGATGACGATGATGATATGTATACATATGCACATCTGTAGCAAGTGGAAAAATAGCGACAAAAATCTGTAGACGCTCTAAAAATTTATGCTGGAAAAACTTTCACTACATTTACCGATGATCAGTACACTAACTGCATTCAGCATTATTCAAAAACAATCGAACGTGGAGGATGCTGCAATCAAAAGTTTCCTTAAGAATTCTTACTTTTAATTTAAAAAAAAGAAATAGGAGCAAAACACTAGAAAAAACAATGGAAAGCGTTAATAAGTCATACAAATTTTCACTTACCTATATACATATATTTCACATCGAATCCATCGAAAAGGATTTCTTTCACATTTTTAATGTACGACATCTTTTTCTTCTTCTGAAGTAGTCCGTGAAAATTTTCCACACCTACATGTTCACGAAATAGTTTCCTTTATAAAAATGTGATGAAGCTTAAGATAATACGGAATTCTTACAGAAAAACGCTGCATCATCTTGTTAAGATTGAAGAACCACTGCCATTTTTTAATTACTTTCCGCCGTCTGTAATTGGATTGGACAAAAAGTAGTTAATTAAATGCTTTGATAAAGTTCAGAGGTTTAAATCATTCGACCGCTGTGACAGTCAAAACATCAACTTTTTGGTGTATTCGGTTGTTGCAATAAGGGCGAGATTCGTGTACGCGTGTATTGATGTTGACTGATTTTCAGTGATGCTCTATTTTGCGATGCGGAAGACACGACCGACATCAGAAACGACAGATTTCCGCGACCGTCGCACTAATTAGTCCGTTAGGAGCAGTTAGTTGATCGGGCGTGCACGTTCGCGGAAGTTAAACATCAATCGGAGATGGCGCCGAAAATGCAATTCGAGTTGAAAATTGTTTGTCTGCGTAGTAGCGATAAATTCGCAAATAGTAATAGCGACACTAACGCAGTTCCGTTAACTGTATCATTGCGGCCAGCGAGTTTGTTGATTTTTCGTAACTTTCTACATAAACCGATACAATCTACTAAAATTCAACTATTTCTGCTAGTTTAAAAATTGACAGTAACCCCGGTTTTGTCGGCTACGTAATTCTTTATAGGCCCATTTCGAAGCCCACAAAATCGTTTAGTAGTCCAATGACGTCACTAAACCACGTTTATCGGGGTCGCGCGAGTGACGCGTCAGTTTGTTCGTCACAGTTTAAACGCGGTAAAAACATTTTTAGTTCTAATAGCGAAAGTTTTCTATTTTTATCTTGTCATTAATGCCATTATTTTTATTTCGATTGTTAATAGTCGGTATGTTTCACTAGAATTTCTTGGAATTTTATTTACTTTTCGATACGGCAATGCGATGATCTCTGATGGTTGTGTCTCCGGATGAACCGCGCGAATTCGCTCCTAAAAATTAATTGGTACACCTTTCCTCGTTCTGAAAAATCGATCTCCTCAAGCCCTTAATACCCCTCTTAATCGTTTTAATTTCTTCCGATCCAGTACGATGAATACTTCAAATTTTGGGAGGTATCTTATTGCTATTGGTATTTACTAAGAAAACCTACCCTTTACGCCCTATTTTCGCAGAGGCTTTGTATCTCAGAAAACTTTCGGACCGTTCACTTAAAAAAAAACCTAGTTTGTTGGCTAGAAAGTCTTAGTTTTCAGCCAGGAATTGGTCCTTCCGATTGAGTATTTTCCTTTTCCACATCTACAGACCTTTCATTTTAACCGTGCACTGGAATCTTGGATATTTCCTGTGCTTCTAACAATGTGTTTTTTTTTGTTGTTTTTTTTTCTATAAAAAAAAAAGGGGGAATAAGATTGCGCTCGTCACCCAAGGACCTTCACCCAGAAACAATTAGAGGAAAACGAAAGTTATATAGTGAGACGATCAGATATCGTTAATAAGAAGGAAACAATGGAAGGGATAATAAGTGTAGAAGGAAAAGACATGATATAACGAGCACAAAAAGAAGCAGGAAGCCCTAGCCTAAGCAAGTGGGAGTACAGAGCCGAACGCTCCACCGAAGGAGCAGAGCACTCAAAGAACACGTGATCGGCGTCACAAACAACCGCATCATTTGAATGGAGAAGACAACATGGGGAAGAGGCTAACGAGAGGCGAAAGCGGAAGGAAGGCAGCAAGGAATGTTTAAAGCGCAAACGCACAATGGTGACAACAACAGAACGAAGAAGTGAAGAAAACAAAAGGAACCAAGGATTTGAAGGAAGATTAGGCTGAACGGACAGATAAAAAAAGCGACAATTAGAAAGAGAGTGTGTTCATCTATCTCCCCTTAAAAATAAAACTGGCATCTATCTTCACTTATCCCTGTCCGCACGATGAATTCTAATACCGACACTTATTTCGATCTGGAACACAATTCATATGCCTATCTCTTCTAAATTTTGTTGCATTAATGTAAACCTATCATTAAATAATAACAGCGTGTTGCATCTCGATATGTTATACAACGGTCGTTTATCTTTTTCCGAACACACATGTTAATTTTAAGATGCTAAACTTGTTAAGAACCCTGTTATCTATACGAAAAAAGAGGAAAAAATTCTCATTTCCCTTTACAAGTCTATTATATGCTCAAAAGTTGATTGTCTTACACCTCGAAATCGTTTCTCTGTCCGAAATTATCAATTTAATTTCTGTCTTGCTGTCCTAAAATCGTCTCCCGTTCCGATCATTTTTGCAGACTTCTTCCATTCAAATGTTTTATCGATTCCTCGCTAAACACCTCCATTCTTTTTTTTTTTTTTTTTTTAATTATTCACTTCTGTCTTTCTCTAATCGCCGACGTTTTATCAAAATTCTTATTTTAGTTCTAATTTTACTAAATCATATTTTCACTATTTCTATTTATTAGCCTCTTGCATTCTATACTTCTACTTCAACTTTGCCGAATTTTCTCATCATTTCAAAATATTTTTCAAATCTATTTCTCACGTCGCAACAAAATAAAAATTCCACAATATTATCAATTCCTTATTCTTCCATAACATGATATCGTTTTTACTGATATAATTCAAGAGAGCCCGCTTATCCTACCTTCCTCCAATTGTTCAGAATCCTTTAATATGTCTTTACCCTTTTTGACCAATCTTTACAACCGATTTGATAACTACTCTACGGTCTGTTACTTATATTTCTTCTCCTTACCTCCGGTTTTCTAATCATTTCCAAGCTCCTTTATGCTCCCCATTTCTTACTCATTCTGATGACCACAATTTTTCTTGATTCGTATTCTTTGTACTCTCCACTTTATTCACATTGATTTACTAAAGAGTTTCTAGTCACGCGGGTGTTATCGAAGGAAATAAGCTGATCCCTTATTTCTCTCTTCCCACTCCCTTTAAATAAACCCTTACCCGAATCATTGCCATCATTGAAAAAATTTCAGAATAAACTTTTTGGTTTCATTTCTAGCTTCATCGTTTTTCAATAGTCGTTCTTTATATCTATTCAACCCAATTTTCTTTCCAAAAAAACCTTAGTTCCTGGAACTTCTTTGATATTTTTCGAGCGTTCCTTCCAACACTTTACTTCAATTTATTACGATTTTCCGGTCTTCTACTTATATCTAATATATATATATATATATATCCCTTCTCCCAATTAAAGAACATAAAAATCTCAGATTGCCAACACAAACGATTAGAAAAGCGCACAATTTAATAGCTAAATGAAATGTCGGACAAAATTAAAATGTTGGTCACAGAGTTGAAAACGTAGATCAACATACATATAAGATAAACGGTCGAAATTGAAAAGTGATCATTGCAGAAGACAGTAATTTATTCTAACCGGTAATAAATTTATATCGAGTAATGAAAATACAAAAGTAATTATATATCGCGAACAACAATCACAAATCTCAGTTACAACAATTTGAAAGACCTAGCAATTTCCCCATTTCCATTACATTGTATTTTATATTTTGATAAAATTGATATTGTGCAAACGTTAATTGTGAATAATTATTATTTTAAAGAATAGTAAAAATGTGTATATAATAAACGTATTTAATTACAAACAATTTTTGTTGTCTCTTTTAGAATAATTAAACTAAACTGAATTTTTATCAGTCGTCTAATAGCGTGTAAAACTAACAAATTAAATCTTTTTTTTTTTTTCTTTCTTTTAACAGAATTATTCGGAGGAAGAATCAGTGGAAAAATTGGAACAAGTTGTTTATGTGCAGCAGCAATCAATTGAAGAGATTTACGGCAATCATCATGGAAATGAACTAACTCATCACAATGATGCAACTGATAATGAGGAAAATGATCAAATGGACGATAGCAGTTATTTGTTCAAAAGTTTATTGTCACAATCTCATGAACAGTCGGAATATGTGATAACTTCCTCGCCACGCTCGCCTACCTTTACTAGCTCCGATGATGTGCTAATAGAAAACAATATTGATCTACTGCTGGAGGCGGCGACGCTCGCTGCAAACAATTCAGGTACCGTATTAAAATTACTTTTTTTTTCTTTTTTTTTTTTTTGTAATATTTGTGCCTACTACAAGACATCGCCTATTTGTTGGTTCTCAACACAATTATATTGTTTATTTAAAATATCTGCACAGCTTTAAAACTCTTTAGAGTTATATAATATGCAGCATTCTTTAAATTGAAATTTCTGATCTATATTAACTCATATCTTCTTTAAAATAATGATACAGCCACTAGTATAGGGATGTTTGTTCTAGTAGAGTGGACAAAGTAATATTAGTATGTGCAGGGGTAGCGTATGATGGCATAATCTTACTCATACCTTTCCACAGTGTTCATCCATTATGACAGGTATACGCCACATCCAATCAGCATGCATCTATGTCAGTCGCACACACGCACACACTCTCACACATGCACCTATAGGGGGAAGGACTCCCAATTACCCTTTGTTCAGAAGACAAAGCTTGGTATCCAGTCTATCAGTGCCGTTAAACGGACCTCCTTCCCCGCTCATACACAACATACCAACTTCCATTTTCCACATGCAAAATCAATTGGAGCCAATTGCAGCTGTCACACCTTCTGCATCACTGCCTTCTTTGCTATCATTTTCTACATAATGCTACACATTATTATCATCGTATGATTGTTGCCTTACCACACATGGAAAATGGGCCGTCATTGGTACATCAGCGTAGCAGATAAATCCATTGCAAATAATATGGTTTACCGATAATGGCTGGACTATGGCTCGCAGAATTTCATACATACATTTCTCTTAAACATCTAAAACTCCATCTGCTTCCAATGATTGAACATTTCTGAACTTAAATCTTTCAATTTTTTGATAATCAGTATATGTTTTATTGAGCCCAGTTTTGATGGAAGTAATTTCGCTCATTGAAATGTTCAAGTCTGCAATGCCAAGAAACAAACATTGCCCTATTGATCGCCAACCTTCGTAATGGAGACGGCTGACGAAGAAAAAGAAGAATATCACTCTGCCTAAAGCTCACGATTTTTTCTCAGGCTTCCTCGAGGAATCCATTTCCATTCATAAAGCTACGTTTAAACTTGTAGCAGTATCGAGTTTACACTCTAACGAGGATATCATCTGTTGGAGGATAGATCGCAAGACACTATCATGTTCTTTATCGTGGTTATCTTCAGTGTTGACAACGTTTTGCAGTTTTCCTACCAAGTTCTCAGTCTATTTTTTCTTCATCATAACAATTTAACTGTCATACTAAGTAAAAGCTCCGTCTACATAGTAACTGATCGCTGGCTGAACTTTTTTCTGTTTGCAGCATCCATCTAAGTATAATCAGTATTTTCCAAATTCGTTTGAGTTTACTACAGATCTTCCATTGTTATCAGACAAGTATTTAATTTTGTTGAACTTGGTTTCTTCAACATTTTTACATTTTTCTGGGTCCTTGTTGGTGTCATCTCTCATAATATCATCATGCCGCGTTGTAATAACATCCCTTGGATCAAGTTCATGCAAGATATTTATTGGTTATTTACCTGGCGGGCTGATCATCTTTGTGCGACCACTAAAAGCGTCTTTAATGTATCCCTCCAAATTGACTATTGAAAGCGCAGTCTGTAACTGTGTTTTTGTCACTACTTTATCTTCCCACACCTTTTGGACAGTTGTAGTACCGATCTATAATAAACGTTTTTCTCAGAAATTGTGATAATCATCCAAATCAAACTCCAATAAAGCAACTGAAGGTGACTTTCCTTTCCTACTAAGCAATAAAAAACGAGTACAAGGCTGAGAAAAGAATCCTACATTGTTACATATGGCTAGTACTACAGCGTGCCTATAAAATTTTGTAAAAAACGAGAGGAGATTATAAGTTATAGAAATGTGGTGCTCCCGTAAAGTCTCCAAAACCCCTTTGTCCAACTTTGTAACAAATACAATAGTCTTCGACACGATAAATGAGCATATATATATATATATATATATATATATATATATATATATATATATATATACTATAGTCGTCGTGATAGCCTAGTTGCTAGAGCGCTTGACTTCCGATATGGAGGTTACGGGTTCGATCCTGAGCGACGACAAACTTATTACAAGAATTAAATAAATAAATAAATAATCGCTAGTAATCACGTGGAAGGCAATAGCAAACCATCACGTTCAACATCATATGCGCGCTAGGTCAGTACACAGCAGACCCACACGGGACTGCACTGGTAGCGCGATAATAATCGGCTACTATCAGTTCCGAAAGTAGTCTTGCGTGTGTACATCTGCGTTGCATATATAATAATTGCTTAGTATACAACCTATGTCTGTACATCTAAAATGTGAGAATAGGTTGTCCACCAACCGAATGGTTGAAGGTATAATGATGGTATATACTATATACGAATATATATATATATATATATATATATATATATATATATATATATATAAAAGGGTTACAGAAATAAAAAGAAGCTAACCAAAATTAAAAATACATCTGATGTCAAATCTAATGGAATACTTATATTGGCAGCTCAAGAGAAAATATAGAGGAGTCCAATGAAATTAAAAAGAAGACTGGAAATGATAATAGCGAACCTACTGCACATTAATTTAAAAAATATAATCGAAACAGCCACAAGTAAATAGATATAGACGTTTACTAACTGCTGTTACAGAAGGTGCTAGAACAACAACGATAATTATTAGTCGTAAGGATTCAAAGTCCTTAGTCCAGAGATTTCTTCGGGTTGAAAGTACCAATCCCAATCATTTCCAGTCTTCTTTTTCCTTTCATTGGACTCACCTATATTTTTTCTTGAGCAGCCAACAAAAGTATTCCATTAGATTTGACATCAGATGTATTTTTAATTTTGTTTAGCTTCTTTTTATTTCTGTAACCCTTTTATATATATATATATATATATATATATTAATTACAACGTTAAATCATCCTTCTCCTATCCTAATTCACGATATTTTTCCATTCTCCCCAATCCACCTGCTCAACCATGGTATCTACATTTTCCGCATCTTTCCCGTTTCATCATGTCCGCTTTCTGCCGTCTTCGATCTGGTCACAGTCAACTTCCCGCTCCATTGTATCGTTTCCCCCTTGGTGTCCTCTCCTATTGGCCCGCTGTGTATCGATAACACAGTCGTATGTGACTTTGATCATGTATTCTTTGAGTGCTCCTCTTTCTCACATGATGTTCTAACTCCATATTGTGTGTCCTTTATTCTCTCTCTACAGTCAACGTTGATCATCCCAATTGTAGCAAAATTCCTATCTTCTATACATCATTATATTAAGATCTAATCCCTTCAGCAGTTCTCTTCCACTTTGGCATTCCTAACTTACCGTGTCCAGTTACTCCCAATGTACTCTTCACTAAACTGTTGCAGTTACAGTTACAAACAGACACAGCTCGCAGTTAATTTTACGGGCTCACTGTCGCATTTGCGGCTCTAACGGTAGATAGGTGAATTCCTTGTCAGCTGGCACTGCGGGCGCTGCTGTTGCAGTGTGGCCGTAGCTGCTCATTTCCTTTTAACAGGATGGTTGGCGAGTGCAGTCGTCGCCATAATTATTATTTTTCATAATTAAGAACTATAAACTTTGTATTATAGTGATGGAGAAAGTCATTGAACTTTCAGATAATTGTTTACGAACGCTAAGCGCTGTGTTTTATATAGCTATGGTGCTTGGTGGCTCTAACTGCTTTTTAAACATCCTGTGTTTCTTCTTCCTTAATTATTTGTAGCCAGATTCCTTTGTCCGTTTGTACTGTGGGTTCTGTAATTGCAGATGTGGCCATGGTATGGGAAAGCTAACTTCTTTTGCTCTAACCTTCGGAAATGTCATTCTTTTTCTTTTCAGGATGCATATGTTTGGCATTTTTCGACGTTGATTGTCATTGTTTCTCCATTCTTGGTATAGCGTTCTTTGTCAGATTCTATTCCTTGTTACTCCTAATTGATGCTATGTACACGTGTTGATGGGCAATCGTCCGTTGCTAACAAGCCCAGGGAAAACCCCAAACAAGAAAAAAAAAATGACAATGTAATTCTTAGTCTACCCCCCATTAGAAAAAATATCTCAAAAAATGTCCCAACTTTATAAAACGCAAAATGTCCCAATTTTATGTAACGCAAGATATCCCAATTTTATGTAACGTTTGTTATATTTTATAGGATTTTTGTTATTGTTATTTAAAAAAATGTCACAATTTTATGTAACGAAAAAATGTCTTAATTTTATATAATAAAAGTTAAATGTTAGGATAGGATTTTTGTGATTATGTTATTTTTTTTTATGTTGATGCCAGTAGTAAATTTTGATCATTTTATACAAAGTATAGAAGAGAAAGAGGCAAAAATGAAAGCAAGAGGGGTCAAGGGCCACAGCCCCTTGTGACCCCAAAATGGCCGAGTTTATATATATATATATGTGTTCTTTTATCCTGTCTAAAACTGTTGTATTTCTTACAAAGTTGGACAAAGGCGTTTTGGGGATTTTGCGGAAGCACCACATTTCGCTCGTTTTCTACAAAATTTCACAGGCACGCTGTAGTACTAACCATATGTAACAACGTGGGATTCTTTCCTTATCCTTGTACTCGTTTTTTATTGCTTAGTACGCTATTCAGGTTGTTAAAAATCTATTTTACTATAACTATTTTTGTCTGCATTTCTCTTTGATTTTGTCCGCCTTTTATGATTAACATGCCAGAATACTTAAATTCAGTCGTGTTTTTAACTATTTTGTTTTGATTTTAATATTTATTTTTGCGTTGTCATTTAGTATGAATTTCATAGTTTTTGTCGCAAATAAGCGTTGATTTCACATTCTATATATTTTTTTTTTTATATATATATAAATTCCCCCTTTGGGCATGCCAGCAACGAACCTCAGCCCAGAAACGACACGAGGGAAGAGAATCAATTAGATGTAGATTCGGTCAGTTATTGATAGAATAAAAAAACTGAGCACCGGAACAACGGAGATCTACAGAAACGATATGATATACGAAGCGCAATAAGGATTAGGGAGTTTAAGTGATAACAAAGCGGAGTACAAAGAGGTACGTTCATTCATGAGGACTGGACATTCAAAGAAGATATGGTCATGATCGCAGACGGCTTCGTCGCCAGATTGAAGAGGGCAACAGGGGGATAGAGCGAAACGAAAAGGAAAACGTGAGGATGGAAAACGAGTATGATTGAGACGTAAACGGATAAAAAGAGACAATAACGGAGCGGCGAAGCGAAGGAAAATTGTAAAACCAAGGCCGGATAGGACCCAAAGAATATCAATGTGGATAGCGTGAAGTGAGGAAAGAGTGTGAATGATAGAGCGAATACAGAGGATAAAAAATTCAGAGTATTGAGAGGGGAAATATGAGAAAATAACTTCAGGAGCACACATGGAGTCAGAGATAATTAAATATTTAGAAGAAGATCGATGGGAGGAAATATAAATTATGGAACGTAGAATGGCCATGGCTGCAAAGATAGTACAAAAAGAAGGGAGACGAAAAGACTCAGAGAAATTAATGCTTAGAAGGATAAAAGATGCTTCAACTCCATTAAGCCCCTTTGAACCATCCGTAAAAATAGTCATGTGAGAAGAGAAACGGGATTCGATATAACTATGGAATTCCTGTATAACTGTTGCATTGGAAAGGAATTTGGAGGTAAAAGGAAAATAGAATACATTGGGAGGATTAGAGAGATCTGAAAAATTTAAAGAAACGTAAGGGAGATTATTATAAGAAATTGTACAGGATAAAAAAGAATTCAGCCGCAAAGCAGTATGGGCTAAGATAGGAATTTTCTTGGGAATTAAAGCGCCAGTTTTGCAGAATAGAAAGGTATGAAGGAATAAGTCTAGAGGATAATAACGGTAAGCGTTTACACAAGAAACGATATCCTAAATAAGATCTGCGGATGAAAAGGGAAGGCGAGTTTATCTCAGCGAGAACTGCTGATATTGGGGAAGATCTAAGAGCACCAAAGCGAAGACAAATACAAGAATTTTGGATTACATCCAGCTTGAAAAGGAGTGATTTAGAGGCACAGTCGTAGGTAAAGGAAGAGTAATCACGTTTAGAACGGATAATCGATTTGTACAAAGAAATGAGGAGAAAAGGATCGTTTTCCTATTTTGTTGGGGAAAGAACTTTCAGTAGGTTCAGTCTTTTAAGGGCAAAAGAGGAAAAGAAATTAATATGTTCATAAGAGGGCAGACGACTGTTAAGGAATACACCGAGATAGTAAAAGAAATCTTTACGAGGGATAAGTATGGAATTTACGGATACAGCGACTAAAGTGGGATTAAAAGGACGAAAAGAAAAGACAATATAAGAAGATTTTGAATCGAAGATAGAAACATTCATGCGTCATTAATTTTGATTATAATAACCTACATTTGTTTCTCTGTTTCGGCGAAAATAACCAAGAGCAACTTAATTTTTATATGCGTTCTATCTATATTGGCGTACTTCAATATATCTTCCATCTATACGTTAAATAGTATGAGAGATAGCGGAACAGCCGGTTTCACGCATGACACATTTTCTTTCTGAATATGCTCCATTCTGCTTTACATTTGTGTACTGGCTTCACTATACATTTTTCATTATTCGTAAATCTTTCCTGTCTATGTTTCATTTCTGTAATATCATGGTCAACTTTTTTTGATCTGCACAATCTGTGAAACATGTGATAACTTCCTTATGTACATTTAAAGTTCTTTACATTACCATCTCGAAAAATGCTATTGCATTTCTTCTTTTGTAACCAAACCGATTCAGTATTATAAAACAAAAACAATACATCTTAATATTCAACACACCTTAATGCAAAAGCATGGTTTTTCTGTCGATACCACTACTGGAAATACTCACTCATCATTAACAACACTCATCCAGTAGGGAGATTAGAAGGACCCAGCCAATTATAATTTTCCTAACCTGTACTAAGTTGCTGTGTATGCCTATATGTTTGTATGTGTGTTGATAATACATTTATGATTACCTAGCCGATGTAATGTACCATCTGCTTACTTTTGAGTACACTTTGAGAATATGTGTTACTGTTGGCAAGCTACCTTTAAACTTTTCTAATCTCTACTAAATCTGCTGTTTTTGTATGTACATGCTTTGGGAATGCGCTTTACTACATTTGTAACCAACCAATGCTAATATAACTTGCTAACCCATGCTAAGCTGTTTAGTATGCGCATATATATATACGTATGTGTGTGTGTGCGTGTGAGAGAAAGAGAGAGCGCATACATGTGTGCAAATATGTGTGGGTGTGTATACTTTATGGGTGGCCTTAATATGCCCTGTTAACCTATGCTAAGTTGGTTTGTACACCCGTGTGTTTCTATGTGTGTTGATGATTCATCTAGCATCGCCTAAACAATCTAGTAGTTTGCTAATATTGTTTGTATATGCTCTAAGAATACGATTTACTGCTGATAAACCACCTTTAAACTTTTTTAGCTCATTAACAAATGTTGTGTGTGTGTGTGTGTGTATGCTCTAGGAATTTCTTTACTTTATCTATAACCAGTCAGAGTTAATATAACTTACTAGCCTCTGCTAGATTGTTGTGCGTGTGCATGTGTGTGCATTTGTGCGCATGTCTGCGTGTGTCTGTATGTGTGTATAATTATGATCTTCATTTCGCTCATGTGTGAAGCATCTGCCGTGTTTATGCGATTTAAAAGATGCATTGATGCAGATCTAACCAAAATATGAGGAGATATACCTCAGTTTATAAATTTTGATAGGTATTATGCCACCGAAATAACTGAAGTAGTAACCCTCCTCAGAAGGTTTGTTCTAGCCTATATGTTTCCACTGTGATGCTTTGCATGTGAGTAATCGGAGTGGATGATTGATAAAACAGTTTAGGCCACCAACATGTAGTAGTATACAACCAGTTTAATTGCTACAAGGGATTTTTTTTTCCCTTTGGGCGATGCTCTTTTATGAGTTGCTTTTGACATTTGCTAGGTCTACTATTTAATTAGGCAAGTTTATATGAAATTTTCAATTGTATGAAATGCCGAAACCCTCTAACACTGTAATGTATGTGCCCTTGACATGCTCATGCACGTTTGATATAGTATACATATGTTATATCTTGATGGTATGCATGTGATGTAACAATGCTAATGATGCTGCTGGCGAGCCTGCGTGGTCATGTATGTGTACGTGTTCACCTTCTAATGCAATGGAGCAATATCTACCCCTAACATTAGCATCCATAACAGATTTGGTGCGGTCATGTTAATATTCAGTGCAGATTAAAATTATAAAATCAAAATGATTGCAGAGATCCAGATGTTGACGAGCCGATCATGTCTCTCAGTATGAACATTTCATGTATAACAAGAACCATATGAAACAACTATTTTTGGCTAAACATATTATACCTGCCTTGCAATGTGCACAAACTTATATATATATATATATATATATATATATATCAGTGGCGGATCCACGAGGTGGCATCCCCGTTCCCACAAAGAACCAAAGCCTCTATGGAAAAATTTGTTATAACAGAGAAACTTAATTTATGCCATAAAAGATTTGTATGAATTTTACCTCCGGATTTTAATAATTAATATTTAATACTATTTTTTAGTAAAACTATTAATGTTCCTTTTTTATTCTATTTTAAACACAACTGTCGCGGACCTTTTGCGATTTTTATTTATTTTCAATTTTTATTTTGTAATGTAAATGAAAATAGTTCAATGAGAAATATATATATTTTTTTTACTTGCTCACGAACAAAGAATTCGGATCGGATTACTAACAACAATTAAAAAGAAGTCATGTCTGATAAAAATACTATTATATTTTTCTTACTGTTTCTAAACTACCATTTTAGTTAGAATTTTATAATTTCGTTTTATTTTTCACCTAAAAATAAAACTAAATTTAAATTAAATTGTAATAATTATGTGATTTTAAAAGATTTTTAAATTTCTATAAAGTATTTGATTTTTTTTATGAAACGGGGTATTTTTCAAATCTACTGCCTACCGCAGAAGATTATATAATCCCTCCCAAATGTCCTTCTGGATCCACCCCTATATATACATACTCGTATATATGTATGTATGTACTTGTATCTGAAGAATCCGAAGGAAAGTCAGCTTACACACCGAGCGTGTCATTCGCAACCGATGGTCGCTTTCGACGAAATCATACGGCCAATAGCATTCGTTAGACAAGCGTGAAACGCCGTTTAAAATGCTGTTCAACTACATACAATGATTTAATGTGAAAGTTGGTTAAAATTCCGAGCGATTGTTCTCATTCGAGGCAACATGGGCCGGAGCTTCTAGGTCGCCAGACTTGTTCTTTCAGCATTTCGTTCTAAATTTCAGCTTGGTAGAACGACAAGTTCACATCGTTACCGAACTTTGCACGACCGAGTTTTTCTGTTTGCTTAAACGACGAGCGACTTTGCCTCCGTTCGCAAGTTTAATTCGCATTAATGGAACTAAACTAATAACGAGACGCTAAAACCGCCTGCTCGGAAATTTCGCTACCTAACTAGGAAATAAATTAAAAAGATGAGCCACAACGATGAGTCATCTGTTTCCAGAAGAACAGTCCGCCGTTGCAACACTGTAACGAGCGATGCAAAAAGTTCTTCTTTAAAATTCGTCCGACTGGAAGAAATTCCAAACTTTCGCATCTTTATGTCACTTTTGGCGCGAAAGCTGCAGAAAGGAAATTCTCCAAAAAGCCGCGCTTACAACCTCGTCCGTTCATTACGCATACAAGTATCTGCATTGTAAGGAAGTGTTTTATATTTTTTAATGAACTCGCTGTGAACAAAGAGCAGATCGGTTGTAATTGAAACCCTGGCCGGATTTTTCCTTCATTGGAAGATCTCAAGCTTGTTAGCAAAAGAGAGTTGTTGAGCTTTTTTCGAAATCTGATTTTGCCCTTTGTCCATTCCTACGGTCCGTTTGAAAAAGGGCACGATCGACGGCGGATCACTAAAACTGGAATTTCATTTGAGCTGTTGCATAAGAAACGTGATTCCAAATTTCGGCAGAGAAAACCACTCTGACAACATTCGCAAAAAATCAAAATCACAAACTGTTGCATTATTCGTAGCGATGGAACAAATAAAGCTTCATTTACAACGTACTCGTCGTAATTTAAACTTTTCGTTAATGCCACGATATCTAAACTATATATTTCGAAGCAGACTTCAAATTTTTTTAAAATTTCTTCCTGTTTATTTTCTTAGACCGAAACTTAGCCTTCCTGATCTCTGGTCTGCGTCAAAGAAGTTATGAGTTTTAATCTGGGTTGGAACATGTGCACATTTCAAACATAATCTGTATCACACAAAAACTCTCAAATTTTATTGCTAGTTCGATTATAGTTTCTTTTTGTCGCATCGCAACTTTTGATCTGCACCCCTGCAAATTTTAAAGCGATGGCTTCTTCATTTTAGAAGTAAACTGACACATTTCTCACGTTCCTGTTACGGATGTTGTTTCCAGTAAAGGAATGGTTGATGTACTCGAAAAATAACCGACAATAATTCATAAGTAAAATTAATAATTTTACGAACATCGAATACGACCTAACACAATAACAACGTTAAGCCATTGCGCAGGTCTACTGTTGCCTTACTCGCACAAATGATGTCACGTGTGGAGTAAATTGGTTTTAGAGGAAATAAACCATTTTTATTCCAAACATGATTTTTTTTTTTTTAGAGAATTAAAATAGTAACACTCAAAACTGATATGTTTTGTGAACTAATGATGTGTTAATAATACTTTTAATCGTTCGATATATGTATATGTGTTTCCCGCGGATTTGTTACATTATAACATTAACGATTCATATGATTCCGAAACAGTTCGTATTAACTCGACTATTAAATAACTGAATAAATAAAATTTAGTTTATATATAATTTACATATACTGTAATTTGTGTCCGAAAACATTTTTATTATTTTTGGTGATTCGCAAGTACCTAAATTAAATGCTGTACAGTTGGCAGCGAAGAATTCGGGCCACACAAAGTTTATTGAAAACGTGAAAAAAGATAAAAAACACAGATAAAACCAACTCTTAACTTACCTACTTTTCGTGATTTGTAATTTTCTTTTCCGGTTTTTGAAACTGATTTGTCTGTAGCCGAATAGAAATTTTAGTAGTTTCTGAGCTTAGGCGACTACACCTATCCGTACATTGTAGGTGTACAGACATGGGAATGTACACGGTAATCGTTACATGCAGTGTAAGTATACACGCAACAGAAGACTGCTCTTGAAACTGATATTGTTTTATCCATGAACAAATGCAGTCCTCTATTTATGTCCGCTATCTGAACGTCAATTAGCACGCATATATATATATATATATATATATATGTGTATATATATATATATATATATATATATATATATATATATATATGGTCTTCCATATGATTCTATTAACAGTTAATTTAATTATTTATTTAGTGATTTCTGTGGTCGCCTGGGATCGAAATCAAGACACCTCTGTAACGGAAGTCGAGTATGACTATAATTAATTTAAGAAATATAATAATACAGAGAAACCGGTTGTCCATTCCTGTTTTTACCTACATCGTGTTCGAACTCATTTTAGTAAAACAAAAACTACAATACAACCAAGCCGCAATGCATAAGCCTTCTCTTTATGAATAGTGGCACGTGGCGCGATAGCTGCAAAAATTAGTTTTTATGAAGGGAATAAGAGGAGCCGCTCGTTCCGTCTTCACCAAAGAGATCCGATCTTTTCTTCGTACAGGTATAAAAGTAAGTAAACAGATTTTGCAACATGAATTTTTTCAGTGATCGCGACCCCCTCAAAGCGAACATTGAATTCCATTTCCGGAAAGCGGTTTTCTGCGTCAGTCGAAAAACGGCATGTAGTTCCTGCTGTAGCCATGAAGATTATAGAAGATAACAGAGGAAAATAAAAACGAATTTCTTTTTAAACGCTGAAGTTTTTAAAATGAAAAACAAAAAATGATTTCTTTAAATTACGTTATATTACACAACGCCTACTTTATTTTAAACAAATTAATCCCCCCCTAACCTCCCCGATTGTGCTGATTTATAACGGTCAGTCTGATTTTGAGAGATAAAGACCAATCTCAATTGAGGGGAAAGACGTACGGCGGTAAGAAGAAACTAACGAAGTATCTGAAACGAAAAGCGACACAAGACAGGGAAGTTCGTTATATTTTTATCCGGTTTTTCCTGTGAGGCTTGTAAGTCGCGTTAGATGACAAAAGTTAACGGAGAATGAAAACGTAAATGTCCCTCGAGAAATCGTTTGTTTGTTAGACACACTCTCTGCTCTACGTCATCGTTCTCAGAGTCTACAGTGAAAGCGCACTGCTGCTGTTGCAAATAAATCAGTCCTAACGATGGTAACAATGACAATGATGACATTTTCATTAAACATCCAATCAGTAAATGTCGCGCTAACTGAAGTTCGCATTTGTGGGCAAGACTCAAATATTAGCTGCTACCCCACTCGGTCGGTAATTATTTCATTTCAGAAATGTTTGCCTCTGTGTGCTCGTGCAGCGATCGATTATTATAAATTAACCTCGAATCACTTTTCCCTAGAATTTTATTAATTAAATTGATTTCACCGGTTAAACTAATAAATGCGAAAAGAAGAAAGAAAACTATTAATTATCGTTAAAATGAAATTTATGATAAAATTACTAAGCTGCGCGGTAACATTGTAGTGGCTTCGTGAAAAATGCTCTCAAAGATGGAATATTTAAAACTGATTCTGAAAGTTACAAAAAGCTCTTGCATCGTCCATTACATCTAAATGAAAACGAAGCAATTGCCTTAATTCTGTTCCTCAATGAAAATGCGCTTTTGCCTTAGTCTCGTTTCTAACATTAGTTGCGTACACATTTATCTGCTCAGATGACCGACTGTTGAAAAATAGTAAACAGATAATTTTCGAACATTGTGATTTCGTTGCTGGAGTTAAAAAAAAAAAAAAAAAAAAGGATGAAAATGACGTATTTAAACGTTTGACGCACATCCGTAATGCTGAAGGTTGCGCGGTCGTGTTTTCGATTTAGTAGTCAAATCGTCAAGCGATTATTAGGAATTACGATTTTTTAAAAATATTTTCGAATACACTAATTTCACGATAAAACGGAATAAGTATAATTTTTGGTTTCGAACGAATATTGATATTACTCTTTTTTTCTTCTATTTTTTTTTTTTTTTTTTTTTTTTTTTTGGTAGCTCTTCTTGGTTTCCAACTAATTGAATGGATTATGCTAGGAAATTAAATTCTGAGGCGGTACAAGATGGAAGGAACAAAGGACTGAAGTAAGGGAATTATTGCTGGTGATGGGAGGGAAAGAATAAATAAACTAGATAAGATTATTTTTTATTCAATTTTTTTGAACCAGTACTATGCCAGCTTTAAGGCATCCTCGTCTGCATCTATAACACTCTTCATCCTAACGCCAACCAATCAGCACTCAAATAAGAGCGCTGCGGGGCATGGAAAATGTTTTCACGTGCCGCCCCTGGAAGCGATGCGAAATTACTTTGGATAATCCGCGTGATTTCAATCTGAATTTCATACTGCATCTGCCATATCCGAGTGAAAAATAGAAAGGGGTGAAGGAAGCACTGTAAGGAGCTGAAAGACGAATATACTTTCAATATTAAGATTGTATTCTCACCTCCTTTTTTTCTTCTTCCTATATACATATATGGCTTCTACATTTTAGCGAGAAAAAAAAATTACTAAACGCTTTCAATTAATAATTTTCCGATTAATATTCATCGTCTTTTCCACTTTAGCTTCGCAGAAATTTTTATATTCACGATTAAACGTGCATTCTAAGGAAACAGCATACTAGCAATTTTTTTTTTTATTCATCTATGTTAAGCAGCGTCCCTCCTCCATGCTTATCTCGATCCGAAATTGACGAATTGCTATAACGGAAATCCGTGACTAGCCGGATGAGCGTACTAACTGCGAAGGACCGCTTGTTAAGTAATTGACGAATTAAATTTGAAAAATTAATTCGTATACAGAAATATCTCACTTCGTAATGCCGCAGTTTGTGATGTAATTTGATGTGAAAAGCCGAACAAGATGAATCCGCGGCAATATAATGTTGCTGTCTAATAGAAACAGGTAGCTGCAACTGAATGCCGATCTAGAGACGCGCTGTCCCCGAAGTAAGGAACGGGTCTGTTGAGCACGACGACCAGGTAATGCACGCTGGTTAGTGACGCCTCCGAAAAGGGGATCTTACTTGAATGGTAATTGGACCAATTTGCCAAGATTTATAAATTTTAATATAACCTACAACCCACGAAGCAGAATTAACTGATATATAATAATATTGCTGATTCTCTAGATCCGTGATTTATTTACAAAAATTTAAGAAAACGAAGTCGATGTCAATAAACTAGACATGCGAACGAACCTAGGCGTGTCGCGAGATTTTCAGTCGTACAAACGAGCTGAGCTTTGATATTGTCGAACCAAAATTACCCGAATGAATTAGCACTTTGATGGAGTTAATCGAGCACAATAAAGCCAGAATAAATGAAATAAAACTTTATAGAATAAAAATTATACAATTAACAAATTGTTTTTTACTGAAATGTTCACATTTTCGTACGTAATGGCAATTCTGTTTCACAATTTTCTTTTTACTTTCAAAATGAATACGAATTGAATTTTAAAGTGCATACGAATTCGACGAAGTCCCGTTGTAAAGCTGCAGAGTTCTGCGAAACACCTTTCGCCGTTTGTAAGTAATATATATATATATATATATATATATATATATATATATACATACATTAATAGTAATTTAACCAAGTCCGATTAATCTGTAATATATATATACATATATGTATATATATGGGCTGTGCCCCTTGACCACTCCTACTTGCATTTCTATCTCTTTCTCTTCTATACTTTGTATAAAATGATTAAATACTGGCATTAACACAAAAAAATATCACCAAAATCCTATCCGAACATTTAACTTTCATTATTTACATATTTTGTTACATAAAATTGTGACATTTTTTGCGACATTTTTTCTAATGGGGGGTAGCCTAAGAATTACGTTGTAATTAATGTGTATATATATATATATATATATATATATATATATATATATATATATATATGTAGATAATTTGCTGGATAATTTTTGACGTTTTCTTACGAGCGAAAAAAATTACTATATTTAAACTAGTTGACCCGGCGAACTTCGTACCGCCATAGATAGTAAATGTTGTGATAACTTATTAGCTGAATTAAATCCAGCTTTTTTTATTAAGATAAAATTAATACTCAAAATGAATTAAGTTCAATAAATGTACAAAAATCAAAATGAAAAGTATTTTAATTACATTAAAATGAATGTAATTCACGTGGCAGCAACGCATTATTCGCCTTAATAACGAAGATCAGTATAACCGAATAAGATGGTTCACAAAAGACAAAATTATTTAATTATACAATAGCTCGGAAACAGTTTGACTTATCAGAATGAATCATAAATTACAATTAAACTTCGACCTACGACAATTTACAATTTAAGCTGAGCGATTACCCCGGACGGCAAGTAGCTGCCTAGAATACATAATATGGAATTTAGAACGACCTGACAAATCACGCAAAAAAAATTCATAACTCAACACCAGATAACCCTTTTAAAGCGAAATTCAAAATATAAAACAAAACACAGAATCTCTTTCATAAAATCCAAAAATTAAGGTTAAATAATTGTGTGAACCCCCGCTTTGGGACCAAAGGCAGCAAAAAAAATAAAATGAAATTCTTAATAAAGTTAGTTTTAAATTTCTTATTCTGCTATTCGGGGTGGAGACAAATACAACAAATCAAAGATCATGAAAATCGGTCCAGCCGTTCTTGAATTATAAGTGGTGTAACTAACACGACTAACTTTAATATATATATATATATATATATATATATTATATAGATGAGTGAAATTGCACAAATAATTTCGCAATATTTTAAATATTTTCCCCGGCGCTTAAAAGTCAGATAATTACATTACACTCCATATTTACAAGCCATCATCGTCCTGCAGTTTATTTTATTTTTTTATTATTTCTTTTTTTCTATTGTTAAAAGAGAACAGTCGAGACAGTCCTATATATCGGGGGGAACAGTCAGCGATAAGCGTTTGATCAATTTTGCAAAATTAGCGTCTTACCACCTTTTATCAAAATAGTTGAACTTAACTAATGCGTTGTCGCCGGGTTTTGGATCGTTTTCATACAGACGATCTTTATAAAAAACGGAAAAAAAAGAAAAGAGAATGCATGGAACCCAACGAAATATCTGAAAGTAATCAAACTTCTTTTATTCAGTTTGTTCGAGAGTAATTTTTTTCGTTCGCTATCGCTGCTCTTTCAATTAAAATTGATGCCAGAGAGCTTTCATCAGTATTGCTCCATTAGCCTGCGTACTGCATGATGGTCGCTCGTTAATGACGGTCCGTTTAATTACATGAACAGTGGTTTTCCATAATATAGCGGATACAATAAACCATCACAGCAAACTGTTCTAGTTACAATTTCTGTTACCGATAATATTAGTTATGTGTTCCAGTTACCGAAATTTCAAAGGGATGTGCTATTGAAAGTGAAGAATATAGTTTCGTGCATCGGAGTTTCCAATAATTAATTTGAGTAAAGCTGCAATTCAGTTGTATACCACTTTCTCCGATCGAAACTCTTTCCGAAAGTTTACGGCGAGAGTTGCGAAATTAGGAACGGTTGTTTTTAATCTACAAGGAAGGACCGTAGATGATTTGCGAAATTAGAAGCGAAGAAATTTTAACCGTCAACCGCGGCACGCAAGTTTCATCTGTACCACTGAAGAACTTTCGAATAAAACTTTCACAAATGTTTCGATAGACCTAAATGAAAGAAGGCTTCACTTGTAGCTCTTTTCCTATTCGATTATGCTGGCGGCGTCTATAGCTGCATTTCCAACTTACCTTCGCACCAAAACGATATTCAATAGTTATTCTGAACATACGAGTACAACTAATTCAACTGTAGAAAATCGTTTTTCATTACGCGCACAATATCAAAGTAGTCAATTATATTTCGTTTACAGAAAGGAATATTTGCGATTCCGTATGCAGCGCTGTGCCAAAATAAACCTTTCTAATTACACTGATATCGTTTAACAATAATTGGTTGCGATTCTATTTATAGTTCTACTATAGAAGAATTATCACTAACTCGCCGGGAGGAACGGTTCAAAAGCCTGTTGCAACGTCTGAAAGATCGATATTGTATGTATATATATATATATTTAATTAAGCTATATCCTCATTTATTTTGGCCGCAGAAAGTGATTGTAAACATTTGAGCAATCCTGCCATAGCTCCATCGGGTCAACAGTGTAACGGTTATTTAATGCGAGTTTTTTTAGAATTATTTTAACAGCATTATTTTACTTTTGGAGAAATGCTTCTTTTGGCGACAACAAATTTTTTTTTCTTCGTTTTTGGCCCGACTTTCGCTCTTTGGCCAGTTTTTTGTATTTCGATAACTTCCTTCTAGTCTTTTTCTCTCTCTCTCTCTCCCTGTTTGATAAACTAGCTAAAAAAAAAATCGTTTTCAACAATTCGAGAAAATGATAATTACCCAATTACAAAAAAAAAGAAAAAAAGAAAAAAAAAACCTAAAGTTACCGAAAAAAATAAAGCACGAGTTCTGAGATCTACCGAAAGGCAAACAAGAGTTTTCTTTTTGAATTGGCGACATAGGTAGAGTGAGTAACTTCTTATATTCTCAGTGTGACAGTTCGGACTTTATTTCGTCATTTTACTCCATCGATTACCGGGTCATTAGTAAAGAGAGAAACGAATTTCTCTGATGAAAGAAACCGAAATTTCAGTTCTCGACAGAGTCGTGTTTACGGGCTGAGTTTTCTTTTCAATCAGATGACGGCGAACTCATTATTATGTCTCGGAATTGCTTTGCATAATAGATTTTCATTTGTTTCCTCGCGCCTTTAAATTGCTTTTAAGTAAACAAGCAGAGTCAATAAAGCTACTACTACTCCGGTTCAACTCTATTATGTCATCTTCAACGGATATTACGAATCGTCGTACCGCGGATATATTGAATGTTGCGCAGCTTCTTTGTCACTCGGATGACTCGCAATCTAGTTCGTAAGTTCCGCGATGCTTTATGATTATTCCGTAGCAATTTCAGAATGTTCTCACGAAATTTTCGTTACAGCACGCGTTTCTATGACTGTTACAAACACATTATTGTTAAATCACGCTAGTGAACAACGGTTGTGATAGTGGCACCTGGTTAAATCGTCTTCGCTATGTGAAATTGATTACACTCTTTCTTTCATCTTAATTTTATCTCCATCTCTCTTCGAGTTCCTTTTTATTTACTGTGTTTTCTTCTTTCACGTATGAATGCGTTCGAAACTGAAGAGAGAAAAAAAACCAACGGCGAAAAAGAATAATTAGAAACGAACAGAATCTTCTGGAATACTCGAAAAAAAAATATGCGATGCGTTGCGCTTTGGTAGACTTCACCGTTCCACACAGTATTCAAGCTCCGTTGATGTGGCGCATGTCAAAAAGTACCATGGCCGATGTAATGAATGCGCTGGATTATTGAGGCAGCATTTGAACCATCTTCGATATTTTCGAGAAATCTTTGAACATCTTTCTGGATTCATGAATTGACGCCGTATCAGTGTTTTGGGTAACAATGTAAGTCAGTTTTATATTCTAGAGTATTTTTCAAGAAGATAGTCTGATTGAGCGCGGAATGTCAAAAATAGTCAAGTCTCGGAAATACTCCCATCCATCAATTAACAATTAGTACACGATACCGAACGGAAGGCAAAGTTATAAACTTCTAAAATTACACATTTTCTCCCCGTTCAAACGACAAACGATCATCGCAAAAGTCATCTTAGAAGTCGATCTGGTTGCTTTTGATTTAATATCCTCCAACCTCCTTCCGTATCAGTTTAATTTGATTTTGCTCATCGACTGTTTCTGTAGTACAAAACTCGCACCGCGATGAATTTTACTGAGCCTAAATTTTCCAAAGCAAAAATCCTCTCTTGTTCATCGTTCTCTTATTCGAATTTACTCATTTCCTCTATTTCACATCTACGTATCAATAAGTACGCTTCTGTCCGTGTCCTCTTATATTTCAGTTTTCATAAATCATAATTTTTCTTTCATTATTTCTATTTTCTCAAATTGTATGCATTCTTTATCGCCACAGTTGCTGAGCGTTTTCTATCTGCCGCTCGAAACCTAGTGCTATTAACATACGAATAGAGAGCTCCAGGCTTCTATTTCCTCAGTCAGTCTCAATATCCGGACTACTTTGCTATTATTTTAGAAAACAAATTCTGACAGCAAATTTTCTTACTTCTCCCCTTCTCAATCCAAACTATCCGATAAATGAACTTTACAAATCATTTCGAATCTGTTTTTAATTTAACTAATTTTTTCTCAATCTCCCGCTTTCGCCAATTTACACAAACTGCACGGTTTTTACAATTTCCAGATATTAATCTGAACCTAATTCATCTTTCAAAGTAGTCGTGTTCATTCCACATCCTCCATCAACAATGTTGACGGCCCTAAATCTAGTAGCCCTGTTGGATCGCGACCTTTTTTGTACGTTCTACCACTCACCGATTCGGGCTTTCCCAAAGCGTTTTTCCGTACTTTCCGCTGAATTCGTTGCTACTTTCAAGTGCCTTAAATTCCTTTGCACCGCACCATCTCTTTCTAAACACCTTATTCTTACAAATTCACTCGGTGTCCTAAAGTCTCTTCATAATTTTCACACAGCTAATACAATTATTATACAACTTATTCTTTTTCTCCGTGATCTCCTTATTCGATCCCAAATTTCGGTATTATTTATTTTTGGATCTCTAGCCATATCGGTCTTCCCGGTTACGAGATCGTCGACCGATCTGCTAGCTTCCTTGCTTCCATCCGTATGCTCCACTTATCGTCAGCGTTCATAGGTACCAGAATATCAAAATGAGCTATACGAAACATACAGGAAAGCAGTAGTAATTCTAAGTACACGGTGCGTGAATTCTCTGACAGCTGTAATTACTGAGTGTAGACAGAGCTAATGTAATCAAAATATTTTACGAGTGGTTTGAAGAAGGATCTACTAATAGAACAAGGTTGTATCAGCAAAATATTCCGCTAAAAGCTGAATCAAAGAACCGTTAATTATTTTTTTAAATCAAGAAAAACCAAAACGATTTTTAGCATACGAACGATGTAGTCATAAAGAGACGTGTATAAAATGAACACCGAAAATATTAGTGTAATAGGATAGGCGCTGGCTACACAGACGGGGACCGTGTGCGCCCAGCGTCTGGAAAATATACTAAATTAAATTAAGAAGATTAAATTGAAGAAGTTGAAAAATATTCTAAACACGATCGAACGAATCGGATGAGAGTTGTGGTAAGGATGAGGTATGCTGGACTCTGATTAGAGTATTTTTTGGCAAAAGGGACAGAGGTGAAGGTCGAGGCGTTGTAGAAGATAGAAATGAATAAGGGATGTATTTTGCCGTTTTCACTATAACTGAATTATTTCGATACCCTTTGTTTTCTATATATTTGGCGTGACTTGACGGGCAAAAACGACTATTGCCGTTAGGGGATGACGGAGTAAGGCAAAGTCTAGCTTATATTTTATTTTAATAATAAGTTGTGGGTCTCACAGGGCAAATAGTGTAGGAGTGCCCAACACTCTTATCAACGTTTATTAAAAACGATACAAAGTACAAAAATTACAACTATCTTATCTTATTTTATAAATAACAATATTAATAAACCTAGCGTTATATTTAAATAATAGTATATATACGCATGCCATATACGACAAACCGCGTAATACGCATCTGTACATACATGCAGACAGCTTAATATTTTAAAATCGAAAAACATGATCCTCTGATAGAAACTTAAAAACCAGGAAAGTCACGATAAAGTCAAAACCAAAATCCGTAAAAAATGAATCATTAAAGAGTAGCGAGATATAGGACGTAACTTGATCTTCAATCTTTGCACCATTTCTTCAGCCATTCTTGCACATCCTATTTACCATGATAATGATTTGACTTTATAATAAAAGAACTGGTGCTGTTGCCAGAAAAAAAGAAAAAAATAGCCGGTTTTATTGCGGGACACAATACTGTTCTTGTTGCACGTCGAACTGCAAACTACATTTTAATAACGATAAAACATACTATAGATAAGTCCATACCTATTTGTTAATATTTACGAAACAAAATAAATAAATATCACTTATTGACAAACGAAATCAGTATTGAATAATTTACTCTGCTGGATTAAAATAAATACCTTAATTTAAAGAAACGTTTTCGGGCATGGCCCATCACCAACTAACAATATAGAGTACACTCTACTTCTTGTTTATCTCTCTTCAGAAGATGACTTCATTTTATACTTACGGCGGTAGGTTTCGCTTTGATTTTAGTTTCTTTATGGAGTGTGATTGTTGCAATTATCCGGCAGTTAATATTTCACATTTATTACTTTAGAACAAATACGGAACAAGACGATGAAAGAATACGTGTTGACATCCCGTTCCCATTTTCCTTTTTTAATCTCCGGATTAGTATACCGGAATATACCTGGAGTGTCGTCGGTTTACGAAAACGGTGTAAGGGTCGCCGCTAGTAGATAAGGTAGTTGTTGGCTCTGAGTGGCTTAGCAAGTTACTACCACAAAAGTACTAACATTATTATTATTATTATTACTCCAGTATCCTATTTATCGGTAAACCCATTTTTCTGTTTAATATACTGTCCTTCGTCAAAATTTAAATTCAGAATTTATGCGATAATAATAATCCAATTTCCCGGCAGTGGATTATAATAGCAAATTTTCCAACAAAGTGGTCCGAAATGTACCTCAAAATAATTAAATTATTATGCATTAATTGAGAATATTTCACGGAAAATACCGCGCTAAATCTCCGCTTCATTTATTTTGCTTTTTATATTTTGAAGTAAAACAAGTTTTCTAAGAAAACTGCGTTCTCTATTATAATTGGATTTTTTCGATTCCTATTGAGGACAAGCGTATTGTTAAAAGTCAATTTATAGCAAAGAAGAGGATTTTTCGAATTTCGTTTACGTCGCATTCTACTTTTTTAGTAGAAATTTATTATTTCTTATTTTTATTATCCGCTTTTTTTTACCAATAAGAATTTGGTATTAACTTAATGGGACTATATTCCTCTGATAAATAGGCTGACATTGCGGATAATGAAAAATGAGAAATATATATATATAAAAATAGAGAAAAACAGCAAATAATCTGTCCAAAACTATCCTTAATCTTTCAGTAATGCTCTACATTCATCAAGGGCTCTTAACCGGAACTGTTCCAAGTTCCTTTTTCCATAAAGAAAACTTACAATAAAAAAAAATTAAGGGGAATAATAATAAATTGTACTTTTTAAATATCGCTTTGAAATGGTGATAATGGGTGAAATTTATTAGAAGAAGAAAGAAGAAAAACATTTATTTATACACCTTCGATATATAATGTAATACAGAAATTTAATAGCAATTATTACCCGTACCGAAAGAGAACTGTTTCTTACCAGATATGGGCATGTCAGTTAATAATTTACTTACCATTAACTTAACAGGATTTAATTTGTAGGAAAAATTACAAAATAAAAAAACCTGCACGCATGTGAAATTTATTACACGCATACATACAGGCATACGAAGTTAGAAAATGTGTAGGGTGTGTTATAGTGATTTACACATTAATATTTCAGTGTCAATAAAAGGATAAAAAAATTGATCATTATTCAACGTCATATGATAAACGCAAAAAAAAAAAAAAAACACGAGAAAAGTTGTTTGTTTAAAAGTAACTGTTCTCATTGTGACAAAAAAAAAAAAAAAATTAAACAAGTTTAGTCAAGTATAATGGATTCATACAATTTACGTTTATACAATGCTAAATTCAAAACAAAGAAAACTGATTTTTTTCACCATAAAGAAGGAGAGATACGTCATTTTTCGTGCTTTTTTGAACTATTCGACAACATCGAACGTTTCATTAAAGAAATGAAATACCATTTCATTCCCGACAAACAGCTTTCTTTCCAACGATATATCACATGACCGGGAAAAAAATAATTTTTTTCAAAAATGTCGAACTTTCGGCACCCTGAGGGTCTAAATTTAAAGTTGTAAGGCGATTTATGCATATATTTTAGATGCGTTTTGGTTTCCTCAACTTTTTTACCTGCGTTATTGCTTACGTGCACATCCTCTATTTTGCTGTTTTTAGGCCCAAGAGTGAGGGGGGGGGGTCTATATAATTATTTTATCGTAATTTTTTGATTTTATAAGAGAGCCTTTGTGGTATGTTTCATATTTTTCATTTCACTTTTAAAAAACTATCTGGTGATGAGTTATGAACTTTTCTAAGGTGATTTGTAAGGTCGTTTTAAATTCCATATTATATATTCTTGACGGTTTTTTTCTATTTTTTGCCTTTCAGGGTAATCGGTTAGCTTAAAGTCATAGATCGTTTTAAAGAGAATTTTAATTTTAATTTATGTTCCAAATTTGAAATTTATAAGTTAAACAGTTCGTAGTTATTGTTATTTGTTTTTTGATATTTTTGTAGTTCTGAACCATTTAATTGGGATTCCGTACATTATATGTGCGGAATCCTAAAGAAGGCAAGGGAAGAGAAGAGAGCACAACAAAAATTCAGTTAAAGAAAACATATTCATGCAAAAAAAGTAATTTTACAATTTTACTATTAATTATTTAAATGTATGAATACGATACTTTTGAAACAGAATTAACCTTCTTTAATAGTACGCTGTAATAGGTGCGGTTAGTCAAACAAAGCTGCGGACTTTGATACTCGTTTTGAGAGCCAACAGTGGAGAAGGAAATCAACGAAATATACTGAAGGAACAAGTCAATTAAAACAAAAAGGTTAAAAAGTTAGCTGCAGCAAATAACAATCATAAACGAAATATTAGAATGAGAATTGAAATAAGTGAAAGAGAGCGAAAATAAGATACAAACATGTTTAATTTAACGGAATAAAATTATACTATTGTAAATACTGCACTAATGTATTCTATCGACAAACATTATCTGATGGAAGTAACATTAAAAAATTGCATATATTTATGTAAATCGCATTAAATATGAGAAACTACTCAAAGACTTCAACTTTGAATCTATAAAAAAATTTGAAAAAAAACAGGAAGAATGTAACGTAGTGAAGTGTGAAAATTGTTGAATGCGAAGAGCTGACTAATGCAATGACCGTTGCTATCAGTCCAACGGGATAATGCGATTTTCGACGTGCAGTGCTGTTGATGTAATTTTCGCAACTGGCCGATTGCTGGGAAAAGTGAAGAAACAGAGAAAATTATTCTACATGGTGTTTATTGAATTCCGAAAAATCGACCGAATTGTAGTCACATAGGCAACGATTACCATGAGAATGAAGATATTCCTTCGCAAATTATAAAAAATACGATATTAGTAATAACTTGAAAAAATCGTTCCTACTGAACTAGTTATTTTAAATGTCTCATTTTTTGATGGCAAATTTAAAATAAATATTTACAATGCATATTCCTAAACGACATACACAACGATCTAATTACGCAAGTATAAAAAGCGTTTCAAAAGGAACGATATAATGAGAAGTTTTTCTGTCATACTTTTTTTTTTTTTGTGTATGTTTGTATGTATTCATATGTACATAAAAAATAATTGGAAGGTTTTCTTTAGATGTTTTGCGAACATAGTGTAAAGCGCAGCATTTCATCAGCTCTTTATGACTTCCGATTTTTCAGTTTCCACATCGGAATTTTCTCTCACCGAAACTAGTTTTACTTTAAATTAATCCAAATAAGACGGTTCCACTGTACAATTCCGAACATGAAGCCAATCCAGTTCCTTAAACTTCTGAACGAAAACCAGCGAGCATAAGGTTGAATCCCTTTTAAAACTGAAAAAGTTTTAAATTTTGTTCGAATCAGATTTCTCATGGAAAGAACGATTCGTTCGTTATTTTTTCCTGCAATATAAATGAAATTTTTTTCCATTGTAAGCATTTTTGCGCTATTAACTGGCAGTTACAAAAATAAATAAAAGTGATTTTTTTTTAAACTTTTACTTTATATTTACAATGTTCCCTTACAGGGAAAAACAACTCATTTTTAAAATATCGTGTTCTTCATTCGTATGTCTTGTGGTTATTTAGATTTCAGTTTGTTCATTTAATGCTGTTTTCCACATTTTGAATTAATTCAGTTTTACAGCGGAAAATACCATTAAATGAATAAACTAAAAATCTTAGCAAAATTGAACTGGTGTCATTAATGTAACAGATTGCCAGTTTTGTATTTAGATAGATTTCATCGAGCTTTCTTCGTTTTTTTATGACAGTTGAAAAGCCTTATCATTCGAAAAAAAAACGGTTTTTTATTTTTAACACATTTAAAAGAAGTATACATTCTTTTAAAAATATTCCTTTTGCTTAATTATAGTTTACCATTATAATTTGCAAATTTCCTTTTTTTCTGCCCGACCATAAATATTATATTTGAATTTTATTTTCTATTTTTTATTATTAATAATTATTGAAAAGTTCTTTCAAACTTGTCTGGCGTGTATTTCCTAATAAAAACGGCACTATCTCTGGAGCAAACGGAAGACTTCTAATTTTTTGTTTATAGTTTATAAACTATTCAAAATATGGTAAATGTTAACTGAAAGCATTTCTCTTTAATTTTTCAGGTAATTACAAAAAAGAGTAACCTTCTCTGACTAAATTTCCTTTTTTTTTAATCGCGGCATTATCTACGAGAAAGTCAATTCCCTTTTTTCAGCCTCGTCGACTATGAAAATTAATTCAGCGGTGTAAACTTCCATTACCAGAAATAATAAAAATGCCAAACGTTCATTTATTGGAAATTGAAAAACTAATTACATACGCTTCTATTTTCACGGGGGATGGATCGATTAATAAAAAGTTAGGCTTCTATTTCATGGAGCTTAAATTTTAAATGAGTGATTTAATTGATTTAGGTAGACATAACGACAGCAATTGAGAAGTTAGAAACACATTCTCACACATACATATACACGCACATGTATGTATATATATATATATATATATATATATATATATATATATATATATATATGTATATGTATATATATTTTGTGAAAATTAAGAAAACTTTCGTACTTCCTCGCGTATAAAACGCAGTTTTTATTATTTGTAAAAATAAGGTTTGCCTCGTTTCTGGATATTTCTACGAGATTCTAAAAAGATTATAGTGACCAAAAAGAAATTCTAAAATACAATTGTATTTCACTTTTGACGTTTCTAAGATATCTTGTTTATTTGTTTTCATTGAAAATGGAAATCGGAATGATATCTTCCATCTGTACAAAACGAACAGTAACAATCTTGCTTAAGCGGATTTTAGTCGCATCCAAAAATATCCCAGGAGAAATTTTAAGACATCCGTTTAAAGAATGTTCTAGTACGAGTGTCCTTCATCATATTCGGAAAATAATCCAAAATTGGAAGCAAATTTGTAGCATCAAAAATCTAAGAATTATGTGCGATAATAATGAAAAAGAGTGATAGTAATCGACTTTTTAAATTTTTACTTTACAGTTTCGATTTAAATGATTGTCAACGCATTATGGTGGTATGTTTTATTTTTTTGTTTTTTCCCGAAATTTCAGCCTTTTATGCTGAAAAATATGTTAATTATATGTATTCTTCCACTGTCATAATAGAGAAATCATTTACAAAAAGAGGGGGGAAAATTACCCTTCCATATTATCGGGAAATGGCTGAAATTTCAATTGCAAAATTTTAGACATCGATTAAACGCATTTAAAAATAATAATTGGATTTTATATTTACATTCAAATGCGCTATAAGGAAAAAGTAAATAAATAAATTTCTGGAAATAACAATAAAATAATTTCATTATTTAATAGAAACTGTATTAATATTAATGGCTACGCCATTTTTACGCCAGGGGTCATTCCTGTTACGAAATTTGTTCCAAAAAAATATCACAATTCCATGTAACGAAATATGTAACGAAAATGTAACGAAATATGTAACGAAAATTTAACAAAAAAATGTAACGAAAAAATTTTGTCGAACGGCATAGCCAGTGAAAAAGTTTACTCTTCTATAAGAATTACAGAAGAATTAGACCTGGCGGTGAAGGGGGTTTGCCTCCTTCGGAGTACCGAAGGGCCGAGTTTATTAATGGCTATGCCATTTTCAAACCAGGGGTCGTCAAAAAAAGTGTTCTGTCACGAAATTCGTCCAAGTCACAATTTTATGTAACGTAAAAATGTCTTAATTTTATATAATGAAAGTTAAAAAGGCATAGCCAATTAAAAAGTTTACTCTTCTACAAGAATTATAGAAGAATTAGACCTGGGGGTAAGGGGCTTGCCCCATTCCGTGGCCCGAAGGGCGAGTTTGTATATATATATATATATATATATATATATATATATATATTTGTATACGTATAAAAGTGTACGTATGTATATTAGAAACGTTGACAGTATAATAATTATTGAAAACGCGTTCCGTAACATACAAAGCGCTTATAATTCGATAGAACGGAAACGGATTAAGGATGTAGAGCAACGTAAAAACTCGACGTTTTACCACAGCACTTCATAAAAGAGCATTTTCGTTGACGGAAAATTAGAAAGAATTTTTTCAGTGGAATTTTTCTAACGGATCAAATTTATTTTCAAAAAACAGTTTTTCCTCTTCTTATTAAAAATACGCGAATAAAAAAGTTCGACGTTTGCGAAGAAACAAAGTGTGCAGATTTAAATATTTCTGAGAAATTTGAGAACAAAACGGTGACAAAATGCGCGCGCCAGTTTTAATGGAATTTAATATTTTCTTTCGGCAGGAGAAAAATAACAATAATTTTATTTGCATAATAGAAATGAAAATACCTGCCGAGGAAAACGGATCGTAAACAGAAGAAAAATAATTTTTTTCTAAACATTAAAAGGAGATTTCATCTTTCCTTACTAAGAGCAAGAGTGATTTCTCCTTCTTCTTCTTTTAAAATTCCATTCTATTATCATTATTATTATTACCATTTTTATTATTGTTATTCGTAGTATCACTATTTTTCGGAACAGATCCGGAAAAGAACGAATCGAGCGAAATTCCGCGCGAAAACCCAGGAAAATTGTTTACCTATATATATTTATTTTTTCGCATAGGTGGGTGCATCCTGGCAAAAAATTAAAGAAATAAAATATAAAAAGATTCAAAACGAGAGAAATTCCTTTTGCATTCTACTTTTTATTACGACACGTTGGACAGTCGAAAGATTTTTCCAACTGTTTTTATGCTCTCTTTAACATCCATTTTCCAGTTCATCGCCGTTCGTTTGTTCGCTATTGCAATTTATTTCAGCCTTTAAAGTAGCCGCTTGATTTCCAGATCGAGTCACCCCATTGATGAAGTTGTTCTGTTTCTGTTCTTCCCTTTTTCCTTTGACTCGTTATTTTCATTACTATCGACTTGTTATCCGTTTATTTCTTCCTGGGCATTTGTTTCGTACCAGTTCTAAAGTTGTTCAAATTAAGCCTAATCAGAGCGTTGAATATTTTTACCGAATTTTCGGGAAACTTGTCACAATCGGCAGCATTTCAGATATCAGACGACCTTTTTGACAAATCGAAAAAGACTTCTATAAATCGAAATAGAAATTTGTGTACATGCTGATATACAGAGAAAGTAAATAAACTTTCTCTGCGAGCAATATAAATTACGCGTATCTAAAATTTGAAAAAATGAAATAGTTTTTGAATAACATTTTTACAAGTAAAGTAATGAAAAACATTATATTACATGTATGTTAATTGTTAAATTAAAATACAAAACTCGTGCTCGTTTCATTGACTCCTGAAGAGTCATTTTAACTATACATACGAACTTGCAATAGTAGTCAGCATTGTCATTCACGTTTATTGGCCGATTGAAAACTATCATCGGTAACATTTTCCGTATACGTTGAAATCCTATACAAACTGTTCTAAATGATAACGTTTTTTGCCCCGCTGCGTTTAGAAACGTTTAAATCTTATTCCAAGCGAACTTATAATTTTGTCATCGTGCCACGAAAATATCCCCCAATCATGTTTAAAAATGCGTTAAGTTTATTTATTGAATATCCCTGGTATTCTTCAATTTAGTTTTTTTTTCCCACAAATGTTAAAAGACCCGATTTTTCCAAAACACAGATTTTCGTTTTACTTTTGTAAATTCCGTTCTTTCACGGCCATTTGGATTAGTAATGATTATTTTTTAATGTTGAATAATTCGTTTTTTCAAGTTTAAAGTTATTTAATATTTTTTATCACTCTTTAATGTAATTGCGATGTCGTATTAAAGAAGGGAACACATAACTGCAAATCTGTTCGCTTATTCTCTCCGTAATTAGACTGCATGTTCCGGACCGTTGTTAATGAAAATTGTAGAAAAAAAAACGAAATTTCGTTCGATCACTTTTTAACGTGAAACAAGTTTTATGAATATGAGAGGAGTGTGCATATTTTGTAAAACGCGTAAGCTAAAAAATTTCAATTGTTTTTCCTTAATTTCGAAAATCTGACATCTATATGTACATTGTAAACGTTTGATATAGTTAGCAATTTTGCTGCGCTTATTTTGTAGGTGCCTGATCAATCTCAATTCGACAACGCATTTCTCTCGTAGTGATCACATTGGAATATCTGACCTGACATCGGTTCGGTGCCCCCTTCTTTTCCTTTTTTCCCTTCCTTTGGGAACGTTTCTTACGATTTCCTGTGTCACATCATCAGTTAACTTTTTTCACTTCGCTCGGTCTCTTCCTTCCAGTTAATGATAGTATTTGCACCGCGAAACATACTAGCAACATGATCCTTAGAACGACGTTTTGTTGGTTATTTCCGAAAAGTAACGTGTTTATTTTATTTAAAGTTTATTTTTTCTGATTGTACATGTACGGTTATTGTGGTAATAATTCGTGCATCTATATAATACATAAATGTTACATGTAATTAAGATAATACACGCTGTGTAAAACGAAACAAATAACTAGTAAATTGTTCAGTAATTTAATGCGCGGGTAGACTGGCTAAATTGCAAAAGCTGGGACCGAAAAAAAAAAAAAAAAAAAAAATATAAAATAAATAAATTTAAAAAAATAATTTAATGGCATAAATCGCTAAAAAATTACGGTATATCGGTGTTGGTCACGACTAGTCCAGTACGATTGTGTTCGAATTGTTATTTGATGCACGGTGCTGAAAGCACTCCTGTGAAGCTTTTGTATTTTCCTTTTTTTAATTTTGTTTCCCAATTTCTTTTCCAATAATCAGTTTATTTTCTTCAGACAAAAGAAACTGTTCAAGCGTGTTTCTCGACATTGCACAGGCATTTGATCGTGTATGGAACCAAAGACTTAAGTCACAGCTAACCGGTTAACATGTGTGTCATATTTTACAATCGTATTTATCCGATCGTTGGTTTTGTTTATCGCATAAAGAAGCTGCACATATCGGCACTTTGTCCGATACAAGCAGGTGTTCCAGAAGGTAATATCTTAGAACCAATATCCTGTACTTGTTACATACATCAGGCATACCATCGTAACAGGATGCGACAACTGCAGCGTGCTCCCGGATCGTATAATTGAATAGACGAGGGATTGGAAAATTCAGTTAAATGAACATGTCACTTTTGCTTTACTTAATACCGGGAGGATCTGTGTTATATAGTCCGTATTAATGACCAGCAAGCTCCAGTTTCAAATTTTACAAAGTACTTAGGTATACATTTGTCAATTCAAAATTAATGCGAAGAACTCGTATCGATCACACTAAATTGCCCAAGTACGAGAAAAAACACGTTGAACGTATATATATATATATATATATATATATATATATATATATACCGGTTCATTGAGCGTTGCTCTAAAATAAAGCTCGGTAACAAACTTCTAATAGATAAAACACTGTTATACGTCCACTATGGACGTATGGAATACAGATATAGTCCTGAAGCGTCAAATTCGAAAATAATCCAAAATAAGTTCCTTCGACTAATTGCTAATGCTCGTTGGTTTCAACGGAATGATGTATTCCATACGGTTTTGTGAACGAGTGAACGAAGTAATGCATGATTATGCTCGCGACAACATCAGAAACGGCTTCATCAGCACCGAATCTGAAGGCCCCTTGGCACTTTTCAAATCGGGACTCGAGAAGACTTAAGGCTTCGAACCTCGTGTACCGAGTAATATAATTAACCGAGCTTTGCTATTGGGCTATACCTCTTCATATGTTATGCTAATTATGAGTAATGCCTATTTAAATTAAATCTAAGATTGCAGAAATATAATAATAGTAGCTGTTCCTATCAGGAGCTATATTAAAGAAAGAAAAAAAAAAGATCTTTTCGGACTGTACATATCCAAACAGCGCAGAATATATATATATAACATGTATGTATGGAACTTTCTTAAATAATCTTTACCTACTACATTTTATTAGCATTGCGTTCGTTTTTTATACATATTTCGGTGTAAAGAGTTTTTCGATAGGATGCTATACTGTTTTTCTCTATAAAATTCGAAGCATCCGTATTATTTGCGATTTTAGTTTTGTAATATATACGCAAAATAATTATTAATATCGCAAATCAAATTAACCAAACACAGGAAAGAACTTAATTGCAAAATGAACGCTAAAGCAAATTTACAGTGATTTACCGTAGACGGACTTTTGAATAATAGCAGATTATCATACATGCTACTCCGCCTTTTTAATATTCGCTATAATTCACATTTTAATCCGGCAGATGACGTAGCAACAAATTCAGCACATCGCAAAAAATTAGCTATTTATTTCAATTAATCCAGCACTGGTCGAGAAATATATTGGAAATAAAATAAAGGAAAAAACATTCTGATCGAATTAGCGGTTCTATTGTTTTAACCGTTTGTGCCTTTCAGGAGCAATATATTTCTATTTAAACTCTCTTCTAAGCTACGTAGCATCAATGGATAGCTACATAACTAAAATTTGATTCAACTCTACCTATTAGTGGACGTGAAGAATGTCTACGTTTGCGCCGAAATAAAAAATTCTTAAACAGAGTAATAAAATAAGAAAAAAAAATTAGCGCCTTAAAGAAGTGAACACTGACGCTGATAAACAAGTTGCGAGCTGCTGGAGAAAAGGTTATACGGGGTTCTGTTCTCCGGATATTAAGCAGATTAGTTTTCACATTATTTATCATTGTGACAAAAACGAGATTTTCCGAGACGATTATATTCTACACACGTTTACGTATCTGGAATTATAAATGCTTCGTGTGTTTTGTTACAGATGACGTCCTGCTGGAGGATGCGATGGAATTCTGCAGTGAAGAAGACAAACTTTACGAAGACGGTGGTGGCATCGACGCGCAACTTTTAGCAAAGAGTAGCGCGCTATCGTCAACGTCGACGAAATTATCTTCTACGCTGTCCTTGTCGCCCGTCTGCACTTCATCCTCCGTAGCCTCTTCCGCGCTCTCTTCCCGATCCTTCTACTTACCTGGCGCGAATTTACCGAAAAGTTCAGCTTCTCCCTCTTCGATCGTGCTAACCATCATTGGCGCCAATACCGGTAGTCTTTTTAACTGTGATTTTTTTAATCAGGACGACGTCAATCCGAGCGCTGGCCGATTCCGCAACAGCAGCGATAGCAGCACCAACGAGAACTATTATTCAACTACCGACGGCGAAGATTCCGGAAAGCAACAACTGTTGGAAATCACCGCAATTCAAAGCCCGGAGGATAACACCGCGACCGGTACGAAAACTACCGTAGTATATATTCCGTTTGTTCGTATTTAGAGTGCTCGCGAACATTACATCTGTTCTGCTTGTTGTTTTTATTTCGAGCGATTACGTTAATCGCAATGTGTACATAGTAAGGGCTACGAAAAGTTGTAAGCTCCTAAATGCGGTTTACACGTATAGAGATTGTCCTCGTGTTTAGAGTTGTACGCTGGAATTTTAAATTTCACATGTAAAACGTAATAAAATAAAATTTAAAAGTATCGACAACTTTTAATAATTTTTTTTTCTTGAACGAAAGAAAGAGATGAAAATAAATAAAGGACGTCTCATCTTTTTCATGTAATCCGGGCAGAGTCTGAAATAATTTTTTTTTTTTTTTAATTTTTAAATAAGAAAGTTGTGGGTCTCACAAGGCAATTTTGCCCGTTTCGTGAGTTCCCGTCACCCTCATTATCGTTTATTTGACATAAATTTACAATTTACTAATAATATTTCAATACATCTAAAATAATATTTCTTATCACTATAGTAATTTAATTAATTTAGTACAGTAACTTATGAATACACACTAAGCACCTATACATCACCAACCAGTCACACTCAAAATAATCATTCCCACTAATGTAAAAGAAAGAAGATCTTTTCCGCTACATTATTGAAAATCATCTACATGCACCTGTTGTAGTCCCTGTGCTGAGCAAAAAGAAATTTAGGAACCTAATTTACTAAATAAAGAAGTCACCGACATGGTAGTACAAATAGAAGAATCCACGAAAGTTTCTTAATCTGCATACCAATCTATCAGCCATTTTTTACGTCTTCCTTCCACACACCTAATCTTTTCTCCTTTAATATATTACTTGGAATTTCCCGTAGTAATTTAATTAGTACTGTCTGCTGTGTATTATCAATCCTTAAATTGGTAATTATAAATTGAAGTACTTATAACGCGCGATAATTGAAAGAAATGAAATAATACTGTGATGTAATAGTTTGCAACGAAATGCAATTTGTAACGAATTTTTATAAATATACTAGCTAGAAACTTTTTAGATAATCGGCTAAAAATTAATAATACGAATAACGTCAATCGGTATAATTTTTAAGATTTTTTGTGGCGATCACGTGCGCTATTAATGACTTATTCGTATTATTTAGCTGATTATCTACGCCCGATAAAAAAGTTTCTAGCCAGTATATTTATAAAAATTCGTTACAATTTGTATTTCGCTGCAAATGACTATATTCATATATTCAACAAACGGTATGTTAAATGATTCTATATTGTAATAAAACGCTGATACGCTGTAGTTGGGCGTTTTGTCTTCAGAGATGTAACGACGAAAGAACACCCCATACGTGTGCCTGACTCTCCTATCCATATATTCCGGTTATCGTGGATACGGCCGAATCATTAAAACGAGAGTTCCTTCCCACGGCGGCAAGACTATATCTGCTAAACATCTATAACCAGATCTGGGAACAAGGTAACATTCCGATCTCATGGAAAGAGGCAATCGTTATTCCGATTTTAAAACAGAATAAGGATCCTTCACTACCCAGTAGCTACCGTCCTATCTCACTGATGAGTACCTTATCCAAAACCCTGGATAAAATGGTCAACAGACGTCTCCTCTCCTTTTGTGAATCCAAAAATATCCTCTCCACAATACAAACCGGAGGCCGTAAGGCAAAATCAACGTCGAATCATCTGGTGAGCCTTCAAAGGAAGATTTTATCTGCGTTCAAAAGTCGACAGCACCTGATAACCATATTCTTCGATATTGAAAAAGCCTATGACCGCCTATGGCGGCAAGGCCTAATAAACAAACTACGAAGATGGCAGGTGACAGGTAGAATGATAAGATTCATTCAAAACTACTTGTCAGACCGAACTATACGGGTCAGAATCGACTCTCAAGTCTCTGATGCAATGAGCATCGAGAACGGCATACCTCAAGGCTCTGCGCTTAGCGTAACCTTGTTCATAATGTACATCAATGACATTGCTGATTGTGTTCAGCCACCAGTAACGGCCCGGCTCTTCATTGACGACCTTAGCATTTCCCTAGCGTCTCGTGATCCACACATATCTCACACAATCCTTCAGAAAACTATCTCCAAACTCCAAAAATGGTCAGAAGTCAATGGTCTAAACTTTTCCTCCGCAAAGACGGTATGTGTCGATTTCTATAGGGGACGGCCTGTGACCAACAGGATTCCTTTCCAAATAAACAACACCATAATTCCGAACTGTATTTCAGCCAGGTTCCTAGGCTTGGAGTTTGATAGCAGATTAACTTGGCGCCTACACATTAATAAGCTAAAATCCGAATGTATAAAGTTACTGTCAATAATCCGATACCTCTCCAATCCCCAACTCAATATTCATCCCAAATTAATCTCTAATGTTTACAAAGCCTTGATCCTAAGTAAAATAAATTATGGGTGCCAGGTGTACTCCTCGGCGTCTCTAAGTAACCTGAAAAAACTGGACGCAATTCACCACTCTGCACTACGAATCATCGCCGGAGCCCATTATACAACACCGTGTAGGAGTATCTGTGCACTAACGGGCTCTCCCCCACTGAAATTCTATCGCTCCCTGCATACCCTGCGGTGCAATATTCCATTCCTAAAGCTGCCCTATATCCATCCCGAAACCCCCTTACTCGCAGCGATCACTAACGACCCACTACCAATTCTCACCAAGCTACTTCAGAATGTCAACGTCAACGACTCCACAGAATGCCAGGCAGCAGCTACCGGCACGTTGCATCTGTGGCAACTTGAGCCTGTAGCAGTTAACCTATCGGTTCTGCAAAAGTATAAGTCCTACGGCATGTCAGAGCAACTTACCCAAGACGCGTGCGAAACAATAAGACAGTACAGCAACGCTATCCAACGTTATACAGATGGAGCAAAAGCAGCACCCGTCGAGGGGATGTCACCAACTGCGTGCGCTTTCGAAGTGAAGGGAGCAATAACAACCATCCGTCTGAACGATTACTGCTCAATCCTAGATGCCGAATTATATGCAATACGCTTATGTCTGGAAATGATCCTGGCGTCCACAGAGCCAATCCATGACATCCTATTGATAACAGATTCATTAGTGGCGGCTAAGATGTTAGGAGGGGGAGCCCCGGGGAGGGAGTTAACAAACCACGTCTTGGCACTCATCATGGGGCTACAATCGAAGGGATATAATCTAGTAGTGTTGTGGGTCCCAAGTCACGCGGGAATCCCAGGAAATTAAAGGGTTAACACAGCAGCTCAATCAACCATTACAGCTCCCAGTCCGCAAAGCATACTTGGGCCCCCTCAAATATCAGAAGCTGTAAAAATACAAATAATGGAACAGTGGAAACAAGAACACATCTCCACCCCATCCCACCACCAGAATATAAAGAAATCCGTAGAGCCATGGTGGCCCCCCCAGGGGACCTTACGAGTTTATCATCGCGCGCTCAACCGTTTACGCCCGGGCCACACGCGACTATCCCACCACTACCTGTTGGAAGGCGCTCACCCTCCAACCACGTGTCCTTTCTGTCGCGCACAAGAGCCACCGGCGGTTGAGCACATTCTCATAAACTGCCCTGCATTCCAATCCTCCAGAACGAGACACGGATTTGATAACCTCAGCCATGTTCTCTCAAACTCAGAAGCGAACCAAAGTGCAGTCTTCCAGTTCGTCAGGGACACTGGATTAGGGGCATTCCTGTAACCGGAGACTCTCGGGCCGTAATAGTCTAGATATTATACAAGGCCCGGGGTCTAACCACGGTTTGAAAATTTTAATAATAAAAAAAAAAAAAAAAATTAAAACGAGAAACAATAAAACGAGACTAATACAATGTAATCAGGCGTTTTGTTTCCAATGACGTAACAACGAAAGAACATGACTTCTCTATACCATATATTTCGGTTATGGTGGATGTAGACCATTAAAACCGAACGCGTTAGAAAAACCGGCCGAAATACCGTTCTGAATTTTATTCGCCGGTTATCGAAGCTCTACACGACAGTTGACGATTGTACTTTTCCGATTTTTACCATTAAAAACGCATCACACAATGATTTTTCATTCCACCGCTGTCTTTTTCTCACGTTCTACAAGATACTTTGTTTCCTGGATGCGTAAGGTGAGAAACACAAAACCGCACTGATAAGCCTTTTAATCGTACAATTTTCATTAGTATCGAATGAAACCTTAACTCGAAAGAATTTTATTAAATTAAATTATGAAAAATAATAAACGCCGACTAAATCCGGATCAGCAATCCACAAAAAAAAACAAAAAACACATACATAATCAAATACGTAAAAATACTCGTATGTGTACAGTTTATTTTTGGTTTTCTCTCTTTTCAAGTAAACAAGTCGAGAAATTTTTAATTTTTTAAAACAGTAATGCGTCTTTCTATTCCTTAAATTGAGAACCTTTGTCGCTAATTTAATCGATTCAGTTGTTACATTTTAGCGGCGAGCAGTATGAAAAACATTTTGGTATTTTAAAATTAACAAGGTGTGTGTGTGTGTGTGTCAAACATTTTCCGGATGGTTGACTTGAGAAAAGAGTTTTTTTTTTTTTTTTTTTTTTTTTATATATATATCTTGCTATTTTACACCTAGTCTTATCAACTATTTGGTAATCTATGGAATAAGTTAAAATGACATGAATAAGCAACCCAACCAGTGAAGGGTGCTAAAATTAACTTATGTGTATACAAAATGCATACACACATATTTTTGCATTCTCATGGACACATACATACCATCACACACGCACATACACCCACACACATCAGCACACGCACATACACCCTCACACATCAGCACACGCACATACACCCTCACACATTAGCACACACACATATTATTTATACTTTTTTAATTTATAAGAGATCTTGAGGTCGTTTCCTATTCAGCCTACGTCCCTCGCTTGGATTACTCAGCAGTTCTTTTGCTGTACTATTAGGATGTTCTTTCAATCTGGCAGCATATCGTCGGGCAGCAGTTTCTATTTCATTTTTTACAAATTGAACTCCAAGATCTTCATGGATCGTGATGTTGGTTATGTACCATGGAGCAGAGATGATCGTGCGTAGTATCTTATTCTGTACTCTTTGCATAATTGAAATGTTGCTGTTTTTGGCACAGCCCCATAACTGACAGCCGTATTGCCAGACGGGTTTGAGAATTTTCTTATAAAGAAGCAACTTGTTTTCAAGAGATACTATTGATCTCTTACCCAACAGCCAGTACAGTTGCCGCAGCTTGATGTTCAACTCATTTCGCTTTGTTGTAATGTGCTTCCTCCAGAGTGTTTAACACGAGCTAGCGTAAAAATATTTTAGAGTATTAGACGTTCAAATGCTTTTTCTTTTTGTTTTTTTTTTTTTTTTTGAATTTTTTTTTATCCGTGTGATAATTTATTCTTATTTAATTATGTGATTTTCTAAAAATTTATCAAAAAGTTGGAAGATCGGATAAGGAATATTTTATGGAACGAGGAAAGAATTAAAATGAATTTTTTTTTTGAAAACGAAGGTTTTATCAACTTGTATTCTATTCTTAATTCACAAAACTTATAAATTATATTTCGCTATTAGCATTTTATTTATTATTGCAAAGATGTAGGTGATTACATAACAAATAAGTAAAGCGTATGGAATTTTCTGCAAAAATTTTGCAACATAAAAATGATGTTTTTTTACATGCACAAGGATTTTTTCGATCGTATTATAACTGCACTTATACATTTTAAAATACTTTTTTTTTTTTTTTTTTTCAAGTCCCTTCTCTAAATATGTTAAATATTTCGTCTATAGCTGCAATTTTGAGCTCTTTTTATAAAATTCTTTACATGTCTGTAGAAATGCTCATCGCAAGGTTGTATCGATGTGGCGTGTGTATTATGGCGGTATAACTTTTATTGTATACGTGTTCATCACTTCATCGTACACAGTTGTAGATTTAACTTTTTGAAGAGTTGATAAAGAGTAAGAATTTCTTGCCACCTATGGTTTCAAGCAATTAGTGTCACACGAAGCTGTTACCTCGTTTGGACCTACACCTAATCCCTGTAATGTAGGTGGTGAAGACACATCAAAAAATGCCACGTGCATTTTCAAAGTCCTGCAGACAATAAGGATGTGATAAACGACCGCGTTGGTAATTAAATCACTGGTCGAGAAAACGAAGTGCCTAATAGTCAATTTATTACAATCAAAAAAATATTCGAAATTTTTTACTTTTGCAACGGGATCGGACCTTTTTGAAATTCGGTGATTATTTTTTTTTCGACAACAGCTGCACAAGTGGTTACCTAACTGAATTACTTCGGTTTAATAGATTATCTCGCCTAACAGTGGCCGGCAGTAATTAAATTGCGGTTTAAGCAAGTCTACTGACAACGAATGCTGGATCGTTCGTTATAGCGGTAAATTAGGGCATTAATTAGCCGACTGGACTACAGCGGAGTTGGACGAATTTCGTTGAAGTATTTCAAGTACGCGCACTGTAATGATTTCGGTATACAGAGATATCGGTTAGATGGATATAGCTGCCGACAACAGACCGAGCTGTTGCAGTGACGCTGCCACATCATTAATTCAAACAGCCAGGCTATGTATCATGTGACCGATGATAATCCAGTGCTATCTTATTAATTTAAAATACATCGCACATTACGACCATGCATTAACATCTGAACATTGACAACAGTGAGCATTCTTTCAGTTTTTTTTTTTCTTTTAAGGAATATCACCTCGCAGTCCGGATATAACGTGCCGTCCAAAGGGATTTTGCTTTTTCAACGCGTTTTTATTAACTCGCTTTCGTGTCTGTCTGTTCGGGTGGAATTTTACAATCGATTTTAATGTAACTTCGCGGTGGGCCATAGACTTGAAATTTTGCACATAGAACTGGATGGCAATATGTTACTGTATAAATATTATATTTATATATTAATATTTATTAATAATATATAGATATTATTCAAAATGACGTCACCACAGGCTTAAATGGCGGACTCTCGAATTTTCTTTTGTGCGGATCTTCACATATGACGATACGGTCTCCTCCTCCCTAACAGTTCTACACTGCCACTTGTTTTCACTCTCTCTTTATCTGTCACATACACGTGTACACGAACGTAATTCTCTCTCTGTCTCTTAGACGCTCTTCATGATAGATGTAAGCAAAGCAGTAATGGCTAGTACACACTAGTAGACATGTTGCGCGATTTTGGTCTCTGAGACGTGTCTCAGGTTGTCTTAGGTCGTCTACGTAGTCATATCTATAGACCCCTATTGCGAGACCAAAAATCGCACGTCTCAAGTCTCCCGGTTGGAATGGAAGACCGCATGCAAACTTCATTTGTAATTAGCACTAAGCAGGAACTCATTCCACACAAAACAATTTCCTCCATGGTGGACTGCGAAGATGAGATTGAGAAATTCGTAGTGCGGACGCTAGATGAGACAAAGAACGGTGCCTCTAGAGAGTCTACTATAGACCGTCTAGAGACAATCGCGAGTATGTACTAGGCTTAAGAGTGTTCGGTAAGCGGCACACATGCGCGTTTAGGGAATGTATTTATCACACAGCACGGTCCTACTGCTTGTACTTCTTCTTACGTCATTTTTCTTAATAGAATGCCTGTTACGGGACACATGCATACTTTCGGTGAGCGTCGTGGCTGTCGCCGTAGTCGACGAAATGCGAAATTCCACATATATAAGACTTAAAGTCGGAAAATAATTATTTAAATTAAAAATTCCTATAAAAAAAAAAAACACATTTTTGAAAGTGAATTAGACAGTAGAGCAAAGATAGAAAAAAGAATAGAGATAATTACAGAATTAAGAAATAGACCCAGATATAAACTCCCGAGAGTCAGAACAATATATGGAGAGCAAACGGATAAATATGTGTTGACGCAAATGCTAAATAAAATGCCGGAAAAAACCTATAATAAGATAAATTATAAGAACTCGGTCGACAAGCGCAAGCTTGACGGACGTAAATATAAGATTGTTAAATGTTACAATTGAAATATACGTTTTTAAAAAAGTAAAAAATAATTGTTCCTAGCCCCATTCAGATTTATAACGGCGTACAGATTGTCTTGAAAATTTGTGATTGTAAAATTTAAAGCTCTATAAAAAACTCTTGTAAGATTTGCAAACGGAAAAACGTGGGTGCAGTAGTAAAGAGCGTGTAACTGTGATGGATAAAAATAACACTACAGTTCATTTCATGTGCAGTACAGACAAATTATAAGTGACACTCGAGTGAATTTTATTCATGTATCAATTATCTCGACTGCATGCGCTCTATGTTTTTCCTTTTTCAAATCTTACAAGATTTTGTTATAGAGCTATTAAATTTTACAGTAAACAAACTTTCAACGCAATCTGTACGCTGTTATAAATCTGAACGGGACTAGAAAAAATTATTTTTTACTTTTTAATTCACTTTAACAAACGTGTTTCTTGTAAAAAGAATTTTTAATTTAAATAATTTCTTGTTTTACTAATTTTCAAACCCGGCTCTATCCTCTGAAATTCGTTTAAAGATTATTCTTGACAAACTGCATTCTGTTTGCATTTCAAGTACAACAAATTTGTACTTGACGTAAATTAAGTGAATTTCATTTAAAAGATTATTATTAGCAAACTGCATTCTGTTTGCCTTTCAAGTACAACAAATTTGTACTTGACGTAAATTAAGCGAATGATTAACGAGCGCAGTTGAAACGTATCAATATTTTATCAATATATGTAGTAACAATACTGATTTAAATTATTCATTATTTCTGTTGATGAACGAATAAATTTATAGAAAAATTATACACTTTTATAAAATTATAAATGCTGAATTTTATAAAAGCGTTATACTTTTCTACATAAATCTGTTCGTTAAGTTGAATTAAATTTAAATTGTTACAGGGAAAATTGTACAAAATCCATTTGTATAAGACAGAAAAAAAAAAATTAAATTAAATCGATTATAACAGTCATACCGAATAAGATTAAAATAACGCAAATATAACAAGTTTAAATGTCGAAACATATTTTAATTTTACGTTAAGTGCGACAGGCAATGTTTAACGCGTTTGATTTTTGTATCTTCTATATATTTTTCATCGAATTAATGTAAGGAATTATTAGATAATTGGGTTGTAACTTAATACAGAGAAAACATTGGTATCCTGCTTTTACCTAAACAATGGAATAACGAAAACTAAACTTAATTCAATAGTCAACGGCTATAAATTAAAGCATGCGGATACCCCGAAATACTGTACGGTAGACATATCGAAAATACAGCTGTTCAAGTCCACACAAGAGTAAATATAATTATCATAAAATCACAGGAACAACTTGGGAAGCACCTGCAACAACATTACGAACTCCCGCTCGCGTCTCGGTTTTCTCAGCAGCAGAATACGCTGCTCCAGTGTGGCTAAATAGCGCTCAAGTAAACAAAATCGATATGGAACTAAACGCAGCTCTGACAATATTAATAGGCACTTTGAAACCCACTGCAACAGCGTGCTTGCCGGTACTGAGCAACTGAGAGTAGAGGGCCAGTTCGTTTCTACTTTTAGATTATCCGCCTTTACTTTCCCAGACTTCTCTGGTATAACCAATATTCAATTTCAGATTAGGTATAAACCTGGAAGCGATTCGGATCCGAAACGAGACAAGTCTCGAACCCGTATCTTATCTTTATATATATATATATATATGTATGTATGTATGTATGTATGTATGTAAACAGTTAGTAGTTGGGCGGTTTTATATTCGCTCCTTACATATACTTGCGGCTTTATTTTGGACCTCTCGAGGTAACAGACAACCAGACACCCAAAAGCGATAGGAGCCAAAGCAGGAAGTGCTCTAAGATTCAAACTGATATGTGCTGCGCACCGTCTAACTGGGCTGTGGTTACCACGCATTAATATCAGTTATTCAATCAATGTATCCGCGTTGCACTAACGCGACAACTAAGTTCCCAAACATAAACATGGCCGCTGCGCTATTCGTGATAGCTTTTCACCTCTGAATACGTTTAAACCCAGACTAGCAAATTCCGTCAGCCACCAGCTTTGATCACCAGTTGTGCAACCGGTATCCGTCACGGACGACGTGAACGTGCCGAGGGCCCGAACATACCAGGAGTAATACATCATCCGCAAACCATTTGTAACACTACCGACTAGCGTAATAAACAGCGGACGCTATCCAAAGTTCGGGATCGCGCTCAATCCAGAAACCATTCGCTGTACCACGGCTGCTATGTCGCTAAGCGGCAACGTCTCCACCTGGACTATATGTAGAGTGAGGAAATTGTTTGTTAATTTTTTATTATCATAATCCTTTTTAAAATCACGATATTATAGGGATGTATTTTAAAATGTGTCTCTACTGTAATAGTTTCAATTTCTGCGGTCCTTGAAAATTACTGTTTACGTTAGACAGAAATTCCGTTTGACCTTCGATAAAAGGAAAAATAAAATTTAACGGTACTTTTAACGTAATCTACATTACTCACCTATTGGAAGTGGAAGAAAAACCTTCTGCGCTTTTGGAAATGCTGTTAATTAAAAGTCTTAATAACAGTGCTGTTAATTAAAAACCTTGATAACAATGCCGTTTTAGTCGCTACTTTTTTCGGATATCTCTAAAACAGTGTGAAATAAAAAATCCGTGTTTCTTTTGAATCACGGACTACGTAAGATGAAGTGAGTGTTATGTCGGCACGAAATTTCACATCGCTCTGGTAGTTTTGGAGATAATTGTTGTCGGGAACAGCAAAGACCCCTCAAAAGCTTTCGTTCGTGGAAATTCTCTAAAAATATTATACGTTCAATGAACCGAATGGAATTCGATTAAAAATCGGCGGAAATTCGTTCTTTCAAACGGTTCATTTAAGTGTGACCGAACGAACAAGTTCGGCGGTTTTATTGAAAATTCGCGAAATTACTGACCGAATTAATTCGAAGGAGAAATTTTTTCGAGAAGAATGAACAGGTCGAAAGACGAGCAGAAACGATTCGCGGCAATATTTATAACCGGGAAAAAAAGAGAGCGGAGAAAAAAAGATACATTACCCGCCGCAAGTTATTATTATTACGCTGCATCAGATTGTACTAATTTATGTGCCATTTAAGCTTTACGGTCATTAACGTAAACATAAATTTTATATAACAAACTTAGCGCGCATTTGGAACAATTTTTATTACACCCCAGTCGCTTTTTTGAATTTTCTCTCGTAGTTTATCTTAATTGCTTCAAATGAAATTCTGCAAATATATTCCATCGCTCCGAAAAAAAGTAATTGCTCGCCATTAGGTATTCTGAAATAAATGTCGCTTCTATCTTTTATATAACTCACGGAGGATTTATAAAGCTAACATTTTATTCGATTTTTTTACTACTGTTCACGTACCTGTTGAAATGTTTTATGAACCTGAAAGTGTCTTTTAAGAAGTATCTTCTGTATTCCCGGTTCTGCGGAAAAATGGTTATCGAATGATATGGTAAAATTAAATAATATAATTTAACGAAACTGATGAAATACAAAAAACAATACAAATACTGGCCTAAAAACGCAAACAAAACAAAAAAAAAAAACTCAGTCGAGAAAAACGAGAACTGCGAGAAGCTATCTTTCCAGTTTTAATCGAAATTAAATCGGCCATGTGTCCTTTGTGCGGCCAGTCAAGTGTCCCGACTTTTGCGCACATATTCCTCACTTGCCTGAAGTTCGTTGCGTTACGAACTTAGCCTGGCATACAGGAGGTCCTTTCAAATGCTGCAACTACCATTGCCAGGTTTAGAGTATTTTTCAGAGCGAGTAGTGTAACCCCCGTGTCATATACCTCCGTGTACATGCTGTGATAACTCATAGCGGTTACACGTGCGGCGCTTATAACAGGGGGGAAGAAAAAAAGTCAAAAATTATTCGACGTAGGTGGACAAAAAAAGAAATCGCATCGTCCGAAGATAAAGTAATTTTTGTTTAGATTTTTTAATCTTACGACTTTTGGCTCGTTACTTTTACGATAGTTTTATGTTCATTTTTATGCGCGGTAAAATAAAATATTGCCGCAGACTGCAACTTGTTCCGTCAAGCACAGTGTAGAATCCCGAAATATTTGCCGGACCAATCTGTGTCTTTCGAACAATGTGCACTACTCCCCGCGTGCGTGTCGAGCCTTCTAACGGATTTTCGCGCGAAAAAGCAATATAATCTACGCGCGATTGGTTAATGATTTGAAGTTACTTGCGAGAGGTTCTTTTTCATGGGCACCGGTGGCTTAGGACACCACCGGATGATCTTTTTTAATAAGGTCGGTTTTGTACGTCGGTTACTTTGACATTTAAGTGTGCAGTCGTTCAGCAGAACAAGAATTAACTGATCACATCGACGAGGCACCTATTGATAACGGAGATGGCAACTGGTCTGCCCAATTTTTAGCTGGAGAACATCAGCATGACTGGAAACCCCGTACAATTATCATCTGGCAATTCGTTTTAGTAGCGAGTTATATTAGTTAGTCCTATATATATATTTTACTACCCGCGATGGTTGTGTCCTAAAGGTTATTCTACTAGGGCTACAAATTTAAGTGAGTTCATGGCTGGCAGTATACTGTTTTAGTGGCTATCGACAGGTCCTATTGCAAAATACCTTACGCATCAATTGGCCGATAATTCTGGTTTATATCTAGTCGTCTATTGCCGGTTTATGGTTTAGAAACGAACCGAGATATTGAAACGTTTTTTTTTGTTCCAGCGTTTTTCCACATATCCGAATGATATTGGTTTCGTCAATGTTAATTTCGAAGTCAAAATCTTTCTAAATTCTAACGCTTCAAGCATTGCTTGCAAATCAGCTTTATTACATGTTACAGTAGAACAGTCGTCGACGTATGTTCGACAATTCTACACTTTACCACTTCAGTTATAAGTCTACCGAGATTAAGTAAACCTACCTCCATTCTGTAACTGAGGCCATTGTATCCGAAATAGAGGTGTTTATCGAACGCTACCCAGCTGGACATCCGAGAGCTTGACCGGAATTCCGAAAAAAGTCTTACAACCGACAGAATCGAAAGACTTTGTTGAAAGCCCCGCTTGTTCTTGTTCAAAACATTTTTATTATAATTGCCTTGCCGTAAAATCATGTGTCGTCGCAGTTTCCACGGTTGCGAAAACTTCGAGCATAATTCATTCAAAAATTTGGCCGATTCGATCACAACTAAACCTTACCCATCCAGCAGACTTAAGAGATTATAAAAGAAAGAAGAGAACTATTAGAATCTAATTCGATTGGACACTAGGGAAATAAAGGAAGCAAGACAAGGAGGACTGCAAACGAGAAAAGCGAGAGTAATTGTACAGGGTGGGGATTCTTTATTTCAAAATTTCGGAGGAAAAATATAAACGTTCAAGTAAAAGGGAAGAACATTCAAATTGGAAATGATTGAGGTCGCATGCTAAATGGCAGTTGTGAGAGTGTAGCGAGGAATTATTTAGATATAGCGGGAGGTAATAAAGAGTGTCCCGTACATAGATTACAAATAGTAGAAATCACTGAGCGACGAGTGAATGGAAAATAATAAAACCTAGAACGATTGGCGAGTGAAGGTACAAGTACAATGAAGCGGGATTAGAGAAAGTTGAATGATAGGTACCAGAAAGAGCTGAAAAATTTTTTTGATAAAAGAACTGCATTATGGCTGCGATTTTTGAGCTAAAGAATCGACTAATTCGTTGCCAGCAATATCGACGTGACGAGGCATCCACATAAAATCGATTTAGATAGAATATTTAGAAAGAAGATCATAAATTATAGATCGAGTTTAGATACTGAAGGAATGTCACATAAGTAGGAAAGAGAAGGGAGCAGGTAGCTAAGAGAACAATTTTACAGTCAGATATTAAGTATTTACGAGAATTACGAGAAGAAGAAATAAATAAAACTGAATAGATTAGGGTATCTTTGATTAAAAAAAAATCATCATGAGCATTTTGACTGATCTTTTCTCGGCGAAAATATAACCGCAACCAAACAAAAGTAAAGCGAAAACAAATATGGGGAACCTTTCATACTGAGCTTTTTTACGTATTATTGTTTCTTAATTTTCTACAACTAAAAATCTATTGCCAAAGATTTTATCACATATAATATATATACGACTCCAGACACATCGATATGAGAACATTTAAAATATATCTATTTTCATAATATGATGCTTTTAATTCGATCTTCATTTTTATTCATTTCATACTTTTTACCACAAACGTGATCGTTTTTTTTTTTTTTTTTTTATATATATTCCAATTTTATTTTTAATATCATTCACCGCCTTTAATACTATGCTAGTTTTATTTAGTTCTTTTTAAAAATGTTACTCAAATCATTGTTTCCTTCCGATGTTTTCAACCTCAATTTCCGTTCACATTGTTACAAGTGTTCCTTTTCCATAATAATGAACACTGTAATAAACAATGTAATCTTTAATTTTTTTTAAAAAAATCGTTATAAGCGAACTTAAAGCAACAGTTCTTCTAGTTTTAATAAAAACAAAAGAAAAAAAAAACAATAAAAATTAAAAATTAAAGATAAGTTTATTAACCGATAAATAATTTAAAGTCTATACTATTAGATTAATAAAAGTTATTTATGCTTAATAAATCTGTATTAACTTTTCGGTTATTAACTTTTTAAATGCACTTTCTGGTTTCTTCGCGAAGCCGAAAAAAACTGAGAAAAAGTTTAAAAAAACTATTCTCCGTTTATTCATTTTATTTGTAATAAAACGTTTGTCCGCTTACAACTTTTTATCTAACGAGTTTTTCTTTCTTTTATTCTGGAACTCCGAACACTTCAATGTTCATGTCACGCTAAATATCAATATAAGGCTTTTACATACTGACTGATAAGACGAGTGGGGTTTCTACAGCACTGGGGTCTTGGAATGGAATAACTCGCAAGTATTCATCGGAGTCGTCGTTTCGTGTATATTTACATTAAACATTTTTAGCGGTATTTTTCACTTCTGATTTTCATATGAACGTTTTTGTTGTTTTTCGGAAAGAAAAGATTAACAGCGGAATCAAATAGCAAAAAAAGTGCCGTATTTGTCTTTTATACCCGCCTACGGTTAATAACCGTGGAACCCGACTCAGAATTAAGACTTCAGTTTAAAATTCGACAATTATGACGCGTTGTTGTCAAAACGAAATCATTCGTACGTTTGTCTGATGACTTTTTTTTTTATTCGCTGAATAAGCGGGAATTTTAAATTTAGGCAAAATAGGAAGTTACCCTCATTAAAAGTCCAACTGCGTCTCTCGTTCCACACCTAAAAGTATAGACTGATGAAAAAAGTAACTTTGTTCAAGGGGAAAAACGGAAATTGTGACAATTAATTTCTCCGTTGTTTTTTGATAAAATGCTTACTATAGATCTAAGTTGGTTTTCGAAGGAATATAGTTTTTTATTTTAATTTTCAATGTTTTAGTGTTTTTTTATGATTCAGTAATAAAAACAGATACGCATATACTCGTATATTCGTATGTAGCAAGAAGTATCTGTATTTCTAGGCGTACACGAGTATGGATACAATTGGGGATAGGCGCATTGTTTGATTTATCGAAATAAAGTCGGAACTTGGTTATAGAAAGGTCTAAAACAGCTTTATTGAATCTGTAAGTAGAATAATATTTCCGCGGGTCAAATATGAATTCTTTAACATTTTGATATGAATGCAAAAAGATTACTACTAAAGTGATGTGCGAAAATATTTCAGCGACCTTTAATGTATCAGATGTGTAATCAGTCCATCTTTTGTCATGAAGAAGTAGAGTGTGTGACTGATGGTATCTTTGATCGTGTAGTGTGAAATTGCCTAGTGCTGGACCATATTAATTCGTTCAGTGCGAATTAGAATATTGGAAATATTTTTTGATATGTATTGAATCCGTTCGTTACGGAAAAGGCTATGTAAATCGTTAAGAGCTCGTTCACGCTATATTGCTGTCCCTATTTCTTTGTTCCACTATGGAAGGAGACTCTTTCTGCCGTCGGATAAAGTGGAATAATTTAGGTATATAAAGGCATTCGCTGCGAGGATCGTAACATTATTCAATGTACTAATGTTTTTTATTGCGGATGGAAACAGTTAACTAGAGAATCAGTTGCTTTGGAGATTTGTAAGTTCACACTATATAAAATTGGGTTATGGGTTTAGAGAGCCTATTATGCAGATAAGAATATCGATCGGTGAAACACAAATAATCCGGGAAAAAACAAGAAAAAAACAGTAAACATTAAAAGATCCGTAGTTAATAGCCAATTATACGCTGAAGTAGATTGGAACCGAAGGTGGGAGTAGTACGTGTACTTGTATTGATAAAATATGTTTGAAACACGGGAAATATTCAAAAAAATGATCAAAATACGCGAATGCGTATATAATATGCAACACTAAGTGCGTAAACCGGGCTTTAAGAGTAAGCAATTTTCGGGGGTTTTTTAAATTCCCTCGGGAAAATGGGGTAGGATTTATCCGACAAAATGACTACAGACTTTTACTGTGAGGACTGTTTCCGTCGTTTGTTGCATTTTACTAAAAATCTGCCCCGTGTGCTTATTACTTTCATACCTCATACGAGAGAGCTTGTCGTCCTAGCAAGACGGAAATGCAATTTAAGAAAAAAAATTACCCATCTCGAAAAATAGCTATTTTATCCTATCGAATTTGTATTCGTAATAAAATCGAGCAGCTTCCCCCGAACCGCGCTGCAATAAATATCGTTGTAAACGAGAGAAAAAAGAAACAGAAAACAAAAACACAGATCGTGCCCGTAATTCTTAATCAATTTTTTCCCCGAGCACACTTCTGCCTGCACCGGAACGGTTGCTTTATGGATTTCGAAATATTTAAAAAATTCCGCGAATCGCCCGCATTTTTAAAATTGGATTATTTCGTTTGTTTTTACGTCGTCCCTTCATTACTTTTCCGGGTCCGCATCCGAAACGAAACTCTCGCTTCTCCGGAGAAAAAACGGAAAACAGCTTCAGTTTTCTAATTTGGACTTTTTACCTAGCTGCTCATTCTTCAACTTTGAAACACGTCTGCAAACTTCATTTGGAAATCTGCTTTGCCGCTTCATATTTTCACTACATTCATCTGTCCTTCCTCATCATGGACTCGCACAATATAGCACCCTCTCTTCTGTATTCGGAGAATTTCCTTATTCCGCATTTTGAAGAAATCTCTGAACGCAATAAAAATGATATTGTTCGCATTGTTCCGAAAAGAAGAACGACGACAAACGTTCATTTCAGCCAATCAACTTGCCGCAACCACGTGAAAAGTTTCCAAACGGCTATCGAAAAAATTTCCCCGAACACCGTTATGTCTGCCACGCTTTTCCGCGTTTCCTTTGGCTTGCGCGTGTTAGTTTGTGTGTGTGTGTTTATAGTGTATTTTTAATGCGTGTTTACTTCGCGGGACGGAAGATGTGCAGTTTTGCAAGAGAGAAATGTTCGCTTATGTAAAAATGAAATTTAAATACCGAGTTTCCATTTTCCGAAAGCTAATTTCGAAATAAAATGCTTATTTAATCACAAAAAGCTGTTCGATAATGATACAGCGGCATTGATGCTTTACTAGAAACATCAGTTACTGTGGAATTAGTTTTTACTTTCGTCCGATGCCCTAGTCGTTTAAAAAAATTGATTAAATACACATATCGCGGAGTATTATGAAAAAATTATTATCGAAATATTTCTATTAAAAAGCTTTTCCATCATTCCAGAAACATTACTTTGTTTAATTGATCGGTTTTTGGCTGTTTCTCCAAACGGAAATGTGCAATTGAATCTGATTCATTCATTTTCGACTTTCTAAAATAATTTCATCTTTGTCAACTTCATGTTCCGACCTTTTTGAACGTTTTTTTTTTTTTTTTTTTTTTTTTTTTTTGGCGGAAATTGTTGCAGATATTATTAAACTTTAAATAGCATCAACTTTTTTAATTTTATAACTTGACATTTCATTAACCAAAACACAATCACTTCCAATAATGAAACAATTTTAGTTTCTTTATACACTATAACATAATTGTTTAGTTAAAATTTCCTTATTTTTTATAAAGAAATTTCCATATTAGGTTTGTAAAGCGCAACTATACTAAATATTTTTTACCTTTTAAATCTGCAATGATGTTTTTACGATACTTATTGAACTGCTTCCCATAATTAGGTAATGTACAATTTTAAAAAATTCTGATTTCTTTACGAAAATAAAAGCAAAAGTGAACGCTGTATATAATTAAGTCAAATAATGCTGATAATGTAAGCGTGGAAACGTTTAAAGCAAATGGAATTACAACTTTTTATTCGGAAATTATATAAATATTTAAATTTAAACTAAAACACCCACATGCCTCCGGAACACAGTCCAATAATTGTGGTATTTTTCCGAAATTAAAATTAATATAAATTTAACTTCGTAAAATCCCATGATTATGGGGGACTATGTTCCCGAAACATGCTGGTGTTCTTGTTTAAATTTAAAATAATTTCCGATTAAAAAGTTGTAATTCCATTTGCCTTAATTTGAATTTTCGGAAAAAGGAAAAGTAAAGAAAAATCATTGATTTACAATCTCTTATGATAGTTGAAACGTTTGTTAAATATAGCTTTTTTTTTCTTTCTTCACCCAGCTCGTGACTTTTGACTATTTTTATTTATTGACTTGAAAAAGTTGCGCAAGTATATTTGTATAGGATAACGACTAATACAATATTTTCAAAGGTTCTGTTAAATGCAACTTCAATAATCGCAATGCGCTCCTTCCGTTATACACTATCACACCACGTCTTTCAGATTACCCTTCGTTCTAATAGAATTATTACCTGCATTATAGAAGTTGATGTAGTAGCGCGCGTCAAACACGCAACTGCAAAGCACCTGGCCCAAACATTGACGCATAATTTTTCGTAAAGTAATTTTACAGAAAATCGAAACTAAATCGGGTTCTTACCGAAATTTGAACGAACGAAAGATTTAGGAAAATGTAGGAATCTTGAAGAAAACATCATATAAAATAATAGCAGCGTAGAAAAAAAAAGAATTAATACTGATATACTATATATGTTTAATATATGTTCATTGAAAAAACAGATATTTAACCGAAAATGCAAAGAAATAATTGATAATATTACGATTTTAAAAGCGGAATCGATAAAAAAATTTTAGTCGTTGTTTCGCTTAAAAAAGCCATCGCCAACATCTTCGAAATACGAAGCTACCTCACTTTTTCCAACAATCCCAATTATAAGTTTAGCCAGCAAGAAGACTTTTTCGAAGTAGGTACTAACTGGTCGTAGGACTCTCTTCTTGGCTTCCTTTTGGAAAATAGCCTACAGAATGTTCTGCGATTTTTGGCATTAGAAAGTGAGGCAGCGTGCCAAGTAAGTCAGTAATGCGCCTAACTGTTAAGCCGATCAAAATGTATTTCGCGGTTGCTTGCTTTGCATCAAAATCTTAAACTTGGTAAAAATACTACGACTAGACTACTTTTGTGGAGATTAAAGTAAACAAGATACGAGAGATGTTTAGTTTTTCTTAACATTACATTACAGTCGGCGATACTGAAAAAGTTCGAGGCATTATTAGACTCGAAACGATACGGCAGCAACTCGGTCGTGCACAAAAAGGAATGGGCACTCGCGTTTATTGTAAAGAAAATGAAAAAAAAAAAAACACCCATATCTGAAAAAAATTCTAATAGAGCTTATGAATTATTGAGGCGATCTCGCTATAGAACGTAATGTTGATTTGACGATATGGCAAAACAACAGTAACACCGATTATTAAAAAATGTCTATAAATGAAAATTCACATGTTTTGGTGCAAGTACGCTCGGTAAGTACTCCTCTGGGTCATTTAGCGCCTCTTTACCCAAACGCTGCTAAGAATTATACTCGTTTACGAGGATCTGTTGAGAAAAAATTCGTCGAAATCGCAAAATATCAACGGTACGGTTTAGAAATCGTAATCGAAACATCCATACCGGACACTAAACTTGACATGGTCGGTTCTTTTTTCAACGACGGTTATTCCGACATTCTGACACGGTCTTGAGACCTATTAATGTCCGCTGAAGAAATTAACGCCCGCCAGACCGAATGATTCTAAAGATTGTATAGCAGTTGGAAAATAATAATTAGAACAGTGCAGGAGTTATTTGAAAAAACTAAAGACGGTATTATTTACGCAATAGCTAAGTTATAAAGAAAAAGTTAAAAGTTCCCGCAGAAATATATTCGTCGTTTGTTTTGTTTATGTTTTTTACTTTTTATTTGTACGTCGGAAAAAGTTTAGACGCGCTTTTCTTAAAATTACCTTTTGGGAAATATTACGCCAGAAGTGATTAGCGGTAGGATTGACGCACGCACAAATCTTAAGTGACGATGGAAATAATAATGATAGAGACCACACCCTTTTAAAAGAAAAAAATATAATTTACGAAGTCGTAGTCGGATGAAACGAGCATGTTTGAAACGTTAAACAGGCGTGTTAATGTTGACGCGGTGTTTAACAAAAATTATTATTTCGATTTTCAAATAAACATGCAATTTTTTTATTTTCAGATTTTACTGGTATAAAAACTACGGATACGTGAACTAAAACTATTAATTTTTTCGATATCCTCAGTTACAGACTTTAAATCGATTTTGAGGTTTTTGCGTAAATTTTTTTTTTCTGTATTCTTTCAGGGAAGTTTTGATTGCTTATTTATGTTTTGAATAGTAAATAAATAAAAAAGAAACATCGGGAGATAACCTCCTCAATAATATTCATACAGCTTACATTGACCACCGAGAGACAAACCATGCTTGACGGTTATTGAAGTGTACTTGACATTTTTTTGATTTAAAAAACTGATAGAAAAATGATCAAAACGGTAGAATTATGGGAAGAACGCGTTTTAATTGTCGAAATCGAAGACGGACGATTATACTGAAATAAATATTAAAAATTACTAGATTGGAGTTTGATAGTTTCAACGCGTTATCAAACGCATTATCAAATCTATTGAATTCAACAAAGTGTACGGGGATATGAAATACGTAAAAGCGGTTAAAAAACAAGACACACAATTTTAAAAAACAGCTGTGCGGTGTCGTATCAATAGTATTATTCCTAAAATAAAATTCAAGACTGATAAGCGGCAAAGGAAAGGACAACGGGAATTATAATACGCGTTAGACAGCTGCTATGTAAGACCAGAGAAGAATTATTTATACTCAGGAATGAAACGAGCGAAAAAACAGTTGATTATAAATTACATCGACAAAATAAATAAATAAACCAAAATACAAGTTAAACATTTATTCCAAGCATCAAATACGTACGCGGTTTTGCTAATACACATCGAAATTACTATCGTAACAGGAACATGACTAACCGAAGATTCTGAATGCATTACCCGAAAGCATCAACTGAAGGATTTTATACATAAAGGGGATCGCGAGTCTATATTAAATAATTACATAGAGAAAATGAGGAAATATTTCGATAATCAAAATATAGAGTCAGCGATGGTAATAGGGATGCCGTCTGAACAGCGCGCCAATCAACGGATATATTTCAATGAAATGTGGAAAGTGCAATTTCTCATAACGCGATAGGTAAACGCACTCGTCTAGTTAATTCCGAAAAGAGAAGGATTTTCGATGGCAATCCGAGATCAAGTGAAATTACAGAAAATATTTTTATTAAAGAAAGAAATATTCTGCTCGTAAATAAATAATGCGGACGATACGTGGCAAAACAAGCGAAGCAACAAGGTATCTTTTAGGTGGATGGAAATGCCATAATTTTATATTGAAAAGACATTAATCCGCCCAGAAATTGATATAAAATACGGATTTATTAAACAGCTCCATTACAAGCATGCATCTGAAAAAAAGGAGGTTAGAAGGCAGTGAGCGATTTCACATTGGACAGACAAGTGTATAAGTAATAATCTTAAAAAGCTGAAATAAACAGGAAAATAAATGAAATAAGAAAAAAAATGAATTTAAAAAACTGCGCGTTAGTTGAAAACTAACCGCGTTAGAAGTGAAACTTTTTATGGAATGCGATAAATTTTAAATGAGGAAACCAGAAAAGTACATTGAAGTAAAAACAAGTATACTTAAAACTAACAAAAATGATTTGTAATATATATATATATATATATATATATATATATATATATGTGTATATATATATATGTTGTTTTTTTTTATACGTACTTACAGCATCATAAGCTAGCAGCACTACGTTGAGAGGGGGTTAAATTTGATTGTAGAGGTTAGTACATATATCTTGGAGCAACTTGAAGAGGGTGGAAACAGAGTTGTTTGAGTCTTCTAGGAGTGTTATGGTGGAGAAGCTTTTGTATGCTTTTTGACGCTGTGAAAGCGTGTCTGAGCAGTCAAGTAGAAGGTGACGAATAGAAATCGGAGCAGCCGAGCAGTTAAGCCAGACTAGGAGAGGAGTGCGAATAAAAAGATGACCACGTGTGAGAAGGCGGACGCGTGCCAGAATAACTCGGTGTCTTCTGTAGATTAATAATAACGTGCAGGTAATCTCGAATTAAACACTACACAAGTTTCACTTGCATGTACTAATTAAATATGTACATGCAAGTGAAACTTGTCTAGTGTTTAATTCGAGATTATCTGCAGATCGTCGTTGATATAATTAATCATTTTTGTTAGTTTTAAGTATACTCCTTTTTTTACTTCAATGTACTTTCTTTATTTAAAATTTATTGCATTCCACAAAACGAGTTTTACTTCTAACACCGTTAGTTTTCGACTAACGAACGGATTTTTTATTTCTTTTTTTTTTTTTGTCTATCTCAAAACTCGCAGTATTGCATAAGAAGGTTCACTTCAAAAATAAAAAATTACACATGGTGAGCTGAAAAAATAGGAATAATAGAAATAACGATAAATAAATAAGTTTCAACAATATAATACATCTCATCGTTGCATAAATGACCATTATAGATACATATGAGATTATTATATCTTTCGGAGAAACGTGATTAGTTATTATTTTTTCGGGTAATAAGAAGAAATTGAGTAGTATTTTTTAATGGAGTGTATGAAGGAAAAATACGTAAGTCCGTAGAAAGTTAACAGATTAAAAAAAGTGCTGAGGCGCTTAACTAATTATTATTCGGATTATAGCAAAAACAACTTTACTCCGTAACGTAAGTGGCTCGGGTTTGGCGTCGTATAAAAATAACATTCGTTATTTCCGCAATAGTTGCGTCTGCGGAACTGCTTTCAAAATCCGCTTTGAAATAGAAAAACCGAAAGTTTCACAACGTTAAAATAGTGTACGATGCGGAAGTATCGAGACGTGAATTGAAGAACATCTGCGAGCCTCAGCTTATTATTATATCGAGTCCCTCGATGATTAGAAAAGGAAGAAAAATTAAAATCGGAAAATATAAAAGAGAATTGTCGATGAAATCAAATAAAATAATTAAAAGAGCGAGTAAAAGTAGTAAGGAACCAAAGGAGGCTATTTTGTAGACGGCGAAGAGCAGCTAGGAAGGTTCGAACTATGATCGATACGTAAATCGTTTAGAAAAATATAATCCGGTTTTGCCGCAGTTAGCAAGTCTGAGGAAGTTTGAGGTTGAACGGTAATAGGGACGGAATAAATGCAGAGACGGAGTAGCTAGAACTTTTCGCGAAGAAACAACTGATAAAGTTTTTCGATGGAGATAATGTCGTTCTTCTAAATAGAGCGGTTTTTGGAAGCTTTCGAAGAAGCGAAAATAAACCCGAAACGAAAATAAGCGACTTTCTTTCGTGCAGTTTTAATCAGTCTCACTCTGTTAGAATTACAATTTATTGTAAATTAGTTTAAAACCGTAGCACCGCAACGATTGTAGGGCACTTTACCGATTAATAAAATGTAGTTCATGACAGGTGAACTATGAACTATAAGCTATTGTGAAAAAAGTTGTACATGGAAACCTTATTTTCAAGTAATCATTTATTTCACCTAATAATTCTAAGTATTATGGTTTTAAACTGTTAATGATATATATAAATATATATATATATATATATTTTTTTTTTTTAAACCATGTGCGATACCTTAGTCTCCACGAAGTCAGTTGACTTGTCGGCAGGTTTCCAAAATAAATACACACTGGTATATTTATTTAATAAATAAATATTTCATACTTAGTTTCTATAACTTATCATATTCATCTATAACTATTTAAGTATAAACCATTTAATATCTATCTCATATCATCAGAAACAAAGTAAGCCTTACGTAGTGATGTACCCATATAAACTTTTACAGACTAACATATATATTATATAGACACACACACATACACATACATCCGCATATACAAGTGCATCGCCAGCTGAGCCCGGGGGGGGGGTGAGTTGCCAGCCGCCCGGGTCGGCAAGATGATAAAAATAGGATATGAGTTATAGGAAAAATAAAATTTATAATTTGTAAAGGCTTAATATTTTATTAAACAAGGACAAAATCTTAATTAAAACATAATTTTCATAGGTTTCTGACAAATATTTATAATAAAATTATAAAAGTCTTCCAAATTGTCCATAATTACGCGCCTATGAATAATCATCATGGCCAGTTGATTAAAAGGTTTCAAGGCTCCAGGGGGGGGGGGCAGCGGCCCCCTTGCTCCCTGGCGAGGTCCACATATATATATATATATATATTGAAGTGTTACTTTTTTTTTCGGCGTTAATTTTATCGAGGCGTGCCACCGCGAATTTATTCCTGCTGAAGTAAACTATTAAATTCTAATGATTATAAATATTTTTTTTTTTTTTATTATCAATAATGGAAATTACAATTTATCATTTTTATTTTTTAATACCTACAGTAATCTTTCATGGACGGTCGACAGATAAAAAGACAAAAAAAACAAAAAACAATAAAAGTAATTACGATAAATCGAATTAAACGCTGTAACGAATTATTAAGAAGATATATAAATATGGTACGTAGCTCTATCTCGGCCGGGTGATGCGGTCTCCACGTCGACGGTGATCCATTGTCCCTTTTCTTTTTCCTTCTGATTGAACTGCCGGGGAACTCGCTTCGAGTCAGCTCTTTCACTTAGGCGCGTATCCAGCTTTTATTCGGGCAAGGAATATCGATTGGATATATTTGAATGTATATTAAAAATGACCGAAACATTCGCGACTAAATTTCGGTTGACTGCCGTTGACTGAGCCCGGAACTGTTATTTTACACTTATTGCGGCTAAAATCCGACTAATTCGAGACCAAAACTATGACAACTTTTTGAGAAAATCATCACGAACGTCTTCCAGATCCAAACTAAAAAACAGAGACTCCCTCCACTGTCCGGCGGCGATTCCTCCAGCGTTGTTTCCGTTACGTCAGACGTGACGTAATATCACGCCATGCACCATCATCCCCGGCCAATCACAGGATCACACACGCACTTACTCTCACACGCCTTAATTTATATTTTTATTATTTATTTATTTTATTTTTCATTTATTTAATTATTTACATGTAATGTACACATGCAATATATATATATATATATATATATATATATATATATATATATATACATATATATACATATACACATATACATGGCCGCACACATACACCCACATATTATATACAATTGGATATAATGCTTATATTTGTTGTTAGCCAAATTCTAGCAGCATTTCCTTTATTTTATTTTTGCTGTAATATATTATTTATCGGTAAGTATATTTAACTTTATTAAAATCATTTCGTGTAGTTTACCTCCATGTTTATCAGTGTGTCTTCTATGTTGACATTTAAATCGTTTAAATCGTACAAATTATTTTTTTAAGTAATTTTTAAAATATCACTTAAAGAAATTGCCGAAAGACGTATTAGAATTATTTTAAAAATTACAAACTTATTCCGTTTCAATTTAAAAGGAAGAGTGCACAGATTATCGATATTTCCCGTTTTGGTATTAAAACGAGACGCTTAAGAAGAAGGTCAGATAAGTGAAGTGTAGTTAGATAGTTGCTTCCGAATCGAATCATAGATAGTGACCAACGATTATGAAGATAATAAGCAAACTAAAGAAATTTATAGCAAGTTAGTATTGAAAAGAAAACTCTACATTTAGTCATTTGGAAGGCCAAAGTAAACAGAAGAAGGTATGGTATTTTTTTAATGAAAAGGATTTGTTGGCGATAGTAGTGTTGAATGAATAAGGTCAAGAACGTAAAGAAAAGGACAGTATGCATTAAATGCATTGAGAAGAAACAAAGATATTGAAAAAAAAGAGATTTCATTCCGGTAAAGAACCTCAAATGAAATAAAGAGCTATATAGGTTTCTGGGGTAAATAATAAAGCAGCAAAAATAAGAATCGAGGGAAAAAACGGAAAAAAGAGATAAAAAAAGCAGTTAATAAAAAGGTTTTATTCAATTGAGAATAAGTTCTTCCGAATCGGCACTTCTTTGCGATAGAAAACGATATTTTTTAAAGGCTTAGATGGAAACTTTTTACATTAATAATATTATTAATGCATTTCCTAAAGTATATAGCGAAATTTTACAGATGAAAAAATGACATATAGGTTGATTGTAAAAATATAATAAATAAACGGTCAATTTTATAGAAAAATTATTTGTGCTAATACAACCGAACGGAAAAAAATATTACCTAACGAAAAAGAAAAAAGACGTCAAAAAAAAAAAGAAGAAAAACAACAAAAAAAAGAGAAAAGAACAAAATTCAGTTATCACCCAAACGGAATAAACTTAATTTGAATAAGATTCAGTTATAAAGTATACTTGAAAAGGTTTCAAGTTTTTTCCTTTTCTCGTCGTTCTGCTATTGTCTCCTTAATTAGACGAAGAAGGAGAGGTTCTGCGGCTCACCGATTTTGATGAAATTCTGCAGATCGATATGAGTATACAGGAACTGTGTAAAATACTATTAGAATGCAACTTTTTGATTTACGCGAGAAATTAAAATTTTTAGAAGCCGCATTTAACGGATAATATACATAGCCGTTTCGACAAAAATAAGCAATCAATTTCAGATTATGTTTATTTATTTTATGCAGATGGTTCGGAAGACTGTTTATTCTAAAATTAAGTATATTAAACAAAAAAATTATTAAAAAACAATTAAAAATAATTTTTAAAAAATCAATTTTTAATTTAATAAAAATTGAAATATGTCGTTTATTATATTGATATGGTATAAAAACGTAGGTCTTGGCAAACTCGTTTCATGGTGTAGAGGTAAAAATTATGTCTATTTGTATAAGTTGAAAATTAGGTATGGGTTTGAATCCCCCGCGATGTCATATAAAATTTTTTATCTTATATTTTTAATTATTAATTCTTATTATCTAATTATTTTAATTCTTTATACATAACTATATAAATATAATAAGGAGAAAGCCAGGCCAATAAAATAAAGAAAAATACAAATGCAATAAATATTTTCAATTTTTTTTTATCTACATTTATATATGCGATACACATGTGGTGTGGGTATATATATATATATATATATATATATATATATATATGTATATAAATAAATATATTCATCTACATATAAAATAAGAGTATTAATGAATATTAATTTTAATTAAAATGCTACAAAATTAATCTTTACTTTCATAATTTGGAGTGATATAAAAACAAATAAAACAGCGTTTCCCGCGACATTTACTGCAATATATAAATTAATTATTACCAGACGTACAGAGTTTTTTTAAATTTTTCGTTTGAAAAACAAATGTCGTTTACGTCTAAAAATGTTTCACGTTTATCTGAAAGTCTAGAGGAAAACCACGCGTAGTTTAGCATCATAGAGAGAATAGCTGATGATAATTGGTGGAGTCCAAGAGATTAGAATATTAAAAAGATTCTTTCCTATTGATTTTGATTCTACTGAAATTACAATTAGTTTTTTTTTTCTGCAATAAGATTTTGCTGAAAACCACCACTAGTCCATATTAAAGGCACAGTTGAATTTAATGTTTATTAATAATTTTTTATATTATCGCGTGTGCGTATTTGTACTACACATGTAATTAATAAAAAATGTAAAAAAAGTCATTAAATAATTTAAATGATTAAAAATTTTTATTATTATACAAATATATGTATATATATATCTATGTATAAAGAATTAAAATAATTAGATAATATGAATTAATAATTAAAAATATAAGATAAAAAATTTTATGTGACATCGCGGTGGATTCGAACCCAAACCTTATTTTCAACTTACACAAATAGACATCATTTTTGCCTCTACACCATGAAACGAGTTTGCCAAGACCTATGTTTTTATACTATATCAATATAATAAATGACATATTTCAATTTTTATTAAATTAAAAATTGATTTTTTAAAAATTATTTTTAATTGTTTTTTAATAATTTTTTGTTTAATATACTTAATTTTGGAATAATCAGTCTTCTGAACCATCTGCATAAAATAAATAAACATAATCTGAAATTTATTGCATATTTTTGTCGAAACGGCTATGTATATTATCCGTTAAATGCGGCTTTTAAAAATTTTAATTTCTCGCCTAAATCAAAAAGTTGCATTCTAATATTTTACCCAGTTCATATACTCATGGTCTTCTATCGATTTGCAAAATTTCATCAAAATTAGTGACCCGCAGATCGTGACCTCTCCTTGTAATACTTGGTCGCTCCCTTCTCCATTCTTCACGTTTCGGATTTGCTTTTTCTCCTTCTCCTTTTTGTCCTCTACACGTTTCGGATCATCCTGTTATTTGCGACTCGAATCACGTTCTGCTTGAATGCTGTGCTCTTTCTACAGAATGCTTTCACCTTTAACTCCGGGCGCTGTGCCTTCTCGCTCCTTTCAGTTCTTTCTTTCTCCTTTCCTTCTCAACTTCTGCTGTTATTCCCCTGTTACCTTCCATTGTGCTTTCCATTTCCGATCGCAAAGCATTTTAACCTTTTAGGTAGTTGTTCTTGCTTCTTTCCTTTCTATTTGTTTCTGGGTTAAAGTCCTTGGTTGACGAGTCCAAGAAGGGAGGGGCAGATGAAATTCAGATAATAAATTGGTACGCAATACCAAGACTCAAGCAGGTTAATTAAAATCTGGGTATACAAATGTCAATGAACGATAAATTTATAATACTAAGTTGATTTAACTATCGTCACAGCTGCTGTGACGTTTCATATACCGAAAATTTCGAAGATTGAAGAATTATGGAATTTTATTTGTAAGAAAATTTCCTATATTTTTATTTCCAATTAGACGCATTTATAAAGCACATTGTAACGTGAACGGACTAGAACCACGTAAAGACATTATAGTGTGTGATACACATGCATCACGTAGACGTATGGAATTATACATACCAAAGGACAATTACAAATACAATTTAGTTGAACAGCTCCTCATAGGGTTCTTCAGAACGCTTAAGGCGCCTTAAGTTGTCGTCCAGAAATAGCAGTGCTTCCCCAGGTCTCTGGATTCGTGTGCCTGCGAAATCGATTTTCATGCGTTTCTGCCATGTCGCAATCTTCAAATCCAAATCTACATCTTTATTGCGTTGGTGCCGGAAAAAGCTCTATACTTCGGAGACACTTGTTTTGAACACGCTGGATAATTAATCAACTGAGAACGCATTTCTTCGCACAACCCCAGAGTGTCTGATAATTCGACATGTATTCGATAGATATTATAGCGCTCCATCAACCAATATAAATCTACCTTAAAAGAAGCTGAAGGTTGAATTTAAGTTCGATAATCATCAACTTCTTAGTTAAAAACACAGATAATCTCTAATATAGATAGGGCTATATTTTTAAATGACCGATTTAACAATAAAGTTCGCAGTTTAATAAATATTTCGTCATCGGGCAAGGAAAATATCGGATGGTATTAGAAGGAGCTATGCGCATGCATGAAATCATTAAAAAATCCCTACTTATGTTCGTATTTATTATAACAGACGGTTAAAATAAGCGGGGAAAAGTTTAAAACAGCTATTTCGCTGCGCACGACTGGTGACGATAAATCTCTGAATCACGCCGATATTATTATGCTATGCGCGCCACTTGGCCCCATCGGAACTGTTTTGATTTCCTTTTCTTGATGATTGTATGGTTTTTTAAATTTTTTTCTGCCTCTCGCTAAGGTTATATTCCTTAATGGCTATTTAAAATTGAATTAATGTTATCACCCGATCTAATATCGTATTAAAAACGCTATAAAGATCAATGGAAAACAAAAGTTTTTCTATTTATTAATATAAAATTTTTTTGCCATAGGCAAAGGAAAACATAGAAAGAAAATGGCCCCTAATTTCCGGCAGGTGAATGACACGCGTCCTGTACCACCGAAAGAGGTGCTAAGAATACTCGGAAGTAAAACAAGGCGACAACATGTCGAGAATGTTAACATCGGAATCTGGAGTGTTTGAACAATATAAAACAGGTAGGGAAGTTAGAAAACGTGATATTCGAAGCAGCTAGATACGAAGTCCACATCATGGGAATAGGCGAAATACGATGGCCAATCGTATAACAAAATGGAATTACGAATTCATACATATTCATGCAAAGAAGATAAGCATGAATATGAAGTTGGTTTTTTGATACATCAGAAAGAATTGTACGCATGAGAATAAACGCGAAACCTAAATCTATGACAGCAATTCAAGAATATGCTTTTATTACAGCTAGCAGCAAGGATGAAGTTGAAGAATCTTATGAAGACTTAAACAATGTTGTAAAAACTGCCCAAAAGGAAGATAGTATTGTCATCTGCAGTGATTTTAACGCAAAAGTCGGATCAGGAAAAAAACAGAACATGTATTGGACGTTTCGGATCGGGAGAAAGAAATGATAGGGATGATTTGCCGAGATGAATGATCGGATCATATACTCGTAGTATGTAATACTTTTTTTTAAACACCATGCAAGAAGATTATACACGTGGCGTAGTCCAGATGGCAAAACAAGGAATCTTGGTTGATTATATCTTAATAAGCAGAAGGTACAAGAAAAGCATCGCAAATTTCCGCATGTACCTGTCAACACCTGCTGGTTGCTAATTGCGTAATAAGATTTTAAAAAATTCGAAAAAATTAGCAGAACCCGCAATCACGGTTAAATTATGAAGCATTAAACAAAAGAGAAGTGGCAGCCAGATTTAACGATCTTCTAGAAGGAAAACAAATTCAAGAGCAGATGGCGAACTGCAATGGTGAAAATAAGGCATGGTTAACTTGGAAAGATGTAACAATAAGTGCAGCTAAAGAGACGATTGTGAAAAAAGAAAGTATTAGAAAATGCGAAAATAATTGGATTTCAGCGGAATCATTAGAGATGATGAACGAACGAAGATTAATAAAAGATAGAAGAAGTGCTGCAGGGGGAAAAATTAAATGGCTCGAAGAAAAATGCGAAAACAACGAAAAACTGTATGAAGATGGTGCCTTACGAGAATTGCATAGTCAAGTTAATTGCAAAACGGAAAAATACCAAAAACATTAACAAAATACCAGCCATCAAAGATAACAGGGATTAGATGTAGGAACGAAAAAGAAAGTCGAAAAGTTTGGCCTGAATATATATAATGAATCTTTATTTGGATACAAGCAGACTAAATAATATTCCGATAATAGGTAAAGGGGAAGCGGTGTCGGAAATAACGCTAGGAAGGTGTTATATTTTGCAATCAGAAAAGTAAATAGGAATAGAGCGGTAGGAACGGATCAAATACCACAGTGGAGCTGATGAAGAAGTTAAGTGTGATGAAGGTAAAAATACTCTATTATTAGTGCTGAATCGCACGTATAGCACAGGAAATATACCGGAAGATTTTTTAAAATATCCGCAATAATTCCTATTCCGAAAAAAAAAAAGAGTAGTTCGAGGAAGTGTATACTGGTTACCGTAAAATATCCATCATGAGCGATACATTGAAACTGTTGCCAGCCATAATCAACCGAAGGATCGAAAATAAAATAAAAGCTAATCTTGCAGCTACACAGTTGTGGTTTCGAAAACAGCAGTGGGACAAGAGAAATTATAACACTATTTTGAATGATAATACAAAGGACTATGGAAGAAAATGGGAAATTATACGTCTGTTACGTGGATTACGAAAAAGCATTCGACCGAGTTCAACATTGGACATTAAAAAATTTGTAAGGGGAACACATATCTGACTAATTAGAAAGCTAACGTACGAGTAGATGGGAAATGTTCGAAAGAATACTGCAATATAGAAAGAGATCTCAGGCAAGGGTGTCTCGTATGGCCTAAATTGTTCAATTTATATGCCGAACAAATCGCAATGCAACAAAAAGACAAGAATACTGGACTTAAGATAAATGAGCATAGCATAAGCTACGTAAGCTATGCAGATGATACGGTGCTGTTACAACAAATGCTGGGAAGGTTACACGCAGATAGCGAAAAGAGCGGATATAGACAGAAGTAATGGTAATAGATAAGGAAGGAAAAACCCACCGATCAAATGCTTATCAAACAATAAGCAACTGGAACAAGTCGCCAAATATAAACAGTAGTTGGGTGAATGAATTACAAATGATGAGAGAGATAAATGTACGGAACAGACGGGCAAAGAACGCATTTAGCAACACGGAAAACGTATTAAAATACAAACGAATGAACTATACTCTACGGATGCGGATACTGAAATGTTAAATATATGGTCGATTCTTAAGTTCGGCGTTGAAACATAGGCACTTGCAAAAACAAAACAAGACAAGATCAGTTCTTTCGAGGTGTGATGTTACCACCGAATGCTGCGTCTAAGCTGAAAGGACAAAATACGGAACGAAAAGGTGTTAAAAAGGTTCGAATTGGAAGAAAAAATATTGTTAAATATGATTAAAGACGCCAAAAGCCGATTCATCGAAAAGATACGATAAACGAATTATTCAGATTAGTTTATCAAGACGAGGTCGCAGGAAAACCATCGCGAGAACAAGGAGAATATATGTGCTGAGCAGGATAAGCTTCAGCGATAGTTGTTCAAAGGACAAACTTTTTGCTAAAAGATGTAGTATTTCCCGATCGAAGTCGCTTCCAGGTTTAGCCAGACTGAAATAATTGAGAATCAGAGAAATCTAGGTAAAAGCGACTGAGAGAAAGGAGCTGGTCCCCCTATTTTCATTAGTGCCGTTTTGGGCTTTGTACATAGTGAACCTTAACTTCACAATCCCCGACGCCCTGTGTAATACGCTTTCACTCTAGATACACACCAAACATAAAGGTTGTTTATGTATTGAATACGCATACTTATTCTTATAGTTAATTTTACAAAAACCGGAAAGGAAAAAGAAATCAACAGCGTAATAATTCCGAATTCTATGAGATTCACGTCTAGCCTCGGCAGTACTGATGAGGTAACATGTTTCCAAGGTAAGCGACTGGAAATGTGCGATTTCTTCAAAACGGGTATGCATTTTTAATTATTGTAGCACTCCCGGACACAACCTATGCATCAGAAAGAAAGTGAGTCGATCGCTAGTACGACATTTTATATAAAGCGAAATAACAGTACTATATCACAGTTTGCTTTTCGAACGCCTACATCCTGAATGGAAGGGAAGGACAACTTTTTATGGTTCTCTCAGACAATTCGGTCGAATCTATCGAAATGCTAAACGACAGGGTGATGAGACCAACTTTTTTGAGCGGCATCCTACGGAGAATTCTCCATTGGTCGCTGACGTGTTCTCATCCAGAGTAGAGAGGGTACTTTTTTTTTAGCAATGCGTTTTCCGTAGAATATAGCTCTGTAAATGGTGCATCTTCCGAAGGGTGTCTAGAGAAGGAAATTAATTAAGAGCGATTTTAAGCTACCCTTTTCAGAAACCATTAATTCCATCCGATTCATTTTTGACGACAGCCTTTAAGTAAATTTTCCACGGCTTAACACAATTTACAAAAGAACAAAAATACACTGTTCTGTTGTTTGATTTCACTCATCATACTGAGTAAGTTAACAACGTTTGCCCGCGAACTCATTTGAAAAAGTCGTTAAAGAAAAAGAGAAAAAAAAATCGTAATTTCCGAATTTTAATCTGAAAGAAAAATGATTTCCTCGCGAGACAATTTAGCCGATGCCGTTTGTCGGTAAGCCAAACGGAAAAAAACTAAAAAAGAAAATAAAAACACGGTTTTTTCAATACGCATTAAAAATACACTGTTCAGCGTAGTTATTGAGAGAAAAAAGCGTGATAAACAAAAATCGAAATTTCACCGTTACCAAACACTGTGTATTCTTCGAAGTAGCGCCATTTAGGATATGTTAGAGTGAGAGAGCAAACGGAATGGGGAGAAAAACAGGCCTTTAGATTCAACAATGCTGCATTGTAGACGCTCATAGCCGGAGCATAGATGGAAGAGTTGACTAGACTGCTTGCGTCGAAAAATCTATTACGCACTGAGGAAATCTGAGAAAGGAAGAATTTCCTAAATTACGTTTACACGTTTAAGCATTCCGGTAAGCAGCTCCGACATGTATGTATACGTGTGTATAGATATGTGTCCGAGTGGTGGTGAAGGAGTATCAAATTAGACTTTGCAAAATTCCGCTAGACAAGGCAAACAAAGTCCGGAACGGAGAAAATCGAAAAAGCCGGCTAGTAATTCGCGAGAAACAGATGCAGCTGAAAAATTCAACTGGTGTTGCAGGACTCTAGAAGGAGCGCAGCTGCGAGACTTCAATAGCACACTCGCTCGAAGCTTACATTTCAAACGAACGTGCATTAAAATTAATTGCGTTCTTTATTGAAAAGAGTTGAAGAAATAACAAACGAGATTGTTACGCTTCGGAGACTTCGGCGCAGTGCCGAGCAAGAGTCCCCAGCCGGAATGTGAACAGAGAGCGGCGGCGGCGGCGGAAGAGGAACAGCGCGAAAGAAAGATAAAGGAAAAAGATGGATTGAGGACGATTAACCGCAGAAAGAATCAAATTCACTCTGAATAAAAATTCTACTCCGGTCTCATTCGGAACAGAACTCTCCGATGACGACCGCGTCCTACGACAAATTATCCTCCGTTCGCTTTGATCTCATCCGCGTACGTCTGATTGCACCGCGTCGCGTCGCATTACAACACGTTGTCGCCCTCCGTTCATCAGGCGACTTTCGTACCAGATTACCGCCCCTACGTGTCCCGGCCGCGCGTCGCTGTATCTCGATCGCAAACACGAAACACAAAAAAATCCCCAAATCCGGTCGCCGATGCTTCTTCTTCGACGAAAAAAGCTGCTTCGCCGGAATTCAATTACTTAAAATGTCAATAGAGATGAGCTTGCCGCCCTGAGCTTTTTCCAATTTCTTTTATTCGCCAAAGTTCAGCTTTTTCCCATCGTCACATCCACCGACTACTTGGCCTTTATTTACTTCACACATGCGTCTTTACGGGGGGGGATACGCGAAATCCCGCTCCGTGCCTAACTTTTAATAATTTCCACCGTGCTCCCAGCTTATGTTCCACCAGCCGGGCGTTCCGTCCGTCCATCTCCGAAGCCAGCTAGCTAGTTTCGCCGAACGATTTTTTAATCTCTCTTTTCCTTTTCTTTTTCTTATTATTTCTCACGTAGTCGCGCGAAAAAAAACACCCGTTTTCGCAAATTGCAGCTCGAGGAAAACACGTTACTTTTCCGGGAATTATTAACTCGCTTTTTCTTCTGGCGCTGTCTCTTCAGAAATCAAATTAATTAACGGCGGCGCGCAATTCTGTTCCAATTTCATCGCTGTTCCCGAATTTTGTTTAAAATCATGAAAACGATGGATTTTTGAAGAGTTCCCATATCCGCTTAAAGTGGCTACACTGGCGTTGGTTATAGCATTAAATCTGAAGCTATCTGTTCGTTTTTTACCCTTCCGTACTAAATTTTTTTTTTCTATTAAGTATTTCGACACAAATGATTTCCACTCAAAAGCGATTACGGAAGAAAATCCAGTCGGTAACTGATAGAATGAAACAACTAAAAATAGTGAACGGGAAGGAATATTTTTAATTGCGGGCTGTTAATTTTTTTCTTTCTTTATCTTCTCTTGAAAATTACGAGTATCAGAAACGATAAGAGCACGAAATAAAAACGCTATGTATATGTTATTGTGTAAACTGCGATCGTAATCAATTCTCACGCTTGATTGTCATTCGTAAATAAACTTTCGGTGTTTAGTCGCGTTCTTCTACGCGGATGACCTGATTATTATCGGTGAATACGCTAATTTTCTATTCGATATCCGTGTGGTATATTTCGTCCAAACGAAGCTCTAGCTTTGATAAGCAAACATCACGAAACGAATAAGCTTTGAACGATCAAGTCTTCAGTATCACCTCACGGATGGCTCACCTATGAACATTAACTAAATGGAACTGAAGCTCTTCAATGTGCCATGTGCGGTGTCATCTTCACCATTTAATCCGCAACCGAATGCTTTTCATACTCCTTGGAAAACAAAATCTCTCAACCTGCCTTCTTCTCTTTCCTTCTTCGCTGTCCATTTAATTCTACAAGTCCGGCCTACACTCGCTAATCTAAACCCCCGTCTCCTCCCGTGCCACTAGCCATAGTTGCTGCACATGGCACGTATATCTAATTTAACAATAATAATAATAAAAACGTTTGTTTTTTTGTTTTTTTTTTGTGTTTTTTCTTGGGAAAATATTTTATTATGTCAAAAATAAACCGGTTATTAAATTTTTCCGCAACGTCTCTACATTAGTTGACAAAGTAATAAGGTAATTATGATAATTCTTGCGCGAAAATGCACCGCTTTAATACAAACAAAAAAAACACCAACAAAATATCGAACTCGTAAATTGTACTTTTTCGTATTCTTCCCCTTCGGAAAGTTTTCAGCATTAGCAAGCAAGTGTGTCTTTCCTTAAATCCCCACAACAGTAGATTGGCGTAGTCGATTCTTTCGGTGATGACAAAAATAATTATATATATATACGGTTGATTACATTTTAGTGATAATAATTGATAGTAATTATAACGCTATAATAAAAGTCTGTCAAAGAGTTCAACGCACTTCGTCAAAGTTAATCAATGAACGGATAATTACAGGAATAAGCGAAAGTTTTATAATACGAGTATTTAAATGTCTGGCCGGTACTACGTAGTATAAAATTACCACCGTCTCTTACCGTACGCTGAATGTATCGAAAAATGAAAAAACCGCCATCATTCGGATATCCGAATATTACTGCGATTCGTAATCGTTCGTAATCGGCTGCTATCCTAATTAAGAAGAGTAATTCGATTCTCTACCGACAAATCCGATTACTCTCCTTCTAGCATAATTGCGCCTAATTATTAATCGTAGCTGTAAATAATTCGATTACACGGAATAGTCGTCAATTTTGCAATAGGCCCGGCAACTTTGTACATGCGTATAGCAATCGGGTTTCTGTATGTTTTTACGTTCTCCATGCGAGCGCGTATAAGCGTGTTGCCCCTGCTATGTCGGGACCGATTTTCGGGAAAGCGAACTAAAAATAACTTTGAAAAACCACCTACGACACCTGATTAAATGAACAAAATAGGTAAACACTACCGCGACAATCGCCGTTAATACGAATTCACGTCATCATCTGTCGTACTTGATTCCTATGCTGCTTCGAAATAAGTACAGGTATCAAGAAGTAACAGTTTGCGATGACTCTGGATCGGCGACATTGATGCGAACCGAAAACAATAAAGAAAAAAAAAAATAAAGAAGCAGGGAACGGTCGACTTTAAGAAAACCGAATGGAATACAGAAGTATACAAACGGAGAAGGCTCTTACACTGCGCTGAAAGAAAAGATGGAAACTAAAGCGAATTTGATGCTTTGCGATGCTACGAATTATTAGAAGATGACGCGATAGTTTTGTTTGCTTTTTTTCGTTTTCTTTCGGGGGCTCCGCCGACAACATAACCCATCTGCTTGGATTTAAGGTCAGTTATGATGTTATTTTTGCTTTCATCGTAAAATTATATAGTAATTTATATATTATCAAATTTTGGGCGGCTCGGGGAACGTTACCTGAAAATTCATTAAAGCTGTATACAGTTTCTAAGGGTAAAAGGGAACATTCGAAAAAAATCATGACTCGCGTCAGCAACCTTATTTACATTAGAAACATGTTTTGACAAAAGGAGACGACACCAGACTACTCTGGTAAAGTGAAAACAAAAGTTTATCGGGTCCTAGCCTTAAAATAGAAGTTACCAATTTACCGAGAGATAGTATCGCTGAGGTGTTTAAAAGTGCATACCAAGAGTGGTATATCTCGGATGTTCGACTGTATAGATTTTTTATAAAACGCCAAGGCCGAATTGGTCCAGGTGGCTTTCCAATATTCGGCAATATTATAGCTTCATGCTGTTGAGAATGCTAAGAGTTTCTTTAAGGAACCTGGTGTGTTATAACACGCAGTAACCTGACCACCTTCTGCGTATTTCGAAAGTAATATCATGTAATTATATATGAAATGAAACGTGCCTGGAACGTAATCTACGGAACGATATCCCATTTTCAATATTATATATATAAAAAAAAAAAAAAGAAACGTTAATAAAGATCGATAAATATTACGTATTTTGTCAGAATCTCAGGCAAATCGAATATCCTCAGCTAGAAACGGGAACACCGAAAAAGAAATGAATTAGCAGAACAAAATATGTGATCAAATCTGAAAAATATCTAAACCGCTCCAAATTAAAAAACGGATATAAAGAAATATTAATGACAAGTTAATTAATAAAAACAAATTCATAGTATGTAAATGTTTTTATAATATAAATATACATATATATATATATATATATATATATATATATATATATATATATATATATATATGTATATGTATATGTATATGTATGTATATGTATATATGTATGTATGCCGGTGTGTTATATAAATATCTAACGAATACCTCGTTCACTTATTTCAGCTTACCTAAAATATATTAGTAAACATGTATACAAAATATGCGACATTTAAACGATTTTCCTGATATCGATTTTTTTTTATAACAACGATAAATTACGAATAATTCTACAAATTAACAACAGTTCCCTTCCTCTTGGTAAAGATGATGGAGTCATGTGAACAAATTTTGTCCACGGTTTTTCTCAACGCAATTTACCCGTTACCCACAACTCGTCCACGATTCAGGTTTATACAGGAGACTAGTGACAAAACTAGGTTGATGGTTTTACCGAAAACGACTTACCATCCGCTTGGTTCAAGTTTAATTAAAAGACTGGACACAAACCGGAGTAATCAGCCATTTTACACAAAACAACTTGCCCCGACCGTCACCGCTAGCTTAGGCTTATTCGAAAGACTACGTACCCCTGCTAGAGCAACCAGCCGAAACCTATCGCTGCTTTAGATTTTCTACAAGAAACATTTAGAGGTCTGAGTTTTTGCTGGGAAGACTATTAAAATGTCTCTTGCAAATGATGTTCGTCGGTTGTTGTTGTTTTTTTGTAACTTCCGAAGTAATGGAATTACGGACAATCCAAAAAAAAAAAAACAAAACGCTCTCGCCGATTTTATTATTCGCATTTAAAAAAGCATACATTTTAATAACGGTCTTCCGGCTCTATAACTTTTTTTTTTTTCTTTGTTGTATTTAAATATTTATATATTAACAGAGTACGTTTATACTTTATACAAACGTGTGTACATTGTTTATACGAACACGCTGGGTATCGGGAAGGAGTTGATCCCATTAGTCAGCATTGATTCAACTGTTTTTAATGCGACAATGCAATAATGTCAATAGTCGGGACGTAAAGAACATGCTTCTGTAGGAGAGACCCGTTCAAAGACATGGTGTGTTGTACAACATGGATATGTACGTCTGACTAACGATTTGCTTAAGATTGAAAAAATGTCTGCGTAGCGTTTTAAATAACTACGAGCAAATTTAGTGTTTTAATAGCTCTCATAGCTGTCGAGGTACTTGGCTACTAAATCAGAGGACACGGGTTCGAGACTTGTCTAAGTCTCGTTTCGGGTCCAAGTCGCTCCCAATTTTTTTACCAAATCTGAAATTGAATATTGGTTATACCAGAGAAATCTGGGAAAGTAAAGGCGATTCCAAGTAGAAAAGAACGGGCCCTAGTATTCTCATCAGATCCATTAGGCCTTAGTTGAACCTTAACTTCACAATCCCCGACGCCCTACTTAATTTACTTAGCTGTCCACTGAGATAACCAAAACTCTTTTCTGAATAATATATCTAAAGAAACTTAGAGCTGGAAGAGTGAGAATGTTTGTAAGTACGGATAGCTTCTGATCTAGCCGCAACCGACGGTAAATAGTAAATACGGAATAGAAAATCTTCGAAATTCGTTTTCAATAATCAGACAGCTCTTCTTCGTGCGGTGTAATCGGTTACTTAATTATTACCGTCCCTAAAGTGTGAGTATGCTGGAGTTTCTTTTTTTTCTGGAAATCGCATTTTCTGTGATCCCGCGTGATTATTATTTTGAGAAAAAAAATTTCGAAATAAGTAATTAAAGTATTTTCCGTCTAAATTTTATATTATGAACTGATCATTTTTCGAACTGCGCTAAAAAAAAACAACTAATTATCCGATGTATGTGTACATCTACTTTAATTACGATTCAACTTCATTTCCGACTTTGAAAGTTTTCCGTATTATGATGTTTTGTTAAAAAAAATTCCCTCTTTGCAGAAAGCAACTTAACTTTTTAATTGATATTAAATATTTTCATTACCCTTTATGAACACACTATTTCGGATCCTTTACACTTTAACATGTTGCAAAAAGTAACATTAAAATGTAGACAAACCTCGTCAAAATACAATCGATTTATGTAAAATTATTTGTTTTTAGTAGAGTAGTCTAGAATTGAAGAAGTGCGTTTTTTGAAAAAATTCGCGTCACCTGAAAATGCGATAAGACGTGGTGATGTATGTATATGCGCATACCCTGATATTAATGATGATATTTTCTTCTATGCTGGGTTTAGAAGAAAATCTGCGACGTTTTTACCGCGTTATTTTTCACGGTAATACAAATAAAAAAAATTCAATAAATCAATTTTTTTTCATTAATTGATGAAAAATTGTCCGAAAAATGAATTGAATAATTTCTCAGCATCTATTCAGGCGAAGAACGTGCCTGCCCTTGATTCCGAGCGCTTTGTTTTGTACTCGAAAATCTCGGCACTGGGTCTTCCTGCTCCATATAATTCTTCTTTTGTCCTTTCCTTTCCATCTCCAGATATAATTCCTGTACTCCAATCTTTCCTAAGCTCTATTTCTAATCGTCTCTTTATTTAACCCCTTCCTTAATTTCTGTTGTTGTTGGGTCAATGCCGCTGGCGCGTCCAAAAAAAAAAAAAAAAAAAAGAAGAACGTGCGTTCAAGATAACTTATTTGATAATGTCTATCGATGAAAAGTCGACGTGTCGTCACATTTTTATACGAGCACGAGCATTCGAAAAGTTAATATCGCGACTCTGGTGAAGAAACATCTGGAAGGTTCACGAAAAATATTCAACTCAGTTCAATATTGTCATGAGCCTACAGTGAGTAACGTAAATAAAATATTGATTTTGTGTTTGGAATTCTGGCTTTACTATGCTGTGGGAAATGAAAAACATAGATTAAATTTTATATTCCTTATTTTATTTATTATCGATCAACACAGCATAGTATTTCGTATATAATTCTCTCGTAATGTTCGAACCGAGTAAAGTAAAGTAGCTGATTAAATGGTTCGAACGGTTGGGAAGTTGGAATATAATTCCGATGCCGTACCAACACAATTATAATAACGTAGAATTAACTAAGGCTAGACGCGGATACACTGCCCGACTAAAGCGACGTAATTTTGCCAAAAATTACGCGTTTGATAAGCATGATGTGTCGTTGCGAGTGGTCGGGCAGTACCGACAGCTGATCGACTACCTGGGTTTTCGCGAGTCTTGCGGTCGTTCGTCAAGAGAGAGTATCCGTTTTTGCTCTAAAGAGAGTTCTCGTAATTTGAAGCGTTGCGTGGTCAGCGGACCCGCATCAATTTATAAATTAAATTATTTGTCCGTCGACATAATCATTAATTAATACGTGTGAAGAATTTTTAATATTTTCATATTCGCGTTGTTTATCTGTTAAATGTGTCGATCACCTGCTTTGTTCCAAAATACTCTAGTCACCGACGCGTGGTCTAATTGTGTGAATATATCTTTTTATCAATAAATTGAATTCATTCGCGTCTATTACGTGACACATAACACGAGCCTCCAGGCTTGGTTGATAGTTAGGAGGACACGGCAACCCGAGCCGCGGTGCGATAGCTATTTGTTTAGCTTGGGTGGTCTCCGTCCTTTTATTGATCTAATCGTGAAACTGGAGGAGTTTGGAGAAGCCAGAGTGACGTGACATCAGAATTGAGCACACGACAATATTGATCAGGTCGAAAGAGAGATTTGCTACGTTGGCCCGATTTATTGAACCATCTCGATTCAGGTGAACAGTCTTGTATGAAATTGTTGAAAATTCAATACAAACACGGGCGGTAGATTTTTTTTTTCTTTTCGATTTAGCTTTCAGCTCGTTTATATGGCTGATGTAAACCAAATGGCTACTATCTTCCATCTTGCATATGTTCTGATGTGCCCTCCTAAAAAAAAAGGTGAAACTATAACGCAAAAATATGGGATTTAATTTATTCATTTTCAGTTTCTAATTCATTAAATTATTTCTTTTTTGTTAACTTTTTTAATTAATTTTTTTATACTTTCATTTTGTATTCTTAGTTCGTCAAACGCAATAAACGTATATTAGCGATGCAAAGTTTTATCAGCTAAAATGACGTTTATTATTATTTTTATTGCTCCAATCTTATAGAATAATACTGTAAAAAAAAAAAAGCGGTATTTAATTTGATGGTTTTTTGAATTTTTCATTAATTACTTTGTTTTCATATTCATATGTTAACATGATCTTTGTATTTTTAATTTTAATCTGTTCTGTTACATTTATAACCGAACTTATCGGGCGGGAAAGACCAAAGAGAGATACGAGCAACATCGTCAGCGAATGCGGCAATATTGGACGCAGAAGAAAACCAAAAATTCAAACAACTGAAATATTATGCTCCTAAGTTGTCCAATTCGATAGAAAAAAACACACATCTCTTATATGTCTATTCAATCAGTCGGTATTGTATTTTTTAGCCGTTCTACACAATTTGTACTCTAATATTTTCGAAAATCAACCAACTTGAAACTGAATTTACACCGGCACTATTCATTAACGTTATCCGCACTTTTTCCATAATTGAATAGATTATTCGGACGGCTTTTTGTTCTTCAATTTTTTAACCGACACTATCTACACTAAGATAGATTAGCGTTGTTTTTTTTCTTTTTTTTTTTTTTGGTGGATGAGTGAGGGGGATAAATAATGGCTCAAGAGAACTAGAAAAAAAGATGATCGTATTGTAAGGATAAAAACGATTCAACGAAGGAGAAGACAAGGAGAGAACGCACAATAAGGAGTAAGACCAATTAGTTAAAACACGCAGTAGCCAACGTTTAGCATTATGATCAGCGTCACATAAGGAATTGTGAGTGAAAATAGGTGTGGAGAGGAAAAGAAAGATAACGGAAAAGGAATGCAGAAAGCGAACTATGTTCAAAGTATAGACAACAGAAATTGCGAAAGTTCTCGAAGAGGGAAAGCGGAAAAAAATCAAGAGCAAGACGGTATAGTTTAAGTTAAACGGAAAGATAAAAGGAATCGCTAATGAAGACGATGAAGAGTTTGATCACTGAAGCCGGGATCTGTGGAAAGACGAGCAATATTGTGAGATCAAAATAGAAAAATCTAGCGGTAGAAGAAGAAGTTGAATAAGCTAGTGCCTGAGTCACTGTTAGGTCAAATCGGATAGAGTGAGGGACGAAGATGTTGTATGTGGATGAGAGAACGTATATGAGCTAGGCGAAACAATTTCGAGACATTCATTAAACGATAATGCAATTTCAAATCATATTTACTAGCAGCAGTTCGGCTTTAAGCTAGTTTTAGTACTATAACAACTCGGCCGGTTTTTGCGGATTACCGAATTCGTTTTATTTAAACGGAAGCGTACAGACACTTTAAATCCCTGCAAGAGCTGAACAATGAGTACGGCGAAAGCTAAAGACCCGATTCCAGCGGCAAATCAAGAAAACTAGAACAAAATTGAAAAATATTTACATTTTTACGAGCATTGCCAAGACTTTCGTAGTGCCGCAACAGCGATGATAGTCTAAGAGAAGGCCGATTTTATTTAATTGCCAGTGGCGCGAATAGAATCAGAACGAACGGGGTCGGCAGCGTGACAATAAATTGCGAAGCTCGGATGAGGAATGCGCTTGTTCGGAATAAAAATATCGCGCCGCAAAGTTTGTATATATTGTTACAATGTGATGTATAGGCTCGAAGGGAGCGCTTGTAAATTATTTAAATAACCGGGCGAGGCGAGACAATGGATGGCGGGCGAATTACATTTCCGCCGCAGGAAGACGCTGATTATAGGACGATGTTGCCTTTTTGCATTCACACACGCTGACGAGGCAGCAACTTTTAATTTATTGCAACCGCGTGACGACCCGCGACCTTTCAAAGCCGATTGCTCGGAAGGAACGCAGTAGTTGCCGTTGGTGCAGTTCTGACGTAATTACCGCTGACATTGTTCTCAACTTTGGGCCGCGCGCTAATAATTTTACGATAACCGGCCTAAGATAAAGCAGACACTCGGAACAACATTAATTGTAAAAAGTTCGCTCGGCATGTCTCCTCTCGGAACGCCGGCAAAATTCAGATGCGATTCTCACAACAAGTTCAACTTTTTATAAAATGCCGCAACCTTCCCCTGTCGGCTTCATCGCCGAGAAACCAGCCAATCTCGGAAGCTACTTGAATATATACGTTCAGGCAGCACATTTTCAACAACACGACCCCTGCGGTATGATTGATTGATTGTCTCGGTTTTTTATTTATTTATTTATTTATTTATATTTATATTTATATTTATATATATATATATATATATATATATATATATATATATATATATGCTCTATACATGTGTATATATATTTTTATTTTTTCGGTAGTTCATTACTTTATAGCTAGCAGCTGAAATATTCTTATTTCGAAGAACAACAGGACTCTTTACAAAACATCGTTTATAATATGCCTTGAAAAGCCGATCGATCTTTTTTGCTAATATCGCCTTCACACACTTTTATCATGCGCCAGTAACAGTTTTTAGAAAACGAAAAAAAATGAAAAGAAATAAAACCGGTTAAATTTCTCCGTGTTTCCGGGGATAACGGTACACGTACACAGTCTACACATTCGAATAACGAACAATTTGTTCGACATTTTAAATACTCCTCAAAAAAAAAAAAAAAAAAAAAAAAAAAAAAACGCTTGAGGCATTAGTACACATTACGCCGGACGTAGTAAAAATAGACATCCTAATGAATCAGTTGTGTGTCTGTGATGCTAATAACATTTGCTCTTTCTGCGGAACGTTCTTCTCTTTATTTACTCCTGCTAAAGTTAAGGCTTCCTGCTCCTTCCTATATCCTGTCCTTTTCCTCTCAGTCTGTTGTCCTTGCTCCGTCGTTGGTTCCATTATTTCAGCTATTTCCGATCGAACTAAGTTTTAATTAATGTTGACTCTTTTTCCTATCGTTTTTCTAGATGGAAGTCCCCCTGGTTGACGAGCTCGGAAAAAAAAAAAATCGAACGTTTTATAATAAAATAATTTGTACGTATAACAAAACACGATGTTAACAGTTTTTCATAATCGATAATTCTTGAATCTATAATGAAAATCAATAATCCCCGTTATCTAGTGTCAGTATATAGCCGTAGTGAAACAGTTTATGAAAAGAGTATGGATTTTTCCTTTCGTTACAATTGCTCAACATGACGAAACATCAAGAAGGTGCGTGTTTCTTCCGGTCGTTAAAATGACGTTATTCAGTTTCAGGTTTATCGCGCATCCGAATAAGGAGTTCATCCTTACCCGCGAGATTAAGATTTAAATTTGAGGCCAAGAATATTTCCAACAACTTCGAAAATATGTGGCACGCTTTGAAATTTCATCGAGCGTGTTGTGTTCACGCGAAATAATTTACAACGGTACAATATTTTTTCATCGGGCAATTTACGAATTTTATATTTTTTCGCCTGTCGTCCTATTTTTAACCGACTTAAAAAAAAAAGGAAGAGGTTCTCAATTCGACTGTATTTTTTTATTTTATTTTTTTTTTCATTTTTATTTTTATTTTATTTATTTTTTTATGCGGGTTACCTCAGAGCTTTTTTCTAGATGAACCGATTTTGATGGTTCCCTTTTTTATTTGAAAACTGGTGCTTCTCATATGGTCCCATTTAAATTTGAAAGCGTGAAGAGAGCAGAAAGGAGAAGGAGACAAAGCGAATCGAAAGCGAGAAGAGGAGAGTAGAGAATGATTGATTCCGAGCCTAATTAAGGAAACAACAGTGGAACAACGACAGACAGGAATAGAATGAAACCAAGGCAAGAAGCAAGGAACCGGTTGAGTAAGACGGTACTGCAAATAGCGATTTGAGAATAAAGATGGATACATGTCCAACCAAAGTCTGAAATGATTAGAGCGTAATAGAGATAGGAATGTCTGAAGAAGGGAAAGAGTCGAGGAAAGGACCATTGCGGGTGGCTGAGCGAGCTAAAGAATCAGCTGAGTCATTGCCCTCAATATTGGAATGACTAGGAACCACCCATAAATAGTCTATGAGAATGGAACGGGACGAGAACAAAGAGGAGACAAGAGATCGAATAGAGAGAATGGTGCCGTCAGAAGAACGAGAAGGAGGAGAGGAGATGGCTTAAAGAACGCCTTTGGAATCGGAAATGATCAGGAATTTGTGAACCCCACTCGTAGAGGATACAAATTGAATTGTACAAAGAATTGAAATCGATTCGGCCGAGAAGATAGAGCAGAAAAAGGGAAGTCTGAACGACTCAGAGTGCAGGAACGTAGGTATACGCACCACTCACGCCCCCATCACACAGGGAGCCCCATTCGTGAAGATTAAGACATGGGAAGGAAAGGAAGAGTCCAGCCGCTGAAGGAGTTCGAAGTTGACTACATTGTGAGAGGAATCTTACCATTACCGTTCTGCTGAATTATATAAACGCGGAGACGATTGACTTAAAATACTATCAATTTGCCAAATTACCATGGAAATGTAGTTTTTGATGTTTTTACCGTGGAAATGCAGTTCAAAATAAAGAAATCGATTCTTTTTAGTATAAAGTATGGAGAATAATGTGAAAAACAATTGATTTTTAACAAGAAGAAAATTCAATTATAACGCTAAAAATTGTAAAATAAAATGTTTCTTAACAAAAAAATAAATACCGGTACTACTTGAAGATTTATTATAAAAATTTAAAAATGCTCTAAAAAGTAAAGAATTACTCCCGATGAGAAAATATATATCAGAGTGATCATACCCTTAAAGGTTATATGGTAATTCTTGTACGACACTGGATACCTTAATTAGAATCAGCATCAAATTCATATTACAATATCTAGGAACAATTTAATGAGCATTTAATGCAGTTTTTAATTATATGTTTTAATGTGAATTAGAAATTGCCTCGCGCTCTGGCTTGACAAGAATAAAAAAAGAACGATGAAAAATTTTCTCTGGTCATCGATGTCTCCGGTTGTCAAGATTTTACGACCGTGTAATTCGCAAAAACAAAAATATCGCGCTATGATCGCGTCCGAAATATCATCGGTCCTGTCAGTTTTTTACAAAATACACAAACACTGTTGTTCCAGAACGCTACGCTGAAGCGCTAAAAGGGCTGTACAGGCGCAAATTATTTTTTCTCGCTTTTTTTTATTTTAGTTACGGGAAGAATAACGTACGGCATAATAGAGCTATAAACTAGTGAGAAATTTTATAATGTTTGAAATACTGGAATGAGTAAAGTGTGGACTACGGAGACATGATGTGAAAATTAATGTGTCGAACTCTAGTAGCAGAGATGGTTCGAACAGAATGCAGGTTGAGTAATGACTGTTAGATATGTGACTGATGCGCGACGCGCGATTAAGTTTTGCGGAACAGCGAAACCAAGTCTTATTACAATGCTTCATCCCGGTAAGAGAGCAAGCTTGAGAAAGGCAATCTTGCTTCCGTCGGGACCGCACGTAACCGTTCGGGGGTTTTGTTCTGTTCGGGAGAGGTGTAAGTGGGCGTCGTGAGTTGATTTAGTGGCGGTGTCTGCGGCTAGGCACACTAGGAAACGACGTCAACTGGATAATTAAAGATTGAACATAGTTTTACCACTTTTCAGGTAATAATGGGCACAACAAAACAGCACGAGAATCATTATAAGAATGTGATGGAGTCGCGTGGAAGCGATAGAATAACCGGTTTCAGGGCCAGCAGTGTAAATAAGTTTTCGGTATCACAGAGTAATCATTATATATATATATATATGTATATATATGTATGTAAATGCTGAAAGATGATGGAATATAAGATTAGTATAAAAGGAACAGGCGGTAGGATTTGAAATTAAGGAATGATTTCGCTCCATCGACACACACGGTAGGTCTAATAAGTTGGATAGTGCTGTAGGATATTTAATAAATTCTAGCAAGCGGCGAAGATCGAGTAAACTGACGGGGCTGCGTTATGTACAGCGTAACTTTACAGTCGCTTTTGAAAATATAATAGCCGGGTACGACTTTCAATCGCTGACATTCGAAATTACAAGTTATTTACCTTTACGAGTACGAATGGCAACAATCAAATAGGATTAGTCAACTGTTCAAGCAAAAAGGACTTCCGGGAAGAATTAAAATGGGCTGCAAATATACTAAAAATTAAGAGTAATATGCAATCCACGTGAAATGTTTCGTGTAGATGATGACTGTAATTTCTGAAAGGAAATTAAGCTCTAAATCACTCGTTATCGGAGAATGTTAAGAATTCCGCGGACATCGATTTTAGAACAGTTAACGCCGATCAGTTCGAACAGAATTTCAACTATTCGGGGAAGCATAAATGTCGTGTGTGCGTAGAAAACGAGGGCAACCTCTACCGGCATGTGTGTTAGGTATATCGGCGGCTTGACTTGACAGTATGATAGGAAAAACTGCATCGCGCTAAATGAAAACAGAGTAGCACGGCGAAAAGAAATGTTTCTCGACGTTACATGCAAAGAGCGATTAATTTTAATGCTCAACCGTTACTAAAGGTTGCCCGATAGAGATTTGCGCGTTTCCAATTTGTTTCCAATTTGTTTCCGATTTGTTCAACACATCGTAAGCGATGAGCTGTTTAATCACGGTTTTACAAAAAACTGCGAGTTGCTAGCCTTCCATTTTTCTCGGAAATACTGCTGCCGGACTATTTTGTTGTACCACTTTAAAAACCACTTTATAAGTACCCGGAATTAGCGACGGGTCAATACCAAACTGGCTTGGCCGGTATAACGACCGAATAATGCGTAATTTCAGTTCTATCGTAGTTATTTTTGATCCGGGCTCTTTGTAAGTCGCAGATATGTGATTTTTTTCTAGAGAGGCTCCTGTACAGAGATAGAGTAGTTCCTTAAAACTATAAACGCAATCGTCGAATAATTAAGTGTGAAAAAGTTTCTCGTTTTTGATGAAAGCCCCTTTCAAATTGCATCGCCGTCGAATCGAATTTGAAGTCACCCTCGAAATCGATTATCATGAACCTCGTGAACGTATGCGATAGAATCTAATATGACGGATAAAGGATTTTTTACCGAAATATCTGCCATTTGTTGGTTCCTGTCTGAATGCATTGACAAGCAACATGTCTAGGCCCTGCGGGTTAATCTTTTTTGCGTTAACATTTACCGTCACGCTCGACCCCGGCAACGGTTTTCATAAATCGTTTCTAAGCCAATGGTGTATTATAATCGTAGTATAAACAAAGAAATGGTGTGTATGTCAAAGTTTTTCGCTCAAAGAACGGCCTTATGAGCTTCCTTTTTTTTTCTTTTTTCGTTGATCGTAACAAATAGGCCATATACCCGTATGTGAAAGAAAAATACGTCTAAATGTAGGAAGATCTTTACGCTAACCGCATGAGTGCGTCTCAGTGTTTTACTACGGCTGTATTGTCATCATTTTAATTTTTCGAATTTATATGAAATTTGACAAGGATAAGAAGTTCTGGCGGCTGCAGATCATTTCACAAAATTCGTACACTTCACCAAAGTGTTATGCTTATATTTTTGTACGCTACGCTAGACATTTTACGTAATCAACAGTTTTTGAGTTGACGTTTTTACTAAAAAGAAAATGTGGTCGTATTATTACGCACCATCCGAAAGACTTATCCATGTCGTAAGGTACGCAGCTGCCGGCTTAATATTTTCATTTAATTTTTACCGACTACAAAGAGAAGAGCTGTAAGTACATTCATCGCGAATATTTCGTTTTGTTTTTTTTTTTCTTCATGCCCGTAAGGACTCGCATAACATTCTTCGCTCGTTCGCAAATATCCGGTATGATCCTTAGTCATGCAAATAAAAGTTTAAAAAAAAAGAACCCCTGTTTCGCTGAGGGAAATTCGTTATTAATAGCGTCAACAACAGGTAAAATATTATCCAATGTTAATTAAAATATGAATGAAGAAAAGTGAAAATAGCGCCATTTCTCTTAACTGAAGGAAAACTATTTAAACCAATACCTAGCTTTGTACAACAGTAGAGAAAGTAGCAACATTTTAGCTGTGCGCATTGTCGCTAAAAAAAAAAATTGTTACACTAATAATTGCGAAATAAAATAGTTTTTTTTTTTTTTTTTTTTTTCTTTTTCGTGTATAAGAAATAATGACGACTTCACGATTAACTTCAAACATTTTTATTAAAAGTTGCATCGAAAATACTATCGATAAAAAAGGAAAACTATTTCATAGTCAAATTACAACTTAAAAACCGTCCTATTATGCTTAAACAACATTGGTAGCTATATTTTCAAATAATCTCGCACACTAAATTCAAAATTAAGTATATTCCTGATAGCTTATAAGAAATGAAAAGTATATTATATCGTACTGATTTAAGTTTTTTTTTTATTGGTTTCGTGTAAACAGGCACTGGTCCAAAAAGAAGGAAAAGAAAGAGACATGGAATCAGATGTTTACATAATCAGATAAAGAAGATAGAGAAATTCACTAAAAATTATTAAAAAAAAAAAAAAAAAAAAAAGGATAGAAAAGACTCGAGTTATCAGACGCCGAATTTGATGAAATTTTGATATGTTTTAGAGTATTAAAAATTATTAGACACGCGTTTTTGTTTTTTTTTTTTATTAGCCCATATGCAGTTCCAAGGAGTAAAAACCACCTCTAAAGTTCGCCCCCGAAAATCGTTTCAACTCGATATTTTTTTATGAAACAAAATGGAAATTATTTCTCACGTAAAGCACAAGTAATCCGCAGTGTGATTTAAGCAGTGGTGTTGCATCCCCAATTTTCTGGGGGGGGGGGATGAAAACAACTTTTTCCGGTCATAATTACGAAATAAAAAATTATATAAAATAACATAAAAAAATAAAAAACACATTTTTCAACACACAAACGATTAAAAATTAAAGTTGACGTGTTTCGGCATTTTCATAAATTTTTCACCCTTAAAGGGGGTAAGACACCCATTGCAAGAAACATCAATAAATACACGTATCAAGTAATCCAATTTCGCAAAAAAAATTTCTATGTAAGGGTTTTTGAGGTTGCTGATTACCAATCCGTCAATAGATTTTGTTAATTCAAAATGGCAGATCCAATATGACGAACAAAAAAATCGAAAAATTTATAATTTTAATGACAAATTATATACGAAGATTTTTGAGGTCGCTGATTATAAATCTGTTATGAATTTTTGAAAATTCAAATGATCCTGCGCTTTATAACCATATAGCCCCAAACAACTAAAATCCAGACAGGCATTCAGCCTGTATTTTTTTTTAACCAACAAACCTCAAACTCCTAAACCCCAGTCAGGCCGAAGGCCCGTGTTTTTAAACCGATAAACCCCAAACTCCCAAACCCCAGATAAACTGTTTTGACTAAAGTTATAACGAGCAAAATGAACATCACCTTCCTGGACGAGCCAACGTTAAAAGTTAAAGATGTGTTTATTTTTAAAAATGTCGATTATTATAATTCAGATTCTCGCAGATTTGTCGAGCATGATAGCAGTATGAATTATATCTGTAATAGTATCAATATAATACTGTTTTCCGTCTATTGATTGTGAGAATTAGTAATAAATTTTTTGATTTACTCCGTACATGTTGATTTAAAAAAGCACAGACTAAATGCCTGTCTGGATTTTAGTTGTTTGGGGCTATATGGTTATAAAGCGCAGCATCATTTGAATTTTCAAAAATTCATAACAGATTTATAATCAGCGACCTCAAAAATCTTCGTATATAATTTGTCATTAAAATTATAAATTTTTCGATTTTTTTGTTCGTCATATTGGATCTGCCATTTTGAATTAACAAAATCTATTGACGGATTGGTAATCAGCAACCTCAAAAACCCTTACATAGAAATTTTTTTTGCGAAATTGGATTACTTGATACGTGTATTTATTGATGTTTCTTGCAATGGGTGTCTTACCCCCTTTAAGGGTGAAAAATTTATGAAAATGCCGAAACACGTCAACTTTAATTTTTAATCGTTCGTGTGTTGAAAAATGTGTTTTTTATTTTTTTATGTTATTTTATATAATTTTTTATTTCGTAATTATGACCGGAAAAAGTTGTTTTCACCCCCTCCCCCTCCCCCCCAGAAAATTGGGGATGCAACTCCACTGCTTAAATCACACTGCGGATTACTTGTCCTTTACATAAAAAATAATTTCCATTTTGTTTCATAAAAAAATATCGAGTTGAAGACGGGATATTTATGAAAAACGATTTTCGGGGGTGAACTTTAGGGGTGGTTTTTACCCCTTGGAACTGCATATGGGCCGATAAAAAAAAAAACAAAAAAAAACGCGTGTCTGATATTTTTTTATACTCTACAACATATCTAAATTTCATCAAAATCGGCGTCTGACAACTCGCGTACTTCCCTTGTAAGTATTGTTCATCGGGGCAGGATAATTTTTTTTTATGCTTTTAAGTGAATTTCCATTCGAAATTTTTAGAGTAAACCTTGAAATCACCGTATATGTTTGTTCTTTAGAAAATTATTTTTCGTTTGCTCGTATTTTTCATCTTAATCACCATTATTAATACGTAGTAACTTCTGTCGCGAATGAAATATCCACAATTGGTCCCAGAACTTGAGAATAATTTTTTTCTCTTTATAAAACGTTGTTATAATTTTTATTTCGTTACGATTATTGTTCGATTTTAACTTTCAGGAACTAATTTATCGTCGAATGATAAAGAGTTTAAAGTTACAAAATGCTCGAAACGTTCGAAGAAACCAGAAATTATCGAAGCTTGTTCCCCTTGTCAGTGTACGGTAAGTAAAATTTTCTACAAAATAATACATTTTTCATTTACAGCCGATTAATTCGAATAACACGTAGCTCTCTACTCTGCTACCGTCGGCAATGTTCAACTTTCAAGTTCTTCGAATAGTTGCTTTCACTAAAGTCTAAAACAAAATAATAGTTCACTGTGAATTCCGTACAAGTTTCGCTATCGTTCCCGGTATATTTTAAGTGTTCTCGAAGAAACATCAATCTCCGAAGTGTCGATGAATTTAAATAATTTGTTGCGACCGATACGTATTTCGGTTAATCTGTTGCGAGGAAACAACGAGAAACAGGTACCAAATGAAAAAATACGAAACAAAAACATAAAATAACTGGCTCGCACACTAGCTTTATCGAGGATGGACCCAAAAGAATAATACCAATTCGGCATCGACAAAAACGGCTGCTCGTGAACAAAAAACCGAATGTTTCGAAATTCCAGAGCGGCAAATCATTTCCATAAGTGCGTAAATCCTGAAGTAGTCGACAGTCAGCTGTATAGATTTCGAACTTTTAATTTAGCTCCGATCGATAATAGCCTCTTGAAAGTTTCGAAAAAATCAATAACTGCACATTATTTAGAGTTTTGGTCAGAAGCGATGTTCTCTCCTAGCTACTATGCATGCGCCATTAGAAAATGAAATCACCTGAAATTCCTCTTCCTTAGAATAGGGAACATCGTAAATATCACAGACATGTTTTTCATGGCCGCTCATTTTTCGTGTCGGAAACCGTCAACCGATGGCTCGTTGTTCCTTTGAGAAAATCAATTTTATTCGTCGAGTATTTTCGCTTGGAAATATTTTAAACAAAGTCGGTCTGTTTTTATTACAAAAAAGTAAAATCATTCTTAACAGTCACGATAAAACAGTATAAGATGAAATGTAATTTCGTGTTTTTCCAAGTGGTCAGCACGGATCGGCAGGTGTATTATTTCGTCCGTTAATTCCATCAGAATACGAACTACCGTTTTTTTAGGAGCTAAGTTTAAATTACTTCCGAGAATGATGGGAATAAAATGGATGTTTCACGAACGGAAAAAATCATTTCGAAATCTCAAAACATTTATGTCCTGTTTTTGTCTGAAAAGATTAGAATGAAATATTGTCGAAAAAAGGAAAAAAAAAAAAAAAGGACGGATATACCTGGCCGACATCGATGAAGAAGCATTATTTCCCGTTTTTTTTTTTTTTTAGATTTTCTGAGTTTCCAAATTTTTGCTTTGAATTAGTTAAGCATGATAATTTTTATAGTGAAAGTCGCATTTTCTACTAGGCCGTGAAACCTGATCACAGTAACCACGATAGGAGCTACCTGGAAGTGTTTTCCTCAAATGCACCAAATCATATTATATAATATAACGTTTTAACCCGTAAACGTCCCATGTGCATTATAATGCACATCAACTTTGAAGTCATATTTAAATACTTCGTGTTAAATTGATAAGGAAAAAATTATAATAATATACAATATTATATTTTGTTTTAAATATATTCAAGTCTGTGATTTCTGGGCATACTCAAAAGCTTTCTAAATAAAATATACAAAATAATTTTCATTTTGCTTTTCCTACATGGGGGCATTTAAGAGTTAAACGGATTTTGTCGTTTCATAACACACGATTAAAATGCGCCACTCCTCAAGTCAAACAAATCTCGCTCTACAATCGTTCTTCACGCATTCTGTCATCGCTCTCAAGTGATGATATACACTTGTAAGATTCGCGTTGATACGCAACGCTTCTTATCGATGAAATTTGAAATTAAGATTTTTTCGAAGATGAGGTGAATTTTCTTATTTTTTTTTCTTCATTTGGCCGCAATCAACCTCGGCTGGTTTGTCCTTTGCGGTAAAAATATCCGGGCATCTCATGAAATACTCGTTTAACCGTAATCGAAAGTTATTATGCAATTAATCGGCTAATAAACTATCGAAGGTTTTTATTTGGAACAGCTCTATAGTTGGTTAACTTCGAATCTCGCTATCGCAAACATGGAAAATTTTATCATTTATGCTGGGTTAATATACATGTGCGCAGTGAATTGTACCGAAGGAATTATTAAAAAAAAAAAAAAAATTAAATAAATAAAAAACATTCGAATATTGTCACAGAATCCTGGTACATATTCGCACAATTTTTCGACAAGTTGTCTTTTTTTGTGTCCTTTTACATGATGATTAAAAAAAAAAAGGTGACATTAGCCAGCTATTATGTCGTTCGATTAGACAGCGGTGTTCTCCTGTTTCGAATCAGAAGTAGCAGATGAACTAGTAGACAAACACAAAGTATAGTCCAAATACAAAGTCAAACAGTACCGGTAAGACCGTTAATTACTAGAAACAAATGACTAATTATTTCCAACGTCTGCCCACTCATCCCCCACTACGTACATGTTGACAGACTGAAAGAAATGAACATTAATCTCCCACATCACCGATAACATTCCTTCATGCTGGAATCAATGAGCCAGGCTTTAACCACATACTGAACTTTAGAAGACAATTTTATACGTAGCTCTTGATGACATGAACAAAATACCAGACTCATTACAAATTACATTAGAAGATACCAATTATTGGATTTACCTAACAACCGATGTCGTCGCGATAGCCTAGTTGCTAGAGCGCTTGACTTCCGTTACGGAGGTCACGGGTTCGATCCCGGGCGACGATAGAACTTGTATTACAAAGAATTAAAATTAAAATATTCGCTAATAATCACGTGGAAGACAACGGCAAACCAGCGCGTACAACATCATTTGCGCGCTAGGTCAGTACACAGCAGACATAAATAGGACTGCACTTTTGTAAAACGATGTAAATCAAACGATTACTAATCAGTTCCGAATGATAATAATTGCCTGGTACACGACACCTATATCGGTACGGCTAAAAGTGTACGAATAGGTTGCGCCAACGCGCTATGTTATGGCACCTTAAGAAGAACAACCAATACGAGGTCATGCTTCCTGTGTAAAAAAGTAGGCCACATAGCAAAACAATGTCCTAACGAAAACCAATAATGATACCTACGAAACGCCACAGTAATAAATAACAATCTAACCAGCAACAACATGCCATCCCCTGCGACATCAGACGAAATACTCTTCTCCCAGAGACAGAGCTCTTCGGTTCCAATAGATCCTGTAAATCTGATAAAAAAACGTCCCCATCCTCCTTCAAGCAACGACTCGGCATCGCTGCTTAACACCCAGAACGTTGAAACGCAAATGGTTACAGATGACCTGCTGTCAGACTGCGATACATATGACATCCAATCAACAGAAGAAAAAAAAGCGCCAAGCAAAGATAAGTAAGCAATCGGACTTCAACCTAAACAAAATTGATTGGCAAAATGTCAAGATCATCATGGACAGAAATCAATACCCAATCAATACTGCCCAATTCCGAAACTTCATTGAAAGCACTTATGGAGCGGCAAACATAAAGGAGATCGCAAAACAATATTCTGACAGTGAATCGGACTTAATAACAATGCTGGAAGAATTACACCCTCTGCTGGAGGGTCGGGTTATCAAAAACCGAATCACCTGCATCCTAAACAAACTTAGGGAACGCACATAATAACATGGATTTACTGCGGTGGAACATGAATAGCTACTATAAAAGAAAACAGTTTCTCCAAATCCTACTTAATAAATACAGCCGAAGCATCGTATGCCTCCGAGAAACTAATTTTAAAAACAACTATAGTTTGCACAAGTAATTGGATATCAACGTTACCTGTAACCTCTGTAAGATCCTTGAAAAAATAATTGGACGCCGCCTGCGCTGGGAACTAGAAACAAATCAACATATCTCGCCACACCAAAGCGGATTCAGAGAATTCAGATCCACTCTTGACCATCTGGGCAGTATCGACGAAGAAATATGTACTGCCTCTGCCAATGGACTTTATCCTATTTTAGTGTCTCCATGGACACTTGGAAAAAGCATATGAAACAGTGCCGATAGTTAAAGTTATCGAGGCCTGCATATCACGAAGCTTAAAGTTCGAACGTTATCTCCTATATCATCGATTTCCTAACTCGCCGAAAATTGAAAGTTACAATTAACAACAAGCTATCGGAATCCGTCGAAGTGAAAAATGGACTCCCCCCCACAAGGTTCGGTTAGAAGCGTCATTTTATTTATCATTGTAATAAATAGCATCCTGTCTGAAATCAAAAGACCAGTCGAAGCCCGCTTATTTGCTGACGATCTAGCAATAGTCTGTAGAATGCCGATACCACTCAAAAATTGACCTAGGAAGCACTGGAAGCAATCCACAACTGGGCCAATACAAACGGCTTTGAATTCTCAAAAACTAAATCGACTTTCACTGTATTTTCAAGAAGTAATAAAACACTAGAACCAACATCATTGAAACAACCAGCCCTTGACACGCATTGACACAATAAAAATACTTGGTATGACATTTGACTCCAAATATACATGGAAAAATCACATTGAAGATCTGTAATAGAATGTGAAAAAAGATTGAATATCATCAAAGTCCTAGCATCAACCAAGTGGGGAGCAGACCAAAAAATCCTAATAAAGGGGATTTATAGAGGTCTAATTCGTTTCAAAATTGACTACGGTTCGATCTTTTATGGCGCCGCGAACCCGAACCTACTAAAGAAACCGGATACGGTTCAAAATACAGCTTTCATATTCAAGCCACTAGTATCCTTGTAGAAGCCCAAGAAAAGTCTCTTGAATATCGAAGAATGGAACGTACTATTATATATGCTGATAAAATCAAAGCATTGCCTCTCAAACCTGTGCACGTCTTCCTGACACAAAATGCAGTAAACAACGTGTACCAAAGCTATCCCAGACTGTCAGAACCACTAAAAATCAGACTGCATGAACACCCAGAAACACATTAAATACCAAGCTGATACCAACTTATCAAAGAGCTCAACATCCGTTACCACCTTAGTTAACTCAAAAGATCCTTGTGAATATATAGATCGGTTACCAATAGCCACACATACCAACAATTATTCCTGAAAAGCAAAAGCAAATATGAGGACCACACATTCCTATACACAGACGGATCAATCAATGAAGGCCAAGCAGGATGCGTACTTACCACAGAGATCGAGGACTGCATATCGACCAGGCTCCCTAGTCCATTCTCAATCTGTAGCTGTGAGTTATATGCTATATACCAAGCCCTAGAACTTATCAAATGTGGCCCCGCGGACACCAAATACGTCCTATACTCTGATTCGCTGTCTAGTCTAACAGCACTAAAAAACTATAGTACCAAAAATCCATTAGTCCAATAAGTACAAGTCTTAATCAATGATCTTCAAACTCGAGGAACAAGCCTTATGCTACTATGAATATCGACACACCGAGGGATCACGGACAATGAAAGAACCGATACTTTAGCCAAAAAGGCTACAACCATGCCTAAACCCTAAGAAGTAATACCAGTTCAAATTCATAAAGCGAAAAAAAGTTTTCTACGAAACTGTGAAAAACCGCTGGAACAAGAGGTGGCAAGTCATCAGCTCTAAGCTCCATTCGGTAAGACAAGATATGCACTCACCAAGACCAATGATTCTAACCTATCGATTTGACCAGTGTATAATTACTAGACTTAGAACTGGGCACATCAGAGCGTCGCACGTCCAACATATAACTAAAGAGGAGACACAAAAATGCCCATACTGTGATCAAAACCTTGATGTAAGTCACATTTTAATAAAATGTCGCCCCCTCGGGACAACTAGAGAACAGATCAACATCCCGGAATCTATCAACGACACACTTGGAAGCACAGAAAATTTCTTCAAGACTTTAAAATACACCATAAACGCAATTAGCTTTATTTAACTAAATGTCTTCTCTTGTTTAATTAATGTATAATTAACTAATTCGGAATTCTGTAAAACTTATATATTTATATATGTATATAGTGGTCGCTAAAAACCTAGTTGTTATAAAGCGATCATAAATAAAACAATAAATAAATACGATTTTAATTGTTTTAACAATAGTACAGGTTATTCTTCAATTTTTTTAATTCGAATTGCACCGCTTTGCACTCCCTGCAGTGGTACAATCGTTAATTTTTAAACGCCAACTATTGAAATACTAAACCAAAATATTTCAATATAATATATTCGTTAAATTTATAGTTTCCAATTATTGTAGCAATTCGAACAAAAAGTTTTAACGTTTTGTTTAAAATATACTTAAACACATGACTTTTTCTTTTTTTTTTTTTGTAGTTTGTATTACAAAATTTTGAAATTGGCGTGTTTATTCGACAAAAAAAAAAATAAATAAATAAATATTCGACAGCGACCTGTCGACAAAAGATTTTATGATACTGTAAACTTGGACTACTTTTTTATTTTTCCATTTCGAATAAGCTACGGATTCTGTAGCTTGCAAAATTACTCCAGGTGTATAAAACAACGAACGATACACCTTTTGTCTGGTTCACTTTATTCCGCCCTTTATTATTATTCTTTTTCACTTCTTCCTCCGTAAATTTGCTCAGATTCTTTTTAAATTATCTTTCGAAATGTCGCTTCCTTTATCGTTCCTTTTTTGCATCGTCTCTCCGTTTCATTTCTCCTGCTCGCTACCTACAACTCGGCCGCGCATTCGGATAATGTTGCAACACTTAATGTTGTCTTGCTCGTTCAATTCGCGGGATTTCTCTTTCTTTTTTTTTTTTTTTTTTCGAAAATTCGCTGCTACCGCTTTCTCCTGGAGTTTCCTTCTTAACAAAGGAAGGGGAATAAATAAAGGCTGCACGCATTCAATTCGAATCTCCGCCCTTCCCTTATTGTTTTAATTCATTATTCGTTCTCGTCGTCGTTCTAATGAATACATTAAAACTCAACTCAGAGTTATTCGGTCTGACGTGCTTACACCGACCTGCCCTTTGCAAACGTATTCCGCTAGTTCTAACGAAACCGCACACAGCCTCTTTTCAGTTTCAATATTTTTATTTCTTTATTGTTTTCTTTTGCGCTCCTCTACTGTTATCTTCTTCTAAGCTAAACAGTTAGCCTTTTTTTTTCTTCCTTTTATTCTCCGTTTCGGAATAAGAGATATTTCACTTTAAATTTTTCTCGAGCGCTTGAGAATTACACTGAGAAAATTGACTACTGTACAGCAAATACGTAATATCGCCGACCGAATTTCTAAGTACGCGACATTCGCAATCCTGAACACTAATCACCGGTTACTAAACTGGAACGTTCTAATTTCGTCTTTTTACGAGGTTTTTACTACCGGTTTCTTGACCTTTTTACGGGCAAGTCTAAATTCCGTGCCTCGCACGGTAATAGAATCTTTGCGGCAGGCGCGCCCCCTACCGGAACCGAAGCCTTCTCGCAAGTTACCATTTCCGTTTTAATTATATGGATTATAATTTCAGGTCTTCTATGAATGATATTATAACTCGACATTAGGCTACAAAAAAATTAAAGAGATCTTCTCATTTGGTATAAAATATAACGGCAAGCTGGATATAACGACTGCTACATTTTTTCGTCTACTTAAATTACCCTATTATTGATTTTCACCGTATTTACCTTAAAGAATAATGATAAAACGCTAATTCAGTAATTTTAAAGGAAATATTTTTCAGTTGTAGATTAATAATTCAAATTCGCTACTATGAAAGCTAAAAGTAAAAAAAGCACATAAATGTATAAAAAATATAATTTATGTAATATAATATAGTGTATATTAATCGTTGCGCTATTTTTCAAGCAAGGGTAATGTAAAATACAAAATCACAGTAGTTCTTCTGTAACATACTGTTGTAATGTTATTTTTCAGCATGGAGATCACCGCGTATCATGAAATAATCGAAAATATCAGTTTATCAATTTTTACTAACAAATAGTTAATGACTACTGCTGACTTAAAAAACTGTAAGAATGACGTAGTCAATGGAACCAATTCACCATAAGCAATATAAATGAATTAGTACGGATAGAGGCCAGGGGGTGCTCTTTGGAGAGGTCCAAAGGACAGAATTAATGTATAATGATAATAATAATAATATTTAATAATAATAATAATATTTAATAATAACAATAATATTTAATAATAATAATAATAATACAATATTTTCTTTATGTGTAACTGAAACTAATAACACCGTCAAATAAAGTAAATAACAGTTCCTTGTCAATTTGTTAAACAATTTAAAACTGAAGAGAAGTTAATTTACAAAAATAAAATGCGCTAATCATTAGATTTTAAAATATAAAAAATTGAAACACTTTTCTAAAAAAACCAAAAAAAACGAAACTTTAGGTTTACAAATAATATAAATTAAGACATACCTAAGTACATAGTGGAAAACAAGGAAGTATACTTCTATTACTAATCATTTAATTATGATCAGAAATTTTTACTAAATGTTATATCTGTTAAAAACCGAACATTAAAAATTCGCAATGCAAGAAAAAGTTAATTAATAATTACATAAAATTTATTGAGACAGGTTTCAGAGACAGAAAAATCCATATTCACGGTGATTATGATTCAAAGTTGAAATATACAAACAAACGGTGACACAAGTTGATTATGGATTCACAAAAGTTGATTAAACCTATAGTATATTGACAATATTGAAAACATAAAAAAAAAAAAAAAAAAAACTAAACAGCCACTAATATAATTATGAAAATTATATAAAACTTAAAAACCGAATAATGAAATTGTACAGATGCATATATTTTATATAAAATATACATGTATACATATATATATATATATATATATATATTATGATGGTCCTTATTTACATGATTTCGGAATTTTTTTTACCCGCCCCCTAAATATCATCTAAATATATAAAAAAAAATTCCTGTAAAATCTGAGCTCTTAATTTTAATATCAACACGCTCCTAAAAGTCACCAAAGTTTTAAATGGAAAATACATGTAATTTTTTTCCACAACGCTTATAGAAATTATAACTCTGGTAAAAATTAAAGAATCGGTTTGAAATTTAGTACAATTGTAGATTAGTCTATTGGGAACAATCCTGAAAAATTTTAAATTCTTAAGTTCATTACTTCCTTACATACCGAGAAAATGTTTTTCATATTTATTGACTCGATATGGAAGAAAGTAATCAACCTAAGAATTTGAAATTTTTCAGGATTGTTTCCAATAGTATAAGCTACAATTGTACTAAATTTCAAACTGATTCTTTAATTTTTACCAGAGTTATAATTTCTATAAGCGTTGTGGAAAAAAATGACATGTATTTTCCATTTAAAACTTTGGTCACTTTGAGGAGCGTGTTAATATTAAAATTAAAAGCTCAGATTTTACTGGAATTTTTTTTACATACTCGTATTTAGAAGATATCAAGGGGGCAGGGAAAAAAAATTCCGAAATCATGTAAATAAGGACCACTTATATATATATATATATATATATATATATATATATATATATATATAAACTTTGTATGATAGATTGTTACCAGATTTTATGGAGTTTCCCATCTATATTTATTTGTGTAAAACGCTTTAGCGAAACCTGATAGTTGCGGAGTGTCATTTGATAGTTTTAATAGTTCCAAAACATTTGTTACATTCATTACAATGTTATGCCTATTAATTATTAAGCGCTCCACCATTACGTATCCGGTTGCACATGCTCTTTATATTATACACTGAAACTTCTATACGTCTGTCCTATATAAATGTTGTAGCTAGTATTGCTCTTCATTTTACATATGATAGGTTTTTTATTTTATTTACCGTTAATATTTATAATATTGTTAAATAAATTACAATTACTTTTGAAACGCACTTTTCACTGAAGAATTTTACATTAGTAAATATAGACGGAGTCATTAAATACACAAAAACTCGTTAACAACCCATTATGTAATAAGATTATTATGTAATTTATATGAAATATTTATTGTTCCAAATTTTTATATTTTTCATAATTATATTAGTAAAAATGAGTATTTAATATTAATATTAATTTAAAAATTACACCCACAATTACGTTATTAATTGTTTACGTTTTCAATATTATTAATGAACTAGAAGTTTAATCATCTTTTTATAAAAAAATTATCACTATTATCGTTATTTGTCTATATACTTTAACTTTAATTCATAATCACAGTGATCGTAGAGAAAACTTTTTTCCCCTACCAAAACATGTCTTAGTGAATTTTGTATATTGCGAATATTTATCTTAATCTTTTGTCAAATGTAATTTGCATTGTCAAACCATGTATTTTCTAAAAAAAATATTTCTCTTCTATTCGGTTGATTACCTCATAGTTGCTGTCTCACCTAGCACCTCCTTGTAGTTTGTTTCAAAAAAGTTCGAGTAGAGCAATAAATTGTATTTGAAAGTTGTCAAAAAGCTCATTTTCCAGATAATAAGCTTTTTTTCTTCCTTAGTACGAAAATTACACGTCATGTGGCGTAGATAAAAAAAACGGAAGTCTGATTAATTAAAAAACATAGCCACAATTGATTTTTTTTCATTTTGAAAAGCCATAAATTATTCTTCAGTTCGAAAGCCTTTTGAAGAGTTTTAGATGTTTTTCCGTTTTTCCATAACTTATAAAAGAGCGAAATTTTCTTCCACTTTTCCCTATTTTTTACGTTACACGTGGAAAAAAAGAAATATATATATATATATTTATATTTATATGTGTGTATGTGTGTATGTGTGCGTGTGTGTGTGTGTGCGTGTGTGTGTGTGAGTGAGTGTGTGTGTGTATTATGTATGTATGTACGTCTTTAGCAAGGGAAAAAAAAACATCTAAAGCTCTTCGAATTCAGGCAGAAATTTCTAAAATACTTTGTTATAATAGTAATTTTAATGAAAAATTTCTGAAAGAAAATCAAAACGCTCTCCAGTTGCTGTTAAATGTTTGTGCAGTTATATCGGCGAAGAGCAGGTGCGGCCGGAGAGCAGTGTGTAAACTTTTCATGATTGGCGATAATTAAAATTCGGAAAAATTTTCGCCAAAGCCATTCAGTTCGTTTCCCGTCTGGCAGTGGTGCGTTTTTTGGATGTGGAACTTTTTCCACTTTGTACGTAGCGACTTTCTTTTTTCGATTCAGTTAAACTCTTTCAAGCGGCCAGTGAGAATAATTAGATTTCCGGTCACTTTAAAAATTGTCCGAGAAACGCGAATCTGAACTGAGCAGGCTCTTTGAAAAGATGAAAGATCATAAAGGATAGACTTTCCGCGTGTTTCGAAGCGTGTCGTGCTCCGTTGTAAACTGGCTTCGAGCTCATCGTCTCGATAACGATTCAAAGTGTTGCTGTTAGCTCGTCTGTTTTTACTCCGGTTCTGCGCAACGGAGGTCCCTCTCTGGCGCACCTTTGTTAACCTTTGCCTAGCCATTTTTCGCCCGGTTCGGACAATAAAACGAATGATGACGATTAAAGAGGTTCCTCGTCTTCCGTTGAAGATGCTTCAACGGATGCACACGATTTTCTTCGCCATGTCACTCTCTTCTAAAGCTCATCTATACAGTAGAATCCCCCCCCCCCGTATATTTCACCACCGGTACACAAAAGGAAATGCCGTCGAGGAAAATTTCAAAAATTCCGTCATCCTCCTCTTTCTTCCCGCCTTACCAACCGCTACCAATGCCTTGTTCACGTTAAAAGAAAATATTCCGTACGAAACTCTTTGTTCTTTTATGTATCGTTAATTGTACTTTTCCCGTGTTTTTCTCCTACCCTCTATCCGGTAAACCGTATGATAAATTGGTCGGTTTGAGTTCGTTTCTCTTCACGTTGCGTATCTTTTCACCATTAGCGGATAGCAATTAGGCTAATATATACGTATTTACTAGACATGGCGACTACGCTAAACATCAATTCTCTACTTGGTCAAAAGTACCTCGAAGATATTTCTTCAATAATTACACGTTATCACTTTCTAGTTCTTTTTTTTCTTCTCTTTTTTAAATGGAATTTGATATAACTATACTCATTTTGGTACAATCGTGTTTTTGTTTTTTTTGTTTTTTGAAATATCTTAATTGTTATATCCATTAAGGTATACTGCATGACCAATGTCATTGGGTGTACAGTAAACGATTTTAGAAATCTGAGAAACGAGATGAAATTTTTTGTTTAATTTGAAAAAGAGAAAAAGTTGTCAACTTCGTACAATCCATATAGACGTTTTAAATAATAATTTAATACAGTACGAGATATTTCGAAAACTCCAGACAGATGTAGTTATTAACAATTCTGATCGCCCCCAATACACAGAAACAAACACCTTTTACGGCTTACTTATATAGATGAAATAACATAGCTCTATAGAAATGTAGAAGTAAATTGAAACATGTCGCAGAAAATAATAATTATAAAATACACCAAATATTATAGATTTTTTAGATGATAAATGAAAAAGACATATCACAAATAACACAATTAACCTCGGAAAATTGATAAAATTTACTTATATTAAGCCCCGGTAACTTAATCGAATGTAGTCCAATTTTGAGTATAAGTTTACAGCATTGGTAATCGAAACTTTCGTCTGTGCGATCACCAATTTAATGATTCCTATAATCCCTGTACTCCAATCTTTCCTAAGCTCTATTTCTAATCGTCTCTTTATTTAACCCCTTCCTTAATTTCTGTTGTTGTTGGGTCAATGCCGCTGGCGCGCCCAAAAAACAAAAAATAAAAATAAAAAAAAATAGGTACACACAACTGTTATTGTTCTTCTTTTTCTTCTCGTTTTCGTAATTTCAGTTGTCTTTCTTTCTTTTGGTCTTTATTTGCGCTCAACATTCCTTCATTCGTTCACTATGGTTTTTCTTTCTCTCCAGCGTCCATGATGAAAGGTGTTTTATTGTAAGATATTAATCTTTTTTTTGAAATTAATATGTGTCTAAATATAAATTTAAATTGTCATTATGGTGTAGTTCCAAATACTATCGACGTGAGTGGTTTAGTGTTCACGCGTTTATTCGACTAACGTGGCAGAACACCTCAAGTAGGATCATTCTTTATTTAGACTTAGTTAATTATTATTTATAATCAATAAGTTGCTATAATGCATAAAGCAAAGTCGACGAAAGCAATGCAATTCACAGGAAACGATCCTAAAAGGCAGCTTAGAGGTGTTAGTTCATCCAGCAATGAAACATTTACTAAAAAAAGTACAAAAATATGGCGTATGTGTAAGATGAATATGAGGGAGCCGAAGGCGTAAACAAAAATAATCATTGAAGCCATTAATATAACTTATTTATGTCATCTTCATTCCTGATGTGTAGAATACGTTCATGCTCATTTCTCCTGACGAATATCTTGCTACGCCTTACCCATATGAATCTGTAATTCAGTAGCCTTGACTTTCGTTTGCCACAATAAGTTTTTGTAATATTTAGTTAAATTCTCATTGATGAAAATTTGTAATGAACTTTCCTTATTCTACTATACGCTTTCCCGGCTTGGCAATAATCGGCTTCGGTTGCAGGAGTTCAAGAGCGAATTCAAAGAAGTTAAAAAATGTTTGGAATTTATATCGGGGAAATATGATGTTCAAATGCATGGATCGTTGGTGAGCGAGATGAAAACTCTCAGGGAACACGTTAATGTTTTAACGGCCGAAATTAAGAATAAAAACCGGGAAATAGCTGAGCTAAAACCAACGGTCAACGAACTAGTACAATACGGAAGGAGAGAAAACATCGAATGTTTTCCTCAAATTTTTAATAATAATTATGGTCGAATTTCGACCAATGGGCGAACACTAGTCTGCATAATTACGTACCGAATACAAAATCTGACTAACTTCAATAGCAATTAAAACGAATTCTCCGCAAAATTGAAGAAATTATAACATTTCAAAAAAGTTTACTGAACTCATATATACATTGTCGTGTTAGTTTCCTTTAGGGGTTAATAATTACGACAGTGAATTACCTAATGAGTTTCCGAATTAATTTTGTAGAATTTATAGGAAAATTATTCGGATTAAACGGAGTTGCTATCCCTTGATTTCATTTGGGCAATGAAAAAAATTCTACTTATTTTTTTATTTGTTCTTTTTTTTTAACCCCCCTTGGGTGTGCGACCAAAGAGCATTAGACCAGCAAAAAGGAATAAATGCACGGAATAGAATAGAAATTATATTTTTATTCTGTCGACAATGGAATCAAGGAACACCCCTAGGACAGGAACAACAGAGAGAATAGGTAGAGAAAGAACATAGGAGGCGTTGAAAGGAGCAGGAAGACCAAGCTTTAAAAGATGATAATAAAGTAACTCACGCGAGATAAACCAGAACACTCGAAGAGCACGTAATTCGCATCACAAATGTACTGGGAACCTTCAGGATTCAATGGACAAAAAGGAAATGCAGCCAAAGAAAAGCGATTTAGTGAAGAAGGAAGGAGACTATGCGAGAAACGGAGGCGAGATAATTTAGTAATTATAGACCGACGCAAACTGGGAAACTCATAGAACCAAGGACGAAAAGGAGGAAGAGGATTAATCAAGAGATAAAAGGAATTAGGATTAGCGAAAAGAGAAACATAAACAGAGTGCCTAAAATGGCAGGATTTAGTTGGAAGAAAAATATTGTGTGCTGGAACCCTACTAATAATATTTCCATTGGAAACAGCAGCTTTAGCAAGGTGGTCGACAGCTACATTCCCATCAATGCCTGAATGTCCCGGAATCCAAAGAAAGTCAATCTGGGTAGACGTCGATGAGGATAGATCATGAAGAAGAGAACGAATAGAAAGGATAATAGCATCAGTGGAAGGAAAAAGGGAAGATGGAGATAGCGCTAGAAGAACACTTAAAGAATCAGAAACAATAAGGAATTTGGAAGGACTTGCCGAAGAGGAAATATAAATAATGGCTTGTAGAATGGCAACAGATTCTGCAGTAAAGACAGAACAAAAGGACGGAAGTCTAAAGGCCGAGAATGAAAGAACTGAGAGCACAAGAATGCCGCCCCAACTCCGCTCGGGCTCTTCGATCCGTCAGTAAAAATTAAAGAGTGATCACAGAATAGAGAATTTATTGTATTATTAAATTTCACACTGACGATATGAGGGGGAGAGGATTTAAGGAAGCATGGCATGAAGATGATGTTTGGGGGCTTTAACAATTTGGAATAGACGTAAGAAAAGAATGGAAGCTTGTGATGGGAAATAATAAAAGGGGAAAATTCGGAAAGGCGAATAGATATATGAGATAGTATAGGAATTTTATTGGAGGAAAAACGCTAATAATGGAGGATAAAAGAATAAGAGGTACTGATATTTGACAAGAAAGTGGAAAAACGTTTGATGAGAAAGCGATAACCCAAATAAGTTATTTATTAACCGTATGTCTTTTCTGCCAAAAAACAAAAAACAAAACCGAAACTTGTATTTTCGGAAAAGCACGTGCAATGGTAAAGATCAGATCGAAATTCACTTGGAAATTCCTGTTGCAGCTTAATGAGACTTTAAGCAGTGTGAAATCCAAACGTGAAACGTTGAAATTAAGCCAATTATCTAAATACAGAACGCGCACCATCAGTAAAAAGAATAAAGAAAGAAAGAAAGAAAAAATTCTACACCAACATTGCACATCGGGTATAATTTCCGATAAAACAAAAACGCGTTTCACGTCGATGAAATGAGAACAATTAAAAAACATTAACGTATTTTTAAAAAAATTTAACGAAAATCGATGGAAAATTATTAATCGATTTCTATTTTTATTTCCGAGTACGCTAGAACCAAACGAACGAGATAGTTAAGCGAAAGAAGACACGACGTTTTCGTTAAAATAAAAAAAAAAAAGAACTTCACCAAATTGCCAGTCTCGTACAGAGACCACTTCAGTGAAAATTGAAGGAAACGTCGAATTAGTGGAACACTTCTTCCCTCACAGCCAAAATCTCGCTTTAATTCTCTCCATTCTGCATTTATTAACCTCGTTTGAGCCCGCTAGCAATCTTCCTTTTTTATAAATTTCAGTTCGCCCGACGACGATATCACACGTTAGTTCTTGAAGCAGGTGTTTTTTTAGCGAGGAAAGAATCGTGGCATTTGTAAAATGAAGCGAGTCAAAAATTCTGCAAATTTCGGGAAAAATAAAGAAGACGTTGTCCAATAAAGAGCGGTAATTAGTGCCCCAAGCTTAAGGCTTGCTTGAATGCAAGTTATTTGTTGTTTTTCTTTCTTTTTAGTTCTCGTTTAATGAAACATTCAGGTGTAGTAGTAATATTATATCTGCCTTTTTTGATATCTGTATCGAAGGCGCACCAGGTTTAGCAGTATATTTGAAAATGACAGACTGAAGCCTCTTCTTAAAAAAATGTCGCACGCGTAAAGCTAGAAAGCTTTTAAAAAATTTCGGAAACTTTAACTATAAGCTCATTCATAATTCGCAAAGCGGCCGATAGTTCCGCTCTGTTCGAGTGCACATTTTATAAGTGAAAGTTTATTTAGCCGAGCCAACTCGAATGAACGCTGTCAGCTTTAGTCTATTCGAAGAAGTGAAACGCTTTGAAAGTTCTTAAACTTTGAAATAATCGCACTGTTCGGATTATGCTGAAAATTCGTCGGGAATTCAGTTTAGAGGGAAGCTCGCGAGGAAAATGGTAAACGATCAATTCGCCAACACGCTGATAAGGCCCAAGTGTCGAACACGTAGCTTCCGGTTCTATTAATCAAGCGGAGTAGCGTTTTCGGTCGTCGATTTTCTTTTCAGCGGCGAAACATTTGAAATTGCACGAAACTTACGCAATAAATCATTAGAGTTGGCCGCGGGAAAAATGTTCGCAACATTTCCGTTTCATTTTTCCAGCAAAATAACAGCCAATCGAGAGTGATCGGTTAACGAATGAAACGCCGTTCCAGATGAAATAAATGAGCCGCGCGCGAGCTCCCATTATTGCCACCACCTGTAATTACTAAACACCTCAACAAAAGAAATTTACCTTTCAGCGCTGCTTGGCTCGCTAAATTAGCTACTTTTCCAGCTACGCTAACTGAAATTTTGCATATATAATAAATATCATCCGCCATAACTTTTCGCGTATCCTGTCATCTTTCTAAATCGGAGAAACCTCTTATTTTAATGAATCTCGACCGAACAGTATCAAAACGTTATTCATTCTTTACCGACGTTAATTTTCGTGTCTAAACAGAATATTCCGGAATAATTCTCAAGACGTACCATAGCATTTTCAGAAACTTATATAGCGACAGAGAAAAATATCGCCTATATAGAGTGTACTGGTACACTTAAGCTACATTTTGAGAACGACGAACTCATTATCAAACGTATGCGATGCGCCTTACAGCAGAAGTTACGGCCAATTTTGAATACTTACCGTCATATTTCAATCACGTACGCCGGGAGAAACATGCAGGTTAGACTCAGTTTTTGGGTTCATATATTAATTACAACGTAATTCTTAGGCTACCTCCGATTAGAAAAAATGTCCCAATTTTATGTAACGCAAAATGTCCCAAAAAATATCCCAATTTTATGTAACGTTTGTTATATTTTAATTTATATTTTGTAACGAAAAAATGTCCTAATTTTATGTAATGAAAGCTAAATGTTAGGACAGTATTTTTGTGGTTATGTTATTCTTATTTGTGTCGATGCCAGTAAGAATTACGTTGTAAATTTTTATAATTTTATACAAAGTATAGAAGAGAAAGAGACAGCAATGTAAGCAAGGGGGTTCAAGGGACACAGCCCCTTGCGAAGACAAAATGGCCGCGTTTATATACATATTATGTATTAATTACAACGTAATTCTTAGGATACTTCCCATTATACAAAATGTCCCAATTTTATGTAATGTTTGTTATATTTTATAAGATTTTTATGATTATGTTATTATATTCATATGGACCGATTTAGAATTACGTTGTAAATTTTGATTATTTTATACAAAATACAGAAGAGAAAGAGACAGAAATGTAAGCAGGAGGGGTCAAGGGGCATGGCCCTTTGCGAGGGCAAAATGGCCAAATGTTTATATACGAGTATATATACCAGCCCTCTTGCTTACGTTTCTGTCTCTTTCTCTTGTATACGTTGTATAAAATGATCAAAATTTACAACGTAATTCTAAATCGGTCCATATGAATATAATAACATAATCACAAAAATCCTATAAAATATAACAAGAAGCTTTCGTTGTGTCGTATTAAAGTTGGTTGTCTCTCCGCGTTATTGTTAATTCGAAACGCCTATTGTTATCTGTTATCTCTTATCAGCTTACTCGGTGAGATCGTTTTAATTTATTTAACTGCGGCGTATTTATTTCATTTATCTATTTTTACGTTCGTTCGATTTCAATTTCATATTTCAGCGATTAATTTATTTTCTTTTTTTTTATCGTGCACGTTTTCTACATCTCCTCGTTCTGGTAAATGAGCTCGTTCAGTGGGGGCCGCCCGGCGGCCTCCGCCAAGGATGCTAAAGCCAGCAAAAGCATGTCGCTCAACCTAATGGAGGTTGACGTTGCTGCTAAGCGTAAACTCTCCGGTCCCCTCTCGCCGTCTTCGACTTTACCTAACAAGGATCTGCGGCTTTCTCAGCCTGATCTTCCTAATCTGGTTAGTTTACCAAATTCTAATAGCGTTAAAGCCATTGAAAACTGTAATATAGATTCCCATAATATTACTAATATTAATAAGAATAATATCAACCAAAGCCAAAACTCGACCTCTTCCACCTCCAATTATAATACAAACGACAACAATACTAAAAAGAAAAATAACAATAATAATAGCAATGGCAATAAAAATAACAATAACAACATTAACAACAATAATTGTAATAATAATAATAATAATAATAATAATAATAATAATAATAATAATAATAATAACCAAAATAGTAGTAGTAGTAACAATAATAGTACCAATACTGATAATGATAATACTACTAATAGTAATAGTAATGATAATAACAGTAATGACAATGTTAATGATAGTAATAATGGCATTAATAGTAATAACAACACCAGCAATAATAATATCACTGGTAATGATAATACCGTTAATATCTCTGAAAATCTCTGCAGCGATCAGGGCATTTTTCCTCCAGACCACCCAGGTCCCTTTTCAATTCTTGTTGAAAATTCATCCCCTGATAAGAATATTGGATACTTTCATCCGCTAGCCTTGGCTAGATTAATCAACAAAATTTCTACCTCTTTTTCAGATATTGTCCCACAGGGTAAAGGGCGTATCTCTGTTTTGTTCCCCTCTGCTTCTTCCGCTAATGAATTCCTTTCTAAGACTCCCTTCTTTAAATCCCATAATCTTAACGCATTTATCCCGCATAATGCGTTATATGTATAGGATTGGAGTTATAACCGGTGTCCATCCTTCCTTTCCATTGGAAGACATCAAAGAAGGACTTGTATCCTCTATTCCGGTCATTTCATTACGACGTATTCTCCGCTCTTCAGAAGGTTCTAAAATTCCGACTAGAAGTGTCGAACTGAAATTCGCCAAATCCTACCTCCCTCAATTCGTATCCATATATGGACTTCGCTTCTCAGTCTCTCCTAGCATTCGTTCTTCCACCCAGTGTTCCAATTGTTCTCTTTTCGGACATATTGCACGCAATTGTCGCAGCTCCCACTCCATCTGCTCCCATTGTGCATCCAAACACTCCTTCTCGGAATGCCCCAATCTACAGGAACTTCCTTTCTGTCGGAACTGTAAAGGTTCCCATGTTTCCTCAGATCGTCGCTGTCCAGAGTGGCAAAGACAAAAAGATATAAAAAGGATCATGGCCTTTGAAAATATCTCTTTCCATGAAGCCGTCAAGATCAAATCGTCTAATTCTGTAACTCAAGCCTTTTCATATGCCAACCGGGCTGCAGCGCCCATTCCTTCTCCAAACATGTCCATCAACTCTTCTAAGGTTCCCTCTCTTCCTCGTCCAAAATCTCCAACATTCCATAAATTTCACAAGTCTAAACCGCATCATAAACCGCTCCCCCAATTTCCTTCTATCCCTTCTTATCACCCTCATTCACCCTCAGTTGGATGGGCTCTAAATAAAGTGTCTTCCCCCTCTTTTAATCCACTCTTGCCTGCTTGTCCCTCATCTGTTCCTCTTTCCAACACTTCGCCTTCTCCCACAGAGTTCACTTCAACCATCTCCAGTCTCTCTGCTGCTATTATGGAGCTTCTTGCATCTTACAATATACCTTCGTCCTCTTCTTTCATCGACAGTCTTTCATCCTTGTTGTCTAACAGCGTTAACTTCAAATAATTCAACCTATTTTTGTTTCTCTTGTTTTCTACTTCCTTTATTTTTTATTTTCTTTTTTTTCTTTTTCTTCTTTTTCTCCTTCTACCCTTCAATACCCTTCTTCTTCTTTCTGTATTTCTTACAGTTCAGTACAATTGCTTACTTGCAAGCTTTACATATGGAATTTTCCACGCTACGGTTCATTCCAGAAAATTATCATCTCGTTGGTGATGGCGTTAAGCAGAAGGAGGCCTACAAACTGGTCCTACACCAGTTCGAGCAGGTTATTCTATTCTTGCTTTCGCTCACTCTGTTCCGAATTTGGCCGCAATTAAACTTGAAGGTTGCTAAACTGGCACATAACCAAGATTCCGCGAGCCCATTTTTTTTTTCTTTCATCGCCTTAAATTATTTTTATTGTTACGATTCCATTCCTCCTTGCATTCCTTTTCCTATAACACTCATTCCTTACCTTTCTCCACCTCCTAAACCACATGTCTCAGAATAATTCTTTAAATATTCTTCAGTGGAACTGTCGTAGCATACATGCAAATAAACAAGCGTTAGAGGGGCTATTAGACCTCTACAACATTCAAGTAGCATTGTTGTCTGAAACTTGGTTAAAATCCACTTCAAAAATCCACTTCAAAGACTTCTTCATAGTACGTTCTGATCGTGTAGACGGGTATGGTGGAGTGGCTATTCTTGTTAGAAACGACTTACCATACCAGTCGGTGGTATTTCCTTCCTTCCTCCTCCTTATCCTAATCTCCCTAATATGGCACATATTTCTCTATCAAATCTCCTTCCTACCCCTATTCACATCGCTTGTGTGTACAATCCACCAAATTCTAGTCTTGCTCAGCTTCCCCTTCACCCATTCCTTTCGACTCTTTCAAATCCATTCATCATTGGGGGTGATTGGAATGCCCATTCTCCACTCTGGGGCTGCTCTGGTCACGACAGCAATGGCTCTATCCTTGAAAACTTCATCCTAAATCATAACCTCTTCCTCCTTAATGATTCTTCTCCTACCTGCTTCAAAAACCCTTCATCTCTTAGTGCAGTCGATCTTTCTTTCTCTTCTCCCAATTTTGGTCTAAACTGCTCTTGGTGAACTCTTGATGGTACTTTTGGCAGTGATCACTCTCCTATTGTTCTAACTCTTAATGACGTCCTACCTCCTTCATGCTTCAAACCTCTTCATTCTCCTCATTGGCTTCTCTCCAAAACTGATTGGGGCAAATTTCGTTCTTTAGTCGATTCCTCTCTCTCTCCTATTCAGGCTGATTCCGATCCTCTATCTCAATACAACCTTTTCACCCAGTCTCTCTATTCTGCTCTTTCCCTCTCATCCCCTCCCTTCCCTTCTAATAACTGTCGTAAAACTTCTGCTGCCTCCTCACTCTGGTGGAATGACGAGTGTAAAGCAGCCTTCAGGAAGAGTACCGACACTTTTAGAACTTTTCGCTCCTGCTCTTCTATGTCTAACTTCCTAGCTCACAAAGAAGCTAACGCTAGAGCCCGTAGCATCCTAAAGGCTGCCAAGAGGAATTCTTGGAGAAGTTTCTGTTCCTCATTTTCTAGAGATACGCCCTTCTCTCAAATTTGGAAGTTAGCTAGGGCCTTTAGATTTCCCTCCTCCGAGCGCCCTCTTCATTCTACTCCTGCGTTGCTACATCTTCATTACTTTTTGGACTTTATCTCGCCCGCTTATGTTCCTTCTCTTGAAGAAATTAGTTCCCCCTCTTACTACTCTACCTCTGAAGACCATTTTCTTTCCTCTCCTTTTCGTTACGATGAGCTCCTATCCGTTCTTAACAAATCCACCAACTCCACCCCCGGACTAGATGGCCTCTCATATCCAATCCTTAAAAATCTCTCCTCTTCCTCGTTGCATTCTCTCTTAGCTATCTATAACTCCTTTCTAATCTCTGGTCACACTCCTAAATCCTGGAATGATTTTATAATCATTCCTATTCCTAAAAGAAACCAGTCTTCTTTCCGACCTATCTCCCTCGCCTCTTGTCTTCGAAAACTTTTCGAAGGCTTAATCAACAATCGTTTAGTCTAGTGGCTGGAGCATAACAATCTCCTCCCTCCCAATATGTTTGGTTTTCGCCCTGGTCTTGGTCCAATCGACTGCATTAGTACCTTTCTATCGGACATCTACAAATCATTCCTAGATAGAAAGTTTACTATTGCCACATTCGTCGACGTCGCATCTGCGTTTGATAATGTTCATCTTCCTTCACTGGCTTCTAAGCTCATTTCCCTCAATATTCCTCCTATTCTCGTTACCATTATTCTTAATTTGTTCCAAAATAGATCTCTTTTTCTTTCTGTTCCCTCCTTTTCAACAATCAGACGTTGTTACCGCGGCTTGCCTCAGGGTTCCTGTCTTAGTCCTTCTCTTTTTAATATTTATCTCCTTGATATCGCTACTCTTCGCATTCCTTCTTCTTCTCTCCTTTTTGCGGATGATATCCTTATCTACTCCACTTCAGACGTGCTAGCTACAGCTAACGAGGAGATTAATTGTTCTCTATCAGTCCTCAGTAGTTCCCTCTCCAGTGCTTTTCTTTCTCTTTCTCCTTCCAAGTCTTCTTCTATTATTTTCTCCCTCCGCCCATATAATCGTGCTATGGTAAACATCATCTCCTCCAACTATCCTATTCCTATTGTTAATTCCATATGCTATTTTGGTCTTTTCCTAAACAGTCGACTCTCTTTCCAAGAACATATCGAGTACCTTTACATATCTTGTCTTAAGAGACTAAATCTCCTGAAAGCCTTATGTCCTCTCAAGTGGGGCGGTGATCCATATATTCTCATAATTCTCTACAAATCCATCATTCGTTCCAAACTAGACTACTGTTCCTTCTTATACGGCAATGCCTCAAACTCCCTCCTGCGCAAACTTGATAGAATCCAAAACTCCTGTCTTCGGCTCTGCATTGGGGCCCTAAAGTCTTCTCCCATTCCTGCCATTTTGTCTGAATCTAATATTAAACCCCTGTTTATCCGCAGATCTCTGCTTAGTTACCGTTTTCTAATTAAACGCCTCCCGATCTCTTCATCTAAACTTATTTCTTCCTATCTGTATATCAATGACCACTGGCGCTTCGTTCCTCACAAAATCCCGGTTCTTGCGCACATAGCTGCTCGGGTCTCTAAGTTCTCTCCTTATGTCTTTTCCCGCAATAAGCTTCCTTACTTTTCTTTTGATTTCAATAGTACATGTCTTCCCGTCTCATTCTCCTCTCTTCCTCTTCGTGCTAAATCCACTCCTCAGAGCACAGTGGTCAGTGAATATGTCCACATATTAAATTCTTCATTTCCCCGTCATGTAAAAATTTTCACTGATGGTTCCAAAAATGATTGCGGGGTGGGCGGTGCTTTTACAGCCCCCTCGCTTAATCACTCGGAATCCTTCAAACTTCCTTCATTTTGTTCCATTTTTTCTGCTGAAGCAGTCTCCATTCTCCGTGCTGTCTCCTTTATTTCCTCTTCAAGAGGGATCTGTAAGTTTCTCATTATTACTGATTCCAAATCCGTGCTGCAAGCTATCTCTTCTCCTCCTTCCCACTCGACTAATGACATTATTCTTTCTGTTCGTGCCTCTATCTCCAACTTGCGCTTAGCACGTTCTATCCTTATTGACTTTTTATGGGTTCCTGGCCACTCTGGCATTGAGGGCAACGAAGCAGCTGACTTCCTAGCTCGCTCAGCGTCTCTCAATGGTCCATTCCTTCCGCATTTTCCTGCCTCAGACATCCTTTTCCTCTCCGCAAGTCTCCATACCAGACTGTGGGTTGACATCTACCCTTCCTTTTTTGCCAATCGCTCCTCTTTCTACCTCCTCCTACAGCCTACTCCCAATTCACAGCCTTGGTACCAATTTCTTCCTTTTTCTCGGCGCTCGGCTATTGTTTCTTTAATCAGACTGAGACTTGGCCATTCCCTCCTTCCCTTTTCTCGTTTTTCTTTTTCTCTTTCACCTTCTCCCTTTTGCCCTCTCCACTCAACTGATCCTCCCTTTATATGTGACCCCAACCATATCCTTTTCGAATGCTCTGCTCTTTTTCCTCAGTGCTCTCATCTATACGCCGAACTTTTGGCGTTAGATCTTCCTACCCCTTTCAATGCTTCCTTTATCCTTTCCTTCCCATCTCCAGCCGTTGTTCCCCTCCTTCTTTCCTTTATACTTTCTATCTCCGATCGCCTCAGAATCTGAGTAGGTGATCTAGGTCCATGTAGTTGGGTCAGTGTTAACACCGAGCCCATTTAAAAAAAAAAAAAAAAAAAAAAGAATAACAAACGTTACATAAAATTGGGACATTTTTTCTAATGGGGGGTGGCCTAAGAATTACGTTGTAATTAATATACATTAAATATATAAATAAAAAATAAATAAAAAAGTTAGGTTAGTTTCGAGACTCTGACTGAATAATTTTAATTAAATTCGTGTCCCGTCAGACGTTTTGCTAATAGTTCTCTTACGGTTGTACTAATTTTGAAGTTTGTGTCGTCAAAGTCTCCAGTGTGCTAAAAAATAGACTAATCTTATTACACTTTTTTTATTTGAACAGCTACAATTCTCACCAGTAACAAAAATGCAGTACAAAAAGGCATATTTATGATAAACACGATGTACACTCAAGCATAAAGATAGTTTAAATTTTACTACAGCAGGAATGTCACTTTGAATATCTTCCATTTTCAGAATTAAATAAATAGCACTTGTTCCCAATTCCAAAAAAAATATTTTTCTAAAACGGCAAAACTCGTCTTCTTCTTTTCGTGTTGAGGCGCTCTATATTTGCAAAATAATCCATAAATCTATTACTCGTAGTTTGATAATATCGTCGTTGACAGCTGTGTTCCACAAGTCTTCCATACCGTCTGTTGGCACCACGCGCTTACATTTCAATAAATGCTTCCGATCTTGCCTTTTAACGCATTAGCATCTGTCGTTGGTGTTCGTATTTCACATAACGCGATTTACTTGTGTACGGCCGCAACCTGTGTTTAGCCTATTTAATGTTCTCCATTGTGACCAGTTTAGTGCGCTTTATGGTCTCGTATACCTTCCGCTGAAGATACAGGCCCTGTATTACTAACCTTCCATCTATCTTTCCATGTGGTGGTTCGATTATTAGTCAACATAGTGCTTTATGTATGAAGGCTTTCCGAGATTTTAGGCTTTAGTCCAATATTATTTGGCCAAAAACATTGGATGGCGGGGGTCTGTTTAAATTTTCGTCTTTTCAACATCAGCGATAACAGTTCTTCTTATAGGCGAGGGAGCAATACCGCGTGCTAGGTATAACGACTCAATCTTTGTTGGACAAAGACATCCAATTATAATGCGGCATGTTTCATTTAGAGTTTCCTTGCACGTGCAGATCGACCCTGATTCGCATTCTCCTGCTGAAAAGTACAGTGCCAAAGCGTTTTCTCTGAGGACTTCCGGTCTAGCTCACCATTTTGACGAGATCAGCCTCCGGATGACGTTGTTTACGAGCTGCCACTTTCATCTTTAAACTTTAACATTGCTTCTTATATGTTAATAAACGGTCAAGGATTACGCCTAGATATTTAAGATGTTCACAGTGGTTCAGAAGTTGGCCATGCCATGTTAGCCTTAGACCGCATTAGCCTTATAATACTTGTCTAGTTCGTTCAATGCGTTTTGCAGTTTGTGCTGGACATCGGAGTGTGCATCTCTTTGTACTATAATTACCAAGTCGTCGGCGTACAGAAAATGTGTTGTATATTTACCTGTTGGTTGATCGTTTGCATATATGTTATATAGCATGAGAGCTAGTACGTTGCCTTGTGGCAACCCGTTCCGTTGACTTTTCCATCGGCTATTCTTTCCTTAGTGGACACGTAAAACTTTCTTCCTTCTAGCAAAGCTCGAAGTACTTTTGTGAAAGTGAAATTTTTGCTTAAGTCATATGTTTTCTCAAGAAGTCTGCTGTGGTTTACTGTATCATAAGCTGCATTAAGATCCACAAATACAGCACCAATAATTTGTTTTCTCTGGTAACCATCTTCTGTGTGCTGAGTGAGGTTTAGTAGTTAACTTTCATTTGACTTCCTGCTGCGGAAGCCAGCTTGCTCCGGGATTAAGTGTTCGTTGGTAGGAACCTCCACGTGGTGCCCCTCGACAGCGCTATTTAAGAACTCATCATGAATAAATTAAACAGTTTTTCCAACAACCTTTAACTCAAAGCGCTGACTAATCCTACCTCACCAAGACACTGAATACCAAAAAACGTTGTAAAGAAATGTAAAGACCTTTTTCAAGGCAGACTTTAACGGTGATCTCGATAAACATTAAAGGTCTGACAAAAGAAAAAACTGTACTCTTGTCGGTATTATGCAAACAGAATTGTTGGTAAAAATCGTAACAACAATAAAGAGAACTGATAAAAAAGCAAAAGAAAATTTTAAAACAGAAAAAAAAAATTTTCTTCTCAACCTAATTTCGGACAAATTTCCTGAAAACAAAAAGAACTTAGGCTACCCTCATCAGAAAAATTTCCCAATTTTATGTAACGTTTGTTATATTTTGTAGGATTTTTGTGATTGTTATTTTAAAAATGTCACAATTTTATGTAACGAAATATGTAACGAAAAATGTAACGAAAAAATGTCCTAATTTTATATAATGAAAGTTAAATGCTAGGATAGGATTCTTGTGATTATGTTATTTTTTTGTGTTGATACCAGTAAGAATTAAGTTGTAAATTTTGATCATTTTATACAAAGTATAGAAGAGAAAGAGACGGAAATGATAGCAAGAGGAGTCAAGGAACACAGCCCCTTGCGAGGCCAAAATGACTGAATTTATATATATCTATATATATAAAAATGTTAAGTTGGTTTGTGTATGCTTCATAAACTCAAAAAGTTCTGCACCGATTGAGCTCATATTTTGACACGATATACAACCCGCTCCAAAGATTGTTTTTTTCTATTTCTCATGTACCAGCAACCGCGCCTTCAGCCGGAAGCGAGGGGAACACTCGCCATACTACCTAATGACAACCGCAGTCACATGTGAAACATCACCTGTTCCCAATTACATTGTTTATTAGCAAAAAAAAAAACGTATCCACTTGCATCCCATTCAGATTATTATACAATTTGAATTAAATATTCAACTTAATCGATTAAAAGGCACTTTTGTGTAATCGTGTGGTGATTGAGCTAAATTTTCAGAAAAAATTTCTGGCTTATGATATTTGAATTTTTTAAATTTAATAGTGAATAAAGAATAATTCGTTTATTTACACACTATGTTAAATAGAAAATTGAAGTCTTGCGACGAAATAAATGCGTTAACGATATTTACATGGAACGATTTTTAGTACATTAAGGAAACTAAAATACACATTTAGAATTGAAAAATACGGTAGTGCCCCCGTATGCAGCCATAATATTTCTATTTAAATCGTATGGTGATTGAGCTGCGCCATTCACTAAATCGTAAGTAAAGGTTATGTTTTGTATGAGAGATGGAAAGATAAAATATTAATTTTTTATAATTATTATTTAACTAATATTTTATTTATTGCCCTATCTCTCATGATTTTCAACCTAGAGCTGTGAGAGCCATAAGAGGTTATAATCTTATCCCTTCCTTCTGTTCCAGTGAAAACTGAAATAATGCCTCGCAGAAAAACGAATTTGGGTCGTCGTACTCGCCACACAGAAGGATCGAGAACACGGCTTTTGCGGGTTGTATATCGTGTCAAAATTTGAGCTCAATCATTTCAGAACTTTTTCAGTTTATGAAGCGTACACAAACCAACTTAACATTTTTCACCTGTTCCCAATTACATTGTTTATTAACAAAAATATAACTCTTGCTTCCAAATGACGTCATTTGGTGCAGAAATTGTAACTGCTCAATTCATGCCAACTTTTAAAATCAAAGGACAAGTATATCACAAAGCTGGCTCCCTGCCCCCGTTCACAGATAGTGACCATAAATTTCTTCAAATGTACTTTATCGGTGATGATAGAGATGAGTCGATGCGCGTTTGTGGAATACAAATCTCGCTAAGAAGATCCATCATTTCGCAACTACAGGAGCTCCTTCACGAAAGGAACAATTTGGTGCGTTTGTTCAAAACAGCAATTGATATGATGCCATCAGATATCCACAAGATTGTCATTCACGCAGACAAAACACCCGCTGGAGAACATGCCCGGAGATACAATGCTCTCACTATAGACGAAGTAGCAATTGTCATAGTCGGAGATCAGTTCCAACCTAGAGATATTGTTCTCCATCGAAGAAACGATCAGTTGATAAACGTTGCAGAAACTCACCGTTGTTACGATGCTTTGCAATATCCAGTTATCTTCTGGGATGGTGCCAATGGATATCACTTCAATGTGAAGATGATAAATCCAATGAATGGTGGAGAAATCAATAAAAAGTGCAGCGCAATTTAATTTTTACACATACCGCTTAATGATTCGGAGGAACGAGGATAATTATATTTTGAAATGCCGTCAATTGTTTCACCAGTATATTGTGGATATGTATGCAAAAATTGAAACGGAACGTTTGCTATTCCTTCGTTTGAATCAGACCAAACTCCGCTCCGAAGAATACATTCATTTGCGAGATGCAGTTGTGAATGACGGTTATACAACCAACGTTGGAAAGTTAACTATTTTGCCGTCTTCATACATAGGCAGTCCACGTCACATGCAGGAATACGCTCAGGATGCAATGACATATGTTCGTCATTATGGGCGTCCAGACTTATTTATCACCTTCACATGCAATCCAGCTTGGGACGAGATACAGCAGCTGTTACTTCCTGGGCAATCAACCGTGGATAGGCATGACATCACAGTGCGTGTTTTCAGACAAAAGCTTAAGTCGCTGATAGATTTCATTGTGAAGCATGAAGTGTTTGGATCTGTGCGCTGCTGGATGTATTCGGTAGAATGGCAAAAGAGAAGATTGCTACATGCGCATATACTAATCTGGCTCTACGATAAAATAACTTCAGACGAAATCAACGATGTGATATGCGCTAAGATTCCACGGGCCAACGTAGATAAGGATTTGCATGCAGTTTTTATTGAAAACATGATACATGGACCATGCGATACACTAAATCCGAATTCACTATGCATGGTAGACGGGAAATGTTCTAAACAATATCCTCGAGCATTTGCAGCTAATACAGTAACAGGAGAGGATGGATATCCTCGGTATAGAAGACGATCAACTGAAGATGGCGGGAATTCGGCAACAATACACACGTAAAATGGTGTTATTAATGTAGACAACCGTTGGGTGGTTCCATATTCACCTCTGTTGTCTCTAACGTACAAAGCGCACATAAACGTAGAATATTGTAATTCCGTCAAATCAATTAAATACATATGCAAGTATGTGAATAAAGGCAACGACATGGCTGTTTTTGGTGTGCAACCAGAAAGTAGTGACAGAAATGCAGTACAAGTTATCGATGAAATTGCACACTACCAGGCTGGAAGATACATAAGCAGCAATGAGGCTGCATGGCGAATTTTTTCATTTCCCATGCATGAACGCAATCCAGCTGTGGTTCACTTAGCAATACATTTAGAGAATGGACAGCGTGTTTATTTCACAGATGCAAATGTGCAACAAAGAGCCCGTTAATCCACCTGGTACAACTCTAACTGCTTTCTTCACCTTATGTCAGGAAGACGCTTTCGCCAGAACACTGATGTATTCAGAAGTGCCCTCTTATTGCACGTGGAATGAAACTAAAAAAGCATTCATACGACGCAGACGAGGGGAGCCAGTCGACGGTCAACCTGGCATTTTCAGAGAAAATACAATTGGTAGACTTTATACAATGCATCCTAATCAAAATGAATGTTTCTTTCTTCGCATGATGTTGGTAAATGTGCCTGGTCCTAGATCTTTCCAACAACTGAAAATTGTTGACGGTGTCACACATTCCACTTTCCGCAATGTGTGCCAAGCTCTGAATTTATTAGAAAACGACCAACAGTGGGATATATGTATTAATGACGCGTGCAACACTGCACATCCAAACCAAATTCGCGCATTATTCGCAATTATATTGACCGCTTGCTTCCCTTCATCTCCCATAGAGCTATGGGAAAGATATCGATCGCATATGGCTGAGGATATTTTGCATAGAGTACGCCTAGAAAATGCCAATATGGCCATGGAATTTACAGAAAGTATCTAAAACGAAACATTGATAAATATTGAGAAGACAAGTGCTTGGCTATTCCAAATAAAGTTCTTAGTCAATTGGGAATGCCAGCACCGACCCGAGCTGCGACTATTTCATTTCATGTGGATCTGCGCCGTGAACAGAGTTACAACACTGGTGATCTCCAGTCATATGTCCAATCAAACGTTCCCAAATTAACGTGTGAACAGAAGGGCATTTATGATCGCATAATGCAAATGATAAATGACGGAGTTGGGGGGACCTTCTTCTTGGATGCGCCAGGAGGAACTGGGAAAACATTCTCTATCAGATTGATTTTGAAAAAATGACATAGCCTTAGTTCTCGCTTCGTCTGGAATAGCTGCGACATTGTTACCAGGTGGAAGGACTGCTCATTCAGCTCTGAAGTTGCCATTGAACATGCAATTTATCGAAACCCCCACGTGCAATATTTCAAAAGCATCCGGTATGGGAAAAGTATTACAAAAATGTAAACTCATTGTTTGGGATGAATGTACAATGGCACATAAAAAATCGCTTGAAGCACTTGATCGATCGTTGCGAGATTTGCGTGGAAACGTTCAATTGATATTGCTCGCAGGAGATTTTAGGCAAACATTGCCTGTAATTTCTCAATGTTTGCCTGAAATATTCAACATTGCGACGATGCGTATGTACATTGCAGTTGACTACGAATATGCGTGTCCAGCTGCAGAACGATCAAACAGCCGAGGTATTCTCATGACAGTTACTGGACATTGGGAACGGACAGCTGCCAGTCGATGAGACGTCAAGAAGAATATTATTTTCTGATAATTTTTGTAATTTAGTAACATCGAAAGAAGAACTTATCGATAAAGTATTTCCAAATATTCAGATTAATTATTGGAATCACGATTGGCTCAGTGAACGAGCTGTCCTTGCCGCGAATAATAAAGATGTCTATCTACTTAATAATGTTATTCAATCCAGCATTCAAAGTAAAGAAATTATATATAAGTCGATAGACACCGTTATGGAAGCAGATGAAGTAGTTAATTATCCAACAGAATTTTTGAACTCACTTGATCTGCCAGGAATGCCACCACACATATTAAAATTGAAAATAGGTGTGCCAATTATCATGTTGCGGAATATTAATTAGCCAAAACTCTGCAACGGCACGCGACTCACAGTTAAGAGATTGATGAACAACGTAGTGGAAGCAACGATTTTAACGAGGCCTTTCAAAGGTGAAAATGTCTTCATTCCTCGAATTCCCATGATCTCGACCGATACACCATTTTAATTTAAAAGATTGCAATTCCCCATTCGATTGGCGTTCGCAATCACAATCAACAAAGCTCAAGGTCAGTCTTTAGAATTGTGTGGTTTAGATTTAGATGCGGATTGCTTCTCACATGGACAACTGTATGTTGCGTGTTCCCGTGTCGGCAAACCAGACAGTCTTTATATCTACGCAGATAATGGAAAAACAAAAAATATTGTATACCCACAAGTATTGCAAATTTAACCTTCTATGAAACCTATGTTTTGTTTCGTTCCTCATTTCTCATCCATGCAATCACAATGTGCCACAGCGAAGCGTGGCAGGGTACAGCTAGTATATATATATATATATATATATATATATATATATATATATATATATGTGTTACTAAACTCAAAGCAGAAAAGACTGGACACAGCGATTTTATGAAAGTTACACGCATATCATACAAATGATCGTGATTATTACATGAGAAAGAAATAATACTTTAAAAAAGTTAAAATTATAAAATTATTACGTAATAAAACTACTTCAAATAATTAAATTTAAAAAAGTTAATTTCTAGTCTGTTTAGATTATATAATTTTTAATACTAGCTCAATGTGAAATAAAATTTTATTATATTTTCGCACTTTTTGTATCAGTCCATCTCTCCCCCGAATAAATTGCTCAGCTAAGCCTCAATACTTCGGGTTAGATGCGCCATACAGTTTTTTTTGTGTTTTTTTCCTTTTCTTTTTGAACATATGAGCTTCGTATTAATAATGATTTAAGTTTTTCATGACATATTGACAATGTTTTACCAAAATAAGCGGAGAAAATCCATAGTAAAGCTAAAATAAAAACGTAATGCGTCTCTTAAGCAATGGTTCCCAGACAAAAGCAAACACTGTAACAACACATCAGTTAAAAACGCACAGGACAAAAGCGCACATCGATTTGCAGAACAGGAGCTCACCTATTGATTTTTTTGTTTTGGACCATTGCGTTATTTATGGAATGGCCTGAGACGATAGATGTTCCTCAAGCATTTAAAAATTGCAAAGATTATTGTCAATTAGCTTTCCATAAAAAAAGTAGTAATAAAATTTTTTGTATAATAGTCATCTTTCCGTTTTTTTTCTTAAACATGTATTTTTGTTTTAATAATAATGTGATGTCTATTGACTATAACCACTAGAAAGTTGCTGCATATACAAAAAAAGAAATTTTACTAATAATATTTCTAATTGAACATTCAAAATTGTCGGTGGTGGGGGGAGGTGAAATACTCAAAATAACGACCCATAATTTCATGAAATTTAAAAATACTTTTTTTAATACTATATAGCGTACGTACATGATGTTTTTTCATAATTTTTTTAAAATATTCGCAATGTAAGTCTTTTATTTTTTACTGCTGTAGTTTGTTTTTTTTGTAGACGCAACACCGTGCATTATGTTTAACTGCTGTGACTATTACAGTACGAGGGCGCCCGGTTTGTTCTTATAGATAACTGTTTATTCTACAAATTCTGATAAACTGTGTCACAGATGAAATTGCATGGGGGGAATTCTCAAGTATGTTAATGACTGTTTTTTTATTTATAAAAGGGGATCAATGGGGTGAGAATGCTAGACAGTCACACAGTATGTAGGGAGCTGAGTGAGCAACACATTGGCGACAGGAAGGACAGTTCATAGGTGGTGAGGCTCTTTGCAAAATAAAATTATGCAATAAGGCTGTGTGGCTTGTGCGTAAGCGACTAAGGGCACAGAAATCTCTACGGGAAATGTTTTTTTCTGGCCACCATGATTCAATTGCGGGTTTTATTAGCCTTAAGAAAGTCTGATATGAGGTCTAATGGGCTTTCCACGAGGATATGATGTTATTAGATAAGGTGGGGTAGGACTGTTACTAGGCAAGGGGCAGTATAATGCTGCTCTGGCGGACGTATCGACGCGTTCATTTCCAGAAATCCCAGCATGGCTGGGCGCTCATAGAAAGGAAATGGAGCACTCTCTCTTAATAAGTTTATATAATACCTGCTGGGCTCGAATTGCTAAAGGATGTTTGGTGAGAGGATTAGAGATGGAGTCACATACTAACAGGATTTTCAGTGACGTAGGCTCTGCGGAGAGAAAATATTCCAAACAGAAAAATACTCCATATATTTCAGCATCCGGTACCGAACAATTGTCATTCAGTCGAATGTTTCGGATCACATCGCTCGCTTCGAAGGAGCAGGCGGTTGGAGATGAAGTAGCCTCTGACGTGGCCTTAGTAGCATCCGTAAAGAAAATGAGCTAGTCAGCGTATTTTTGAATTGTCATTGCTGTTAATTGAACGATATTCGTATGCAAAGGTTCATTATACTTCATCAGGAAAAAATTAACATCAATATTCAAAGGGACCCACGGTGGTGGTATCGCGGTGTTAGGTGCCAGATTGGGGAAGGAAATTACGCTTACATTATGTTGCGATAGAGGGGCCAGCGATTCCGGGAGAGGGTCATTAGGGAACTCTGGGGTAATGGGGAAAGCATTTATGTGAATAGGAACGGAGCGATTACGAGAGAAAAGAGCGAGGGTCCCATGGTGATAATAAAAGGTTCTGAAATACTCTGGTGGGAGGACGCCTAACAAGGCGCACAAACTAACAGAACGGAAGGTTCTATGTGCGTCAAATATCGCGTAGTTGATATTGATTCAGACGGAACTATAAAGATCATAAATTAGCCGAATTTTTTATTATTAAAACCAATTTTACCTTTTCAAAAATACGTTTATGCTGCATTTATAAAGGTTTGTATTAAAACCCCTTAAAAAAAAAAAAAACTGAAATCTATATTATAATTATTTACAAAATTACGAAATTAACCTTTTTCAAAAAAAAAAAAAGATGGTAACTTTTGTTTCACGCTGTTATATACTAACTTGTTTTTTATAAAATTTCGGCTGGCTGGCAACGAATTAAGTCCCGATAGCCGCTAATTTCTATCGCGGAAAGCTTTCGTGTGCACCCGTTAAATTCGGCCAGTATCGCGTATTTTATTTTTATTTTTTCGATTTCCGTGCGAGATATATATTTACGGATTTCAAAAAAGAAAAAAAAAATATAAACGTTGGAAAATTAATATGAAAAACAAATTAAAAAGAATTTAAAAAAAGAATTAGAAAAATGAGAAAAAGAGGTAGGAGAAATGGGATATACGCTTTAGATGGGTTTCTTTCCACTTACATTTCAGTTGGTGCCGTCATGACAGCGCGTAAAATTTACTTCATTTATAACGTCACATTACAACGTCGCGTAAGAAAACTACATGGAAATCGGTTGCGCGTTTTTCAAATTAGACTAAAATGGAATTTGCCTGTAGAGCTTTTAATCGAAAGTTCTCTGTCGAATTAAAGCGAAATTTCGCTCGCCAGCGAAAGCATGGTACAGCGCAATGGACGAAAACTTTTCAGACAAGCATACCCGGGATAATCCGCCTTCAAAGGATAATAATATCGTTACATGCGCTCTTCTTACCGCTTATCTTCGACTTCCCTTTATCGGCCTCGACTCTTCCATGACTTCCCGTCGCCGTTCTTGCCGCTTTATGATTAATACGCACAGAGAACGATTTGCTGATGCATGAGGTCGAAACGGGGCCGCACATTGCGCCGAATGTCCGCCGTCTCTGAGGCCGTCGCTGCTGCTTCTGCGTAGAGAGGCTAATCCTTTCGGATAGTGCAAGGCTAACTTTGCCCCCGTTCAAGGTTCACGAACACTCTCATTTCACATTTGAGGGGTTTTAAAGCGAACTAATTTCTCTTCATTTTTGTTAGTCCACCGGATGAGAATTATTATTTTCCCGGCTCAAAAGGAAACCCCGTAAAGGCGGTAACGCGAGTTGCAAATTGCAAATTTCGTTAAACTTTCGCATCAACACCGGCATTCTGGCCCCGTACTCGTTCCCGGACGAATGCGCGCACCGATAATTATTCGCGAATGGACTAATATTTTAATCGCTTCTCACGGCACGAATGGGACGGTGAAAAAAGTTTATAAAAAGAACCGAAAATCCTATTCAAAATGCTTAGAACAGATTCGCTCCTTTATTACTTTTTTTTTTTTTTTCGTTTTTTGTGTCGTCCGCAACAAAACGGCGTAATCCTTTTAGATTTGCGGGTGCAGCTTTTTTTTTAACGCGTTTTTCGTCTCCAAAAGCTTCGGTATAGTCGAAATGATCGAAGAAACTGCGTAACCCTCCAAATAACCGGATACGATCGGCATATAAAATTTAAATTCCGCCATGAGAACTCGGCTCGGTGTACCAAGATCCCGAACGAAGATAGCTCTCTATCGCGCAGCCCGTTTAATCGTAAAATACAAAGATACACTCACTTTGGAGCGGATTAAGTCAGCAACATTAAAGAGAGCGGTTCTGTTCGTCGGGGCCAGGCATTTTGTTCGAACATTTAATTGTAGGCGTACAGAGATGTGCCGCGACGTTTGCTATCGAAACAGAGGAAATAGTGCAAACGATACTGTTAGACGGTCCAATTTGGACTAATAGCGGATTTTCAGCATTTATCTCTTCCGCTACTAGTTGAAGTTCTTTCACATGGATCAGTGCGTAATTCTCTCGCAGCGGTATTTAACTCGGTATTACGAGAATAACGAACAGAACTTAATGTCGTAAAGCGGTTAAACCGAAATCGCATACGCATTGAATTAGATGGGACTTAATGAAAATCCCTGTGGCAGTCTTTGGCGGTATTCTAAGCAAAGTCGAAAGATTTCTAGAAGAATTGTTCTTTCGATTTGACGTACGAATCGTAAAAAATGACTAGGAAAATTCAAGTCGGTCGAAATTATCAAATAGGTAATTGCGCAAAAGGCAGCTTTAATATCCGGAAAACAGCGTGTTACTGTGTGTCTTTAGATTAATTCCATACATCAGATACAAAGTGAAGCTACGCAATCCGCAGATTATTCTTTGGAATCGACGGATTGCGCGCAAAGAAAAATAGAGAGTCAGTATTTTCAATAGACAGTCGTTCGGTCAAAATCGAGTCCCGCAGTTTTTGAAGACACACTAATGAAATCGATCTTCTGAATACTTTTCGGTCACTCTCTTCGGAGACTATTCGAAATCATTTCCATGAAAATCGAGTACTATTGAGGGAAAGTAGGTTAATAGCGTACACAGTGCGTTTTGAGTGAAAAAAAACCTCTTTATACTATCCAGATTAGGTGAAGGAATTATTATTATTATTTTTTTTTTTTTTTTTTTTTTTTTTTAAGTGCAATTATGAGTTCATTAATTGTCCATCGGAAGTTATTTGTGTTATTGGTAAATTACGAATGTATGGACAGATCCAATGTTAACTGGAACATGAGGAGGGGTTTTCTTGTTAAGGCGCTAAGAATATATATTAGTGAATGCTGAAAATCTCATGGCTCGAATTCTTCTCCAGAATTTAATATTAAAGGGAGTTGAACGAAACTTTTTCCAAATTTTCTTTTTAGCAAGTTCCGCGATCGTCGTTAAATGAGAATTTTTTCCCCTGATATACCATTGCAACTCTACTGTAAAATATACGTAACGAATTAACCTTTGCCACGCAATCGATAATTAATATCTGTAGACTAAAATTCAACTGCTCCTCAACGCTAAACCGTTGGAATTATTTGTTTTCTTATTTCTAATGCGAACTTACTATCATTATTCGCAATTAACGATTGCTAACTTGTTTTCGAAAAATTCTTAATATAATATGTAAATTTATAGTTCGCCTATGAAAAACTGACAATGTATAATAAAATAAGCACGGATAATGCCATAAAGCTGACCGAGTAATGATCCGAGAAGTTTTAGTAAAAGTTAATTTAATTTGATTCGGTTTAACTTAAGGTATAATTGGCTCGAACACGAATAAAAATAATAGATAAAATAATAGCGAAAAAAATTTTAAAAAAAATTCATACACAGAAATATATAGGTATTAATTTACCGAATAAAATTAAATATCGATTTTTTTTTTTCAAATTACAGGTGTGCCTGAAAGTATTCAGTAGCGTATCAGCACTGGCGAAACATAAATTAACGCATAGTAACGAGCGGAATTTCCACTGTTTAGTCTGCAATAAAGCTTTCAAACGGCAAGACCATCTGTAAGTACACTGTCCGTTTATTTTTGAACGTAAAAATACTGTAATTTAGTTGTTCTTTTTTTTTTGTTCTTAATCCTTAGTCAAATCTGTTCAATTTTATAGTCCGACGCCGACATAAAATATTCAGTTTTTGAAAACGAAGAAAGTATTGTTCCCAGAGAAAAGCGTTTTAGAAACATAGCAACGGCGTAAAATTAGCTAGGTCGCCCGTGTTACCTAAACATCCTGTGTGCGATTAATAAATAAGGTGAAATACTTAAAATTAATACAAATATCTAACCTCGTTTTCGAGATTCAGATAAAAAAAAAACAATAACAAAGGTTACATAAAATTGAGACATTTTTTCTAATGGGGGGTAGTCTACGAATTACGTTGTAATTAATATATGTATATATATATTAATGGCTATAGCATTTTTACGCCAGAGGTCAACAGGAAAAGTGTCCTGTCACGAAATTTGTCCCATATATAAGACTTTAATGCGATATTAGCGCTCCTACATCCCCTGGTGGTGAAAATTGGAAGTGAAAGATATTTTTTGTCGAACGGCGTAGCCAATGAAAAAGTTTACTCTTCTTTAAGAATTATAAAAGAACTAGACCTGGGGGGTGAAGGGGGTTTGCCCCATTCCAAGGCCCGAAGGGGCGAGTTTATATATCTTATATATATATCTTAATATATATATTTCTTCTGTGCGTGTGTATGTGACTGAACTCCTCCTAAACGGCTGGACCGATTTTGACGAAATTGTTTGTGTGTGTTCAAGTGTATTCAAGAATGGTTTAGATTCACAATTTGGTTCACTACACGAAATATGAGGGTTTTAAATAGTTGAGATGAGACCAGGGGCACAGAAATGTATATGGGACGAATAAAAAGTAATTAGCAAAAAATTAATTTTTAAATAAAATGATTACCACGGTAAAAATAAACTAAACCTAAAAATGTAAATAAAATGATTACTATGGTTATTTTATTAGTTTCTGGTGTAAGTAAATATGCCGCTTCTGTTACTTCACTTTTTGCGTTATTGAAATCATTAAACTTCCAAGTCGCGCGCTCCTAGCTAGCTGCTGTCCTCATTACGGAGAGTTAAAAAAAAAGTGATGTTTTCTAAAATATCCTGCAACGGAATTTACTACCGGGAACGTTATTTATATTCAAATTTGAAATCTTTACTCAACTACGTATAGTTTGCTGTTGTGGTAATCAATTAATTTTAATAAAATGCTCGATACGAAGAATTCGGAAGATATGAGTGAAGAAGATGTTCTCTTAAATGTGTAATTATGGGAGATCACCGTGTGAGTAACTCCAAACCGATGGCTGTGTGTGCTGTTTAGTTGAGCAAAAATTTTTGTTAGATCAAGACCGACAGGTTAAAGAAAGATCGATAATCTTCAGTTAAACGTGGAACGTGAAGACTGTTTTCTGTTGGACGGTAATAAATATGTTTCCCAAAGAAAGAAAAAATCTTAACATAAATACAAATCCAGATAAAGCAAAAATTTTTTTATGAATTTCCAAGTACAGATTTAAACGGACATTAATACACAGGCAAAGCCGTGGGACACAGCTAGTATATATATATATATATATATATATACACATGAAAAGGTGACATTTCGCTATAATCAATTTTGCAATATACATTTTAAGCAAATCAATTTTTTTTTTTTTTTTGCTTCTTTTCTTTAAGCTCGAAATAGCGATAGGCGCCATTCGTTATTATTTCTTCTTTTCCAACTGGACGAACACAGTGCTTGCGAAAGTTACAAAATTTATATAATCCCAGCTGTTTTCTTTCATGCTGGATACTAGTGATGGCCCCAAAAATCGTAGCGCTACTTTTTTGTCACTGCTCCGGCAAATGAGCAGTTGCGATTCAGAGTAGTGATCAGAAAAACACTGCTAACTGCTCCGGAAATTGCTCCGACTATTGCACTATTGCTCCATTGCTCCGAATACTGTTCCAGTGACAATTGCTCCGGCAGAGCAGTGAGTGGGAAAACTGTGTTTCCGCTCCTGTTGAATGGTTCCACTACCTCTACATATCCAGGCGGTGCACACACGCATACACACATCAATAGACAGACAATATATGCACGTTTTTTCTATTACACAATTTCCTTCGTAATCATGTTTCATCTTATTTCCCGAAAACTAAAATGAATGATATACAAACGATATTTGGAATTTATCGCAAACATTAACGTGTCCACGCCTGTTTCCACTGTTTGTACGTTAAGTGTTTATTGTTTTTTGTTTCGTTGCTCTACTATAAGTACGAACAATGTCTGTCTAAAGAATAAATCAAATTTTTAATATTAAATAATTGCTTATAATAAAACATTTTGTTTTAGTTTTATTTTAATTTCCATAAAAGTTACCTATCATTAAGCAAGATGCGTATATAAATATTGGAGTCAGTTTTTAACTTTTAGTTTCTTTTTGTTACATTAAAATGCGTTCTATGATTTACATTTATTTCTATTTCTTAAAATCTTATAAGTACTGTTTTTTAAAAAATATTTATATTTTTAATTTCATTGTAAAACATAGTTTCTTCTAATAAAAAATCTGGAGCGCAATTAGCCTTTAAAGTTTTCAATTTTTACATAGTCGCGAATTTGAGCTTATATAAATCTTTAATATAACAATATTTTTAATTATGTATAAAAATATTAATCTTTATTACCTATTAATCAAACGTTTCGCACGTCAGTTGTAACGGTAAAAATAATAATTTTGTTTCGGAGCAATTTATTCCGGCGGCGGATCAGCAAAAATCACTGCTCTTTTCGAATAACTGCACCCCGAGCAGAACTTGAATACCATATCGGGACTTTAAAAATTACCAGAGCAAACTTTTCGCATTATTGTTTCCAAAATATGAACAGCGTTACCAGAAACGCGCAAGCCCGGCAGTATCGATATTGCGGTATCGCAACAATTGTCCCGCTGATTAATACCGGTTTCGAAAAATTCATTCCGTAATAAAAAAATTTAAAAAAGCGTTTCGATAAAAAAACGTGCTAAAAAAAATTTGTAACTGAAAACGTTTTTCGGCTATTGAAAATATTCGTAAATATGCGTAACGTAATTTTTGCTTATTTCTATAGTTCATTCGTAATATCGAGTTTAAGAGTTGGCCGCTTTTTCTTTTTCATACATACTTTAGGTGATTGCATGAGCTTTCATTTCTATTATTTCTAATCATTTCCATTATTTCTATTACTTCCGTTCGGACGGTGAACGGTGCGAACTGGGTAAAGAGATGGAAGTAAATTCTCGAACGGAAGCTTTTAAGTAATTGAAGAGCGGTTAGAAGGTAAAGAAGGTAGTATACGAATCAAACGAGATTTTAAGTGGTGATAGTTGCAGGGGCGTAAGACGTTTAAACGGAAGTAAAGGAAGTAAAACCGAGTTCACGATGCTGAAAATTAATCTGTTACACTTTCGTCTCGTTCTTGACGCTAATAGAAATCAACGGAACAGGATAAGAATACGTGTACTACAAGAGACCGATTTTTTTAGAGCTTTTCCCGGAATTACCTGCGAGTGTTGAATACGGAAACTGGTAATTGTTCGTAAGCGGGTCACTTACATAAATAGGGTTTTAATGTTGAGCTTGATAAGGAGAGGCTGGCAGTGAGTTTCGAGCAGTATCTACCTCAAGGGGGCAAGTAAGCTGTCAAATTAAAAGGTATTTTCAACGGGGAATTATCCATGGAGTGATAAACAGAAGAACAACTGTAGATCGGCCGGTCACGTGCAAATGTTCCTTATTTGGAACGGTACCGCGCTTTCATCCGATCTGATGGATTATTATTTTCAGCGAGGCCGCAAAAGAATACGGAAAAGACCACTAGTCGTAGCTAAACGGATCTTTAAATCCTCGACATTTTCCTGAATGTCCGATTTTTTTTTTTTGTTTTTTCCGGTTATAATTGAAGCTGCATATTCAGTCTTCAGTTGGCGCAGAAGTGACATATTATTTCTTTCCAGTCGATTAAGAATTTTCAGTTTTCCTTGAATTTACACAAAGAGCTGAGTGCGATCAAGATACCGTTCAGCAAAAACAGAATGTGCTTTACTATTATGTAAACTCCGTCGATCTGGGCATTTCTATCGTGAACGATATCCGCATTTCTGATACGGATTAAGCCCAATTCGCGGAAAGATCGCAAGTATGTATTTTCGTACAGACGACCTCACGAAGGGCACTGCTGCCGGTTCAATATTATCAGAATGCATTTAGAGCAATCCACCCGGACAAAACTTTAGTCCATGAAACAAACCACCATCCGAATATTCGCGACAGAATTATTGAATTTTAGTTTTCCGGTATCTGACAATTTGAACATTTAGTCTGACGACACGCTTGTTAAAATATTTCAATCGTCACTTTGTGTACTGCTGCGGTGTCTTCTCTTCAAAAGAATCTTTATGCGCTACACGGTGTTTGCCCAGTATTCTGCAAACGAGACACTGTCTCCATCCAGTTGTAATAGGTCCATTAAATTCGCTCCTATGGGGGCATCACTGTAGATGAAAAGATGTTGAATAGATTGCTGCTGGCCACATATACAGACAGAGTTGTCAGAAATTCGCCACTTCTTCATGTTGTCCGCTGTTCGACCAATCATTGTTCTTAGTCTAATGAACGCCATATTTCGTATTTTAGTTCGCTCCTGGAGGAAAAAGGTGCTCCTCAGGTTCAATCCATGGTTCCTGATGTGTAATACCATAATTATTGCAGTCCTGTTTGGCGAACCTTTTCTTTACGGATTGTAACGTGTGTGTGATCGGGTAACACCCCATAGCTCTGGTCATATATGTTGAACGAATTGTCCCCCTGATGTTCTAAAGTCAGCAATAATAACAACTTTATTGTATGATTTGAGCACTTTCCCTCCGAACCTCGGCTAAATCTTAGATAGAGATTTTTCGACAATTCGTTTCCAATGGAAAAAATTATAAAATAACTTGAATTTTTCAGATAAAAATGTGTTTTATCGTGCAACGGATTTTTCAAAAAGTCCGGCGATGTACAAATGAAAAAATTCTATAAAAGTCGGCGTCATTAAGTTTTTTTTTATCGTCTTCGTAGTCTAACCGCGATGTGTTTAGCGATCGTCCATTTCTGAATTCTGTCTTAAAGCTCCCGTCTGTGTAATATTCCTGTGATTAATTCTATTAGACGTTTCCTGTGTTGTAGCTTCGCACGTTAATCACTTAATACTTAATTTGCATCCGTCCGCCATTTTGTTGAACCGGCTTTAACTTTGTCCGGAACAGTTATGTTTCTTCAAATTATTTACACTCGTATAAGATGAATAATAAAAAAAAAAAAAAAGTTTCGAAATACCGCCGCTAGTCATTAACGTGTTAAACGGCCATTTCGATCGAATTTCCTTTGAAATTTTATTAGCGAAAATAATGTCCATTAAAGTCACACTTAAACCGGAAGGAGAAATTGTTGCTTTAAGTCATAAAGGCTTAAGTGAAATTCGTGAAATATTTTTACAATTGAAACAACAAACAAAACAATCGAATCATCTTCATTCGCAGTAATCATTCGCACCTGAAAACGAATCGTTATCATTAAACAAAGTGAATATGCTTCGTTTCAATTGTAACGTTCATTTATGTTCGGAATAAAAAGGGAAAATAATGATGAGAGTCAACGAACATAGTAAAATGATTTCCGAACAGTACGAATTTCGAGGATACCGAATTGAAGACTAGAACATACAGGGAATCCTTTCGGCAAGATGAACTCATCAAACAATCGAAATAATAACGCTCTGATCTGAGCTGTTTCTTCGATGTGTTTCATTCGTTTTTAAAAAATCTCTTTCAATATAAATTGAATGAATAAAAAAGCAAACACGTCCCCATCGAAATCCTTCGATCGCAATAACATGCGTATAATTCAGCCGAAAATAATATCGCTTCCGATTCGTTTATACTTCTTATTTTCTTGAAAACAGTGGCGACTTTTCCCCCTTCCGTTGCCCCTGATACTTCAAATCTAGTTAGTAGGAGCAGAGGGCAAAAAGTTCGTTTTCTACAGCTTATTTGCTCTTACATTTATTTCCGCTTGGCCGTTTCGTTGTCGCATTTTTTACCTGAACTTCAAAAGTGACGGAAAAGGTAGAAGCGATCATCGGAAGGTGCAAAAAAAGTTCGGCCGAAGATAATTACGATTTCTGACAAAATAAACAAGCCGACCGAACGTGTAGGAAATAGAACGCGCCCGATGGCAACGGAAATTTTAGCTGATGCCGGTAGAAACTTTTAGCAACTTCCGATTTTGCAGAGTTGGCAATTTTTCCGCAATTTTAACTGTCACAGGACGACGTGAATTTTATTCGAGTGTGTAAGCCGTTGCCAGAAGTACGACGACCAGAATTCGTTCCTTCGCCCGAAAATTCCGAGTCTAGCGCGCAGGCTGCCATGCTGCGGCCGACAACCAAATTCCCCGGGTTAATGCATTCAATTTCCTTCTTCCTTTAATCCGTCATTTCCTTTACAAAAATTGTTCGCCACCGTTTATACCGTTTTATCGGCTCAAATATCTCGCCGACACGAAAGCCACTCTTTCGCTTCGTCTCCTTCCAAACTACGCGCCGTTAGTTTTTGCTTCGATGGTTCGAAAAAGCTGTTATTTTCTCGTTTTTTATTTTTTCGATTTTATGCATTTATTATTACTATTATTATTCTAGAATTAGAATTTTGGAATGTTTTTAGCGACTTTAACAAAAAAAAAACAAAAAAAAAAAAGGTTGTTTATGTTGATCACGATTTTTTTTTGCCCCCCCCCCCTATGTGTACTCACGCATAACTGTTTTCCGTTCGCACTAATTCCAGTCCGCAGTAGATGGGAAATGTTCGTTCTGCGACACTATTGTTTGCGAGTAGTTGCATACGTCCCTTTTTTGTTTTATTTATCTTTAAATTGATATCCCCTTAAGAAATTCCCCTGTGCGAACGTTTCCCATCTACTCTCATTGGAATCTCTAGTGTACCTACTTTGGTACATTTGAAAGAGTTAGAACCACCGTATGCCTATATTAATGCTGATAAGTTGTTTACCTCGTTCGAGTTTAAGGGGTTCTTTGAAGTTTTCTTATTTGATGTTTTCTTTTTTTTTAAAGAAAATAAAAATTAATAAAAGTGAAACATGTTCCGAAATAGGCCTAAAAATAAACGTGTAACGAAAATAGAGATAAAGATAGTAAAAAAACATATAGTACATATAAATTTTTTTTTTTTTTTTTTTTTTTTTTTTATGGCCTGGCGGCTAAGTAGCTTACCATTTGGCCACTTCCATACATATAAATTAAGTAGAAGAAGTTCATTTTTAGGTAAACTAATTGAAGTGTGTGCGGAATGCAATTCTCGTGAAGTCTTATTCTAATTTTTTTCCAGACTTTGTAGCGTTATATTCTATTGTTTCAAACCTAAATTATAATAGAACAAAAAAAAAAATAATCAACACATAAAAATAGCCGGTTATAAAAAGGTAAATAAACAATTAGATAAAAAATATTACGGAATTCCCCTCGAGTTCGTTTTTAATCACGGTAATTCTTCAATTCGGTTCTCAACTGATTACCGTCATTTAAATGCGTAGTCGATCAGCATTGAGATCGTATTTATTTCTAATAAGTGTATAAGAGAATAAGAAAGCTCTCCCAGCAAATTCTTTTAAATCGGTAACAGAAATTTTTGATAAGTTGTATCGGAAAACTGGTTATTATCGTGAAAAATTAAAATTACGCATTTAGCGCTGAATTCGACTTTTTAAAATTCGCATTTAATAGTTCACATTCGTCTTCGAAAGGATTAAAAATCCAATAATTGTTCGCATCGGATTTTCGAAAATAATTTTTAAAATCAAATTTAAAACGAATTCTTTGATTTTTTCTTTCGTTTTCTGTTTTTTTTTTTTTTTTTTTTTTTTTTTTTGGAGCTTGATTAAATTTTTTTTCCGACGACAAAAAGTCCCGAAAGTTGTGTGTAATGTTTCAAGTATTTCTAATTGATGACCTTATTTAGCGCGCGATTTGCAAAAATTTAATTTTTAACCGTAATATTCCGTATCACAAGAAAAACATTAAGATCGTTAATTAGACTCATTCCGGATCTATCGTAGCGGGGTGGTACTACCATCGATTATAATTTCACACGCTATTGTACCATTCGGGAGTCACAAAATTGTTATTTAAAAGAAATCGAACTTTATCGAAATTAACTCCAGCCAAGGAGAGCCTGAAGCCATCTTAAATTAGTAACCGAAAAGTAACGCAAATGTGTTCCTGTGAAAGTTTTAAAGAGTCTTAAATTTGTGTTAATCGTTTTACTTTCCGAAATTGAATATTTTTACCACTTGATGCTGACGGCAATTTGTAATTCCCATCAGGCAGCCATACGAAAAATTACGAATCCGGTGATAACATTCGAAGTAAAAAGAAAAGAAAAGAACCGGCATACAATGTGTGCGCCACTAATGCCGCGACAATTAAGCTAATTTTGGTTTTAAAGTACATATCGACCGAGTTAAATATATCTTCACCGCCTCTTGTACGTTTTGACGAGGGACAGTTTCTTCGCTTACGTCATTATACAAATATATCCCAACAACGATTTTGATTGATTAGAACGGCAAAAAGAGTTCTCTTATGCGGATTTTTTAAAAGAAAACGTAAAAACCGAAAATAAAACCGTTCTTAAATTTTTTAGAAATAATAAGGAAAATCAGCACATTTCGATACTCGCGTTTACACGAAGTTTATATCGACTATTTATTATTGTAAAACGAAACGCGTTTTACGATTATTCGTTTCGGAATTCTGACGCGTTTTTTATCGAAATGGTTGACTCGCGTACTGTACCGAAAATCAATTTTAAATTATTACACGTTGAATTTGATTACAGTATAGCAGTAACGGTATTGTTACGCGTTAATTTTTTATCGTATTAAAAAATCAGGTCGCTTTACTGGTTGTCATCGCACACTAATTCGATAGATCAGATTGTAAATTTCGCCTTATAATAATGATGCGCTGTTGCGTTTGCTGCAATCATTAGCCGCATTTATTTTCGATATACCGCAAATGTCACTGCGTATAGCATTCTCCGGGCTCGTGTAAATTTCTCGGTCCGTACTACACGATCGGTTGCATTAATGTTACAAATGCGAGCAGTTTAGTGCTTTGTACAATGCAACCGTAATCGACTCTATACTTACGTTCAACGGTAAACGTTTATTTTTCGTTGTCAAAATAGCGTATTAAATCGATATCACAATTATCTTTTAAAAAAAATTCGATTGCACGAAATTAAATGACCTGAAATTTTCCATATCTGAACTTTAAAATATAATACAGCGGCTGAACAAGCGTATGAAAAAATTCGTTGACTATTAAAATTCGGCATTTATATTTTTGTAAAATAATGTTTATAAGGGGAACGACGATAATACTAATTATTATTTCGAGCCTAATAAATAAATCGGAAGTTTATTGAATAAATGATGCGAGGCAAATGGAATGACGGGGATATAGAGGATGGAATTTTTAAATGCACGCTATAAAAATGTGCATTTACGCACGCTTATAAGTGAAGATTAGAAGTGTAACAAAAGGGTAGTTTAATCTTTTTTACTGTGCTTTGTTACTGTTTTAGAATGAGTGATCGTTCGATAATAAACGTTGATCACTGCAATAGTTGTAACAAGAAATGTTCTCGTTGCGAAGTTTTAAATGAAACTTATTGTCGAATTTGCGTAATATGAAGTATTAAGTTACAGTTCAGGGCCGTATCTGAGTGCGGGTTTCCCGGGTTCACCCTTCCCATGAAATGTCTGCGAAATAATAACTGCTTGAATTAAATAGACCAAAATTCAGAATAAACTGATTTCTTTTGAATTTTTTGACCAAAGGGGGAAAAGAAAATTGAAATTTTTATGAATTCTATGGGAATAACGAGTATTTTTTATTTGTTTTTATTTTGTAGTGTTCAAATATTGCATATAGAATAATTGACGATAAGGCTTTAGTGTACCATTCATGAATAACAATATTTCATGATAGCACACATACATGTATAATTATAAAAATATTTTCGTAACCCACCCTGAAATTTTAGTTACGGCCCAGTTACAGTTGGTCATATTAAGCGATAAACAGTAAATGCGCCTCTTCACAATTTACCTGGCTGATTGTTCTAAGTGAAAGTCACGATTAGAAATTCGGTACTGTTATTTGGAATTTTATCACATCCGATTTTATCAATTCATTCGCATCATTAAAACTCTCTATCATACTCTCGAGTACATCGGATTGATCGTATTCGTCAAAATCCTCTTTCATTTATTAACCGCCTGTTTAAAGTGTGTAGTTTTTATTATAATTAGTCCCATTGTCAAAATCTTACTTAATTCCTCATTCGAATGCGTTCAAGTCGAAAATAATTCTATTATCCAAATCATCCCACAGTTCTCGATGATAACTTAAGCGATGTTCTACAACACATTTTGAATACGAAAATTCAATGGTGAATCCTCAGGTATTTCCTAAGTACTAGAAGAAATTTGAAAAGAAAATATTTCTGTGGCAGCAGAAATGAACTTAGTTACAGAGACAGTTTTTGGCTTGCTAACAGAAATATGGAAAAAAGTCGTTGTAGTCTGTCAAGGGAAAGCGAGTATGATGCTCAAACTAGTGTACCAGCAACAGGGCGCGTATTGATATCGGACCTGTATTTCAGTACTACCGAAAAAAAACATATCGCCACCCTCTATTATTATTCCTCCCCTTCTCGGAAGCAACAAACTCGTTTTTGTTTCATCTCTATTATACGTTCATCCGTTCTTTTTTTCCGATCTAGTCGGACCACGACGTGGTAATAAAAGAATGACTTCGTTACATCTGATACGCGATATTAATCTGAGGGGTCCCACAAAATTCGCGATGTCAGCGCCTTTCGGTTGTTTTACAAACGGACTTCTTTCGATTGACAGACTATACTTGAGAGTATGAGAGAGAAAAATGCTTAATGCGTAAGTGTAATAGTTGAATTCGAGTTTGATGATCTGCTCGCTTTTTGAATTTTGTTCGGCCAGTCGTAGCCGGTATAGTTTCCGGACGTCAGCAAGTCACTAAGAGGGCACATCGGGAAGCCTACACATACACACTACAATATAAACAGTCAATCAGACCGAGCGTTTAATGAGCCAAGACTACCTGTCCGCTTTTACGGAGCGACCAGTGCAGTTGCACATTGTGCAGATTTTTCACTGCAAAACTGTAACTACACTGTCACTGCTTTATCATGGCGGAATAACGTTCACCGGTCTAATTTATAAATATACGCTTGGCGAAATTCGCGCTAGCGAAAATCTGTCAACTACGACAAACGAAAAACATATAGATCCTCCGTTTAGAAAAGTTTATTGCAGTGAATGTCTTCATTTTACTTATAAATCGATTTCTTCTTCATAATCTTCCTTTCAAATAATACGAGTATGTTTCAATTCTTTTTTTTTTTATACAACGAAAGCGTTCTTTGCATATATATTTCACTTAATAAAGTTACCCATTCTTTTTATTTGTTTATTTTTCAAATTCATTCTGTTTTATTCCTTTTTTCGTTCGTGTATATTAATATTATAACGGAGATTATTTGTTAATTTCCTTTACTGAAATTTATACCTCCACTTTCTTTTGCATAAATTTAATTTTTTACGTTTTTGGAATTTCCAAAAAAATAGCAGTTTCCTAATTTATTTTTGACTGTGTTGTAAGACGTGCGATTATTTTCCAATTCAACATTTTTCTGTTTTAGAGGGGTACAGAAGTACCGGTGAAAAAATCCAAATTAGCCATATATATATATATATATATATATATATATATGTATGTGTGTGTGTGTGTGTATTTATATTAGTAATATTATTACTGAAAGAAACGAAAAATAATATGCATTTGCATCCGTTTAATTTCAAAGTCAAATCTTTTTTCAAAATCAGTTTTTTTAATCAAGGTTTTAATCCTATCAGTGAATTCGCTAACTAAATCAGATTAGTTCTGGCAAATTAGATTTTTCCTCGACTTTAAAAACAAACACCTGTTTATTATAATGTCGACGGCGAAAGCTATGGTAGGCACTTTTTTCGTTTTATCGCTGTTCCGGTTTTTCCGTTTTCGTGTAACATCAGCCGATAGGATGATAAAACGGCCAGTAGAATACACTTGAGCCGACTTGCCGTAAAAGAACTTATGAACGTCTGCGAATTCTACATACCGTGCACGTGACGAGAATAGCCTATGTTACGGCCGAAAATACTTGCGTCTAGCGTGTAATTTAAGCGCTGGCCTCTCTGTATCTACACTGATAGTCGTTGACTTTTAAGCGATTTGTATCGCTTCCGTTTAATTAATTTTTTTCTCCGCTTCCGAAAGAGTTCCGCTTCCTTCTCCGATCTACCGACGGGGACTGCAAGAATATAAAATGACTGCGAATTTTTGCCCCGTTTAGTATTATGAAGTGCTACCGAAATGGACCATCGCTCGGATTTCTAAAATTTAACGTTTACTTATAGTTTTCTCCTGCGTTGCTTCTCACACTTTATCACGTTTTCTCGTGCAGCATTTTAATTTCTATTACTCGTGACCCTCTCTCCATTTCCTCTTCTTCACATTCTACGCGCGTTCGGAACTATTAAGAGCAGAAGAGAGATATCGCGGACAGACACTGCCTGTGAAGCTCTCGAGGTAGGGAAAAGGTTGAAAAGTGGACTTTAAATTCTACACAGTACGTCGAAAAGTTTTTTTTCGCAGAATGAACACGGCAATATGGACGCTAAGTTGAAACATCTCGAGGTCTTTAGTTTCGTAAGCTGAAAACAACTGGAAAAATGCAATTGTAGCGAAAAATGTTATCGCCCCTTCCTTTTCCCCACACTGAGACAGATTAACGCGAGATAACTTGAAAGTTTTCGCAGAATTTGCCGATTTTATTGAGATAGGCAAAATCGCCCATATCCGGCTTATTCGAAATTCCGGAATGTGCCCTGCCAAACTCTTTCCCCCAACCCCTACAGCAGATAGCTATGTGAGCACCGAAATGTAACTTAAATTCGCCTACCTTTGTAACTCCCCCCCCCGGACACACACACACACACACACACACAACTTCCAGCCGACGAATTCTCTCGTGTTTGCCGTCCGCCTCTAATTCCTTCTTAATTTAATCTAGCAGCCGCGCCAATCTATAATCCCCGTTTTATTCTAAAATTCGAGCACTTTAACGCGCATACCGTCAACCGTAATTTAACCCCTGCAATATCGCTGCAACATTTCAGCGTACCGGCTAAACCATCGCGCCCATACTTATACATCGTTTGATTAGCGCTTAATTCCTCGCCTCTGTGTACGTTCGTGCGCCGGAAATCGGTTTCGCACCGAACGAATTTTTTACTCTCGCATTCTTTTTCTTCTTCATTTTCGGTGGAACTTGTCGCGCGCTCAGCTCTTCCAGCCAATGGTATTATTAAAATCCTTTTAACAACGCTCGTCCTGCTACACCTATTGTTGCACAGCCAGCCTTTGAACAGTTGCATTTATTAATAATGAGATTCCACGTTGAATTTTCGCTCTGAAATGCGTACCTCCTGATTTTGTTACGTGCATATTAAAGCGACAATTCAAAGAGGAATTCGCCTGTCTATAGAAACGAGGAAATCTTAAAAAACTTGAAATGACTTTTTGCCGACTGTAAAACTCAATGATCCAGTGTGCAAAGTGAGAATAAAATGTTCCCGTACCGGTGGAAAATATATAATAACTGCCAAAAAGAAATATAATTAATAATTACAATTATTACTATTACGAATTTGTCTTCAAACAATATGCCTGTTCCTTGGGTACGTTACATATACGAGCTCAGTGTGAATCCTTTTCCGAACACGTGTTAATTTCCTGTAATCTGCTTCTTTCCCTGTACAAGTCCGTTACCTGTCCCTAAAAACCTAATAATTATCACCTCTGGCCCACAACTCGAAAGTCGAAATTTCTCCCTTTTTTAAATTTGATGCAATATATAAAATATGGCACACGTCGCGGTTCAGCGATTATTTGAAGAATTTATGACGCGGCGACTTATATTCAAAATGTTGTTACTCTTTTCGTTATAAGTGTACAACAACTGCAATCGATATAGCGTTTTATGATAGCTGTCATCTTTAAGCTCTCTGTGAACCTAACCGTATTTTTTTTTTTTTTGTATATCCATACCTAGCGACTGAAAATGCGACATATGCTATATTCTAATTTATTATCTCTCGAGCTTCCTTCATAGTAAGTATCTGCCGACGAAGGTAACCAACGCGTTCAAATTATAATAATAGTAAAAAAAAAAATATGTCACAGTCGTCGCAATGACTAGTGACATCTGAATCAAAGCAGCGACTAATCGAATTATTAAAATAATAATGAATCGTTAATAGTCGCGTGAATATCAATGGTAAAACATCACACAAACCATCAAATACGTTCGAGTTAACGTATAAGCGTACTTGAAGCTGCCTTTGTGCATCGATAAATCAAACATTTATAATCAGTTTCAAATTTCATATACATACACGTATTACACATAGAACTGCCATAAATATATTTATAATGAACAGTAATGTACAAATAATTCGCTACATAGGAATGTCATACGCATGCGCAGCATTTATTGCACTGGTAATCAAACACCCGGAACGTAGAAATTACAGAACAAATGCTGCAAAACGATCTGAATATGCTTTGTAGATATAGGCGAACGACAAAAAATTATGAATAAATGCTGAAAAATCAACAGTTATGTATACATAGATATACATAGATATACATAGATATACATAGATATATACATAGATATATATATGGGCACCGAGTAAATTTCGAAGAGCAATTTCGAAAAGCGTGCTAAAGTCTTGTCTTGGTGGAAGAGCAATATATACTGTTGCGACCTACCTGTTGGAAACTGTTAGTGAATTCCAGCATCTAAGATTAATATTCAAATTGGCCACACCGACAGAAAAATCAGGTAAACCACACACCCTTTAGACAAATTAAAACAAATGATGAATTACAAAACTACGAAACTATACTTCGAATTACTGATAATGGTCGGGATTAGATATTAAAATTTTGGAAAAGCAAAAATAACGGATTTTAATTTTTTTTGTTTGGCTCCACACCTGGACCACGTTGCCACTTTCAGCACAGACGAACTCTAACCTGAAACTAAAGTTTTTAATTTTAAAACATATGTGATAAAAAACAAAACCAAATTCATTAAGAAAACAAAAAAAAAAAACAAAAAGAACACTAAACTACTACCATCTAAACCATAATGTTACAATCAACTACGAACGACGCAACCAAATCCTGATCCCCACAACAAAGTAAATACTGAATATTACAAGGAGGAAAACCCGACAAGTAAATTAGGTCGCTGAAAAATATATCTCTGCGCCTGTCAAATAATATACAAAACAAAATAACAAATGCCCTCCCGAATAGCTAATCCTAATGTGACCACTGTAAATCAGATTGAACGTTTGACTTTGAAAGTTTAGTGAAATTCCTGTACGCACTATACAAAGACGACAAATCAAAATATAACAAATGTCCTAACAAGCCTCTCAGGAATAGTTAGCAGCACATGACATCGTCCTGACGGAAATTAGAGTTGGACTGTATCATTACATCTACCTAGGTTTGAGTTCTTGTCTCGTTCTATATCCGAATCGCTCGCAGGTTTACTCAGCCTGAAATAGTTGGGTACCGGAGAAATCTGGGAAAGTAAAGACGGCCGAGAGAAAGGAACTGGCCTCCCTACTCGCATTAGTGCCGTTGGGCTTTGTACATTATGAAAAGCTTAATTTCACAATCCACGATACCTTATCAAGGGTATGGGACTTACTTTACTTTACTTTTAGGTTTGAGTTAATCTTTATATTTATTCAATTTTGTTGATGATCTAATTTTCCTAAACAAATCAGTAGAAGGAATGAAAGGATATGAGATGCCTCCGAAAGCGGCTTCCTTGGTCAACAGAATAAGGTCAATAATTTACGATTGTGTTTAGGATTATTATTTAGTAAAGTTTTTCCATCTGCCGGTAAAGAGTTATACATAACAGCTCCAGCATACTGTATTTGAATTCTTGTATGAAATTTATAATATCTAGGAATCTGGGCGTAATCATCTTTAGCAGACCTGTTGAACCAGATTTAAAAGCAATCTTAAATTTGCTCCTATTTGCAATCACAAAAAATAAGTAATTGTAATTTTTATATATATATATACTAGCTGTGCCCCACGGCTTCGCCCGTGTATTAATGCCCGTTTAAATCTGTACTTGGAAATTCATTAAAAAATTTTTGTTTTATCTGGAATTGTATTTACGTTAAGATTCTTTCTTTCTTTGGGAAACATGTTTATCACCGTCTAACAAAAAATAGTCTTCATGTTTCACGTTTAGTTGAAGATTTTCGATTTTTCTATAACCTGTCCGTCGTAATCTAACAAAAAGTTTTGCTCAGCTAAACAACACACACAGCCATCGTTTTGAAGAGGCCGAGTTATTCACACGGTGATCTTCCATAATTACACGTTTAAGAGAACATCTTCACTCATATATTTCAACCACTCTGTCTCGAGCATTTTATTAAAATTAATTTATCATCATAAAATCAAAATAGCAGTGTTGAGTAAAGATTTTAATATTTCTGGTAGCAAATTATTAAAAAAAAAGTTAAACGGTTAATTTAAAAAATTTATACGGCGGTTTTGGCCTAAAAGTTCGAATATTTGACATATCAGTTAAATACTCTATTTTATTTTTATATGTTCCCCATTAAGTCTAATAATATATTGCTTAAATCTTATCCAGTTTTTACAAACATATTGTACAATACATTTTCTTCTACTCCTAATAATTCATTATTATATAATAAATAAGATAGAGACGAAAACGAAGATGCACCATCCCTATCTATGTATTTTACATAATGGGGAACTATCGCATCATCAACGCACATATTAATTCTACATTCATAATTCCGTAATAACACGAACTTTTTTGTAAACGACAGCGAACACAATTTATTTCATCATTCATCGATAATAACGGCATGCGCCAGCGATAAACATGGTTGCATTTTGATTAACATCGCACGATACACAAAAGTCGCCACGAAAAGTAGTTGGTGCTCAAAAAATAATAAAATTGTCAAATTTGTTTTTTTTTAATTGATTGATTAAATTATTTAATATAACAAATATTTATGTAAATAATTAAAACAAAAAGTAATAGCCAACAATTAAATTTGTTTTTTTTAATTGATCGATTTAATTATTTAATATAACAAATACATTTATGTAAATAATTAAAACAAAAAGTATCCTATCTGTTTAGTTGGACTAAATTGCATGTACTTTCAAAATTTTATAAAAATCGGTTAAGTAAATTCCGAGTTTATCCTGCACAAACATAAAGACACGGGATTTTTTTATATATATATATATATATATATGTATATATATCACTTAACTTCAGTAACGGAATAAGTGAAGTATTTTTCATACCGCGATTTATAGAACTGCCTTCTGTAGAATTTTTAAGGATTTTAAATGACATTTAGCAACACACCCCAAAAGATGATACCATATGAAATGACCGGTTGATATAACGCAAAGTAAATCCTACGTAAATGATAGGGTGGAAAATATTAATAATAATAATAATATAATTAATATTACAAACTAGTAATATATTTATTTATTTCTATATATGTAAAAAGAGTTGCTTCATTTTTTCCTTTTTTTTTCTTTCTGACAATATTAATCAAATTTGCCGAAATGAATTAAAATCCGTATACTAGAATAGTTTTTTCGACAATTTAATAAGTAACACGCTGCGTGAGTGTAACTGAAGCGAACAGGAAGCGAAGATCCCTAGAGTAATACATGAAAAACGTATAACGCATCAACATATTTCGCAAACAACATACCACCATTAACATGTAGTTTGTTGCTACGAAACAGGTTGATTTGCTTTTATGTTTCTTAAGTATTAAATAAATATATTTCTGGTTCGTGATATTAATCGCTACACCTACGAAGGTATCGCATATCTTAATCCGAAGACCAATGAATAAAGTACAAAATTAATTTCAGAATGAGAAACTGCTTCGTACAATTTCGTGTTGTTTTATTAATAAAATAATGTAAATGAACATTATCCGCAGGAAACTTTAATAAGTTTAAACATTTTAAAAATACCGACTGGTTTCGGATGACGCAATACTGTTATTAAAATTTTTAAATTTGTAGTGGTTATTTGTGATTTTAGGAGTTATTCCGATATTTTACTAAAACGTACCCTTTCGTTTTAAAATTATCTTTTTCACTGGCATTTGGTGTTTTTAAATTTTTTCCGTTAATCAAAAAAGCACTTAGTACTGCAGTCATCCTTTTCATCTTTCAATGTTAATTCGTGGTATCTCGTAGACATCATTAGAAAGGAATATTTTCTAAAAATACACTGCGGGCAGCGGAACAAGTTTCATGTTTACGATACTCGGGCAAAACCTTTCTTCACCATTCATTATGACGGTAATTGGTAGATTACAATAAAAACGTTTCAATTACAGAAATACTTAAATCGTTATTATTTTAAGAATTCCACAATTGACACACTTTTTGGGGTTTTCTTTTTTGTAAGCAATTTTTTTTTTTTTTTTTTTTTTTTCATCTTGGGCACAATTTTCATCGAAGGCATTTATTTATTTATTTTTTCTTTCTTTTATACGTATTCTAAGTTGTTTTTTTTAAACATCCATCTTTGTTTCTAAATTTATCGGGTTTTTAAGTTCACCGTTTTATACGCTCCTTACGGGGATGCCTCCGTGTAGCCGTGCGATGTCGTTGCTGTTATTGTTCTGTGCAGTTTTGCTACGAATAATGGTGTACTTTTAAGCTGAATATAATTAAATTTTCTATAAAATAATAACGAAAGAAAAAAAAAAAAAGAATAACTAAATTTTAACTCTAAAAATAATTTGAAAAAATTAAAAGAATTCTGAGGAATAAGAAAATTCTCACTTCACAAACAAATGATATATCTAGTGGCCCTAAAATATTAACTTGAAGAAAACGAAAAAAAAAAAAAAAAGTCTTACTCGTATTTACGAATATTGTGGAATTTTTCGAAACTTTAAACTATAACCTTTTAAAGAAGTTTAAGAACATTTTTTTCACTGCAGATGGAGAAGAAAAATAAAATATCTATAAAAAATATTATTCACTTTTTAATAAATTTTTTTTTGTGTTCAGTAAATTTAAACTTTTAGAACTTGGAAAGGTACATTTTATAGGTTCTTAAAAAAATTTTACCAGGCGGAAATTTAATTTGTATAAATTTCGCAATTTTCGAATCGCAAGACGGGGCAGCGGTTTTAATAGAGAACTTTCATTAACCTTGTAATTAAATTCGAACTTTTTTTATTTAAAAAAGCTCATTGACAAAGACAAATTTTATCGAAAACGCGCGAACGAGAAATTTTCATTATATTTAAAAATTAACTCGACTTGGCTCCTCGCATATTAAACGTATCATTTAAACCGACGCGTTATCGATAAATCTGTCAAAAAAATTATCATTCCGTCCATTAGCAATTCGGTAGTTTCGACAATTTTTCTACACGATACTAAATATCATCTTTCACATACTTGCTACAATGAAAGTTATTTTGATGATATGATCATTTGGTCTTTCGAGAAAAAACAGAGCTATAGAAAATCAACTCTAAAGTCTGTTTTGAACCCTATAGCTGTCTCATAATGCAAATTTCGTGTCCGGATCAGTTTGATAGTTTTCCCGTGAAAAGTGAATAAATAATGAAGTAAATATAGCCGATGATCAATTTTTATATGTTATCTTTCACGATCGACAACGCATACTTTAAGTTTGAGAGCGAGGATGGAAATCCTGGCCAGCAATCTTCGAACTATTAAAGTAACCCGTTACAAATCAGAAAAGTGTTTACCAAGTTACGCGCGCATAGCATATTCCCGATATACACACAAACTTTTGTTACACAAATACGGTAAGTTGTTGACGTAATCTTTATCGGAACTTGTTTCTTTTTTTTCCCCCTGTATTTCGTTTTAATATATTTGGCTACTGGATTCAATGGTTTCAAATATGATAACAGTCATCCGTGATAAAGAATTAGAAAAAAAATTACTACTTAATTTCAGTGGCGGGAATGAAATTATAAAGTTCATACTATGCCGGGCCATTGCGAAATGAAGGGGAACGAGATTACGAATGAGATTTGTTGCCGTGAATGTATATGGTTGTTTTCTTTTTCTTTCATTCCTTCATTGGACTTAAAATACGAAAACTACTACGAATCGAATATAGAAGAGCAAACCATAATGTAAGAATATACAGTAGCCATATATTCGGTCCAATGGTAATGCCCTAAGGGGTTTTAGAAAACCTCGGTTAATGCTACCGTTATGAGTAGTAACTATTTTTGTTAATTACGCACGAACAAACATTTCCATTTCTACCGAGGGAATTACTCTCATTCGATTTTTAGCGATTATTATTTTTCAACAGAATTCACTAAATAGCATGCGCTGTTTTGAGGTAAAAACTATGCTAAAAATGAATTGCAGTTTTGCTGGATTTCATCACATGACCTTTCGTTGCTAAGTGCGGTACATTAAAAGTGTTACTTTTTTTCATATTAAGAAGTAATATACGTAGTAAAAATTTAATTTCCTTTCTCCGAACCTATCTAAAAAAAAAAAAAAAAAAAAAACAGTTTTCAGAATAGGGGAACGACGTAAGAAAAACAAAGAAATGATGAAGAAAGAAGAGAAAATAATGAATGATTGTAGCGCGGAACCCCCAGAAATGATACACCGCTGACTTTCGGTCAAACAGGCGAATCTGCCGATGTAGACGTAGTATCGAATCAAATCGTTAATATAGGTTACGCGAACAATTTCTTTGTAATATTTGTTAATATTTTTTAAAATTTCATTAGAATATTTTAAAAAGTAAAATTTCAAATTAGGGAATCTCACAACATCAACGTTTTTCACACCAAAAATATTAGTTACAAATCCTCCCGACTATTTTTTTTTTTTAAATCATTGTACTAGTAACTAATATTTAGATAAATTTTTAAAGTAAAAATAATTCAGAAACCTTCGACATCGTATTCCCCAGGTTGACAAGCCCAAAAAAAAAAAAAAAAAAAAAAAAAAAATCCGTAAAGGATTGTGTGTTAGTGCTACCAACAATTATTCTTATAAAACGACGTTAACAATCGCTAATATTCATGAGCTGTTGTTATGAATTACGTTTTCGTAAAATTCACCGGTTATGTAAAATAACAGGTCTTCTTGTCGACATAGCGAGAGCCCATACGGAAAATCGTATTTTCTTCATTTTTCTATATGGTCGTACAGTTATTAAATGTTTTCCTTTCTTACGCGACTACAGCACATTCGAAAACCATTACACCGAGGAACGATGATTAATCGAAGTTATTTTCTACAGCAAGTTGTCGCAAGGTAAATCTTAACACTAACCGTAATCGATTTTTATCGTTATCGCCTTTTCTTTTTTTTTTTTTTTTTTTTTTTGATACATTAGCCTCTTAAGTCAGAAGGTGGTTGTTTTTTGTTTTTTGTCTTTTTGATTTTTTTTGTTTATTTATTTTTCGAATTTCTTCTAATTGTAATATTGAAGAACACAAACATATTTTAAGTAACTCTCACATCGAATTTTACATCCGGAAAACCGACAGAGATGACGTAAAAGTTTGACAAAGTAATTAAGAAAGGGAAAAAGTTTATAGATACAAATAAATACTCCCCCTTTATTAACGACAAAAAATAAGTATTAAATTAAAATTAAAACTAAAATTAAAATTAAAATAAACAGCTCAATTTAAAGAAACGTTTTCGGAGACGCATAGCCCACCATCAGCTAACACGATATAGCGAATGCGCTCGAATAATAAAACTTTATTTTCGACAGTAATCTATTTCAGAAGTTAAAACGCGTATACGAGGAAAATTTAACGAGCGCGATATTAACGATGATAAATACCGGAAGACCGAATAATATAGAGGATACTGGATGTTTTCGGAGGCGAATTCAATTATCTCTATTCAACGCTGAACTATCATTTTTGCGAACCGTAACATTATTTTCAACGAAATATAACGTAACTAGCAATGGTTATGTTTTTTTATCGCGGAATGGAAACGTTCGAAATTTACGAGAACAATGAAAAATGCTATATCGTTTGTTCGTCCAGTATTTATTTTTCGGATAGAAACCGAAATTTTCAAAAAAATAAATCCGCTACCTTTCCTAAAAAGATAACAGCGTCCACTCATCCCAAAAATCCCCTCACGTCGAATTACGATAATAACGAAAAATACTCAAATTCCGAAATTACAATTGTTTCTCTCTCGTCTTCGCTAATTTCTTCGAAATAAAAAACTTTTACATTCGAGTTTATTTTTAACCGGAGTAAATATGTTTTTGCGCTACACGTGTTAGCTCAAAATTTTCCTTTCTACGACGAGATAGGTAAATGACGTCATCTATTAATTATGAAAATGAACGGAAAAATTTAACACTCCCGAATGTTAATAACATAGCACACGCCTGGTAAAAATTAAATCGCTACGGCACGCTATTTTAATCGGTTGCTGGTACAGTAGTGCTCCTCTGTGCCGGTAACATTAGTTTTTACTCGCATTTGGTCTTATGCGTTATTTTCTCTGTCGAAATTTAACTTCTGAAACCTTAAAATACCGGAGTAAAGATGTATCGCGAAAGGAAATGAAGAGATCTCAACCGAGAATCGCGCCGTGAGCTTTACTTGAACGCTGTCAGCTAACAACACAATATCGGAGACGCTTCAAATTTTTGAACGAGTAAAATTTCAAGCTACGGCTTTAGCCGACTCTTTTCCAATCGCTCTGAAAATCATGACTTTCAATGAAACACGCACCAGCAATGACCAAGAATCACCGGATTACTGTTTCATGCATTAAGAGGAATAGAATATAGACTAGAGAAAATGATCTCAACTTTCGTCTAATTACTCAAGCACGATCGTAATTCCATGCAAATGAAACGCGATGCTACTTAAGATATTTATTTGCGCAAAGCAGCGAGTTCTACTTGCTCTCGTTTTATACACAACAGCTGCATGAGACAATATCATTTTAAAATCCAGTGGCGCGTGTGAAACAACCATATTTCAAATACTACCTACCGCTGGATATCGAGAAATATTACACACCTAAGTTTCTTCTCGGCGGGGCTATTTAAATCTTAAACCATCGAAAGAGTTTCTATACTATTCGTAAATTTAAAAAAAAAACAAAAAAAACAGGCCGTATCTATATTCTATCTGCAAATAATCCTCAAAAAAAGATTGATCGTTTCATACTTGGCGCATCATCGTTGTTCCCGTTACCGTATTACTGATACACCTGTGCAGTGCAACGAAAGCTCAGTATTAACGCGTAATACGATTTTTTTCCCGCAGCAGGAGGAAACTATTACTTTATAACCAGTTTAACAGGTGTGTCTTCGCTTCCAAGGAAATCGTATAAACCCCTAGTATGCGCATACTAATTTTCACTATACATAACAATCCCCTGAAACATATTTACGAATCGAAGTGAAGCATGGAAGAGATGATGTGAATTTTTGTTTTTCTTTAATTTCATTTTCGAAGCATACTTTTGGAAATTTCCGATGCTTCTTTTAAAGAACGAGATTGCGTATGATGCTTTCCACAGTTCATTTGCGACTAATTCGCAAATATTTTTTCTTACTTTTTTCGGCTTCGGTCAATAGACACAGAGCCCACTCTTTTCATTCTGAATTCCTTTACTTCTTCTGCTAGGTCGATTAAAGGGACATCATCGTGTTCATTCGCGTCTTAAATTCATCGATGCAAATCTAGTTCACTTACTTCATCTATCCCGTGATTTCTATCCGGTGGCTCTTACCTTCGAGCTTTTCCTGTATTACAGTTCCCACTTATTTCGTATAGTACGTGTTCACGAAATATTTTTGGATATGGCGTGCACCATATGGATCTAGAAGGACATTTTGGGGAGGAAATTATAAGAACGACTTTGGGGGGGGGGGGGGGGGAGATTATATAATTATGTAAAATCTTCTACGGTAAGCAGTAGATTTGAGAAATAGCCCTTGTTTCATAAAGAAAATCAAATAGCGGCATCTATAGAAATTTAAAAATGTTTTAAAAATACATAATTATTACGATTAATTTAAATTTTTATATTTAGGGGTGAAAAATAAAACGAAATTATAAAATTCTAACTAAAATAGTAGTTTAGACATAGTAAGAAAGATAGTATTTTTATTAGACTTTACTTATTTTTTACTTTTTGTTAATAATCCGATCCGAATTCTCTCTGGGTTCTTTGGAGGGGGATGTCCCCTATTTCCCCCACTGTGGATCCGCCACTGTATATATGCATTTGGTCGCTTTTGCAGTGCCCGGTATTCGGACTAGTCTCTTCCGTCACCACATTTCAAAACTTTTTAGTCGATGCCTTTTAATTTAAATTCATGCTTCTGCTGCGTATAATACTAGCGAAACGGCAAGCTCTATTTAGTAAAACTTTATTTTTTCGTGCCCACTACTTGTTTAATTTCATCATCTTAAATATCTCATCTTAATTTATTTTCATTTAACCGTAAAACTATCTTCTACTTCTTATCCACCGAAAATATTATCGTAAAATTCTATTATTCCTATATATCAGGTGTGGCCAAACTTTTATCTCTTATGGGCGACTTATTCTCTAAAACGTAATCTGCGGGCGACTGTGAATATGGGCAAACAATTTCAGGATTTTTCAAATTTTTCATTGATATTTTAATAAATAACGAACAAAAATTTCAGTTTAAAAAAATATTACGGCAAATAAAGCAAACAAATGATTATATTTTTTTATTTTATAAAGTACAATAATATTTATAAAATTTTTAAAAAAATTACAATGTAAAGAAATAAGTACACAAAAAAATTTTAGCAAATAAAGAAAAAAAAAATAATAGTTGTACTTTTTTTTTATTTTTTTGTTATGAAATACTTATTAACTTAGAAAAAATACACCGTAAATAAGCAAATGAATAAAAATGTGACCTTGCATAAGTGCAGCAAGTTTCTCAAAATTTGGTTCATATGAACTTAAGGCAATTCTCAAACATGATTCCAAATGTTGATCTGTTAATTGCGTTTGTTTTTGTTTTGTTTTTTTTTGCCTCCCTTGGGTTTTCTACCAGAGAGCATTCGCCCAGCAAAATGGAATAGATGCATGGAATAGAATAGAAATTATATTTTTATTTTTTCGACAATGGAATCAAGAAACACCCCTAGAATAGGAACAACTGAGAGAATAGGTAGAGAAGGAACGTAAGAGGCATTTTGAAAGGAGCAGGAAGACCAAGCTTTAAAAGATGATAATAAAGTAACTGGTTTTGATCGCATTCTTAAATGAAAATGCGGATTCACATAAATATGTTGATCCAAAGAAGGCATTGAAACGTGTAACAGTTGTCCATATATTTGGATATTTATCTTTTTTTATCAGTTTCCAAAAATTACAATCTGGAACCAGTAACTTAAGATTTATGTCACATTTAATATTTATTATTTTTTCTTCAAAGGTTGTTAAATTTTGTAGTATCGAGAAAGTTGTTTAGTTTCTGAGCTACACTTTCGACATCGATGTCATTAAATGAGCAAGACAAAAAACTGGCGATATCTTCAAGTTCACTTAATGTTAGAAATCTTCTTTCAAATTCTTTTAAAAGCAGTGCAATAATATCGACATATTTATTGTAAGATTCTTTTTATTTTTAGACTCATCAGCCAGATTTTGATAATGCTTTAAATCACGACGTTTTAATTGCATTGCAAGCATATTTAGTTTCTCTTTAAATGACTTCAAAATGCTTATCATATCTATTATTAAATGTAGGTGAATACATCCTGTTTGTTAAAATGGTATAATAAAATAAACTTTAATAACAAACAATATAGATCAATAAATTAGATAAATACCTATTTAGAAACGTTTTCGGGCATAACCCATCATCAGCTAACACTAACTTAAAGGAAATTTAAAACATACTGAAGTGAATATAGGGAATACATGTGTATATATAGTAGATGTAAAGAGGAATAAACATGGCAGGTATAAAAATCTATAGGTTGAAAATGCTAATAATTAATATAAAATATAAAATAAAACAAGAAGACAAAAAGTTAAATTTTTATATTAAACAGTGGATTATTATTATTAGGTGTTTGGTCATTTAAAATATTATTTTTATATTTATTTATATAATAATTTTCTGCAATGTTCATATTATTACCTTTGTGATAAGTGGCCAGGATGGTTACAGTATTTTCTATTGAATTAGGTTTATGTTTATTTTTAATTAGATGTTCTGCATAGGTTGATTTTTCTATTTCATTATTATTAAATGCTTTTATATGTTCTTTATATCTGCAATTGATTTTTCGCCCTGTTTGACCAATGTATGATTTCTCACAATCAGTACAATTTATTTTATATATACCGCTATTTTTGTAAATATTATTATTTTTTAAATTTAAGGTGTTTATTTTATATTTTAAATTATTTTTAGTTTTGAATGCTACATTTAAACCTTGTTTTTTGAATAAATTGGTTAATTTGTATATGTTATTGTTTATAAATGTGAATGTTATCCATCCTTTATTGTTAGTAGCATTATTGACTCTTAATTTTTGTATATATTTTGACTTTGATTTTATTTTGTGAATTAGTTTATCTATTATTTGTTCGTCATAACCGTTATTTCTTGCCAAAGTCTTTAATATATTAATTTCTATTTGTTTTTTATTTATATTCATGGGTGTAGTTAATAATCTATTTATTGCAGTCATGAAGTAAGCATATTTATGTTGGTTTGGGTGATTTGATGTTTTATGAATTATATTATCAGTGGTGGTTTGTTTTCTATAAATATTATATGTTAACTTATCCTTTGATTTTATTATTGTTATATCTAAGAAATTTATTTTGTTATTTTCTTCTTTTTCCATAGTATAATGAATATTTTTGTGAATTTTATTTAAATCATTTAGAATGTCATTTTCAGTATTACTACTATTTTCATCAAAAATTAGTAGTGTATCATCGACATATCTAATATAAGATTTAATATTGTATTTTTGTATTATATTTTCCATGTATATTTCTTCTAAATTTTGTAGAAAGATTTCACTTAAAATACCTGACAAAGGTGAGCCCATAGCTAATCCATTATTTTGTATATACATGGAGTTATTAAAATTAAAGTAATTTTGCTCTGTAACAGTTTTAATTATTTGGATTAATTGATTACAAAAAATATTATTCTTTAACTTATTTACAGATTTTTTAATTATATCTATGGTTTCATTTATAGGTATATTTGTATAAAGGTTTGTTATATCATAAGAAATTAATTTAGTTTTGTTATTAATTTTTATATTTTTTAATTTATCAAAAACATCCAATCTGTTTCTAATAGTATATTTATTATTAATTGATATATTAGTTTTTAATATTTTAGTTATTAATTTTGAGATTTTATAAGAAGGTGCACTAGTATAATTTATTAGTGGTCTTATAGGAACATTATTTTTATGTATTTTTATTAAAGGGTTAAGAGTTGGTGCTTTTTCTGATGTGATAATTTTATTACAATAATCTCCTTTATGTCACTACTGTAGTCAGAGAAATTTTAACAGTACTGCCCCTCTATTATCTTACAGAGATCTGTGTTCTTACGCGTCAATTTTTTGTTCTTCAAAATTTTTCATTTAAAATTTTTTTATTAAAAATTAAATTTTTCTAAATAGATTTTCGAATTCACTCCTTTCCGCGTGTTTCTATATGCCATCGCATAAAGAACTGCTGATAATGTGATTTTATCATTTTTACAAATTCTCCTAATTTTGTTAATAATCGCCATTCCGCTATTTTACTTTTTCACTGCGCTCCTTATAATAATGTGTTTTAACCGATATTCGTCCGGCGAATACGCATTTTTGGTTACTCTATCCTTGATTATTTCTTTTTCTTAGGCGTGACATGTAAATCTGTTCTTATTCTCCTTCGCTACTGCAAGCCTTCGTCACGATGTTATTCTTAACGTTGGTTTTTCCATCCTCTCGTAGAGTGCCGTAACTAATAATTCATAGTCACTACCGCATATTCTGATGTGTTCTCCTACAAGGTGATTTCGATCGGCCACTGATTAAAATATAATCGATTTGACTTCTATAAACGTTCCCTAAATATTTCCCCAGGCACTGACTCTGACGTTGTTGGAATATAGTATTTACTATCGAAAGCCGTTTAACAACAACGAATTCCATTAGAAGGGCTTCTCTCTCATTAGTCTGAATTTTTCAACCAATTCGCGGTGATGTCCCTTGTTATTTGACTAGTTAAGAATTACTTCCTGTAACTGCGTATCTACAACACTGAAAACTAGAGCACGCAGGCTCGATTATAGAATAATCTCAACTTTCAGACAATACTTAGATTCCAGAACTATTAAATTTATTTACGAACATCAAACATATTTTCGAAATGTTACTCGCGGATGTCCGCAAGGATCGATTTTGGGCCCGATTTTTTTGGAATTTGTATATTTCAGACTTATCGTTGATGGAATTCCCTTTGGCTGTAACCAGATATTTCTATGCAGATGATCTAGCATTTGCGGTCACTTCTAACCATCGTCCCTCCATTTGTAAATACTTCAAGATTACAATCAACAATATTTTAACCTATATGGAAAAACATCTTCTACAGTTGAACGAAAACAAGACTAATTTATTAATCATGCACAGGAAACGTAAAAGGAACTACTACAATTCGATACATCTCTCTATGCCGAACTTTAAAATTAATATCGTCGAATCACTGAAATATCTTGGTATTACATTAGACTGTCGCTACAGTTTTAATCAACATTTCAAAAATTTATCCGGTAAAGCTACAACGGTTCTAAATAAATTGCACTCCATGTCCGGACGCACGTACGGGATGAACACGAAACACCGTTTAATAATTTATAATATGCTAGTTGTTCCATTATTCACGTACTGCGTATTTATGTTCAAAGAGGCTTTAAAGCGTAAAAACATTCAGGAAGTATTAGTTAAATCCTAAAGGAAATTTCTTTTGTTTATTCTCCGTGCGCATAGAACTACTTCCGCCAATGCGTTGCGAACAATAGCAGGACAATTGACACTGTATTCCGTACTGCAGCATAAAATTTTGTATTTCAAAGGGTTAAATAATCTCAATTTGGAGTTGGATCTAAACAATAGATTTATTGAAATGCATAATAGCTGGAACAATAGCTCAACTGGAAGATTAACATTTAGTTTCGTTCCCGAGGTTAAAACCAATCCAATCAAAATTAATAATATTAATACGTATGTGACGCAATTTCTTACTGGACATGGTAGATTCCAAAGTTATCAGCACCATTTCCATCTAGCAGACACCGATTTGTGTTCCTGTGGTAATGCTCCTAAAACTGTCACCCATATCGTTAATGAGTGCGCCAAATAGAAATTCTTGTTTAAAGACGTAAATTGTTTTCCATTAAACAACGATAATTTATCAAAATTCATGCACGCGGCGAATTTTATCATGATTTCCAAATATTCTGATGTTGAAGATTTTTCATTTAATAAGTAATTTTATTTTAATTTTTATATCGGTTTTTTTTGTCTCTTTCATTTTCTTTTTATTGTTTTCAGTCCATGAAGTGTTCATTCAACTGAGATACTCATGGCTGTGTATCAATTACTATGTATTTATGTTATTATTCACCAAATAAATGAATAAATAATAATGTTGGCGATAGCAGGAGTGTCAACCAGATTAAAAAAGATCTAAAGCAGATAAAGCGATCTATAACCGTTTATTTTTAACGTTTATTGTAGATCCAGAACAATCTGATCCCAATGATGCGGCTCCTTCAAGTGAAACGATTAAGAAAATGCTACGCAATAAATGATAATAAACACACCGTTCTTAGGAAATATAAATAATTATGGATTTAATTTAACTCGCATGTTTCATCGTCATACACTGCTACGTAAACCGTAAATTAAAAAACCGTACAGTCAAGACTATTATTTGAAGGTCCAGAGGATAGTGAGATCACCAAGTTCATAATATATATATATATATATATAAAGAAAGAGAGAGAGACCAGAAAGGAGGAAAAAACTGAATGATTTCTTCTAAGAAACGGATTAGTTAAAACGGGAGAAGCGAGATATAGATTTGAGAATGGATAAAAATGGAAACAAAGTAAACTACGGTCGGTGTATAAGTAAATGAGAAGTTCGCTAGTTTTATAAAGGATGCTACTAGTTAGAGAAGTCGGAAATGTACTAATTAAAATTTGTTATGATGGATAGGCTTTATAAAGGACAGAAGCGATAAATCGACGCAGCTGTAAACGGGATTTAATTATACGTTGTAGATAAAGTTTTGTTTACCGGATGCGATCGAAAGCTTTGATAAGATCAAAAGTGAAAGCGTTGGTTTTAGCGAACTATTCTTGAATGAAATTCCTTTAGACGCAAAAAGTTGTCAGGGGGGGATATATTCCAGGTTTAAATCGCATTACGAGTCAGATTAAAGTTGCCTAATTTCTGGTATCCGTAGAAAAAGAGTTGAAGATCCATTCGTGAACCTAGCAGATGAATGAAGTTTACGAAATTTTCTGACAGGTTTATTTTGGATTTACGAAACGACTGAACGGCAAAAGCTCGAACAACACTGTGGCAGAAAGTTTTTTAACTAATGATATGTTCTATGATGCCGTTCTGGGTTCACGGCCGGAATTGATCATGACTGACCCTATCTAAAGTACACATCGGTTGCAAGGAAAACTGGAGTACCGCACTCAGTTACAAAAGAGAAGATTAAATTAAAAAGAAAGAAGAAAATTATAGGGAATTTTCAATGAAGGCAGTAAAAGGAAACGCAATCCCTTCCTACGATTCAGGAAAATAAATGAATAAAACTATTATTTTCATTATACATTGAAAAACAAATAAATAAATAAATAGCAAGAAACGGGGACAGAAATTTATTAAAAAAATTTTAGTTTTTATGTTTACGCATTTCCAGTATTGATTTAAAAAGAAACAAAAAAGAGTACAGCAAAAAAGATGCTGCTACACATACGTTGATATGTGTTTAACTTTTAGCTGTGTACTAAAAATTTTTATTAATTTAACTACTGAATAATTTCTTTTGATTAACGCGCGTGCATATTATTAAATTTTGAGATATTCGTAAATTATTTTTCATATTTTTATTTGCCCTTTTAAAATCTCATATAATTTACGCATTCTTGGAATATTTTTAATTTTTACGGATTCCGGCATTCGCTGTTACTGAAAAATTTTCACTAATTCAACATCGTTTCGACTAATTTTTAAATATAATTTAATATTATCCGTGCATATTGATATTATTATTATTAATTTTATTTCATTCTCACGCTTTTCGTATAAAAATTGAATTCCGCCAGCGGGTTTGTATAATTAATGGAAAAAAGAACAGTACTAGACACTTGTTTTGGCAAATGATGGCGGGCACACGTCTATCCTCCCCTTGATCACACTCGTCGAATGCGCTAGACCTAAATTGAATCTCCTTTCAATATTTTCTTAAACGCAAGTTGAATGGTTTTTCAATTTCCAATAGATTGTGAACCATCTATCTATGAGTAAAATACTATACTAAACAATCGAAAGTGAGAACAAATTTTAGGTCTTCCTTCATTCAAAAAATTAACAAATACCGAATTTATTTGAATTTTCTAAACAGTTGATGCTATTTTATTCACATTTGATTAGCCAGGAACCTTCTGTTAATTCAATACCCTCTATTGGAGCTTATTAAAGATACTATTCTTACTTAAAAGAGGCTGAATAAAGAATATTTAGGAAATAGGACATCTTCCCCTTGATGGGCACCCCAATGTTTAACATTCCTGAATAAACAAGATGTCCCTTTGAAACCATTTTTGTAGATCCCAAACACCGTAGCTAATTATTTAGCTTTGAAAAAAGACTCCTGTTTTTTTTTTTTGTTTTTTTTTTTGGACAAGCATACTTACTATTAAAAGAAGCTGCTGAAAAAAATGAATTTCATTGTTTAATAAGCAATTCTCTACTGAGCAATATATTTCGAGAGCAAAGTGAAACTACTGAGTTTATGGATCAGAAAGTTTTTTTTTTTTTTTTTTTTTATCAATAACATTTCTCCATCCTATATGTCCCTTATAGTTTAGAATTAACATCAACAATAATCATCCCGAAGCGGAGAAATATCATTTTTTAAATAAGCAAATTTCACTTTAAGAACTTAAATACTCTATATCACTTAACAATAATTCCTCACCAGGGACTGACTGAATTTGCTATTCAATACTAAATCATTTACCGCTTAACCCCTTATCGATCCTGTTTTTTAACCATTTTAACAATTCGAATATAATTACGCGGATAATTGGAAAAGGAATTTCTATAAGTAATATTCGAATTACAAATCATATTATAAATATTTAAGTTTCCGGCTAGAAAAATAATGTTTATGCCATAATATTAACTGTCTTTTTATACTAAGGCATTAAAAAGAGTCGCTGTTATTAAAATATTTGAGTAATAAGAACTGGATAGCCAATATCTCGAGCTTATTGTATAAAGCGCTAATAGAAAGCATATTGGACTATGGTTGTTTTTTCTTTTGCATAAGCTGAATACCAAGACCAGTGCATTCGTATGATTATACATATAGAAGCTTTTGCTCTAGAGAGGTAAAAACAAAAATGCCACCATTAACTTTGCATAGATTGCATTTACCGAGTAAGTTTGTTTTAAAATATTGTTCATTGACATCCTACAATTTGATATTCAAACATTAAGGAATTTCAGATTACTGGAGGTTTTCTTTGTCATGTTTCTTCATTTTGGTTTTTGTAGACTTCGTAAATATCATCGGATGATTTTCCGGACAAATACTTCTTAGATCACAACTCGTTGAATTTAATAAATTAGAAGTCGAAGTCTATCTATCAGAGTTCGACCGTGCCAATAATTATTCTAATAATCGTTCAATAAATGATATCATCAACAATATTCTTGAGAGTAAGTGGACTAATTATCTTTGCGTATACGCTGTCGACACAAAAAACGAGGAGGTGGTGGGCGCAGCATTTGCCTCAACTAGATATCATTAAGAAAAATTTTTTATGCCTTGTTTGGTTTCAATTTATACAATGGGGAATGCACATCAATAGCGGGAACTTTAATATTAACGGTAGCTTCAAATAACGGTAAAAATATCCTGATTTCATTGGAGTCTCTAAAAGCTGTTTGACGTAGCTCACAAAAATGGCATAAATTAAATTATACTATATTCTCATCATCAATTAAGTCATCTACTTCTTGAAAGATTCTATCTGTCAATTTTTCATGGATATGGGATCGATTGTGCAAAGAATATGCGGCTACCCCGTAATTGTAGAAGATACTACGGCACATTTCATCTGAGAATTTATTAAATATAATTAAATTAATGCGTAAAGAATATTGCTATGCGAGCTAATCCATACCTTAATAGGTACTATAAAAACGTACAAACAAATATCCCTGTTAATCTGGATGTCATACTCAGCGGATCGATGAAGAAATGTTTATGTGTCGTTTGATAAGTTACCTGCAGGGATTAATATGTTGCCTTTTTTTTTGATTCCCCATTCTGTACTCATCAATAGTGGATGCTAATTATACGTAAATCTTGTATTTCCAATCACTATCAACAGTTATTACCACTGCATATTCTCCGTGATATCCTTACATTACCGATTCCGTATCGCACAATCTATAATTCTATAAAAAATAGTAAGAGTATAGTTTTAATGTAAGAGACAATTGATCTACTAACGATCATTGCAAATAGTAGACAATGAGTGAAATTTTGCAAAGTTCAGAAAAAAAGAACAACTATTCAACTTTATATGACTTTTAAACGAGCGTTGTCGTCGCCTTTAATAAAAATTATAAAGTTGAAGCATTTCACGAAATTCTCACAAAAACGGTCGTTTTCTGTCATTTTAATTTTCGCTTATTTTTTTGAATTCCCCTTTTATTTGCATTTTATCTTTCCTTTTTTTCTTTTTAACGGCTTTTAAAATCCTAAAGATAAAAAAAATGAATAAGCCGACGGATAGAAACATTTTAATACCACCTAAACGTTTGAAATTTTTTTTTTGGGTTAATTAAATGAAGTAGACCGTTCTCAAGTTCCTGTTTTAAAACTTGTGGCATCCACCGTCATCATCTTTTTCGTGATCTTTCGCTCTATTTTTACTACTACCTTTTTTTCTTTTTTTTTTTTTTTTTTTTTTTTGGTTGAATTCATTTTGTAATATTCAGATTTCAATAGCCATTTTTTGATCAACCTAAGAAGATATATTATTTCAAAATACAATAATATTGGACAGAATATGCGCGCTCAACTATTAAAAATTAAAACTATGATTTTCTTCAAACAAATTACCTTCACATTTGTATAAATTTAACAATTTCATCTCGCTTTTTCTTATAACTTGTGCGAATGTTTAAAAAAGAAGGGAAAAATTAAATTTCCTTTCGAATTCTTTCCAGTAAGCTCTTTTTTTTTTTTGATCAAGTCATTTTGTGTTAGGCTATTTAGCGAACTTCATTTGAAATGATAACTTCGAAGAAACTTCTCAGGATCCTACAAATGCACAAAAAAAATGCAATCTGTTGGTTTAGGACGTTCAAGTCTCGTGATTTCTTCAGAGTTGTCCAATCACTGTTAAGAGAGATTAGTAGGTAGAGTTACCAATTTTATAGGTCAAGCTCATGATCAGAATGGATAACTCAGTAAAGTTTGTCAAACTAGAACAAAAATTCGAGTGTTGATTTTTAGTGAAAATACTTGTTCCAGAATCTTTGAAATCAGCTTGCATACAAGTCCGCAACACAGTGAGACATTTTCATGTTTTCCCTTAAAAGAAGTAGGCTTTGTACAGCCATTCAGGCGTCCGCCGATATTAGAATATCGTTCGCTTCGCGGCCTCCGTCGACATGAGAATGTCGCCGTGCAACCTGTAAACACGCTTTGTATATATTATATTGCAACGTATGCACAAAAATATATCCATTTCACAACTAACTACCGCGCTAGTACAAGGTTTCTTATTTACATCATTATCGTAAAGAGTTAGTAATAATAGTGAGCAATGGCCGATGGTGAGAAAAGTACGACACAAGTAAGCTACCGTTTGTACGTTCGATACGTTTCGAGTAAAGATTTCGTCGATGCACGTCATATTTGGCGTTGTCGAGAGGTGGTCCACCGAATTATTCATCTCACAACCGAACGTTTCGCTCATGAATTGACGGAATCGCAATCGCTCGTCCAAGCGGAAATCGATGTTGAAATCACCACAGACTGCGATCGGTAAATCGAACAGCTTTATTTCATCGATCAAGAGAAACAAACCTTTCAGCTTGAAATCAGTTGTACCTAAGTAAAGACATGAAATTTTCGTAACACTTTCCTGTGACGCTCCATTTCGTGACGTTTTTCGAGTTTATGTGCCAAAGTAAAGACTTGAAAATGTCAATAACAGCGAATATCGAGTTTAAAATCTACACGTTTGAACATGAACTCGAACAGAGATTATTTTAAGACGGATATTTTAGTCAGATACGCATCAAGTAGTGCACAAAATGCACATTTTAGCCGTAATTGTCAACAAAGTTTTCGGGTTAATAATTTAGCAAAGACATTTTTAGAAACACGCATACGCAGAATACAGAGGAATAATAAGACTTGCGAGTTACTGTTGATTTCTAACCACATACTCAAGCACTTAGCGCTGGTAAATGAAAACTTCAGCATGCACGATACCCTACCGTACATAAAAAAATTCCAAAAATAACATTATGTAAATTTTTGGGAAAGAAAGAAGTCGGATCAGTATTTTAGAACGAATAGGAAAAAGAAAAAAAAAATTAAAAGAAAATAAGAATTCACTCACGTTATATACTTTTAGAGTACATCATATGTTTTCGTTATCTATAGTAGAAGAAATTCCGCACTGTTCGAAATCGAGCGACACTTTTAAATACTAGCCAGAACTGAAAACATGAGGAAACGTTTCACAAAAAAATCGATTGAAATTTAAAAATGTAACAATTTTAATAGAACATCCGGTCTTAAAATTGATTAGAAATTAAAACTGAGAGCTCGACAGATAAAAATAGAATCAGTCAGAACTTGGATCATAATAATGAACTGTAGTATTTTCTGAATTTTCCCGCTGAGTTTTAATATTATTTGCTCGGTTGATGTATTATATATTTAAAACGTCAGCTATGAATATAATTGTGACTTAGTTTTTACTGAAATTGAAAGAATGTTTAATTGCGCGTGCCCTTATTTAACATGACATTTCTGTAGTAAAACTATTTTGTGTAGCCCGAGACGTGGACAATAAGAGCACATGTGGAAAAGCGTATTTCATCATTTGAAAAGTGGTGTTATCGCCGGATCTGAAAGATACCATGGACTGGAAAAATGAAAGATGCGGAGGTATTACAATTGATAAAAACGAATCTGATATTAATGGACATAATTAAAAAACGCAAAATTAATTTCTTTGGACATGTCATGAGAGGATCAACATATCACCTTCTGCACACAATTATGATGGGAGCGGTAGAAGGGAAAAGGAAACAAGGAGGAAGAAGGATTTCTTGGCTCCAAAATATTAAGCAATGGACTGGAGTTACAAAAGTAGGAGAATTGTTCCAGATCACAAGAAATCGAGACGCATTTCGTCATATGGTTGAATCCATGAAAAGTGGTTAAGCTATAACTGAATCGGGTTGCACGAAGAAGAAGAAGAAGAAGAAGAAAGGAATACCCGCGCGAGAATGTGAACTGTTCGACTGTGCATCGGTCACATGTTGTATTTTTGATTTTTTCGTTGTATAATTTGAAAGGCCGCGTTTTAAATTAAAGCGAACGTGGGACAGCGATAAGGACTTCGTTATTTACAGTCCATTTTGAATTTTCGAAATAATATTCGGCAATCATGATGATAAAAGCGAAAATTAAGAGGATGTACTGAAAGAAGTTTTACCGGTTTCAACGAAATTTAGCGCAACCTGCTTATCACAGGTAATACTGCGTAGTTAAACATTGAGTGGCATTGTCGTAAGTCGTGATGAAGGTGTGTTAGTGATAGTGACTTGTGCCGTGACACCACGATTGCCGCCTGTGCATAGATACATTAGCATAGAGAAATGTATCACTATCGAAAGAGATGATACGTTGTTCGGTCTTTCGTTCCTTTTTTTTAACATTGGTAGCGCATAAGACGACCCATCGAAAATATAACGCTCAATCGACATCAAAGCGTACGCCGTTTTTCATAGAGAGATTTTTAAAATTATCTTTCGGCACTATAAAATAAACGAAATAAACAATAAAAGAAGCAAGTTTTATCTTAATTTAAAAGATTTTATCAAAATTTAGACCTTTATTGGCGCCTGAAATAGTTGGTTGAAATTTGTTACAGGAGCCAAGTTTGTAATAGTTTGCAGGTTGCCCATCGGATCACCTCTTTATCCCTGAGGGATGTGTAATCTGAGTGTAAGTTCATCTAAAGGATTTTGTACCCAGCTAAAATAAAAAACTGACAAAAAAGCTGAATGGACCGAAGAGGTCATGCATATATATATATATATATATAAATAAAGGAAATATCAGTAATATATTATGAAAACTTTTCATGTATCTTTTTGTCGCTGCACTTGTTTAGAGTGGCCTTTTCATATGCACATGTCTGTGCAGAGAAATAAGTAAGTGCATCAAGGTATTGCTGCGTGATAAATTATTTGGCTTCGCTTGCTGTACTATTTACAAGTTGCCTGCGAAAACATTGTGTACATTATTTCAGGGACAAAGTTGATATTGTTTTCTCTTATTTAAATTTCTTCTATTAAAAAAAAAAAAAATGACCATACAAAAAAATAAGAACGCAAGCTACACATTATAATATTATAATGTAGCTCTAGTTCCATAATTAAGGTGAGCGTGATCTTGTGACGAAATCCTAACTTTCAATTGGTCAGGGTCACAGAACTGACAAAACTCGACTACTTACTCATTTCTGATTTATTACGCGAAAACAATAATATTATAACCGCATTTATTATTTTATTTTGTAAATATATGTATATATATGAATTTCATATATCACATGGGCGGGTACTAGAATAGGCAGCGCTCATGGCAATTGCTATACGCAACGCAAGTGTACGCACGCCAGACCACACCAGGAACTAATTTATAATCGTTTGATTTATAGATATACAAGTGCAGTCCTATTTATGTCTGCTGTGTGTACTAAACTAGAGCGCATATGATGGTATACGTGGTGATTTTCCATTGCCTTCCACGTGATTATTAGCAAATATTTTTAATTTAATTCTTTGTAATAAGTTCTGTCGTCGCCCGGGATCGAACCCGTGACCTCCGTAATGGAAGCCAAGCGCTCTAGCAACTAGGTTATCGCGACAACTTAGGCGGATATAATGTAGCTAAAATTCGCTGAATAACTCTTTGCCAAATGTTGAAAAATAATTCGTATTTCTTTCTAAAATAAGAAAGCGTTTTCCGTAAACGGCTAAAATTTTTCCTATGATAGGCAATATTAATAATAACACTTTTAAAAGAATTCAACGTAAGTCACATTCTTAAGGTGTTACAGTAGAAGAAAGCAGCAAGTGCGAAGTGGTGCAGAGAAAGTAACAGAAGACGAGCTGACTGTGAAAGTTTACTCATTAAGAGGGAATTTGCTACTGAGGCTGAATGGTAGTGTAATTTTTCGAAACTTCATAAAAAAGTGGCGGCAAAACAACAAACACAATAATGAGCAGGTGCGCTCGCTTCAGAGGTAAGTGAGTATGTTCAGTTCTTGCTGTTACGCCGCCAGAAAGCTTTAAATCGCTTTCTCGCATTCCCGCGTCTTTATTTCGTTTTCCTTTTTCGTTCTCCCATTTGAACTTTATCGCTAATTCGACCGAGCAGCAGGTTTTCCAACGAAAACAAGACCAAATTAGCGATATCCCGATTGCAGATTTACCGACGAATCGAACGTCTCTCTGTTACTCGTATGTCTTCATTTAAGTACGCTAATAACACTCGGCTCCTCGTTCACACCGTTCCGTTTGAATTCGGCCAATGAACAGTCCTAACGCAAATTAATTCAGCTACTGCGGAAAATCCGCTTTCACGGTTTTACCAACTTTTTAAAACGGAAATGGTGAAGTTTTAAAAGTAATTTAAAGGCGGACTGAGAGACACAAATGGCGGCGTCCGGAATCATCGTTGTTTGTAGCTCTGCAGCAAGTACTTTTCAAGTGAAATTAGAAAGGCGTGCTAACCACGGCGACGGATTTCCGAAAAAGAGTCCGGTCCGATTAGCGAATCGATCTGTTTGTCGTTAACAGACACGCTGGGGGAAATATTTCTGTTCGAATATAACTCCGGACGATAAATAACAATTAGAATAGAGAATGGCGGAAGAAAAAGTGAAATTACCGTAGCATCAAGATGAATAAGAAAGATTATAGAAAAATATCTACATTTCGCAACAGGATGAATGGAATGCAAGAAAAATAGGCGACTACTCGGAAAACCTTGTAAAAAAAAAAAAAAAAAAAAAGGAAAAAAAAGACAAACGGAGAAAATTATAAAAACGGGGCCGCCAGGCACATTTTTCATATTGTAATGTGCACATTACACGCGCTCAGGGTAAATTTCAAATAAAAAATAATTTAGAATAGGCGGTGCGAGAGTAAATGTGAGCATGATTGAAATCCTGTTTGTCGGTCGGGGGTAAAAAGACTACCACCACGCGGTCAGACTGGAGAAAGGTCGATGATTGGAGAAATGACATTGGTTCCCGCTGGAACAAAGGACAAGTAGTAAAATGATGAGGCACGGATAGAAAAGGGAAACCAAGTGTAGCAGTCGCGATTGAACCTTCTTGGTAGATTTTTTAAACAGTTTTAGTTTGTTGTCCGTGTAAAGAGTCGTGAAAATAATCTCCCCGTTAACCGAAGATAGTTTTTGTTAAGAATCAACGCGGTCTGCAGCGCGAAGTAGTAAATGATCGCCGGTCAGAATCGTTGTATTAAGAATTTAAATTACGCGCGGATTAATTATTAAATTACCAAATCACGAGGCATCAAAATTGAGTTCACTGCATCGTCCAGCACGAAGGGAGCAACCGATTGTCTTCTTAGAATCCGTCGTCACAGCGTTCCAGAACCACGCCAACAGACAGTGTTACGTTGAAAAATCAAGGTCACACGCATACGTTGCAGTAGTCATCCATCGAATGGCAGAACAGTAGCAGCCGGTGTACTTGACGAACTGATTATTATTAGACCGTCTGAAAGAAAGCGAAAACGGAATGTTCTAAACGAGCTGGTGGTATAATTTCCAGAAGCCGTATGCGAGGCCGAGCTGCACAACAACAAGCCCCAAACAAGCTTCAGGCCCACTTTCGGACACATCGCGATCGATGAGAATGAAGTAAGCGAGAAAAATGATATAGAGGGAAATAACGAAAAGGCAGATTTATGAAAATGAAGGTAAAAGCGATCACTGAAGTATCCCGAGGCACGCGCAACAGCAGCCTGAAATGGGTATGTGAATAAGACCGCGAAAAAAAGTAACCAAATAATAACGGAAAATCGGGATGTAACGAACCTACCCCCCCCCCCGGCATTCAAACATCCCGAAAGTATCAGCACCGTTTAAGCTTAATGTGAATAAACGGTGTGCCAGAAAATTGAAACATATTTAATATTTCCCAATCAAAAATGGTCGCCCTCGAATCGTTTCAATGCGAATTAGTCTGCAAAATTATGAACGAACGGGAGAGAAAAAAAGTTATAACAACACAAACGGAGCCAATTACCAGCAGTCGGGGGATCATCCGTGTCGCGCCTGTCATCGTACGCGGTAACCGGCGACGGATGAAAAAAAAGGTCGTAGGGCGCGTAAAACGCATACGAGTACGAAAGAAATAATGTGGAGGAAGAAGATGAGGGCATTTAAAATTTTCCGAATCGATAATAAGCTCTTTCTTTCGAAACGGCTGAGAACCATTTGCATTTGAAACGAATCTTTAATTGGTACATTTTAACGGAACAATGATCATCATTAAGTGCCTTCTCCAGCAATTAATTTGAATTCGTTCGCTAGTGCTGAACAAAAGAAAAACGATGATTAATAGGAGCGGAAATAAAATTGAAAATAAATAATAGTTATTTAATTATTTTTATTATCGGTTTGGTTTGCGAGCTATTCCCTCGCGTCCCTTTCGACCGAAGCATTAATTAAGCTAATTAGACGGCTTTTTTTGCATCATTTCAAACTGATGAAAGGATTTTAATGGTAGAAGACTAATTCCGTTATTTTAAACATAATCCGATCTCACCGCATCATCTTCGAGAGAGTGAAATTAAAAATTTTCCTCGCTCGCTTTCCCAATATATAAATAGATTTCTTTTTCAGCGAGTCTGCATCTATAGTACTCGGTATTGATAACATATTTTAGCTTTAATTGAAAAACCATTACGAACTCGTTAATAACTGCGTTCAGTTGGTTCGTACGGTGTTGTATCTGTATTTCCGACATAGGGTGAAGAACAGAGTTAGCAGTGTGTAGCGCATCACATAGACGGATGGCCTCATTGGTCACTGAATCTCTATATGCGTAGGTAATCTGGGTATGTCCGAGGTACATCCTATTTACAGCCGTTTCTAATATTGGCCAGCAGCCGTGTAGGCCAGGATAAATATATTTCTTTTTAATGTTTCCAAGAATACTTGGCTGCTCGTGACAAGATCGGCTTCAGCAGTCCCTTCTCTCTGGACAAACATAGCCTGATCATCCTACAATTATCTCGGAAAGTACGTTTATGTTAGCTTTCGAACCGCACAGTGAACAGAACCGTCAACATCGCAATAGCTCGGGACCGAGATTGAAGGTGATTTTATTATTCGATCTGTTTTTAATTTTTCCATACCGAAAAGTACTTCAATGGCCATTTTACGATGTCTACGCATTGCAATGCCGAAAATAAGTCGGAAAATACAATTTGCCGATATTAGAGACGGTGTATCAGCAATCTCTGAAATAAAATTGAAGTATCGGAAGATTACACAAATAGATCTTATTTCTAATGAAATCCGGCATGCGTCGATGCTTCTGATCATAAGTTTTAAATTCTCTATCCTCAGCAATGAACGAATTTTTTTTGATAAGCCTTGGAAAAACGAATGCTGCGTGAATATTCCAGATTTTTTTTTATGTTTCTTTTTGGTTCCGCATTTTTTTTCTTAGTTTCTTTTTTAATCGCTTTTTTTTTTTTTAAATTTCACTCGAAAGCATGATAAATATTAACAAGGTTTCCTCTTCTTTGAATGCCCTGCCCTTGATTCCGAGCGCTTTGTTTTGTACTCGAAAATCTTGGCACTGGGTCTTCCTGCTCCGTATAATTCTTCCTTTGTCCTTTCCTTTCCATCTCCAGATATAATCCCTGTACTCCAATCTTTCCTAAGCTCTATTTCTAATCGTCTCTTTATTTAAGCCCTTCCTTAATTTCTGTTGTTGTTGGGTCAATGCCGCTGGCGCGCCCAAAAAAAGAAACAAAAAAAAACAAACAACAAACTAACAAGGTTTCCTCAAGCGTCGAAATAACCGGCGTAGCCGGTTCATTTTTGATTAATATTATGACTCTTTTCTATTATTAATTTTAGTTAGAAATTTCTTTAGTTCAAATTTTACAACTATCCTTTACAAAAACAGATACGCAGTGCTTCCATTTCTGACTGCCTGGCGATTTAGTTCTATCTCTTAATTTTTCATGTTGTTGGGTCAAGGCCGCAGGCGTGCTCAGGGTAAGGAAGAAAACAGACAAGCTATTTGTCGAAAATTGTTAATTTGAGTCGTAGTTTTAGTAATACAAGAAACTTTTTTGTAATTAACGAGGGAACAGTGACGAAGAGAGTAATTCTGTTTTTTGCATTTGTTAATCTTATTGACATATTCGTTGTTATAATACACATTTACGATTAAAAAATGCTTTAAATATACATATATACATATATACATATATATATATATATATATATATATATATATATATATATATATATATATATGTATAGTTTTTACTAATATCTAAAGAAATAATTTTTTAATTTTTTTCAGTGTTGCACCAAATCAAAAATTTTTTTTGAAAATATCTGCGTATAACGTTTAAGAAATGTTTTTATTGTTAAAATTTAGTGCTTGCACGAATGAACACATTAAAAAAAAATATACATATATTTTAGTTTTGTTTTATAAGAATTAAGTTTATATGTTTGAGAGTCGTAAAAATATTTTATTTTTCCACCTTGTCCTTCTTAGTGCTTGGAAAAAAATTTTCTTTCGTTAATTTCATTTTTACTATTGCACGAAAAAAGTAAATAAAAACTAAAAATATTTCGGTTTTTTTTAAATTACTCGGACATAATTTAGAACTTCGGAACTTTTGTCGTGATTTTTTTTTTTCTATCGATTACCACTAAAATGATTCCCCAAGTTGTATGGCCGATTATCGCGTCATCTTCGATGGATTCTCGGTTAAAAATACAGAGTAGACTGCAAGCTCATCACTGTGTAAGCTGTTTCAATAAATTTAAACATTCAATAAAAACATTTTTCCTAGCTTTAGGCAAAATTGATCGTGTTTAACATTTGACATTTTGCGCGGGAATAAAAAATCAAAAAACCATATATCACGAAACCGTCTAACCCAACTGCGCATAAAACGCTTACTAAACAGGCTTACTCGTTCCGCTCGAAGGCTAGCTGGAAAGGAGAAGGTTCAGACCGTACACTAATCACGTTTGTCCGAGAACTTTTTTATCACAGGTCTCCCGTCGAAAGTGAAGAAAAGAGTTGGCACCGCCGTTCGGTGTTTTCGACTTTTGAGTCGAAACATCTATCGAAACATCTATCGAAACGTCTTATTTCAAACGCCTAGGTTCTTCCTGCACTCTTTAGTGCACGTAACCGATCGATGAATTTGTTGATTAATCGTTCGCTCTCTTTTTCCCGTTTTCCACCGAGTTTTCCTCGAATTGAATTTTCCAAATGCATTCCGTCAAACAGAGCAAGGCTTTTTCGAGAAGGGACTTTATTTATTTTTTTTTTCCTAGCCCGAACAATGTAATTCATTTGGCCATCTTCTTCCTATTTATCTTAAGATTGCAACGGCGATTTTGCAACATTCAGTTCTAATTATATTCGCACTCCTTCGGAAAAAATACATTGTTCAAACATATAAGAGAAATTTTTTTCGATGGACGCTTTTTTGTGTTTTTCTTAAATTATCAATCGCATTTTGTACCGCAATTCTGCCGAATTGATATATCTTCTTCCGAAATTATCTCTTTTAAATCGTGCCCGGTTTTAATGTAGCTCACGCGATCTAACGGATATTTCTACAATTAGCGCATTGCGTTCCGTACAGCAAACAAGGCCGCCGGATATACATTATACATATCCCTTGTATGAATGACTGAAGCGAGCTAAAAAGAGGTATGTTCGCCGCTTTGCTATAATTTGTTGACGAAAAATAAGGTGAGGTTCTCTCGTCGTCACTAACGTTTTTTTGTCGAAATTCAGAGTCGTCCACTCCTTTATATGTTAAACTGTTGGTTCCGAATTCGACTGACGCATGTTCTAAACGAAAATTAATTTTTTTTTCTTTTTTTTTTTTTTTTTTTTTTTTTTTTTTGGGTACGGCAGTAAAGGACCTGTATGTTGTGGCAACAAGAAAAAAGAGGATCACATAAATACTGATTCGGTCAGAAATATCTAGAATGAAGGAACTAAGCACTGGGATAATGGACCGGAATTGACAGGATGTGTGAAGACAAACCAGGGGAAGTCTAAGATGTAAGAAATTAGAACAAAGAATAGCACATCCAAACGAAAATATGGACGTTTGAAGAAGATGCGGTTGGGATCACAGACAGCTTCGTGATTCGGATGAGGATGACAGGAACAGGAGTTAAATGAAGAAACAAAAACGAGAAGAGAAAGGTAGTACGATTACAGTACAAACGAATGATAGAGACGACAACGGAATTTCGTAGAAAAGGAAAGGCATAAGCCGTGGGCGTGGGTAGAAAGATTTGCGGCTGGATGGACAGATAGAAGGAATACATATATGGCGTAAGTTTAAATAGGACATACGCGTTGTATTGTAAGCTGTACGAAAATGTAATTTAAACAAACCGGTCGGAACACCGTTGCCGATGCGGATTTTCAAAAAGGTATTACAGAGGTGAAACTGATATATCAAGATAAACACACAAAACGGTCTTTAAAAAACTACAGAGCAGTGTCGGTAAAGATACTAGTTCATTGTCGTCATAGGGAGCGGAGTAAAAACTCAAACTTGTCCCGAGGAAATACTTTCGAAAAATAGTGCGCAGCTCGTTTTCTTCCCTACTATCGCACATTTATAAAGAGATCAATTCTGCGCAGATAATGATGTAAGAATGTACCAGATAAATAGACGTACGCGGCGCTTTTGCACCAGAAAAAAAAACGAAAAAAAGCTCAAAGTTCAGCAGCAGGCAAGGTAAAAACTTTAAAATCGGGCGCATCACGAACGAAACTTCCATCGCTTAATATTCAACATCTTTTGGTTGCCGAGTAGTTGAATTTTGCCACTGTTTATCTCGCTTCAACTTCACTTCTCGCTCGTTAACATTCTAGCAACGCGTCTCGCGCTGAAGCACAGCTTCTTACGGGGAACATTATAGTGCAGTAGAATTCCTGTAACTAAACGTAACTCGCTAAAAATCTCGGAACGTATTAACCACTTGTTTAATTTTCCTCCTTCCTTTCAAACGCTTACTCTCACTCATTCTCACCTGCTGCCACATACATTTTCTCGTAAAACTGCACGCTTAATTCCATCGACATTACCTATTTAATTAAACTAGCCCGCATTGTTGAGATTTTTTACTTTTCGTTTTTTTTTGTGTTTTTTTTTTTTGGTTTTTTGGTTTTCATTTTAATTCTTTGTTTTTTATTTGGAATCTGATGAATTTTAAACATCGATCGATATGTTTGATCATACTAAATGCATACCGATAAAAGACTGATGAACAAAATATTAAGGGAATTAAAAATTACGAGCCTCCAAAGAAAATTCAAATAATAAATAACATTATTACATTGTACTCAAGAATGGCACCATTTCCAGTGCAGACTGAATAAGCTCAAAGTTTGTAGGAAACATCTCATTCCACCCCGACAGTAAAACGTGTCGCAAAACCGAATCAAAAGAATAATTCTCTGATAATTGAATGCAACGTAGATATAGAATGACATTTGGCATTCTCAATTCTGGCTTAATTTTTTTCACTATGTAACCATTATTGACTTCCTTGCGTATTTACGCGAATAAAATTTAAGTCCATCGGCGTATTATTCAATGCTCACAACAAGTTTTTTATTTTGTTTTTGTGACAATACGTGAGAACATCTGTCAGTAATAAAAAGAAAAGAAAAGAAGAGAAGAACGAATGGAAGAAAGAAAGAAAAGTAAAAAAGATATGAAAAGAAAAGATGGAACTATTGCGAATTAATGGCCCGCGTGGGAGTTGTTGTAATGCATTCCATAGTTAGTATTTTAGTCACTAACTGTATCTGATTGCATTAAACATCAACTCATATTAATCCGGTCAAAATAGACATTTCAATTTACATTAATTCGCATAGAGCTGAAAATTGGCACCATTAGGCAAACTATTAGAAATAAAATATCAAAAGTCCCCACACAGATTTTATGTCTGCTAAAAAAATGATTCAAGGTCAAAGGTCAAAAATATTAGTTTTTTGCATTTTTCTAGTAAACAGTAAGTATTATCATAAAAACGGATCGGACAAAAAGTTGTAGATTATGCAATTATCTACGAAATGTCTTCTGATAGTTTTTTTTTTTTTTCCTATGGATCACCATTTCTGAGAGATATCGCGATTTTAAAATTTGAAAACGTCGTATTCTACATAATATGCACATATTTCCGCACCACCTGTGAGGAAGTGTACTTGGCGCATTATTTTAACGTGGTTTTCCCGGTAGGTAAATTCTACGATCTATCGTGATTGTCAAATAATATTCTATTAATTAAAAAATGATACTATTGCAAACGATTAAAGTGGCCTTCATAGAGTAACTATAGTATCTGATGGTTATACCGATTATAAAATAAAAATTTTAAAGCTGTAGAACAACGTCGTCGAACTACAAAAACATCTTCAACTTCTGATGTCGTTTGTGACCAATTAATGACAGTTCCAACGAACCAACAACGATTTCTTACAAATACACACAAGTCCCGCTTCATTTCTATGTTATGTGAAAATTTTAGTGAAACGAGCTGATAATGACGTCGATGTCCTCATAATTAAAACAGCAATAGAGAACAAATACAATTATCGTTGTTGGAGAAGATGTTGATTTATTAATACTACTAACTTCGCGAACTCCTGTTGATAAGATTATTTACTTTTTGAAACATGGGAAGGGTCTACAACAAACAAACATATATATTCGTCAAAAAGTTTATCTGCTTATCCAAAATGTCAAAATCATATCTTATTTTTACATGCAATAACTGGCTGCGATACTACATCATTCGAAAGGGATAAAACAACAGTATTAAAATTGTTTGAAAAACAGGATTTTATTGATTGCGCAAACGTTTTTGAAAATATTGACTCTTCTCCACAAGACATCATCACAAACAGAATTCGGTTTCTTCTTGCTATATATGGAGCTCCAAAAAAAATTAATTGTTTAGACAAGTATAGATATTTTAAAAGAGCACAACTATCCTGTCTTCCTCTGACATCTACATCTGCTTATCAACATTTATATGGAGTATAATGTCAAGTTCAAGTGTGTGGCTAGGCAATCAACTGGACCCAGAATACTACGGAAACTAATAGATAATACTTTGGAGTCAATCCATTCTTTTGCTCCTGGAAAAAACTTCTTAACACCATCTTTTGCAGTTGCAAAAAGGGTTGTAGTGAAAGCTGTAGCTGTAAAAGGGTCGGATTATTTTGTTCACCAGTATGTACCAATTGTCGAAGCCAGTCTTGCTCAAATGTTGAATCAAATGCAACAGATGAGGAATTTTATATCATTGAGGAGACAACCGAATCATCTTTATTAGAATAATTTACACATATCCAGTAAGAAGAAGAAGAAAAAGCAGAAGAAAATAAAGAAGACATTTCTGTTGAAGTTTCATTTGAACATTCTCAGTCAGACTAAATTTTTCTCCAAATCAACAATAACTCAAGCCACTTTAATCGTTTACAATAGTATCATTTTTTAATTAATAGAATATTATTTGACAACCACGATAGATCGTAGAATTTGCCTACCGGGAAAACCACGTTAAAATAATGCGCCAAGTACACTTCCTCACAGGTGGTGCGGAAATATGTGCATATTATGTAGAATACGACGTTTTCAAATTTTAAAATCGCGATATCTCTCAGAAATGGTGATCCATAGGAAAAAAAAAAAAAACTATCAGAAGACATTTCGTAGATAATTGCATAATCTACAACTTTTTGTCCGATCCGTTTTTATGATAATACTTACTGTTTACTAGAAAAATGCAAAAAACTAATATTTTTGACCTTTGACCTTGAATCATTTTTTTAGCAGACATAAAATCTGTGTGGGGACTTTTGATATTTTATTTCTAATAGTTTGCCTAATGGTGCCAATTTTCAGCTCTATGCGAATTAATGTAAACTCACCACTATTTTTTCGTCTATTTTGATCCCGGACTATAAGTTAGCCGCTAGCGGATTAACGATGAAGTCGTTGCACATTTTTTCGAGCCTTTTATTCGTATGTGTGTGTAAGTGTTTATGACTTCGTCACTTCGTACATATTAAAGCGCTGCGCTACTATATTCGGGAAGGCTTTGGATAATATTTGAATTAATCTCTGTCCGCCACATTTCACTTCCATATGGAACCGTATATTGGCTTTAATATAATTTCGTGAAGTAAATCGCTACTTTATAACGATATTTCGAATGTTTCTCTTTAAACCGATTCGTATTTCGAAGTTCTAGTTGTTTTTGTTTAACAGTGATATCCTTCCGTGTGAGCCATTCTTTCTAAGGCAAGCCTAGGTTACTATAAGTTGGAATTACGCGTTAATTTAATTCGATCGGTGCACTTCCTCCAGCTTGTTATTTTTAGAGTAAACGAGACGTCTGCCGATTTTAATTCCGGGTTCTCCATAGCTTAAACCATTTTTCTAGAGATGTTGTGTGATCGTGAGTTAATAAACCATCCGCGTCGTCAACATAAATCGCTTTAGTGACATACCGATTAACTGGAAAGTCCAATGTGCAAATAATGTTGGACCACTGTTCTAAGCGTACGTCTGCGAAAGTAGGCGCCGTTTGCATTCACTTGAAGGCCGATCGACCAAGTACAATCTAAATAGTTCGTCATGTTGATATATTGCCGTTTATTTTTAATTCCACAGGGAAGACCGGTATATCATATCCTGTCGAACTGTTTTCTTTCGATACACAGAATTTCCTCGGAACAGCGATTTACATTACTAAAGTTATCCTATAGCTCCGTGAAAATTCCTAAAACCCAAACTTTACCAACGCGGTGCTATTAGCTCATTTTCATTCGGGAATTTTCTTTCTTATTTTCAATGAAAGTTTTTCGAAAAGTTTCGAAATAATAGCTAACAAGTGGTCTGCCAGAAATTACATTTTACGCCAGTTTAGGTAGCTTTCCGTATCATTAGTAGCGAACTTCCATTGAGACGCATAGTGTACGCGGGATTTCATTAAATGTCGATGTTATTAAGGTAAAATAGCTCCTTTGAAAGTTTTTTGTTTTTATATTTCTGAAGTGGACACAGCCCGGACCGTTTTTCGTATTTGTAAATGCTTTTGCATGTACGCGTCAACCTCCCTACTACTGGAGAAACCGGTTTTATTGGGAAAGACAGCTGAAACGATGTCCGTAAATAACTCCTTCCCTCGTACAGCATACCCTTTGTAATTAGCAGGATAAAATTACTATTACATTGAGTACACTTTTCAGGTGCATGCGATAATGTATTACAATCGCTTTGCATGTTGTTCACTGCACTCGATACATATGTATGGCAAAGTGCATTATGTTTTCTTTGGGGGGGGGGGGGGTCGCCGGCGACGGCATTAGGTGACAAAACCTGAAAAGAATGAATATCGAATAAAAGAGACCGGGGTAGCTGCAACCAAATTACTAAGGATATAGTAGATAATAGATGCAGTGCTCTAATTAATAGTAATACTAACGGAGCAGTTACCCTTAATTAGGATCATTAATTCATGATATTTTCGCAATATAAAGTTAAGTTATTCTATACAAAACATGAATTATATTTGTCTGTTTCGAAGACTTTTTCAATTACCATAAAAGCAACGTTATTATTATTTAGAAGAATGTCATAATTAATTGAAAGCGACTATTCTATCTGAATTGTAGAAAACTACTATATTGGTAGTCGTCGCGATAGCCTAGTTGCTAGAGCGCTTGACTTCCGGTATATCACGGGTTCGATCCCGAGCGACGACAAACTTATTACAAGAATTAAATAAATAATCGCTAATAATCACGTGGCAGGCAATGGCAAACCACCACGTTCAACATCATATGCGCGCTAGGTCAGTACACAGCAGACACACACGGGGGACTGCACTTGTATATCGATAAATCAAACGATTACTAATCAGTTCCGAATGTAGTCTTCTTGCGTGTGTACACCTGCGTTGCATATAACAATTGCTATGAGCGCTGCCTATTCTGTACAACTAGAATGAACGAGAATAGGTAGTCACGACGCTCGAATTCGAGCAATACGACTGTTACATACACTATATTGGTGAGGGGGTAAGGAGGTGTTCCCATCAAAGAATCCATGTATATAAATATATATATATATATATATATATATGTTTGAATGACATCTTCAAGATATCAATTAGAAACTCATTTCGTCAGCTAAACATGGTTTTAGACTACTGTTGCGTCACTTGTACGCTGAAGTACTTGGGGAAACGTGGCAATGAGTTTCAAAAAAAAAAAAAGTTTTGTTCAACTTTTTATTGTTATAAGTAAACTACGCTAAGCATTTTCAAATTTGTTTTGTCGTCACTTTAACTTTATTTCGTCACAATGAATGCAGTGGACAAGAAAATTTATACGTCGACGAAATGGAAAGTTTAAAATATAAATGTTTGAATCCACTTTCTGTCTTCTTCTTTGATTGTCATAATCTGCGCGTTGACGATCCTACTGGCGTTAGACTCACACTACTTTAAATTTTTCGTTAAATTTTTCACCCCTCCGCTGCTCGCACAAGGTCAACAACAGCGTTTAGTCCTGTCCATTGCCGCACATTCTTCAGCTAGGAAGTTCTCCTTCTTCCCCTTATTAATTTTCCTTTCAATTATCATCTTAATTGGTTCGTATCTTTGTCCTTTTCTTGATTGTCTGTGTTAAGTATCTTTTAACATCTGCCAGCTCTAATACTGTTTCGTTGGTCATCTTCTATGTCCAAGGAATTCTCAGAGATCTTCTATGCAGCCACATTTCACACGCTTCCAGTTTTTTTAACGTCTTCGCTGTCACTGTTGTTGCCTCCACTTCATATAATAAAATACTATAAATGTAACATGTTATTATTCTCTAACGTGCTCTTAAATTTAGAGAGCGGTTTATCAAGAAATTAGTCTTGGCGTATCCAATTTTTCTCTTTTCTGTAGTTTTCTTTATTAAAAACACATACGCAAACACATATTACAGAAAATAATTATTATTGAAAAAATACAAAACAGCCGACATGGGCTGTTTTATATTTTCTAAATAATAATTATTTTCTGTAATACGCTTTTATATGTGTTTTTAATAAAAAAAATGGAAAATGCTTAAGGTTTCAAAGAAACGGTCTGTGATCTGAGCCCCAGTCCTGATTTTATCTTAAAATTGGTTATGGACGTCCTACAGCGCCTTCTGCTTAGTATGTAATCGATTTGGGTTTTTGTACTGGCCATTTGGTAAGATCCATATTGATAATCTTCTATGATAATTTACAAAGATAGTGTTTACCATGTTAAAATCGTTTTCTACTGCGAATTGAATAAATCGTTCTCCTCTATCATTGCATTCTTCTAATCCACACAGACCTGCGATTCTCTCCAAATGATCTTCATTTCTCTTCTCCGCATCATTCATATCTCTCATTATTATCATCGGTTCATGTTTAGTATAATTGCTCCTATTTTATTTTATATTCGATCAAAACATTTGCGGAATGGTTTCTATAATGATATTCTGAAATAATATTTTAAAATTACTTTTTTTTCTATAAGAAAATATTTATCATCATTTTTCACCTTGACTAAAGTATGTACCTCATACGTGTACAACTTCCTCTTTTAGGGGTTAGAAAGTAATGGAAAAAACCGTCGATACCGTTTCAAATATTATGAAAAAATGAGTTGACCTTTTTCTAAAAAATATAAAAAATTAATAATGAAGAAATATCAAAATAAATAGTCCTCGTTTTTGGAGGGATAAAAATTTTTAAAGTTGATTTTATTTATTTTTTTTTTTTTTTTATTTGTGAAAGCAACATCCTGTACCTTGTTTAACTGCTGTGGCTATTACAGTACGAAGATGCGCAGTTTTTTTTTTATAGATATCTGCTTATTCCGCTAGTTCTGATAAACTCTGTTACAGATAAGATTCCATTGGGGGAATTCTGAAGAATGTTGGTGACTGTTTTGTTATTAGTAGAAGGAGGCCGGTGTGGGTGGGGGGGGAGTGCTGAGCAGTCGCACAACAGTATGTGAGACGTTGCGAGAGCAACACCTTGGCTACAGAAAGGCAATTCCATAGGAGGTGGGGTTTTTTTGGAAAATAAAATTATGCGACATGGCTGTGTGACCTGTGCGCAAGCGGCTAAGTGCACAGAAATCTCTACGGGAAATGCTTTTTTCTGGCCACCACGGTTCGGTTGAGAGTTTAATTAACCTTGTGAAAGTCTAACACGAGGACCAATGGGCTTTCCATGAGGACGTAAGATTATTGAAGGTTGTGTTCAATAGGTAAGGTGGAGGAGGGCTATTTTACTTGGCAAGAGACAACATATTGCTGCTCGGGCGGATGTATCGACGCGTTCATTTCCAGGAATCCCAGCATGGCTGAGCACCCACAAGAAGGATACGGAGCACTGTCTCTTAATAAGTTCGTATAATACCTGTTGGGTTCGAATTACTACAAGATGTTTCGTAAGGGGATTAGATATTGTCACTAAAGCCGTGGATAAATCAGATACCACTACAGCTTTCCGTGATGTATGCTCCGTCGAAAGAAAATATTCCAAACAGAAAAATACTGCGTATATTTCAACATCCAGTAGTCGAATGCTTCGAATCACGTCGCAGACTTCAAAGGAACAAGCCGTTGGGGATGAAGTAGCCGCTGGGCTAGCCTTGGCAGCATCCTTAATTGATGAGCGCTAAATGATATCTTTTATTTTTTTGGAAATTTTCGAAGTATTATAAAATTGAAGCTAGTAGAGTGCATACAAAATCAATGGAAAACACCTGAATTAGATACGGATATCGAATTTATTATACAACGTTGTTTCGTATTTAATTTCTTATGTAGTCGAGTCAGATTACATATTATTTATTTCGCAACTTACCATTCGCGTGTCTGTCATACTAATAAGATATTACGAGAACTTTCGACCCCGGCGGATTACTAATCTCTGCGATAAGTGCCATCACTCAACATTAATTCCACTGTTTTCTTAAAGCAGTTAATAACGGTAATAATATTATAATAATAATAATAATGATACAAGTAACAAATCTAATGTTGATGACATTCTTAACGGGGTTGTGTCCCTTACGAATAACAATACAGGCGATGACATTAAAAGGCAAGATTTTTCATTTGCTAAAATTTTACTTCGTTCTGATATCCACTCCGGTCCGTGCATTGTTATTATCCAATCAAGCAATAAAAATTTATCAAATCGTCGTACGTTAGAATTTTTTTCAAATTTCGGTAAAATTTCAACGGCATTCGTTATTTTCAAAGGAATAGTGTAAACAGAGTAAAATTTGACGCTGCACTTCTAAACCTCGGTGCTTATTCTGTCAGACTGATCACCTCAAGTAGCATCAAATAAAGAAAAATTGTAACAAAAAAAGAAATATGTCAACTGTAAAGATTTGTCAAACGACAAAGCACAACAATTCGGATACTGTAGAGATGGTAGACAGGATGGTTATGGAGGAGCAGCGATTCTAATTAAAAAGAATTTTGCCTGTTAATTCATCAACTTCAATTCTATCGCTAATTCCTTACTTAATATTGTTTTAACGTTCGTTTTTAAAAATAACTTTTTATACTTTCCTACCAATTCTGATTACAATGAAGTTAGTTCCATAAATACCACATTAACAGTTTACTCAGATCACTGAGATTATGTTTTGTTGGCGATTTTAACGGACTTCATCGGGGCCGAGTTGTAAACCTGAAAATGCTACGTAGCGTCGTATTCCTAATATAACTGATAACACTAATTTGGTTTTAGCCAATGAAGGGTCTCTTATATCATCATTAGGGATCCTACTATGCCTTCAAATCCTTTGGATATTTCCCTTGTTTCTGAGGATCTTATTAATAAAGCTGGTTGGTCAATTTTACAGTTTCTTTTGGAAAGCGATCATTTGCCCATTAATTTATTAATAAATACTAAAAATCGTATTCTATGTTAATTTGAGAAGACTTTCTCATTGATCGTTGGAAAATATTTGATAAAGGGTTAAGCGGATTTACGTTAGAGCTATAATCATTATGTAATAATATTCCAAATTCTTCTATTGAGGAACATTTATTATGCGATGCTTTTTAGAAAGACGATTTTAATATGTCTACTAAAATAGTTGCGCATATCGGAGGAAAGCTTATCTGAGTAAACGTTCTCCTGAGATAATAAAAAAATGTAAAAATAAAATGTAACTAAAGAATCGCCGGCGGATATAATCTTCGATAAATATAGACCAAATGTTTAACTAAGAGAGAGACACGACATCGGCAGCGATGAAATACGAACCCTCGCAGCAAGACGGTCATGCTGTTTAACGAGTGAATTTAATCGATTATTTCATTAAATAGCCGCAAAAAAATACTCGAAAAAAAAGGTCTGCAATAAGCGAATCTCTAATATTATCGTAAAGAAACGTTCATTAAACGGAAAGTTCATCAACTGCGAACGAACACAAACGGTGAACTAAAAACTCTGGGAGGTCGGTACGTTCTCGTAACATTTCGAATGGAAACAAATTCGAAATTCAAACTTGTGTCGGACTTTGCGGAATGCATTTTGCGGTTAAATGAACGTTTTGTCGAAACGTTCGTTTCGAATTCAGTTCGTGAATTTCGACACCGAATCGTACGCAAATCGATTACACTTTCTCAACTATGTCGGCTAAATTACGTGGCAACCTCGAAAGGAGAGGAACATTTAAATGCCTCTACTTCCATCTACAATCGAGTTTATTTTACAATTTTTAATATATCGTCTACTCGACCTAACACGCAATATCTACTGCGCGAACTTTATCACATCCCGATGAGTCTAAACGTCTTAGGATTGGACATTAAATAAAATATGCCGGAAACGTTTTTTTTTTGTTTTTTTTTTGTTTTTTTACGGAAATGTCAGCACTAGAAAATAAAAAAGAGCTGAAGCGTTGCAGAAAAAAATGTTTTTATTATAATTTAATTTTTAGCCTCAAAAATGTATGTTATCACTGACTTGAACATTCTCCTAAGCTAGTCTCTCTCCATTTCTGACATTAAATCTTTTAAACGTCCTGCACAACGAAGCGAATTTAGCCATTCTTTACCAACACTATTTCCTGTTCATATCACAATTTTTTCGGACGGCTTAAAATTCACTTCGGATATCGGTGCCGCTTTTATTCTTTCCGCTCTCAACTGCTCTCTGAATCCTTTCAACTCTCTTCCTTTTCTGCCGTCTTCCTAGCCGAATCCATGGTTATTTTACACGCGATCTTTTTTTTTTTTTTCTCATCATCCAATTTATCGAAAATCCTTTTATGGTCCGACTCGAAAAGCGTTTTATTATCTGTCTCGTCTTCTTTTCCTAAACCGTCTTCCGATCCTATTATTCATTATATGCATTCCTTAATTTACAATTTATTCTATGCTGACGTGCCAAAATACAAAAAAATAATAAAAAATAAAAAAAACATAATTCTTTTTTTGTGCTTGTTTACGCATAACTTCCAGTTATTTAGACTAATTTTAATCATCTCTTGTTTATTCACAAGTGTACCGAATAGAAAATAGGTACGATATATGTAGATACCGATGAATATGGAATGAATAGTCGTTAGATAACGTGAAAAAAGCATGTTTCTTTACGGAAATTTTTACTAATATAATTGCGATACTTAAATTATTATCAATGTTATTATCAAGGAAATGTGAATTGGAAACATTTTTTCAATATAGTCAGGCAAAGAGAGATTAATTACCACGAATAGAGTCTTTATGCTGAGTGCGCTCGGCTTTCTACTTTAGTTTACTGAGACTTGGTCTTCCTTCTCCATATTGCGCTTTTTATGTTCTATCTCTTCCCTCTCCACAGATTGTTTCTATTATTTGTTTCTTTCTCCTAACAATATCTGACCGTAACAAGATATAAGTGATTCCTTCCTATTCTAATTGTTTCTGGGTAAAGGTCTCCGATTGACAACCCCCAAAAAAAAAAAAAAAAAAAAAAAAAAAAACACGAGTAGAGATTAGAATATTGGGGCAGTTAGTTATACAAGACAAAATGGAAGGCCGTAGACGAAAAGGACGCAGAAGATTGTTACGGATAAAAAATCTAGAAGAGTGGACGCGGGCCGGTCAACCAATAAATTACTTCATTCCGCTAGGAACAGATTCAGTCTTCCATAAATTGTGGCCAACCTTCGTTAACGGAAGAAGAAGAAGAAGAAGAAGAAGAAGAGATTAAAATGAAGAAAGTTGAACCCATAGCGTCATTTCTTATTACTGACCGAAATATTACTTAACATATAATTAAAATTAACTTATAACGCAATGGAACAGATATTAAAAACGCGACGCGGGGCAACTATTCTATTTTCGAGGTGTTCATGTTCTGTATAACAATTTTCATATTTGTAAACATTTACACGAGTAATTTATATAATCTATCATGTGACATCGTAGAAATCATAAATTACAATTTTATTACATACAAAAGTTTTATAATATAATATTTGAATAATAAATTATACTTATCGGAAAATAAATAAAATAAATAATGTTAAAATGTAAAAAATGTAAAAAAAATGTCAAATAATTATTTGACAGTGTATACAAAATCGAAAATATTATCGCAAGATATTTTTATAAAACGTTCGAAATTGAGATTAGTTCTTTATTTGAAATAATTAGTTATTTTCCAAACTTTCTATATATATATATATATACATATATCAGTCCTCTTGCTTACATTTCTGTCTCTTTCTCTTCTATACTTTATATAAAATGATCAAAATTTACAACGTAATTCTAAATCGGCCCATATGAATATAATAACATAATCATAAAAATCCTATAAAATATAACAAACGTTACATAAAATTGGAACATTTTTCGTAATGAAGGGTGCCTAAGAATTACGTTCTAATTAATATATATATATTTAATGTTATATCTTTACATTTATTTATATATAAGGCTTGTGAAAGTTAAAATTTTTGTAGTCATTAATACATTTTAGAATTGAATATTAATAAATCAGCGAATTGTGTTTTAATTTTCCCGATATAATTTCTCATAATTTAACTGGGTGCTGTAGTAGCAATTTCAATTTCCAATGTCCAGCAAAAGACTTGGTAAATAATGATTTTCAAAAGTTTAATACATTTACACCGTTAAGGAAATTAATTTCCATCAGTAACACATGTATTTAACATGTAAAGTGAGGTCGATCTGGCACCATAAACTTAATTGAATGGGTCGTTTTAACTCGCTACAAATTCTCGTCGTCGTCGTCGTGGTGGTCGCATCTGCTCAGTCAAGAGATTGCGTACATCTCTATATTTTTCGATCCCTAGCATACGTTATAATCTCTTTCAGATTTTTACTTGTTGAGTTGGCTAGTGGTTATTAGTTCCAATCTTTTCCATTTATTTATATTTATACCAGCTTCGCCGGTGCATTTGTCATTTTTTTGGATACATTTTCTTCGATTTCCATCTTTTAATTTACTCTTTAGTATTCTGGTCAATCTCATTATTCAATAAACTCTGCCTACTTACGCATTCACTTCCGTGGGCTTGAAATATAAATGATTATTATTTTTCTATTTTCAATTAAAATTTACATATAAACGAAATTGTATTAATATGAACGTAGCCTTTTTTTCCTTCCAAAATTTTTATTTATATTTGTAAGTTTACACATATTGATGAGGTTTGTTTTGCATTGATACCACAAGCAGTTCAGAAACTTATTAGCGTGATATTAAGTTCTATAGGCTTTTTCCAGCCTTAAAATTTCGAAATTGTGAAAAAAAAGTCCAGGCTTTTAGTACAGTATATAAACAGCTTCCATGCAAATTGTAATATTATAGAAATATTTTTTTCAAAGATATTACATACTTTATGCGTCCTTTGGAAAAGAGTTGAGACAATCTTTTCACCCTTTAAAGTTCAAATTTACAAAAAAAATCTTTCTCGATATCTTCAACAATATTCAAATGAAATTTTGATTATATAGTGTAAGTGGTTTCGGCGTATTGTCGTGATCGTTGGTTTTTCTTAAAATATCCTTTTTTAAGCTCCAGAAAATTTGGATTTTTTTACATATATATATTTTTGCACGACGTAAATACATTGCGTCGTTACAGGCTAAATGCTAATTTTAAGCTTTATAGTCCTGGTAATTTTGTACGGCAGGTTATTCATTTTTAGGCTATTCTTATATATATTTTCAGACTTTTTATATAGATTATATAGAGATTATTACTTAAAACGGTTTCTCATAATGCAGAGTTAGTCATTTAATGTCTTTTTGGATCGTTACTAAGAAATATTAAAATTTTTCTTGAATAAAAGATCAATCAAACATAAGAAAAGTTAAAGTAAATTCTTATCCGTATAATTATAAATTACCACTGCTCTAGTAGCGGATAAAAAGAAAAACAAAATACAAATGAATAGAATATGTAAATGCTTGTATACACACACGTGCGCTCATCTAGAAAGAATATTATAAAGCAATGTTTTTTATTGAAATTTTTAAATTACCTACAAAAAAGTAGGCTGCTCAGTCAACCCCATGTGCATCTGGAGACCGAAAAGTATACTAAATTAGAATATAATTAAGCTAAGGGAGTGCAGAACTTAGAATTAATACACGTACTAAGGCTATGACAGGAAGAATCAGATAGAAGTTATGTGTAATAAGGTTGAAAGGAGGCCGTGTAAAGCTCTGTATAAATAAGAGCGTGGTAAGATGTTAGTAAGTGAGAAAGATGTTTTCTTTGGTGTGAACACGGTTGAAGCATTAAAGAATATCGAAATGAATAAAGTTTAAGTAGTTAGGGTCTAGCGTTATATACTTTTTTTTTTCTCGACCGAACTAGAAGGATAGTTTGAGATAGCGGATTCAGTTTTACAGGTAAAAAGTGCTCTTATTCTTTCTATAATCGCTTCCGGAATGTAGTTATAAGGAATAACCGATATGCTGTTATATCATCAGTAGAAAAGAAATGGAAGCAAGGAAGCCTTCCAAGCAACTCTCGGTCAATCACTGCGGAGAATACGACTAGAACGATCAAATAAAGGATGCGGAGATTTGGGATTGCGTATTATTTTCTAAAAACTCCGTCACAATGCCAACTTGACGGATAGGGAAAAATAAAAAAACCTTTTCATCTATACGAGTTTTTTCGATTTATTCTCGACGCGACAGGATGTTGCGCGCAAAATACACACCTATTTATAATCGAGAAGAGTTATATTCGTGTGATCTTGGCCAATTGCAGTTCTCAACTCGTTCTACAACTTTAATTTTATTCGTATCGATTTCAAAACCGAAATAAAATGTAAAAAATGTAATTTATTTCGGCGAACAAATGCGCGTTTTATACGCATTTTTTATTGCCGTTTTTGAATTGAAGACAGTCAATTTGCCGCTAGATTGTTTACATTCAGAAGGATAGTTCAATCTGTCTATATAAACAGAGTTCGTTTATCGTCGGCAGTAACGGTTATTATTATTCGCTCGGCGAATTTGACTCGTGGCATTTGCGCAAGTTCAAAAACCATATTTTCCTGCGGAATGTAATACGTCCAAAAGTTACGATATTCCATACCGGTCTTTAACTTCAAGACGATTTTCCAGAGATGATAGTTCTTGTTTTAATATCATTCCACCAGGAGTTTCGTTGTTTCGGTACTCATTTCCGAGTCACCGCAAAACAAACACACTACCAAGTTGTTCGACAGAACAGTGACTCTAGCGTGTTTAAACATATTCCAGGCTGACTTGAAAATAAAGTAAGCTATAAACGTAAAAAAAAAAAAAGGGAGAAAAAAGAAAAACGATACGAAAATAATGAAGAAAAAAAAACAAACCGCCGAAAGGATGTACCTTTATCAATCGAAAGAGGTAAACCACCAGGCAGGGGTAAATACACGAATGAAAACAAGATGGCGGCAGTTCCATATTCCGAGAAAAGAAACTTTCCGGTAATGTGCATTTTTCTTCTTTTTCTAATTCCCTTTATTTTTTCAATTCCACCTACTAATTCTTGATTTTTTCACTTTATTAATTAACTTTTATATATCGCTTCTGGAGATAATAGTTTGCTTCCTTCTTACCGTTGCTTTGTTTCTCTCTTCTTTGCGCTGTACATCCTGACTTGCCTCCTATCTGCAAAACGCCTTTTTTCATTATGGTTCATATTTTGTTGAAGCACTCAAAATAACCCTCAATGTTAAAAAATTTGGAAAACCTACTACTCTAATTCTCGGCTCTTACATTTGTCATATATCGAATAAGACGCATTCGTGCGTTTCCTCGCTGAGATCGAAAGAAGCCCTTCTCATTTCTACATCTTTCGGAATACATTCTTCTGATGATAGAATTCCGGAAAATAGGAAAAATGCGATCAAGTCACGTTTAAGATCGATACAAACACCAGCAACATGTTCCATTTGCGGGCTTGTCTGCAGAGCAAGAATAGGACTGGTTTCGCACATGTAGTAAAGTTTAAGAAATGCATAAGACCAACTCGGATACGAGTATCTGTCTAATAATAACATTCTTCTTCTTGTCGCAACCGATCCCTTCGAAGAATTCTACTTCTGCTCCTTTCAGTACATCAGTTAAGTTTCCACCTTGGCGAACTATCCCCTCTGCGTCAATACTTTAAATGCTAATCTCGTAAGCATTTTCTTCTTATTGGTCCTTTTTACGCTACTACTATTTCCTTTCATAAAAAAAACAAAAGAAACAAAAAAGCAATCCACTCTACGCCGTATAAAGTATTTCATACTTAATTATTTTTATCGCCAACTAAAAATCCTAAGGCCACTATATTTTCCTAAACAGTTGGTCAAAAAAATATATGTACACAAAAATTTGAAATTTTTCAGAATTTCCTGTTTTCAATTGTTTAGTACGGCACCGGAATCATAGAAAGTCCGCGATATTTTGATAAGCAAAAGTCGTATTAAAATCACGCTCCAGAATGGGACATTTAAAAAATCAAAATTTATTATTCGATGAAAACTAACATCGTTTAATGCGTATCAAAACAGCACAATCGAATAGAGAACTCATTTAGTCAAAAAAAAGAGAAACAAAAACGCCCGGTGATACTTCGTCAATACGCGTATCAAAATAGGGTCCACAAATCAGATTTTTCTCTCGTAACGAACATAGTTAATCGTAAGAATACACCATATCAATTCCATATACAAAAGTATATGGGTATTGTAATAAGTAAAGAATATAGTCGAATATACAACGTATCATATTCATCGCAGTAGCACCAGCAACGTTATGAGCACGCTGGAAGAAAATTAAAATTAAACGATCGAATACGAATATAGCAATAGAGAGAGTTTCGATTAAGATATCACATCATAAATGATGGGCAAGAATGGGGAATTATTTATTCGAAGCAAAATTAAAGAAAATAGACGACGAATGTTGAAGAAAGCGCGTATAAAAAGAAAAAATTACGGCTAATTTTAACTTTGCCTGAATCCGATTCCGTCTTTTTGCAGCTTATCCACGCAGATTATATTCCGTCGAATACGTTATCGATCGCAAACTCATTTCTAATCGATTTAGTGAAGCGCTGGCTGAGAAGGAGTCGGTTAGTTGACTGCTACGGTTTTTAGCCTATTACAGTGTCGGCTTATTCGGGAAGTAATATAGCTTAAGCGAACAACGCCACATGTACATTATAATGCTATATAAAATTAGTTATTTCACTGAAATGCGTTATTTAGTCAATTCCACATAACGAAATCCGATGTGTGATATACTGCAAACTGTTACTTAGCAGTTAACCGTAAATCGAAACGACAGCTTACACAGTAAAACGAAAATGGAATTATGAAATAATGAAATATGTACCACCACCCGCGGACAGTTGAAAATGGGAAAATTTTTACCTGCTACAACCTACCGAGTCTACTCGATTTATCTGGCGAGCTTGACAGGGCACTGCACATTCACTGAAACAAATGCGAAAACGTACGAAGCAAATTTAATTTGAAACGAACGGTTTTATAGCAGCTTGCACCGTACGCGCCTATTATATCGTCGTCGGCTATTTCGCGAACCTTAATTCGGCTGATTACTCTGCAAGTGGCAAAGAACTGTGGCAAAATTATCGCCCTCGAAATTTAGTATTATGCCGAATTAAAAAGTGGCCGACGCAAAATTTCAAAAGAACACCTCTTCACCGCCGCCATCTCCTTAAATCCCAAAACATTTTAGTATCGGAATAGCTGTCACACCTATAGTACACACTTTTTATTACCTATCCGCAGTTCAACGTTAATTTCTCTTCAAAAATTTGTTTTCTTTTTCTTCTTCGCATCATGAATTTTCTAATGCAGCAATCTATTACAAAAGTCCTATAAACAGCTTTCGCAGTTAAGCACCACAACCGATATCGTTTAGAATAAGAAACTGCAAAATTTCACAGTTCGCAATGTCAGTAATTTTAATCTGATAGTCTCCTACCTGAGGAATATGGAGCATACAAAAAAATCTGCATAATCAACGATTCTAAATTTCATAATGAACACAGCAGTACGAAATTGGAGCAGAAATAGCCGAACGATGGGAAGTGGACACTCTGCGCAATATTATGATTTAAATCGACGAAAAGGAAATCTCTGCGTAAAAGCAAAAATAATCTAAAAAGTTCGTATCAAGATTCAGGCAATTAGAATGGTCCCAACAACATACCAACAAACTTCATACTTTCAAAAAATCAGTTGTCCCTTGGAAACATTTATCAAACCTCAATAGGACCGACGAAATTATTATTACTAGAATTCGTATTGGTCACACCAAAATTACCCACGGTCACCTATATCAAGGAATTCGACAAAACCCCACTTGTACCTATTGCTCCTCAGATATTATGACAATCAAACACCTTCTTTTCTCCTGTCCTTCCTTCTCTGCTCAACGATTACAACACAAAATAACCCCTCAGTCAATATCTGATGACCCAGAACAACTAAATTCATTGATCACCTTTCTCAAAAAGACCCACCTTTTTACTCCCTAATCTAAAACCTATCCGATGGGCGTAATAATCCTGGCAATTAAAAGCGTCCAAACAAAAAAAAAAAAAAAAAAAAAAAAAAAGATTCAAAAGCAACAACTGGAATTAAAAATAAAAATCACGGACTTAAACTCTTTAAATGAACAAAAAAAATATTTTATACAGAGAAAGGGCGTCTAATCACAATAGGAAATTTTTCGGAATATTATAAATGATGAATTTATTGCAAATTGATGAATAAAAAAAGTACATTCACGTGTGAAGAAATAATAACTATTGAATAAAAGTATCGACCATCCGCCAGCAATACCGAAAACTAATTAATCGGAAATTCATACTACGAGTATAAGTAACATATATTAATTACGCATCGGTAAGAATCGGAGAGAAATAGCAGCAACGTGTGATACATTTCAAATGGATAGAGTGGATATTATCGAGAGTAACGGTGGATAGAGTGGATAGAGAAGTAAATAATATCAACTTGCTCACTGTTTCGTAACGGCTCGCAAGTCCTATTCCGAGAAACATATATACTTCTGAAAGAAAAATAATTATATTCTGTGCGTCGAAAAAAATTTTTATCAAGCGGAATATAGAGACTACTAAAAAAAATTACATCGAAAAATCTTGAAGTTAAGTGTCTCAAATATATTACAATGATACTAAAAACTCATCTGATGAGTGAAAAATTCCCTTTTGTTACTTTTAAACTCTAAAACGGTTTTTCTTTTTTTTTTTTTTTTTTCTTTTTTAAATTCTTAACCTGTACAAATCGATGTTTCGTTTAATGCAAGTAGCCAAAAAGAAAATTGCACAAGACGGTTGAAGAAAAATATTTCGTCAATTCTATTCATTGTTAATGTTCGAAGTATACTCGAGGGCTATTTAATTTTTTATCGGGGACGCGGACTGAAGCAGAAGCCGCAAAAAAAACAACAAAATATGCAAAGTTAACCCCGTGCACTGTTGGTAATTGTATTAGCTTGTTTAGAAATTTACGCCGTTAAACTTTAATGAAAATCTTTAAAATTTGGCCCCGGCAGAAAGCGTGAGATTCTCATTACTTTCTTTTTTTTTTTGTCTTTTGTAATACGCTTCCGCGCGTTAAAATCAAAAAATGATCGAAATCTGTACACCGAATTGAACGGCTTGTCGAAAGTTTAAAAGCAGTTTATTATGCATAGATATACTACCTCCAATATTTTAGATCGCCGAAAGTTTTCGACCGAAAGATCTTTTTTACGATAAAAAAATATAATGTACAACCCCCTAGACTTATTTTTCATTAAACATGGTTCACAAATCAATATAATTTATTTACAAGAAGTTAAAACTTAAAATTAAAATTATTACGCGTACTTAAAACTTTAATAAAAACAAAAAAATAAAATTTTGCCAAAAATATAATGAATAGTAAATAAAAATCTTGGAAAATTTTAAAACGCCTGCTTACACAACTCATTACATAATTTTTTTGAGCATTGAAGGATACCGACCCGCCGAAGATAATGAAGTAGAATTTTTACGGAAATAAATCGTGAAATGCTCCAACGATGAGAAAAACGGTTTCGAAAATCTATGTCCGATAGGAATATTTTTTCTAAATATTCACACGTAACCAGTAAAAATATGTGTTCACATTTGAACTTGGCGCTTACCAGTCAGGAAGTATTTGAATAGCAGATTTCGAATAGACTTCATAGTTTTATTCTACATCCTACACTTGTCCTACGACATGGCGGATTACTACGTGATGTGATGGAAGGAAAAGTCCAAGGGAAAAGAGGAAGCCGAGGAGGACGTTTATAGATATGTTAGTAAAGGACGTACAACTAAGTAAATACGCAGAAGTAAAAAGATTGGCGAAGTTGGAAAGCACTTATCATGGAATAAAACCAGTTCTAGGACTTTAACAATGATGATCATGACACTGTAACTTCAGATATCTTCTACTTATCTCATTGACACTATTTAATAATTCCTGGAGGTCAAGCAATGACCCCACTACAAGCACTATGTCGTCTGCGTATCTAATATTGTTTAAGATTTCACCTCCAATTCTTACTCCTACATGCTTTTCTTGCAAAGCCTCCCGGAAGATTATTTCTGAACAATAACGTTAGGTTTGTATACATACTACTTTATATTTAAATTATAAGTGTCCATTTTCTGTTATTATTTTCAAAATATTATATATATATATATATATATATATATAAAAGTGACTTTTTTATATATAATATTTTGAAACGTTAGGTTTACTAATATTACGATTTATGAAATAAGTTAAGATAGTTTGTAATTATTGTATTTTTTTTTTTTTTGATAATAAACGTTAATAAGAGTGTCGGGCACTCACACAACGGGCATATTTGCCCTATGAGACCCACAACTTATTAATGAAAATAAAAAAGCACTGGGCCTCCTGCCAGACATTTCTAAGATCCATTAAAGTCACAACTAAGTCATGGCGACTTGTAGAAAACATGTCTCGTGCAGAGTTGTGCGCTCTGGGCCGCCCGCGAACAGGACATATAGCCCTGTCCAACTACTTTATCTTCCAGGGAGTTCCCCCTTTCTGCTTACAAAACAGCACCCCAGCTGTATCGCACATGCTAAGTATGTGCTCAGCCTTTTCAGATCATCGAATCTTCTGGAACAGCACCAATAATGTCACTAGCATCATTTCTAACTCATCGGCAGCAACGGTATCTGCCCTTCAGTTTATTAAAGCAACCAAGTTAATTAATTACCTTTAAATACTGACCGCACATCTCCGTGCTATAATAATTTTGACAGATAAAAACAGCACTTTATACGGTATGCTAAATATAGTATATATATATATATATATATAAAATTACTATAGCCCGGGATCAACAGTACATTTTTTGTATTATGTCAGAGACATATAAGATAACAAAGATTGAATGTTGTGTTGTACAAATGCTAGGACCCCCTTTTTTTTTTCTTTTTTTTTGATAAAAGACAGGGAGAATGACGTAGCCAATTGAAAATAAGCGTTGTGATCTATATAGCTTTGGTGCTTGATGGCTCTAACTGCTTTTTAAACATTTCGTGTTTCTTCTTCCTTAATTATTGGCAGTCTGATTCCTTTGTCCATTGGTACTGTGGGCTCTGTAATTGCAGATGTGGCCATGGTATGAGACAGTTAACTCCTTTTACTCTTACCTTCGGCAGTGTCGTTCCTTCTCTTTTCAGAATGCATATATTTGGCATTTATCGACGTTGATTGTCATTGTTTCTCCATCCTTGGTATAGCGTTCTTTGTCAGATTCCATTCCTTATAACTCCTAATTATTTCTATTTACACGTGTTGACGGGTAATCGTCCGTTGCTGACAAGCCTAGGGAAAAACTCAAACAAGAAAAAAAATATATATGTTTTTTTAAAACAACTTTAAAACAAAAAATATTAGAGGTCATGAAGGCTAGCCGCTTCTTTGTGAGTCCTGAATGGCGGAATTTTATATAAAAAGGTGAACTTGACGTATATAGTTAAATAAAACCACTTGTTTTAACACGTGTTGAGCTTGTTTATTTAAGTATGTAATAAATGAAAGAATCTTGGGAATATAACGGGTTTTTAAAACCAACTGATGATAATACGTGCGGAGTTGAAATTTCATTATGTTTATCTGACGTAGCGCACACTTCGTTTAATGGTATGTAGCGGTGTGTGTCTGGCGTGGTGCTACATGCATGCAATGTAATGGTGCATTTTTAATAAAAGACTAAAAAGAATAGCGATTGAGAACGATTTTTCTAAAAGAATTTTAGAAGGAAAAAGATTGAGGATTAAGAGGTTTGTTCTCTTGCGAGGCTCGAAAGGCTGAGTTCTATTATATAAGATATAGATATAGAATTAATATGTGTTTTGATGAAGAGGGCTTTTGGGAATTTTTTTAGGACTTCCTATGATTAATCTAATTCAGAATATATATCGTGTTAATTAGGTGGTTCGATAAACCATTAATTAACACGATATGTATCCTAAATTAGTTTAATCTTAGAAACAATTGAAAAAATTCCTAAAAGCGCTCTTCATCGAAAAACATATTTAAAACATATATATATATATATATATATATATATATATATATATATATATAATAAATTACAAGTCTCGCATAATCAATACCTATCTATCGCAAAATGTAAATGAAACAACAAAAAGAAAAGTGTTCGAAAAAAGTAGAGCGCTCTACGCTGCCGTAATTAAATGCAACGGGTTGCGAAATGGGACATTAACGAAAAACCTTAAACGAAATAAGCTGACAAACGTCCAATTATGCAATAAAATAAGAAGGCGGCAAAACTTGATCGTAACGTTTCAGTCAAACTTCGGCAAATAACGGAAAATCACGAACGAATAATGTACAAAAATGATTTTTCGAAACGGGTGTGAAGTAGGACTTGATTGAAAACAACAACTTGGAAATACCACTACGATAGATTGAGAATAATGCGAAGAAATTATAAAAGGGATGTAAATTAAGGATTGCGATAGATTGAGAGTGATGCAAGGAAACTATTAAAGGGATGTAGATGAAGATTTCTGCTCGGCAATTATTGTTAAACATTTTCGTAATTGTCGAACATTTTCGTAGAGCAATTTTCATACACAAATATTATATTAAGCGCATCAATTCCAACATGCAGTGGTCTGATGACCGCCCTGTTGGCCTAATTATTTACCGCGATATTGTACAGAGCCGTAGCGTAACGACGATTAACTAAACGGTGTTGTTGTTTAAATTTCAGCAACAGTCACATGTTGACCCACAGGCGGATAAAGCCATTCGAATGCGTCGCTGACGGCTGTGATAAATCGTACTGCGATGCCAGGTCACTTCGGAGGCACACTGAAATCCATCACATAAAAGACCAAAACCAGCTGAAGCGGAAGCGACCGTCGTGCACATCGATCGCAAAAACCGGCGATAAGCCGACGCAACTAGCCAACGCTTCGAAAAACGCCTGCACCAGTTCACCGTCTTCGTCCTGTATCAAATACGCTCCACCGTCCATTCCTGCGGAAACGTCCGTTCTCGATAATCCGTCGTTAACATTTAGCGCATCGCCGAGAGCGGACAGTTCTCCGTCACAGCGTCCGGAAGAAAAGTCACCGTTCCGCAATGCCGTCGATAATTTGAACTCTAGTCAACGGACGAAATCGGTGTCCATCTCGGTCAGTCTGCCGTCTCCGATGACTGCTGCCAGAAATTCGAACGAGGTAAATATCACAAAATCCGCATAAACGGAAGAAACCTAAACGGGAAAAAACAACATTCCACGTCTGTCCGATTTTTAAATCGGAAAGTCTTTACATTTAGCTCTTGCTTGAAAAGATTTACCTTTTCACCGTTTCCATTTAGCGTAATATCTCGTAATCGGAACTGATTGATTATTTTTCAAAATTATAAGGTAGCGCGGATAAGATGCTTGACTACTAAATCAGAAGTATCATATAGGATTTCGAGACTTTTCTCGTTCCGGAACCAAATAACTCTCAGGTTTTGTACCTAATCTGAAATTGAGTATTGGTTATACCGGAGGAATCTGGGAAAGTAAAGACAATTCCAAGTAGAAAGGAATTGGCCCCAATATTCTCTTTAGATCCGTATTGAGTACCATTGTGAAAAGCTTAATCACAATCCCTAACGCCCTACTAACAATAAGACTAAGCGACACTTACTTTCCTTTCTTTTTTTTACTCGAAATTATACACTTTTTTCATGAATTTTTTTACATCTTTTTTTCTGGACACATACTTTCTATTGCTGTCTGCGCGAACGTTGTAATTGAAGAGGTTTCAAATGCTTTCATCGAAATCGGTAAAGTGATGTCCAAATTGTCTCGTTAGTTCTCGCATTATTTTGAATATCTTCAACGGCGCTGTTAGATTCGGTGACAAAAGTTGTATATTTCCTGTTCACCTCAAGCTAGACTTTTCAGCGATGTTATCGGCAACATCGAAATCTGCGCTAGTTGCATTGCTTTTAACGTTAGATTGATGTATGTAAACCCTCAAAATTTAGTTGCTCGTTTTATTTTGAAATTTCGAAACAGCCGTGTAGTTTCTTTTTAACTTCACCTTGTCGTCCGGAATAATTTGCTACGAACGAAAAGAACACATTTAAACGGAAATACGCGGCAAAGTTTAAAAATAACGTTCAACATTCGCGCGTTCTGTTCGTAGATTGCGCGCCAGATTATTTCGTAGAATACAGAGCGAAAAAGAAATGTGCGCCGAATTTAATAAATATAAGGCGCGATTTTATGATTTTTCGTACGTCCTCTCTCCGTCATGTTCTTTCTTTTTGCAAGTTCAAAATGGATTTTTTCTTTGCAGAGGCATTCTGACGGTTATTAGACTCGTGTTGCCGCTTCCTCCAGACTTTCCGAAAGTATTCCATCTCGTATTTCCGTAACGATCGTTCTTCCTCCCGTCGTGCAAAGTCTTCCTTCTCTAATTCTCCCCGCTTCGTATTTCCCCTAATTCCATGATCATCATTTCTTTCATACGATGAAACTTTAACCTTTCTCTCGTTTTCGTCATTCCATAAATTTCTCTCGACAGCTAGAGCTCTAGAATTGAAATTATCTTCGACGAACGCGATATTAATAAAATTACTTGACGTTCTAGACTAATCATCATCGCGATCAAGTAAAACGGAAGCGATAAGAAGATTCTTAAATAGTAAAGGAGTGTAGATAAAAAGCTGACAGGCGAGTCAAATGGAAATAACTAAAACGCCAAGTGATTAAACACGAAAAACCGAAACTGCATGAAATACAGAAAATACCGATTAAATATATTACAGGCGCGCTATTATCATTATTACTATTATTATTATTATTATTATTATTATTATTATTATTATTATTATTATTATTATTATCATTATTATCATTATTATTATTATCATTATTATTATTCTCCGCTCTTTTCGGGTTTAAATGGTATCTTCTTGGACGCGAACTAGGGAGAAGTGCACTAAGTTTCTTCAAACATTCTGCATATGTGAGTGGAATCTATGATGACTGCTTTCTGAATATCGGCTACTAGTTTTACATAGTTTGGGTGTAATTAGACGAAAATTTTTTTTAACGTTACTGGTACTACTTCCATTGTTGAATGACACTATCCTGACATTATTCATACTCCAAAGTGTCTTTTAACCTCCATGGCTAATTAATTCCACGTATTTACTTTGTCGAGAATCTATTTTGCATGTTCTCGTTTTATTCACAACCGTACTATCAATAAGGGTTACGTGTTTATTCTTCGTAGCGGCTACGTTACACGTTCGCCATGTGACTGTTGCATCTCTTGTGCGTTTCATTTTCAGAAATATCAAGCGGTTTACACTTATAATACGGTTTTCATGATCAATTTTTATATATTATTTTAGCCACATTATCACGTCTATGCGTATACTGCGTTTGCGCAAGCGTGGGGCATCCTGCGAGAGTATACGATCTAAGGTTTTGAGGTTTTCATTACAACAATTTACGTTTTCTATCTCCTCCTCTGTTAATATTAGTTTCCTATATACACCGGGTCGCATACGCCATCCTGTAATGCTAACATGAAACCCTCTGCTTTAGGACATATTTAACCGGCTGCTAATCATTCGTGAGTGTTTACTCTATCAAACAGCTGCCCAATATTTACTACATATAAAGGGTTTTTTTTTCCTTTAATGCGCTGAATATGTTCGTTTCCCAGTTGCCAACTAAGATCTGTATTTCATTTGTTTCTTGCGTAGACGCTAGATTTAATGGTGCATAATTATAGTCACAGTCCCTGAGTATCTTGTACATATTTTGTTTCGATGCTTTTGCATACAAATATTTTCTCAATACAAGTAGTCGATTCTTTTAAGGTATTTGATTCATCTCACTCTCCTTTCACTCGGTCAGACGTTCTACAGCGGCGTGCGTATGGTGCATTCGATGTTCTGTTACAGAAGTTCTTATTTTATGTTAATAAATCAACACATGCTCGGATTTAGATCGTAATTCATAGCCGTATTGTGTTTCTTTTAAAGTTGAAAATATCGGTTCTATAGCGATTACAAACCAAAGTAGGCTAAATGCATTTCCTTGAAATATTCCGCTATGCATTGGTATCGTATTCGTTGTTATATGTTTGTCCCCTAGAGCAATCTATAACCGTGCATTTCACTGTTTCATACATCTTTTAAGTACATCGATGGCCACCGGCGATACCTTATATACTAACATCGCTCCTTCCAGGCAGCCGTGTGATATTTAATCATACGCTTTCCTCTAATCGATATATGTGACTCTTAAATTTCTGCAATCTTTACGAGCCTGCTGATATATTATCGAATCAATCAGAAGTTGTTCCTTACACCCCATTTCTCCCTTCCGTACACCTTTCTGTTCGCTGTGTATCGGTTGATTGCATTCCAGGACACTCTGTCTGTTATTACTGATATGAATATCTTATATATATCATTGATAAAAGGTCTATATTTTGCAGACTCGTCTACATGTTGAACATCTTTCAGCGTCAGCTATGCTATTCCACTCGTAAAGAATTGTAGTATAACGTTTTTCTTGTATAATATGTTATTCAATAGCTCGGCCATGAAATTATGTATCCTGTCCAACCGTGGTGTTTTTTTAGTTATTAGTTTTTTTGTATTATATGCTGTAATTCTCTGACTGTTATATGTATATCATCCCATCCGGTATTATTATTTATGGTTTTGCAACTGGAACGTTCTGCTCTTAGTCAACTACAGTTCTCATTATACCTTTTATTTTGACTCCATAGTGACTGTCAATATTGCTCAACTTTATCCCTCTGTCAGGTAACATTTGTTTATTTGGTGGCCTACTTTGTTTCTTATTAAGATTTCTGTAGAACATTTTTTTCGTTGGTAGCGAATTGCTTATTTTGTTTTTTACGTTCATGTGTCACTGTGTACATTTGTAGTCTTCCTGCTTAAGCTTGCAACTTTTGAATTTTTATCTCTAAGATCCCGATCTTTTGTATTTTTGAATGTGTTCTGATTTCGGCATCTCGTCCTCTTTTTTCATGTACTTATATATTTTTTGTGTTTTACTTAAAATCTTATTACTTCTGTTAGCTTTACATGCATATTGTTGTACGTTAATATATTGACCTCTATTCTTAGACGGTCTACTTTATTCTGTAACCTTATTTTCCAGGTTGGGCCTTCATACTTCATTGATGTAGCTCTGGATTTTTGCCCCCCCCCTTTACCACTAATACCGTTTGTGCAGTACTGTCAACGTGTAATGTAGTTCCTCTTCTAACGCATTAGTCTCTCGTATGGCACCCGTCAAGACCATATTCGCTATTCTTAGATAATTAATTTTCTTATTGCCGGCCATGTCTCCGAATCCGTATCATACACATTACAGAGCGTAACGAATTAATTTTTAAAGCTTTCGATGTAGGCTCTATTATCAATATCTATAATACCTTGTGCCCGGTTGTCGTTAATTTTATAGTTTGCATCCAACCTATCTGTTTTAATATCCCTATCATTCGATTCTAGCCGTTCCTGTCTTTCTGTATGTTCTACTTTTTCGTTCTCTTACAAAGACTGAGCAATTGGTCTAATGTTTGCTTTGCTATTAAATGCTGTACTGTAATCGTTCATATTTGATCTGCAATGCGCTGCACCGTTAAGGTTATTTTAATTACTGCATTATAAGTGCTCTGTCTATATTCAGACATCATTGTTTCACCGTTTGTAGTTTCATAGTAACATCGCGCATTATCTTAATATCCATATTATAGTCTCCTTTGTGACGTTTCTGGTCACTCTTTGGAAAGCACGTTCTGTGGCTATTGAGGTTGTAAAAGCGATTTCCACTACTCGGATCGTTATTCGTCCGTTGTTGTGCATCGGCTATCTTTTTCAGATTACGCAGCATTTCGGATAAATATTTCCTCGTGTTTTCATCCTGGCATCCGGTAGGCGCCTGCCTGTCTGGCATCCTATCACTCATGGATCACGGACTACCACATCCAGCACCAGCTCCAAATGTGCCCTGATGTTCGCCAGGCAGCAACAGTGCAGGGTAATACGATTATTATATGTTGCGAGTTTTACGATAATTCGTGAACACGTTAACGAAACTCAACGAAACCCGATAGAGATACGTTCCTAATAAGTCAAGCCATCGGCCCCATGTGAAGATTGAACCGATACAGTGATCCCACTTTGCGCAACATGAATTGTAGCAGTCTTTATTGAACGCCCCTCGTACAAAATGTGTTTCAGCGATTCCTAAACTTGTCTATAGGAACACTTTGCCATGTGTCTGCGCGCATGTTTAACAACTCAGAAAGTACGACATTCCCCGTCTGATTACCGACAGACCTCAAAACACCTTTTTCGTTACTTTTACTAGCTGTTTTTAATTCCGCGCTCGTCGATCAAATGAATATTTCATTCACATTAGCGACGGCTTTTGCAGGGGATCGGTTTTCTCGGAGAAGAAGTTGGAAATTCTATCAACTGTGGACGCGGAAGTAACACCGACAAAAGTCGGCGAGTTCGGAGAGACCGCTCCATTTTTCATCGTAACGATAGGAAATTATCAGGGCACTTTTTGCACGATGTGCCGAACGCGCAAAAACTTCATATCCGATTTGAATTTATTTCGGCTTTTATAGTTTTGTTTGCATCGTCGGACGTGCGGCTTCCATAATAAATCTTCGTTAAGTAAGAACGCGTATTAGCTGTCAAAAGAAAGTTAACACTTTTAATGGCCTTCGAAGTATGTTACTCGCGCCGGCATTAATGTATGCAAATCTGTGCAACGGCCCTTAACAACGCTTTACCATAAAACGGGCGCGTTAAATTATACTTTTCGCAATTTTACAAATAACGATCGATCTCAAAGAAGAAAGTTTTTTCCAACAAGCACGAGCAGCCTATTCACAGCGTATTTCCCCAAAGTGTAAACCTCAAAAAACCTTGCATCATTTCAAATGTTCTCATTTTTTTTTTTTTTTTTCTTTCGTATTATATTTTCTGATTCGGCTTTCGTTATTGTGCTACTCTTGCCGAGTCGGTTTTGGTACATCGAGGAAACATTGCAATCGAAGTGATAAATAGTAGTTAAAACTTTTAAACATTAATCGACAAAAAAACTCTGCTGGATCTCGTTTGAATATAGTTAAGAAATTCGTAAATAATCGGATATTCGGTAAACTGCACGATTATTTCGAGTGCTGGTTAAGGACTGTAAATATCACGACTCACTTTCTACTTGTTCTTCTTTATCGAAGACCGGTGAATCATCATTGACAACTTGAACGGGAACGTACCGGGGCGCTATTATTAGGTATTGCAAAATCGCTAACATGGCGGAATTCTATTCGAAATGATCGAAATTTAATGAAAATAATTAACTGCTGCTTCTGAAGTAAATTATTAGCAGCATAGGTTTTTTTTTACCATAAGAGCCTCGCACCGGAGCTTCATTTGATCACTCAGTAATTTTCCAAAACTGCCTAGCGATTTCGCGTTTCAACGTGATTTCTCCGTACCGACGAAATTGTACTTCTGAACGTGCGGACAATTTTTATTATACATGCATTACACGTACCTCGTAATAGCCCTATCAGAGTAGTACTGATGTGTATATATGTATGTAGCATATTGATCTTCAGGTTGCATATAATTGCTGACATAACACCCACAAATCACCTGCGAATTCTTGAGAAAGATTTTCGAAGTACGCGGAGCTTTTATTTTTTTCTGGCGAGATTTTTTTTTCTTTTTTTTTTCCCTTTTTACACCGTTACGTTCCTAACAAAATCGCATTCTTTAATCGGTCCATACAGCTTCTCTGCCGTGCCTCAAACCATCGCCGAATGCATTTATCAAGATATGTTTTCAGTTGAACGTCATATACAAAGTAATCCAAAGTCTCTGCCAAGCTGACCACTATTAATTGCGGTCAATTTATTCCGACGATACGGCGATCGACCGGGTCTAACTCTCATTCTAAAATTTGTCGCGGTTTAATCTCTGGAAAATGCTGAAAAATCACAATTCTCTCTTAAAGAAGAGAAACTTTCCACCCTTTTCTTACATACGGATCTCGATATTCCTCTAGAGCAGAGTTTCCCGACCTTATTTTCCTCGAGCCTCCCCGAATTATAAATAACATTTTTATGCCCCCCTTAATTTTTTCATTAAAACAAAAAACGCACATTGTTTTAATGACACTTATTTATTTTAATTCTAAGTTGTAGAAATATATAGACTTTAACCAAATTTAAAACGTTTTTATCGAAATAATTTATTAGAATTAAAGTGTACTAATGAGATACTTGAGCTTGCACGTTCTGCACCAGTTGGTCGATTCTAGGTTCAGTTTCTGCCAGAGCTATCGTCAGGTCGCTATCAATGGCAAGACGATTTCGCTGCTTAGTTTTAATTAAAACCAGAGCTGAAAACCCTGTCTCACATAAGTAAGTCAAAGAAAAAGGAACAAGTATTCCCAAAGCAAGAGAGGCAACTTTGGAATTAACGAGGAATCGTTTGATCCGAAATTTCTCCAATGTCAAAAGATGAAAGTCATCTTTCGTTGTCGAACTTCAATTCTAGAAATTCTTCCTGAACTTGTTCTGGTAAAATTATAAGACATCAACAACAAATGAGTTTCTGGTCATGTGACATATTGGTAACTCTGAATTAATGTCTCGATAGTATCGGGGAAATTTGTTTTCCAGCGTTTGCAAATGAGTTTATATTTCAACTTTGAAATCTTCGTCCAGTTTTTTTTTATTTTTAATTGCTTTGAATAGTCGAGAAAAAAATATTATTACATTTTCAGCAGATACCTTTTGATTCCAAAGTTGAAGCTTAGAGATGAACCCTTGAATATGATCATAGTTACTTATTACAGTGCCGTTTCTGCCTTGAAGCTTCAAGTTTAGCTGACTAAAGGCATCAACAAATATATCAGTTAAATAGGTCAACCTCCATTGAAATTGTTCATTGTTGAACATTTGCAAAAAAACTCATTTTTTTTCTTTGAACGCAAGAAAAAGGATGGACCTCATCTTTCAATTCGTAAAGGCGAGCCAACATGTTGCCTTCAGACAACCAGCGTACTTCTGTGTGAAATAGAAGGACTCTGTGATCAGAATCAAGATCTTCGCAAAGTAAACTAAATAATCGACTGTTGAAAGCGCTACTCTTGATATAGTTTACGATCTTTATAATGAAGTTCAAAGTCTGGCGTAATTTCTGTGGCAATGTCTTGTCGATGAATAAAACAATTAGTACACACTATCGCGGAATTCTTTTTCTTAAGCTTTTAAGCTAAGCCTGATCGTACACCTATCATTGCAGGGACGCCATCTGTGCAAAGTTTAATGAGTTCATTTTAATGCAAATCATTTTTTTCGATGAAATCAGATATTGAATTAAATATATCTTCAGATTTAGTGCCTGCTACCAACGATTGGGAGTATAAAATCTCTTCTTCAATATGATCTCCACTGACGTAATGAACATAAACTATTAACTGTGCACAATAAACGATGTCGGTGGATTCATCGCAACTAATGCAAAAAATAATGATAATTTTACTTTGTTGATTATTTGTGAAAATTTTCAGATGGCCAAAAGGTCATTTTCGAAGGCAGGTCACATTATTTATTGAACACCCTTCGTCCGATGTTTAATTTACGCGTTAAATTAATTTTTCTTTCGCGCCTCCCTTGGCATCTCTCTATGCCCCCCCCCCCCCTGGTTGGGAACTCCTGCTCTAGAATTATCGGCAATTCCATTTTAAACATTATGCGCACTCCATCAACCCACACTCGCAAGATTTAATTTCTTTTCTATGCCACAATGCGAAGGCACCCCCGCCTAGGTATTACTGTATTTTATAGGCCATTGAATTCCCTCTGTGTTAAGACTGATTTATAAGACAACTCGTTCTCAGTTTATTTTCATAGAATAGTCGGACTCTTAAATAGTTCAGCCGATGATATGTTTTGGCTTAACTCTAATTTACTGACGCATAGAATACTCTGGAAGATTTAATAAAGTCACTAATACAACTCTAATTACAATTCTGAACATTGCTGAACCGTTTAACGTTGTGCGCAGTTCTGTATAAAATCTTTTTCATTGTAGGTTTTTTTTTTCTTTAAAGTTTTTTTTTCTTTTTTTTTTTTTTCGTCTTAACTTTCTGCTTATGAACTTAAGATAATTTTCCATCAACAGATGTTGACTGAACGCCCCTTAAACTCAAAACCTTTGTGTGACCATCATGGATGAGGATTTCTTTCGGGGACTCTTTTTAACGCTTTAAGTCGGCCGCACAACTTCGTTTTCCAGCCCGTGCAATGGATGTTCTAGAAGTTTTATCTGTGTATGTTTTTGAAATTTCTCGATATTGCACGTTAGCAATTTCTTTCGCAGTCGATTTATTTCGATCGCTACATCCATATACTTAAGTATGGTTTATATTAGCTCTTTCGTAAGTAGCAACATACACTATACAAGGATTATTTCGGTTCGGTTACTCTTCTTATCACGGTCTAAATATTTATATCAGTCTATAGCCGCAAATCTCGTACTTCATTACATTTTCTGTTTGCTGTTTAACGTGCCCAAGGAGTAGTTCTTCGCGATAAGCGCGTTTTTGTTTTTTCTTTTCTTAGATGTATATGACATATCCCCTACATAATAACCAGAGTACTCGTTTATTAAACCTTATCGTACCGTGGAATTCGTTTACCAATTTTGCTTCATTCGCATACAAGGCACGACATGGTTTCATCTTTTGCACGAGAACGCGTCTTCACTGGCAGTTACCCTTGCTGCAAAATATTAAGCTTTCATTTGCTTTCAAGAATTTCTACTTCAAGCCACGACTACGATGTAAAAAAACTTCTTTTTACTTATTTTTCCATCTATTGAACCGTTCTTTGAAAACCGACATTTTCTCTATCCAGTTTTACTTCCATTTCCTTAAATTTTTTTCGTTTTAATTTTTAATAATCTCTCGAAACTTCTGTTACCATACGTTCACTTAAACTCCTATTTTTCTCCTGCGCTATTTGTCGAAACCTCTCTGCCTCCGATCTTTCTAAGCGAATGTAACAAACCATCACTTCTTGTATGCGTAACACGCTTGATGTAATTCCAGCTGAGTATCTAATAATGTTGAAACTACCAATTTTATTGCTTTAATTATATTATCTGTATTTAACGTTAATTTAACGCAAACCTACTTAGAACACTCCTTTAGTGTATTCTTTCTAAGTAGGACACTTGAACAGATCTGTGCAAAATAACATCTGCGACTAGAATTTCACGATATTCAATTTAAGCTATTGATTCCATACTGCTTCAACTTTCTATCGTATTCGCCCTTCAGTTTCTTTTAATTTAAAACCGCTTTTTACACTGATAGCACTGCATATTTATCGATCAAAAATTTAATTTGAATATTGTCATTGAATATTTGAATTACCTTAATTTTAGTTAAGTTTCTTGATTATATTTTTAAATTGCCCACGTACAAAATTCTATTCGGTGTTCCTTCGATATATTCCAGTTCTTTTTTTTTCCTTTTTCTTTTTTTATTGACCCGATTATCCTGTAGTTGATTATTCACTCTCGCTACAATGTAAATTGCAACACATCTACCTGTATAATAATATTACTCTTAAAAATAAACAGAAATACTTCCCCCTCACAGAACGCTCTTCGCTGCACGGCAAAAATTTCGCTCAGTTTGCAATATAACGAGATCCGGAAAACAACGGATGATTAATATCCTCCAGATATCTCGATGGCAACATCCGAAGAGCTTCGGTCTAAAAAATTAATTTTTGCCCCCGAGTATATCTCATAAGCACAGTCTACAACCGTCACGAATAATTTCTTCTGTTAGCCATATCGGGATATTCATGGAAATTTCGTGGAACCACGGTTCGTGTAATTTCTGCTTGAATTAGAAAGTATAACCGATCTTTCAGATTATTTAAATTCTTGATCGTAAATCTTTCGCAGAGGTAAAAGGAAATTGGATGCTGTTCGATGCCGCTTCCTTGACAGCCACGTCAGCGTCATCATTCCCACTAATTCCACAGTGACTAACCGACAACAGAACCTTACAAGTTGTTAAATAGACATTTTTCTTCTTTTAATTCGTACATTACTAACCAGGAATCAAACGAACTACAATGCAAACAACTTAAACTGCGTCACTACATATTAAAAATCAATGGCATTTTATTTACAATAAATCTCGAAGTACTTGAAATGATTAGAACCTAGAAAAATAATTCTTTTTTCTTTTTACCCCCCTTGGGTTTGCTACCAAAGAACATTAGCCCAGCAAAAAGGAATAGATAGAATCAAGGAACACCCCTAGGACAACTGAGAGAATAGGTAGAGAAAGAGCATAAGAGGCGTTGAAAGGAACAGGAAGACCAAGCTTTAAAAGATGATAATAAAGTAACTCACGCTCGCGAGATAAACCAGAACACTCGAAGAGCACGTGATTCGCATCACAAACATACTGGGAACCTTCAGGATCCAATGAACAAAAAGGAGATGCAGCCAAAGAAAGGCGATTTAGTGAAAAAGGAAGGAGACTATGCGAGAAACGGAGGCGAGATAATTTAGTAATTATGGACCGACACAAACTGGGGAACTCATAGAACCAAGGACGAGAAGGAGGAACAGGATTAATCAAGAGATAAAAGGAATTAGGATTAGCGAAAAGAGAAACATAAACAGAGTGCCAACATCTAAGATGGCAAGATTTAGTTGGAAGAAGAATATTGTGTGCTGGAACCCTACTAATAAAATGTCCATTGGAAACAGCAGCTTCAGCAAGGAGGTCGACGGCTACATTCCCATCAATGCCTGAATGTCAGGGAATGAAAGTCATTCTTATTATTATTATTATTATTATTATTATTATTATTAATATTAATATATTATTATTCAGAACGAATTATTATTGCCAACACACAATCTAGTTGCCGATAATTATTATTACCTGTTATTATTAAATGTTTACAAGAGTATCGAAAATTGATGTTATATATATATATATAACATTATCCGCAGTATTAAAACCATTTCCGTCGGGGGTATCGTCGGTAAATATTTCTGTTTAGTAGCTTATGAAGCGTAGTGTGCGCGCAAATATAAATCTGTCGTTACACGGATAAAAAGTCCGATGAATACTTGAAATTTGAAACGAACGCACGTAAACGAACCTGCGCAGCAAATTAAAAGAAGGAAATTATTAACACATTACTGTATATACCGCGTATCTGTAATGTTATAAATAGTTCTATTACCGAAAAGAAGCAAATATATTTATTAAAAATAACACATCTACGCACTTCGGAGTAACTACTTCATTTTCCAAGTGATATAAACTGTCTAAAAAATGGAGTGATTTTTTTGAAACGTTCAACGTGCTATTTTTCATAAATGTGTCTGTTTTCGATGAAGGTACCGAAAAAGCAAAAATAGTTTTCGAAATATCTAACATATGATCCATTTGAAAACAGTAGCACATAAAACTCGCCGATAGCCACTATAATTTTTTTTCGTGAAACGCTGAATGGAACGAATAAATTAACACAAATGAAGAAAAGTGTAACCTACGGCATAAAAGAATAGCGGGAAATTTTTTTTTAAAGCAATTAGCTCTTCAATTAGTCAGTCTACAGCTGAAACCGAACATGGTATAGCAACGATACCTAGGGTACATTGCGAAGTTTGTTTTTTTCTTCTTAATTTGTGGGCCCCACAAGGCCAAAGCCCGCCTGTGGGTTCCAAACAAAATTATATCGTTTATTCATAAAGGTTTACCACATCTTAATTCTAATTACGTCTAATACAACACTAAATACTTTAAAACTTATGATAAGCCAGTATTGTAATATGTTATTTATATATCTACCTACAAAGACTCTCCTCAGCAACCAGCTAAATTTCAAATTCACCGGAAAAAGTACGCAAAATTCAATCCAGCAAGGTCACGGTGCGCGCAACAGCCCTAAAGAAATCCCAGATCCGTTAACCCAAAATTCCCAACACGGTGCGACAGCGAACAACAAAACCAACATCTATTCTGAAGTTCATATTCCTATTCTTTACGGCACGCAATCATCCGCACGATTATTTTATTCTTCCATCTATTCATATTCTCTTCTTCTCGGATTTTCAAAAGTAAATTATCGCAACCGTAAAATGAACCAACTCAAAAACAATACATCAAGTTTGTCTGAAAAATGCAAATAGCAAGCTTACTTACGTATATGCTAAACAAAGAAAACCGATTTGCGCTAATTGCGCAGAAGATAGATAATTTATGATCAAATATTTAATAGTACCGTTTGCTTTGTACTTGAAAAATTTCTTTTTTCTCATATCAGGCAATTTTTTTCTTATCTTTTTTTGAAAATAAAATCATACTATACCAACAGTTAAATTACGATGCAAATATTATAATTTACGTATAGTTCTACTACTATTTTATGAAAACCAAATAATATATTTCCGTATTTGAAACGCCGAATATAAAATATATTCTCGTGCATTCTGTTAAATATTTTTTGTCAATATAAATACGTGTGCTCGTGATATAAAAATTACAGTAGCGTTCTAAAATGGGGTCGAAGAAATTACGAGTTCGAATGAAGATTACCACACGTACGCAGCAATTCAGCGTGGAGCCGATAAAGATGAATTTAACACCGCAGTGAATGAGGAGGTTAAAATTCGAATTACTTTTAATTCGGAAAGGTCGGCAGACGTGTAAACTCGACATTAAACCGTTCATATTCTACAACATAATACTATACCTAATCGTCCATATTGCGTAAATCATTTGGCCTTTGACCGAGAGAGAACACTTCTCTACTGTGCTATCCAGTTTCCCTAGCTTCCTTTGTGCAGAAAGTTTTCCATAAATTCTTTCCGCGCATAGAACGCCGTTTCCGTATTAAACTTCCGAAATAATTCGCGAGCTACTAATAATATGCGTGAACCTGCACAATCTGTGGAATATATAAAACCAATTCTTGGAAATTTCTCACGTTTACTTTCCCTTTTTATTATATTATTATTATTATTTTCATGCTGATTTTTTTGTTGTTTTTTTAAAAATATTTTCGAGAAAAAAAATGCCCCGATTTTTTAAAAAGTGGTGGTCGCTTGGTTTTACGAGATGATTTCTTTGTCCGCGCTAAAGGATATACGCCTATATCTGTTTATAAAATGAAATAAAAGAAACAAAATGAAAAAACCATTTCTATTTTTATCGTCACACTGTTCCCACGGTAATAATAAAAACTACTGCGTTGCCAGGCATAAATGAAATTCGTTAGCACGGATGAATTGTTGGATTTTGCCTCTTGCCGTCGAACGGAAACTCTGAACGAGAGAAATAACGTGCAAGGAAATTTCTTATTAAATTCGGAAAAATTTAAATTTTTTTCTTTTCTTTCGTTGCATAAGCAAACGATAATAATAATAATAATAATAATAATAATAATAATAATAATAATAATAATAATAATAATAATAATAATAATAATAAATTCGAAAAAGGCATTTTTAGTACGGCTTAATAAAATAAAAACTAGACTTTCTCTTGCCCATCCCGACTATTTCGCCAATTGTCGCCACATCGCAACAACCACCCTCCCCATCTCGCGGCGCGTACTATATTTATTCATTTATTCTTCCATTTCCTCGACCATTCCCTTTAGTGCTTTTTTCTCTTCTTTTTTCTGTATTCGTAACGGAAGAGAAGGCTATTAAAGAGAACAAACAAGATTCTAGAACCGCCGTTTAGAGCATGCAGCAGGCTTTCTGCTTTCCCGCACTGTGATATCTGTTAGCGGTGAAAAAGCTACGTCAGCAAACTATCTTCTTCCCGACGGTCCAATCTGCGTTAATGGAATTATTCTTGTTTCGGAGCGTGCAGACCTTCAAAGGTCCGAATAAAATAAAATAAAAAAAGAAATATATCCACAACCAGGAGATGTGAAAGATATGAGCTTAATCGGAAAAATTAGGAAAAATGTATAGACTTATACAAGAGAGCCAGCATATACATACACTTCCGGTGGCATGCAGTCGGAAGAATGGTTCGCTTCAGAAAACCGCGTACGTCAGCAACTATATCAATTTGATCCGCATCTGTCCCAGTGAATGTTGAAATAGCTCGATTAACTGTAGTTAAATCAAAGTTCCACAAAAAAACGGAAGTGGGAGCGCTTTCCCGTATTTTTATTAGCCACAACGATAAAGTTATACAGTATATTGAAAACAAAATATTATTAAAGAAAAAAAACTAACTTATAATCTAGCCCTGAAAACGGGCAAAGGCCTCCCTCAACAGAGCCCACTCTAGTCTGTCGTAAGATACTCGCTGATATTGTTTACGTTTTAGCATTTTAACGAAACTGTCCTCCCATCTGATTTCAGGTCTTTCTCTTTTCCTTTTTCCATAAATAGTCCATTCTGTTATTTTCTTAGTCAATCTCGTAGAATCCATTCTTGCAATATGCCCTGCCCAATCCCACATTTTCCTTCTTATTGCCCAGGTGAAGTTGTCATTGATTTTTAATTTATTTTTAATACTTTTCATGTTTATTTTGTCTCTTAATTCAACTCTCACCATAGAGATCTTTGCATTGTATTCTAGCATGTATTAATTTTGCTCACGATATTATTCGAAATTGTCCATGTCTGGCATCCCCATATGTTAAGGCAGAACGCACATATATAAAATTACCCATTTTCGTTTATTCCTGTAAGGTCCCTTAAAAATATGCTTAAGCGACCAGAGTATTTTTTCCAGGTGAGTGCAATTCTACCATCTACTTCTTTCTTTGTTTTGCCTTTTAGGGATATCAATTGTCCTAAATAGATTATACTCTCTACTTTTTCAATTTCTTTATTATCCATTGTAATTTCTGTTTTACTTTTTTTCTGTAGATAGTATTTTTATCTTATCCAAGTTTACACTTAAACCAGCCTTCTTTCCCGCCTTGTTTAAATCGTTCAACATGTCTTGTAATTCGTTAATATCTTCAGACATAATCACTACGTCGTCTGCAAATTTAAGATTATTTAACCTTATTCCGTTTATGCTTATACCTTTCTCATTCTAGTCCAACTCTCGAAATAATTTTTCTAGGGCAGTGTTAAATAACAAAAGGAGATAATATGGGTCTCCCTGTTTTTTTCTTTGTCAAAAAATATTCTTCTTTTATGTCCGTTACTATTCTTGTCTTCATATCCGTGTATATATCTCTTATAAGTTCCCCCATATAGTAGTTCCCGGACACTCCCTGATTCTTTAAAGCTCTATCTAAAAATGTATGATCTAACGAGTCAAACGCCTTTTTATAATCTATAAATGCTAAATTTGTTTCTATTTGATAATCCTTACATTTCTCTAAAAGTAGATTTATCACGTGTAAGTGACCGACTGTTAAGAATCCATTCCGAAAGCCAGCCTGTTCCCGTGATTGTTCAAAATTTAATGTTTCTTTTAGCCTATTAGTCAGGACTTTAGAAAATATTTTAGACACCATGGAGCCTAGACTTATTGGACGGTAATCTTGTTTTTCCTTTCTTGTAAATTAAAACAATATCTGTTACTTTTTCCATGATTTAGGGATTTTCCTATTCTTTAAAAGCAAATTAAACAGAATATTCAGTAGTCCTACCATTCTTTTACCGGCAAATTTAATATGTTCATTCGTTATTCCGTCCGGCCCAGGTGTTTTCTTATTTTGTAAACCCTTGATCACACTTCCTCTATTTCTACACATTGCTTTTCATAATCTTTAATGTTAAATATTGTTTCGCTTTTATATAGCCTAGAAAAATAATCTGTGGCTATGTTTATAATATCCTTCCTACTGTGCCTTTTTATTCCGTTTCTGTCAATGAGGCAAGTGTACCATCTTTGTCCTAAACATAGATTCCTCTTTATAACTTTCATATTCTTCGTTGACTCGATTATTTCTTTTATTATTTTTTCTTCCTTCTGTTTGTTAAATACTCTTAATTTATATTTTATTAATTTGCGTGCTATATTTAGTTCTATTGTTTTTAACCCTGTCCTACATTTCTTATTTAATAATCTCTGTCTTGCTTTAATTTTATCTCTTATATGAATCGGAATTTTATACTCTCTTACTTTATCTACGTTTAATCGATTTGGATGTAATGCTGATTTTTTACTTTATATTAGTAATTATTAAGTTCAGATCATTTACGTCATTTAAATGAGTTTTTAAATTCTCTGTATTTAATAGATTGTTAAAAGCATTATAGTAATTCACCCCGTTATTCTCTGTAATCTTTGGTTCTAACGTTTTATTACTCATTATTCGTCTAAATGGCTTTAAGTCAATTTTGCGTCTTATTTGTTTATGATCCGAGTAAAATAAAAAATTATACAGTACGTCACAGTTTCTTATATTTTTATGATAGCCAGTTTATAATCTGATCCAACTGATTATTATATTTTCCATTTGGAGCAGTCCCCATGTCCATAATCTACCTTTACGTTTTTTATAGAAACTGTTCATGATTTTAAAATTTTTTTGTAAACAGAAATTAACCAATTTAAAGTTTCTATTTCCATAATTTTATGGACCTATTACATTATTTTCACCTAGTTTTCTTTGTCCTACCCAGCTATTAAAGTCTCCCATTAATATAATTTGGTGTGTACTATTGCATTTTTGGTTTCTCAGAATTTCGTTAATATACGTATACATTTCGTCACACTCACGATTCTTCATACCCAACATTTAATTTCAGATACTCCCTCAGGTACAAACAGCAACTTGAGTTATACAAGACAAGTGTCTCCGATAGTCCATTTAACAATATAAGCGAATGCTTAAAAAATCAGAGGAATAACGTACGAAATGGTCATTAAGCGATCGTAAATATGTATTAGACCTTATTGGCGGAAACATTGCAGGAGAAAAGTGCACAATGTTACGATTAGTGATAACACAAATTCGGTAGTACCAGACGGGAAATCATCTTCCAAACAATGTACGTATAATTTGTATCGGTGCGTTATGCAAAATTCTGCCGGATTCAGTATCCGCATTCTGGTTTGTGTTTCGCGATTGCTTAGCTTAGGTCAAACATAAGACGTAATCGATTTCAATAATCATAATTTCTTACCTTTCTACGGAGTAACATAATTTTGTCGTTCGTTTTCCATTAAATTTCGTTATCAATGGTGTTGCAATTTATTTTAAAATATTTAATTTCAAATATTACACCGATGATTAACTAACGGAAAAAGATTGAAGAACTTTTCAATTTTTTTTAACGCGTATTTAATGTAACTCGCAACATTTATTACCTTGAATTATATGAGCAAAAATCACACGTGTACGTGTATATATGTGTATATGTAATTAATGGTCCGGACGATTTTGATGAAATTCACGAATTAAGAGTTTTTAGAATCGAATCGATTGGTCGAAGTCTTATCGTTGAAAAAAGTGCCACGAAACGAGCAGTTGTAAAAGGGTCGGACCAACGTTCATTTTAGTAATAAATAGCGAATTTAAATTCGTAACCTAGAAATATTGTCGCAAACTATCGTACTTCTGAGGTAAACACTTTTTACAAATTTTCAGCAAAAATGCGAAAACACGAATGGTTACAATATTTTCGATGTATGAATTTCGAACTGTTTTATTTCGGGTTTAACGGCGAATTATTTACCGCGTCAAATAGAGAACTGAAATTTCGAGATGAAATGAATGTTTTTTTACAATATTTATATGGGCCGATTTGAAATATTACGTAAACTAAAATACACGTTCAAAATTGAAAAATAACGTATGCAATTGAAACGATCGTTCACGTGCGTGTATTAATGTTTTATTTGTAAATGTTTTTTTTCCCGCAATACAAAAGCTGTAATAAATATATATTTAAATATAAATGAAACAATATTGAAATTTGAATTGACAAAAAAAAATCAACAAAATTATATACTTAAATTAAAAGCAGAATATAACTTCCTACGACTAAATCTTGAAGCTACATTTAAACTTATTTATATTTTTCTTTTTTTATTTATTTTTATTATTTTATTATTATTATATAGTATATATTATATTCAATTATAATAGTGCATGAAAAAACATTTACATAACGAAATTTACATTATTTGATCTTTGTTTCACTTCCATACAACAAAATTCAATAAAAAAATTAAAATTACCATTAACCAGTGTAGTTGCTGTATAACTTATTTGTTGCCTTTTATGATTGCATCCATTATACATACATATATATACATATACATATATTTATATATATATGTACATATGTATATATTAATTACAACGTAATTCTTAGGCTACCCGCCATTAGAAAAAATGTCCCAATTTTATGTAACGAAAAATGTCCCAAATCTCGAATGTTTCTCACTTACTTCAGAACGTTCTCTCTTCTATTCTGAGCTATTAGATCTTGGTCTTCCTACTCCATACAATGACTCTTATGTTCTCTATTTTCCTTCTTTGCCAGTTGTTCCTATTCTAGCTTCTTTCATTCATTCAATCTCGCACCAGATTAAAATCGAATATGTTAGGCTTCTTTTGAGCTATTACTTTGATTCCTTGATTGATGGAGCTGTTGCTCTTCGTTAGCGTACTCATAAAACAAAAAAGAAAAAAAGGTAATCTCTATCATATAACATCTAAATTTGAGTATTTAATTTTTGAAGTTTTTTCAATTTAATACATTTTCTACGTTCAAGAACGTGAATTTCTATTTTATATTTGAAAAAATGTTAACGATCATTTGTTTATTATAAACACTACTTCGTCTCTGCGGTCTGTCCCATTAGTGTAATCAATTCTCGGCTTTCATTTTCTCTACACATTTACCAGCCATTTGCTTTTAATGCAGCTGATTTTATGCTCTGATTTATAACAGTTTAGCCGCGGCTTTTTTTTTATTGTTCTTGTACCTGTTAAGTTGAAGATAAACTACGCTTGAAAACGTTTCTTCCTTGTTTTTAATTAAAACGGTAATTTATAGTTTAAGTTTTATAACATTATTATTTTATTTTATATAAATTAACAATGTAAGCATTTTCATTTATACCTACATACAGATAGCATTCGAAATGATTCTACAATAAAACATTTTATAAAATTTAGTATTATCCTTTCCCCTTTTGTTCGGTCAAAATCCGGCTGCCTGTGTAATTTCCGACCCACAACTCCCCAACGTTGGCACAAGGGTACAACGCCAATAAAAAAAATTTCTTGGAACTATCTGCTGCTCACAAAGTAATCAGACTCGAACGGAAAAGTGAAGAAAAATGGAGTCTGGCCATTTTATTCGCCGCTGAATTACTTAGAGATGACGCTGTAAAATAATAGACGATAGTAGCGATGCTCCGATACGGCTGTACGGAGATCGTTCACACACTTTAAAGCATGATTGATTAACCGGGAGCGATATCCTACTGAGCTGCTCATACACTTTGTCTACCATCATCTCTCAACAGCCCAGTGGGCCGATATTTTTTAGCCATCCTCGGCAGTTTCTCATTTTTACCAGCAATGAATTTGGCTCGATTTTCACCTGACCTCTCCCCTTTGTCCACTACACCCTCACCGGCTGACGGTAGCATCGATGTCGTGCCGATGTTCTAACTTTCTTAATCTCGAGATACTCACGGCTCCTCCTCAAAGACACCTACCACCGTATTCATTTCCTTTGATAAATTACCGACAATACCGGGGGTTCTTTAGCTGTTCTTTTCTCCGTGTGCCCATTTAAACTTTCACCATCGAGAAGCATCTCTAATATATATATATATATATATGAAATTATTATTATTATTATCATACCTCATTTCTATAAATGAATTAATCCGTCGTTCGTGCAATTTCTGCACCTAGATGGAACTTATAATAATAATAATAATAGTAATAACTTTGAAATTTGAAAAAATTATTATCCCAACATCTCTTTTAGCACAAATCAATATGGTTTTCTTTTCGATTATATTTTTTTCATCGCATCTAATTTAGAAGTAGGCTATGAGGTCACGGATGTTTATTTAGATTTTAAAAAATCTTTTGACGCGGTTAACTATAATATCGTCTTACGAAAATTATTTAATTGTGACTTTCATAGTAATATTTATAATAACTGGTATAAAACATATTTAAGAGAGAAGCTGTATTGTACTACAATTAATACTATAACAAATAATTATGAAAAACAACATTACAAAGTAGCTTAGGCAAGCTCCTACTATTTCTACTTTTTTAGATGTAAATGGAAGAATAAATTATTATACGTACGATATGCGTTAATATTAAAGTATATATTAAACTATATAAGTAAAGTTGTTGTTTTCTTTTCCTTTGCCCCAGCTCTCGTCCTTCGTTCAGTCTACCCATATCTAATCATTTACTTGACCCTCCTTGTATCGTTCGACATTAACCAGATATATAACGCCTTATGTTCTAAAGATATTGGCTCATTTAAAATGTGATATAGGGATATCGTCAACGTGTAAAATTTACTTAAAATTTCTTTCACTAGTTCTTCTCTTTCCTTATTATATATATCACACTGCCGCACCACATGCTCGATCGACCCCTCCAATCAACATTCAGTACAATTATCTTTTTTTACTATTCCTGACCTTGTCAAATGTAGTGACGTCCGGCTGTTAGAAGTTTTTCATGACCGCGCATATCTCGCACCTCGCCGGGTTGGTAACGTTCACTGACATATTTCACACGTAGATACCGAAGTTCTACCGATCAGATCAGAATGCGGCAAATGTTCGTATTTCCCTCCTCTACCACTCACATAAATTTCACTACATTTTACCCAACAGCGGCTGTGAAAAGAGCCGTGTCACGTTCCTTATTGAACGTCCCTTGTATTCTTTGAGAGAATACATTTTGAAGTATCCCATATCAAATCCTTGATATCCGTCTTTTCACTCAGACCATTTGACTGTCAACAAATACGTGATCTAATTCAAAACCGACTCATTAAGTTTACCAGACATGTTAGGTATTTAGGTTTGTTCTTAGATCTTAAACTAACACGGACTTTTCACATTCAGAAACTAGTTGAACTTGTAATTAAATCGCATAGCCTCTTAAAGGCTATAAGTAATTCATGATGGGGGATAATCCGGTCATCTTAAGCCAGTTATATAAAAGCCTTATTAGATCGAAATTGGATTATGGAACGATTTTTTACGGATCAGCATCGAAGTCCCAGCTCAGGAAGTTGGATTCATTACAGAATCTTGGCTTAAGATTAATCACGGGAAACGTCAGGTCGTCCCCTACTATCAGTATTCAAATGGAAACCAAAATTACTCCTCTGCATATTAGAAGAAATTATTTAACCGATAAATTTGTACTTAAGTATTGTAATTATAAATATCCGCAGTTCATAAGCAAGATAATGCTGTTAAGTAGTAATTGAAGATTTGTTCCCCAGAAAATGCCGCTCTTGCTCAAAAGAACTAGAATGTATCATAGTTACAGTCCAACTCTTGCGCCATCTTCTCCCTCTAATTATTTTAACTTAAGTTATGACCTTAATCTTATCAAATTAGACATTAATATTAACACACCTTTAAAAGCCAGAAGTTGCATCTACTGCCTGGTAATATTGTGAACCCTGTTTTTCTAGGTACTGTAAAAGAATCATTCTCTGATTATCGCGGTTGATCTTTACTGATGGTGCTAAATTCCGTGGATTTAATGAAGGCGTAGGGGCAAGATATATGATTGAAGATATCACTGAGCAGAAATTTAAATTACCCCAGAGGCTTCGATTTTTACGGCCAAGCATCTTGCAATTGAAAAAGCATTAAAATTTGTGGAAAATGTGTTGCAGTCCAAGGGGGAGTTTGTGGTTTTTTCGGACAGCCTTAGTTCTCTCTTGTCGCTTCAGAGCAGTAACTTTGAATATAATTGTCATTCACTCATTTATGAAATTAAGGAAAAATATTTTAATATCTCAGAACTGGGAGGAGTCATTCAATTTTGCTGGATCCCAGGTCACTGTGGGGTATTACTTAGTGACCGAGTTGATTCAACTGCTAAAGAAGGGGTTAGATCAGGTATTAAGTTTCCATTCATCCCATCCTTCGATCTTCTAGACAAAGCTAAAAAAAATAATCATGCGAATTGGGTAAGTCTTATTTGCAGTGAACCCTTGCCTAGTAAATATTTTCATATGGTTCAACCCCCTCTGTCGTCCACACCCTGGTTTTATTGTACATATTTGTGTCCCAGTTAGTTTGACCCGTAGGTTTGTGACGGTTGTGTGTAGGCTCCGCTCTGACCATTGGTTTAAACGTTTCAAAACACAGGGCATTGCGCGGGTTGTAATACATATTGTCGACAAAATTTTAGAGAAGACATTATCCACCTGTTATTTAATTGCGCCCAGTTTGACAACAAGAGACTTGTGTTTTCCAAAGACCGGATGTCGTCGTACAGTATTTATCCGGCACTGTACATTTTTCATCTTCTTTATTCTAGTGATAAGATTTTCTTTTTTTTTTTTAGGTTTATTGAAAAAAACAGGATTGTTATTTTATTTTAGTGCTATTTGAACTTTTTTTTTCTTTTTTCTTCTCTCTCTTATTCATTAAAGTTTATTTGTTTATGTAAGTGGCTAGTTTTATTTTATTCTATTCTTTATCCGTTTACTGGTTATTATAAATTATTTTTAGGTTTTCATTTTATGTTGTTTGGGTGTTGTTGATTACGGGGAATTATTGGCTAGAAGGACGTTGTAATTTGGTCTGGGCTATAAAAAAAAAGAAATAAAAAAAAAAAAAAAAGATGCGAAAATCAACAGATGTCCCCCGTGCTAACTTGTCCGAGGGAAAAAAATATTTAAATCATTACGACTTCTATGCTAGACACGCTAAATTCGAACGCGACCAAAAATTAACAGCATCAATTTGTTATATTTTACATTTACATCGGACTTGACACTCGCTGAAAGGTACTGTCAGTTTAATTGCAAATTTTTAACTGTATATGTTGAAGCGATGTTCAGATTTCTAGCTTAGGTATTATATTTTTCAAAATAACAGGCACGTTCAAAATTTCAACTGGAGGCGTAGGCTTTTTATTTCTACATTTTTCTAAATTACTGGATTTTTCACTTCATAATAGCTAGAAAAAATTCAGAACCAGTAAGCACTATTCTGTTCCTAATATAAATTTGTTATTTTCAGTTGTTTTTAATTGTTTTTAATCAATTTTAATTGTTTTCAATTGATTTTTGTTGTTTTCAGTTGTTTTTATCCATGACATAAATGTAAGCAAACAATGGATTTGCCTACAATATTCAGTCCTGACCATTTATACAGGTAGCTATGGAGAAGTTATTCTGGATTTTGCAAAAATCTAAAAGAACCCACTACCGTTTTTGAAATCCGAATTTTCCCATTCATCTTTGCCTCGTAATTGTCTTTATTTTAGAAAACGCCTAATTATAAGACTCTCCCTTTTTTTTTTTTGATTAATTGAACGAACGGCCTTCTTCGTTATTTTTTAATTGATATAAGGGATGATTATTAAAAAATAACAAAGTATTCGGAACTGGGTAGAATCCGTGTTAATATTATATCACAAATTTCGAGACTGCGCAATATTCAAAATGAAGAAATATCAATTTTTCTCATTGTTAATTAAAAATATTTCAGCGGCGGGAAATTATCAGAAGGCCCGATAAAACTAAAATAGAGCCGGCGGTGTAATATTTAGAGGTGAACACATTTGTAGATGGTGTGACAAATGAAGCAAAGCAGAAGGAAGACAGCATGGCCGGTAAATTACATCATTTCCGAGTGATAAGTTTGCTGCCATTAAGATAACATCGCTCTAGCGTAGCCGTATCGAAGCAACCGTACGCTAACAATAGCGTAATGAGACAGCGTAGTAGCCGACAATTACAAACCATGGCCGAACAACAAGAACGCTATTCGCTCCGAAAAACTGCTTTAAATCATTCCATCTCCCGCTAATGGCGACGTGCAAATAGCTCGACCACTTCCCGAGTTACATTGTACCGTACGCGCCTTCGAATTCTCTTTCTTCCGGATAAATTATAATAGGCCGCTCTAGCAATTACTCTCTTTCCATTTACTCTAATTACCATCGGTCATCTTAATTAATGGTTAAAAGGGAATTACGCTGGCGTCATATTTATCTTCGACTTTTGAACGAGCGGCAGGGAATTACTATTACAACCGAGACACTTATCATTGCAGTAGCCGAGTTGCTCAAACGATCGGATTCACAAGAGTCCAAAGATACTTCCAGATCTCTAGCAGAGATAAATAAAAATTATTAAGTAGTATATAGACGTTCGTTCTGGGATAGCGTTTAGTGCGCGGGTAGCATACCCATTTTGCTGGGTTTTTTTATGCAGGACCAATTTTTTAAGGGACTATAGATTTAAATAAATAAAATAAAGTTGTACTAACATGACTAAACGGCCCCTTTTTATTACTAGTTCTCGAGTAAGAGTTCAACGCCTTACTGGCATGTCATACGCCAACTAAAATTCTTTGCTTATTCTATACATATATCTTTCAGTGTTATGAACCAAAAACCTCGCACCTCAACAACCATCAAACATCCTTATGACCACTTATTTTCTCTATATTTGCATGAGGACCCTCATTCAGTAACAGCACTCGACCAAAAAGAAGAATTTAATCATTTTCTAACCCATACTAACTTGCTTTGTATGCTTGTGTGTTTGCATGTCTATTGTTTAACCAATGTAATAATTTACTAACCTATACATAGTTCTTTTGTATGTTTGCATGTTTGCAGACATTTTTTAGCTTCTATATTTTGTTGTTAACTATCAACTTCAACATCTTTCTAACAACCCTTTCGAAAACCTTTATTTATATGTGTACGCTTTATTGCACCTCTAACTAACCACTGCTTGATAAATTAATGTATATTGGTATATATCCACCATACTGCATATATTCATTGCTATGTTCCAATGACCGTATCATAGTAACTTTGATCAAATTTGTAAATACGAACCGTATACTTATACTTAGTTGGTACATATGTAACTTCCAGCAAATAGATTTGTTCCTCCGACTGGGTTAGAACAGTTGAATTGTTTACTTTTAGTTTGTTTCCTTTTTCTTTTCTCGGGTTTACTTATTTTCTTAACTTTTGCTGTTCAGTCGCACCCCAATGTCTGCTGCACTTGGGCTGCGATATAGACAGTTTTTAATTTTCTACTCATTCCTTTTCGGCATTCATGGGCTATGTTAAAAGATTGCGGCTATGTTTGTTAGAACTAGATTGGAAATAGATAAAATTCCTTTGTATACATGTATTATCCAGTTTTTACTTATTCATAGAATTTTGTCATTGGCCGAATGGCTTCTCGTCAGGCCAAAAATGAAAAAAAAAAACAAAAAAACCACTGCTAATAGTATGCTTACCTAATACTGCTATGTTTCTTATGTTTGGCCGAATGAATATATCTCTAAGAATAGCTTTGATACGCCACCTAATCCAAATTAAATTGCATACTAACCTTTGTTGCAGTGAGTATTCAAGTATATAGTTTCATATATGTAGTGTGGTCCGTGACGTTTATGTGATTTAAAAGATGCATCAAAACCAACCAAAATGTCTGTGCCAGCAATATATGTGAGGATGATACGTTTTAACGTATAGATTTTGTAAGATTATTACTATTCGAACATTTAAATTACAGCAAAAAATATAATGTACATTTTTTAACAGAGCTGCGTTTCTGGAATGTATTAAGTCTGCTTATTTAAACATGTTCGAAGGGTGGACCGGAGACATAAAAAACCAAAATCTACACACTCGGTTAATGCAGTTTATGTATGTCTCATGCAGTACAAGCATGTGTGTATAGTGTAATGGTAAGCTGCAGCTGACGATAATGTTGTTATTAATAAAACAAATATTAACTAATTTTCGAATAATTCTGCACATAACCGATGTACGAGCAACCATTATTTGTGGCCCTCCTTGTTTTTTGTATTTTTCACTGCTGGATAATAAATCACAACAAACCAACTGCTAAATTTTTATTCAGCACCGTTTCATCTGATAATGTGAGTATGTAAATTCTTATGAACGCTTTCTATTATAATGAAGCAATATCTACACCAACTTAGCAACTTCTCATTACTGTTATATTTCCTATAATTTATTTCACAATAACAAAAAAAAAACACATACTTAATAATAATACTTATTCTAATATAATCATGTTATATGCACATCCCCATCTAATATGCACACTCTTAATTCAGTTAAAATAACATCGAATGGTTCGGAAAATTCATTATACATAAAGTTTCCATGGGCTATTGTATATATGTTATTACCATACATTATTCTTTTACCATCTTTACACCACTTAGTATTATATTTATTTCTCACAGAGTGTACAAGCATGATCAGTGATTTGAATGTTATAAAATAGTTTATAATTATCACTTAATTAACCACACATACCCAGCACACAATTATAATAATCTATAAAATTAAGTTCATTCTTAATTGTAGATGACTACATCATCATCATCTACAGTCGTCACCCTACATTTAATCCGCCAGTGAATTTGTGATTTTCCGCTATTTGTCACAACTCTCTCATTGACGTACGCATTGTGAAGATAACAATCCTGTTGTATGCAGCACAATATCTGTCCATCTCATAGGTGTACGTCCCCCTGGTGGTTGTTTTCCATTAATTTTCCCCATGACCAACGTGCGTTCCATTCCCTCCTCCGCTTTCTTATTATGTGTCCGAAGAATTTCAGCACTCTCATTGCAACAATCGTTGACAACCTTTGTGTGACACTGACTTCCTGTAGCAACGATTAATTTGTACGTTTTGTTGCCCATGGAATTCTAAGGAGTCGTCTCCAGTATCATATTTCAAAACTGTCGATTCTTTTTCTGTCTATATTTTTTAAAGTGCATGTCTATGCTGCATATAACACAATGGAATATACGAGCGTTTGGACAAGCTCAATTTTGACATTTTTCCTAATGGAGTTGTCCTTCCAAATCTGGTTCATCCTTATCATGGCGCTTTTGGCAATTTCGATTCTCCGTTTTATTTCACCTTCGGAACCTCTTTGTTCTCTAGAAACAACCCTAAATATACAAAACTTTCTACAGTTTCATATAACCGGCGAGTGTCTTTTCATGAAGTGGTTCCTCGATCGATTTTATCATTATTTTTGTCTTATTTTTATTTATATTTAATCCGTATCGCACACTAATTTTTTTCAGCCTATTTAGGAGTTTCTCCATTTCCTTCAAATTCGCAGCTATTAACGTCGTATCATCTGCAAATCTAAGATTTGTTATTCTTCGTCCTCCTGTCATTATTCCGCCATTCCATTGTTTTAGAACTAGTCTCATTATACATATGTTCTGTGTACAAGTTAAAGAGCATAGACGACAATATACAGCCTTGCCTGAACGTGAAACTCACTTGATTTTGCAGTATCGATACGCACAATATTTTCAATTGTTCTGGTATAGCTTCTTTATGAGATATACAATATGCTTTCGTGCACCAATTTCAATTAGTATTACCCAAAGTTTATGTCATTGAATATTATCGAAGGCTTTTTGATAATGTATAAAGCACATTACTACAGGTACTTCATATTCGTGTGCTTTTTCTATCAATAATTTGATGTTAAGAATCAGCTCCCGTGTACCTCGTCGTTTTATAAATGCCTGCTTGTTCTTCAGGTATTTCTAGCGCCACATGCGCATAGATCTGGTTATTTAGTATTCGTAACAGTATCTTGCGGGCTTGCGACAGAAGAGATATCGTACGATAATTTTCACACTTAGTTGTTTTCCCTTTCTTAACAAAGGTATATGTACACAGATTGATACCAATCTTGTGGTTAATCTCCAGCAATCGCCCATATAGTTTTACATATCAAGTGAATTCTGGAAATTCCTTCCTTTCCAATTTGTTTAAATACCTCCGCAGATATTTCATCATTTCCCACAGCTCTGTTACTTTTAAGATACTTACAGTCTTCTTCAACCTCACTCACCAGTATGTCTGGTTCAGGGTCTTCTAGAGCTTTATTCATTTTATTCTGCGTTCTTTCAACTGCATCCTTAAGCTGGGTATCACTGTATAAAGTTTGACAATATTCACTCCAAATTTCTGTAATATCCTTAAGGTTAGTTCTTGTATTTTCGTGTTTATCCTTCATTGCCCAATTCCTGGTTCTGAAATCTCTGGAGAGTTATTTCACTTTCTTATATAGATCACGCGGTTCATTATTATTTACATAGTTTTGTATCTCTTCACAGATTTTCTTTATAAAATCATTTTTATTTTTTTTACAGTTTTTTTTTATTTCACTATTTACAGTTTCCCATTACTCCGCGTTTCATCGTTCTTCTCTTGTTGATTAGATCTATCATTTCTTCCATTAGCCACAGTTTACGTTTTTCACTTTTTCTTCTTTCCATGGACTTGTTTACCGTCATTACGGTATCATATTCCAGCTACTTCCACTGTTCTTCCGCTGTGACTGGTGCTATGTTTTCTCCTCTTGATTCTTCCATGATTTTTCTAAACATGTTACCATTTCTGACTACAACTTTTTGGTTGAACTGAGGTTTTACTGACACTTTTAATCTTGTCTTTAAGTCCAATACTCACAAATTGTGGTCAGATCCGCACTCTGCTCCTAGAAATACTACTACATTCTTACAGGAAGACTTCCAACGGTGTTCGACAAAAAGAAGTGGTCTATCTGGTTCCTATACAGATCACCAAGAGATCTCCGTGTTCCAAGTCTCCTCACGTGATGTTAAAACATAGTGTTTGCTATTATTAGCCGGTTCTCGATAGCGAAATGGAGCATCCGTTCTCTTCTTCCAATACGTATTCCTAGACCATACTTTCCAATCATGCCTTTTATGTGCTGATTGATATCACTTCTTCCAATCTTCGCATTCATATATCCTATTATAACGAGAATTTCTTGATTCGGAATTTCATTTATTTCTTCTTGTAACTCGTTATAAAAAGTTTCTATTTCTTCATCTGAAGCCGAGCTGGTTGGTGCATATACCTGAATAAAGTTTATAGATATCGGCTTGAGTCCTGTTCTGATTCTAATTATTCTGTCACTTTTTGGTTATAGATTACTACACGTACCCTTAAATGTTTTCAATTTCTCTATTATCTGCAAATGCCCAAAGGGGGGTTAAAAAAAAAAAAAAAAAAAAAAATACTTATTGAATACATTGTTGAATAGAATCCAATAAATTCACTAATTACAGTGTCATTTAATTCATCCTTAAATATTCCGAGCTCTTTTGTATTTTCTATAAAATTACATGTATGATCCTTTAGATAATCATTTGTATCAAAATAATGCGAACTATTTATCTTTACGAAAAATGAGAACTTTTAAGATTATAAATAAGTAAATCAGTATAACAATACAAATGATTTTTTTTTTTTTTTTTTTTGGGATTACCAGTCGAGTGCCAATAAAAATGATTAATTTCCTTATACATTTTATACATTACATTGTAATAAAAACAAACCTTTTCAATTTGCTAATATCTAAAATAACCATTTCAATATAACTTGACTTATTAAATTTTATTATTGTTAGATTTAAATGTCCCACGACTAAAAATGGTCTTCACTGAATATTGTTCTGCCTTTAAAATTACTTTTTTCCAACTAGGTTAGTAAATGTTAACCGACTAGCGGTAAACCGCATCTTAATCCTATGTTTGACACTTTCCATCATTTTTCTAAAACAATTTTTTTCTTTTTTTATAAATTTACAAATATAAATCTAGGCGCGCCGTATGTAACTAGCTGGGCTATTACGGCACCTAGACTCAAAACACAATTATTTATAAGCTTCGAATAGTTCTCAAATTCATTAGAAAAAGCATTCAAGTCAACGTATGACTTCTACTATGGCGACTAGTTCCTTAAAAAATTGGCTCTGCAAAAAAACAATAAAAGGTGTATGCTACCCACGCACTAAATTCTATCTCAGAATGAACCTTTATATACTACTTTATTAAAATACACTTTATTATTAATTGGCAAACGTGCGTTATACGCACGTGCATAATATCGATATACATATACAATGACGGTTAAAAATTAAATGATCCTAGTGAATATTTCTTTTTTTCTTATTGGGTTTGTCAAAATAGACATTGGCCCAAGGAAAAAGAAAGAGAGATGGAATCGACGTTTACACAATCATTAAAAGTATAGAGTCTTTCATGCTGATCTGTACTTAAAATATTATCACGTATACTAAAATCTGTATGGCAATAGTAAGGTCCGGGGGATCGAGTTTGTTCGCCGATTTAAAATCCCTTTTTTACCAGGTTTTTTATTTGTCCAAAGAGGTTGTCACTTTAATCTTGACTATATCATAAACGTAGAAGTTTTATATTTTTTAAATATTATTATTATTATTAATATTAGATGGTTGAACAAAGAATTTTATATTAAAACTTTTACCGTTCCTAATCTTTTATTAATGACCGGTCACTGTAAAAAACAGTTCATAAAACATGTATTTGTAAAATGCGAAATTAAAATGGTTAATAAAATAAATTTAAGTTCTACGTGTCAGCATTAACAGATGGTATGTTATCGAGCTTTCCAGTTCGGAGATGACGATGATTAGGATTTGAACTGAATCAGGTTTGTCAACATTGATCTATTTAAGAACGCAATAAAAAAATAAAATGCTTGATTCATACTTTACAATCATTCTTAAATTCAAATTATTAACAGATACCAGAATATAATCGCCTAAACTGGATTTTCAACCCCCGTTTCAAATTCTATCGCCTTCAAATATTAATTACGCGCGCCTTACTTCGCACTGTTGTGTGATAATCTTTTGCCGGTCAACAGGATTTCAAGCATGCTTACCAGTTTAGTTCCCACTACGCATGCAATTCATTAATTATTTATTTATTTTTTTTTATTACTTTATTTTTATTAATTTAAAATGTTTTGGCCCGAAACGAAACATGACAATACATTTTTTTTTTTTTATACTCCCGGGCTCGTCAACCAAAGACCTTTACCCAGAAACAAATAGTAAGGAAAAAAATCGGATATATTTTAATCCGATCGGAATTTTTGCTAAAAAGAAAAAAATAGCAGGAATAACTAGTGGGGAAAGAAAGATATACGACGCCCAAGCCTTAACAAATAGGAATACAAAGCAGTGCGTTCCGCAGAAAGAGATGGACACTGGAAGAACACATGATCGGCGTCGCAAATAGCTGCATCATCAGGATGGAGAGGACAGAGTGGGGAAGAAATCATGGAAAAACGAAATCTGGAGAAAGGCAGGCAAAGGATGTCCAAAACGAGTACGAACAACGGAAACAACATCAGAACGTCGAAGGAAGGGACGCAAAAGAGACCATGAATAGAGAGGAAGAGTAAGCTGAATAGACAGATAAAATGAATGATTATTGGAAAAGGAGGAAGCATATACAGATATATTTATGTGTATATACGGTGCATACACGGTTTCATCCGTATACTAATATCCGTTTAAATCTGTATGTAAAATTTGATGTAATTTTTGTTTTTATCTAAAATTTATGAATATATACATATATTTATATATATTATCAGTGGCGGATCCACGGTGGGGGGGATAGAGACATTTCCCCCTCAAAAAACCAAAGCCACTATAAAAAAAATTTGTTATAACAAATAAACTTAATTTATACTATAAAATATTTGTATAAATGTTAACTATAGATTTAATTATAACTAATATTTAATAGTGTTCTCTAGTAAAACTATTAATGTTAAGTTTCTATTTTATTTTAAACCCAACTGTCATCGATCTTTTGCTTTTCTTATTTATTTTTAATTTCTTTTTTGTAATGTAAATGAAAATAGATCAAAGATAAATATACGTATATATTTTGTACTTGCTCACAAACAAAGAATTAGGATCGGATTACTAACAAAAATAAAAAAGAAGTAAAGTCTAATAAAAATACTATCTTTTTTACTATTCAAATTTTAAACTACCATTTTAGCTAGAATTTTATAATTTTTCTATTTTTTACCTAAAAATAAAATTAAATTTAAATAAAATTGTAATAATTATGTATTTTTAAAACATTTTTAAGTTTCTAAAGAGGTCGTTATTTAATTTTCTTTATGAAATAACATATTTCTCAAACCTACTGCCTACCATAGAAGATATTATGTAATTATATAGCCCCCCCGCCCAAATTTGATCTGAAAATGTCAAACCATGGGGCTTAAGCTAGAAATTAACGTTTCTGAAATCAAATAAACCAAACAATATTCCACTTTTCACAAAAAATAACGGCGATAAAATCACCAATATGACAGAGAATCTCAACTACTCCCTATCCTCTCTTTTTCCGAAGGCAGCAACAAACAGAAAATACTAAGAGAAAATTTTAAACTTTCCATACAGGAAGACATTGTTCACTTACAACAGACTCCTCTTGATACTTCCGCACTAAATAGTATTATAAAAAACTTTTAAAAATAACAAAGCTGCTGGACCTGACAATACGAGGTATGGCAATTAAATAACCGGACTAGTCTTAAAAATATGCTTTATTACTTACTTATTACAATTGGCTTTTAATCCCCTTCAACATACTCTCCTTCTCTATCTATACACCGCTGCATATGAGTTTCCCACTGTTGAAAGCAGTGCTGCAGGTCATCAAGTGTCACCTTCTTCAGTAAGTCTGCCGTTTTTGCCTTCACGTCTTCAACAAACTGAAAATGTGCTCCCTTCAATGCACTTTTCACTTTTGGGAGCAGATAGAAGTCGCTTGGAGCGAAATCTGGTGAGTACGGTGGATGCTCGAGCACAGTAATGCTTTTTTGCGCCAAGAACTGTTTCACAGAGAGCGCATTGTCTTGGTGCAGAATCCACGAATTGAACTTCCACAGATCTGGTCTTTTCTTCTTCACCCTTTCTCTAAGCTTTGTCAGAACCTCAATGTAATACTTCTAGTTTACCGTTTGACCCTGAGGTACCCATTCTTTCAATATCGAAAAAAATCGATGAGCATGGCCTTCATTTTCGACTTGCTCATTCGAGCTTTTTTAGCCCTTGGCGATGTGGGGGTCTTCCAGTGCATGGATTGACGTTTTGTTTCAGTTTCGTACTGGAAAATCCACGTTTCGTCACATGTGATGACTTCTTCAATTAGTTCAGGATCTTCTGTGAATTGTTCCATAATGTCAGAGCAAATGTTTTTCCTGTTCTCTTTTTGCTCGTGTGTGAGTTTTTGGAACCATTTATGCACAAACTTTCGTCATTTGCAAATCCTCATGCAAAATTTTTCTTATTGTCTCTCTGTCAATGTTCGTCATATCTGCTATAATCCGAACACTGAAACGTCAGTCTTTACGCACAATTTCATTCATTTTTTGAATGTTTTCATCAGTTCTTGATGTCACAGGTCGACCAGAACGTTCATCATGTTCAACAACTTCCCAACCTTCTAAAAATCGTTTGTGCCATTCAAAAACTTGAGTGCGTGACATGCAATTATCTTCAAATACCTCCTTTAATAATTGAAAGCACTCAGTTGCAGTTTTTTTTAATTTCACGAGAAATTTCAAATTAATGCGCTGCTCGATTTTTACGCTTATCATAATTGCGGCACTACAACGCAAGAACGTCTTACTCAAGCAAGAGTTAAAAGCAAACTAACCTAGATAGAAAGATGGGATAACGTGCTACGTGCACCGGAAGCATCAAAGTCAATTACATTCCATTCTCGCTCCCCCTCGCCAAGCCTAACGGCTAAGGCATTCGCAGTCCGATTACTTAATTGTCACACCTCGTATTACAAATAAAACACTAAAATTAATCCAAAAGGTCTATCCATAACTCATTCCACTTCTATACAAAAAAAATCTTCTCCTTAAACTATTTTCCTAAACTCTGGCGCGAAGCAAATATAATGCTACTTCATAAATTAAACAAAGATGCAAATTTCATAAGCTCCTATCGCCCAATATGTCTTTTAAATACTGTAAGCAAAATTTACGAAAAACTGTTAAAAATAGGATAGCTTGCCATCTGAACTTAACAAACTTTTTAGATAAAACACAATTTGGATTCGGACAAGGTCTGTCCACAAAACATGCTGTGAATTATGCGATCAGCAAGATTAGCAGCAGCCTTAAGAAAAAACTGAACGTTCTCGTCATAGAAGTGAATATCAAAAGAACCTTCGATAACCGCTGGCATCCTGCATTGTTTGACATTTTAAAATCTATTCTGATCAAAGACATACCATTGCTAAGCACAATATATTGCTGCCTTAAAAACAGACGTGTAACTCTTCAAATAGGTAATCATAGTACAAACACTGAAACCGATAAAGGCTGCCCACTTTTCTGGAATACATTATTCAACCAATCTCTACCATACGACAAGAACGTTGATCTATGCACATATGCAGATGACTTACTATTCATAATAACAGACCATGCAAAAGTCAATTTCGAAAGAACACCTAACAAAACCCTTGAGCTACTCGGAACCCGGCTATATGAAGTGAAGCTTAATTTTTCAGTTGAAAAATGCTTTGTGTCCCTTTTCACAAACTCCCTGAAACTAAAAAGGAAAAATATTAAAGTACTTTACAGGGGGATCACTTTAAAATTATTCGAATATTTTAAATACCTAGGAGTTATATTAGATAATAAACTCTCCTTTAAACAACACATAGACTACACCGCATCAAAGTTGGACGCTAAATATTATCAATTACTAGAAGTGTGCAGAAATACATGGGGGCTTTGATTACAGATACAGACTTGTACTGTACAAGTCACTTGTTGAGAACACACGGTGTTACTGTAGCTTTGTGTTTCCCAAAACACCTAAAAAATAAAACCGTAAAGCAAAAAAACCAACTCTACACAACGTAAATACTTAATAAACGCCCGCAGAGCTTATAGAACAATTTCTTACAGCGCCGCTGTTGCTCTTACGGGAGTCCATTCATTAGACCTAGAAATTAACTATAGATCAATCATCTTTACCATAAAAAACCATAAAAATTTTGAATATATTAACGTTTATGTCTATCAAATAATGAACTCTCTACCTCCAATAAATCCTCTTCAGAACAGTTCCTAACTGCTAATCCACCATGGCTTTCATATAAAAACGTCATTAAATCAACTCAAAAGACACATTAAAAACTATTTCATGTCCACATGGCAAAACTCCTGAGAAAGAGATACAGTAGGTCGGCATATCCACAGGATAATCCCAAATATTAGAACAGGCTTACAGTTAACGCCTGACTTTTACTCTACTCAACTCCTTACTGACCACGGACACTTCAGAGTCTGCTTAAAAAAATACATAATTACTGAAAACGACAAATGTGACAGTGGAAAATTGAAAATGCCAATCATGTAATCTTTCGCTGCAGTAAGTATGATAGCATCAGATACTTCAACACAGAAAACCTCAATTTGAGCAATTCAACTTTGGCAACTAAATTTCAAAAATTCGCGTTCTTAGTTTTAAAACCAAAATTTACTGGCAAAAATAACAACCTACAGTGATTTACATTACTCAGTTAAATAAAAAACATTACACTTAAAATCTACTCATTAACACGTATGTAATTTTCAATATTAATATAAAAAAATTAAAGTTTATTACTTAAGTTTTATTGTGAGAAGGTTAGAGTCAAGATTAAGCCTAACGGCGCCTTTATATGCAATCTTGTAATGTAAAAAAAAAAGCGCTATTGAAATACAGTTCTTAATCCCCCCCCCCCCCCCCCACATGTCACTCTGGATCCGCCCCTGATATTCTAGTGAACATTTGTTTAAACCGTTATTTTATTTCGTACCACTTTTTAAATTTCTACGACCTGGGCCAAAATATTTTTTTTTTTTTTTTTTTTTTTTTTTTATTATTTTTGGGTGTCGAAAATTCAACCCATTGACAAATATTCATTAGAGTCAATAAAATAATTAAAAGAACTTCCATTACTGTAATCGTCTGTTTTTTAACTCCTCTTGAGCATTCCGTTTTCCTCATATTATTCCCTTATTCTGTAAACCGTCCATCTGCTTTCTTCAGCTTTAAATGTGAATAATATTTATATTATGTAAAGTTTTATTCTTTCTATAAAACGTTACCTAAAGTTTATATTTATATTTATCATAGATAATCATTTTCTACAAAATTTTTACATTTATACTTACCGCGATAATGATTTTAATCGTGATTATTTTATCTAAATTTTATTTAACTTCGTCAAGTGCATTTCACTATTTTCCCCACTTCATTAATCATACCACAAGTTTCTTAATTAAGCATTAAAAGCCTTCACAGGAATTAGTCTATTCACTAGTAAAAACCGGAACAAAGTCAATTTAGTAGTTTGTGCGATTAAGACACTCGTTTTTCAAGCCGAGAAAGCAGAAAACAGGAGGTAACGTTATGCAGACTACGACTTGGGCACACTCGCCTTACACACTCATACCTGTTAAATAAAGAACCTGCGCCGCCCCGGTGCCAGACATGTGATTGTCAGCTGACCGTCGAACACCTACTGATTAAATGTCCAGTCTACGACCAGTGTCGGAAACAACATAGATTACCATCGAACTTAAAAGATTTGCTGTGCGACGAAGAAACCGTGCTTAACCAACTATTTCAGTTTCTAAATTCTTCTAATTTATTAAAGTTATTATAATTTTGCTAATCCTTGTTAATTTCGGTTTTGTTTTCCTTTTTTCCTTTCTTTCAACTTTTAATTTTGGTAATTTCTTGCCGTGTCTCTAGCCTAAGTTGCTGTGTACGACACGTAAAATAAATAAATAAATAAATAAGACACTCGTTTTTCGACTTTCATTTATGTATATCTATATATAAATAGGCAACGGCAAAACAATTCAGTATCATTTTCTCCTCTGTTTATTAACCGTTTTTCTTTTTTGTTTGATCTTTAGTGTCATCAGTAAAAAAAAATCTAGAAATAGTTTTATCTTCTTTCTTTTATTAAAACAAAAAATTAATACAAAAAAAGGAAAAAAGAAATCGCTATAGCCAGTAATTCTTATTAAAATGTTTTAATTTTTCTTAATAATCATCATTATTGGCTTTTTTACGTAAATCTTATAAGATGTTTCATTTAATATCAATAAATGAGGGTTTTTAAATTGTGCTTTACTGTTATTTTATTGTATATTTTATTCTTTTTTTTTTTTTTTTCAATTTATTTATTTATTTTTAACATATTAGGGTGGTTCAAATATAAACCGGAATTTTTAAATAAACGCGCGAAAAATTTATTGTGGGAAAAGTGGTTGCACTGGCAGTTAGACCGGTTTGTTACGAAGCGTGTAGAGTAATTAGAACCGCGTAACCTCACTTTTTAGTGTAGTTAGAGCCATGAGTGAAAAAGAAGTACCAGTGTCTGTTGCGCAACGCATCATTATTCGTTTTTTAGTCAAAGACGACGTAAAATCCGTGGAAATTTACCGAATGAGTGTCTCTCCAAAACTCAAGTGTACGAGTGGTGTTGCGCGTTTCGAAAAGGACGTGAAGTGGTGTCAAACATACCACATGCGCGGCGCCCAAAAACCAGCATTACAGATGAACACGTCAAAGCCATCGAACAACTCATTTTGGCTGACCGACGCGTCCGTGTACACGATATGACCGACGAATTGGGCATCAGCATAGGTAGTATTGAGACAATAATTCATGATCGGCTAGGTTATCGCAAAATTGCAGCCAGATGGGTGCCAAGACTTCTGAATTTTGAACAGAAATTCACTCGTTGGGAAGTTTGTACGCGTCTCCTGCAGCGGTATGAAGAGGAAGGAGAAAATTTATTGCGGCGAATATTCACCACGGACGAAACTTGGGTACACTACTATACGCCGGAGAGTAAACGCTCGTCTATGGAGTGGCGGAAGAAAAAAGAGGGAGCGCCAGTCAAAGCGAAGGTTACACAGTCAGCTGGGAAGGTGTTGTGTACCGTGTTTTGGGACATGAAGGGAGTGATCGCAGTCGATTTCCTAACTGAACAACGTACTGTGACGGCGCAGTATTACAGTAACCTCCTAAAAAACACAGTCAAACCGGCCTATCGAACAAAAAGGCGCGAAATTCCGATCCGTAGTGCGATACTGCTTCAAGACAACGCCAGGCCACATACCGCTCGGCTCACGATGGAGACATTGGCCGAATTGGGCTGGGAAACACTTGAACATCCTCCTTACAGTCCAGATTTGTCGCCTTGTGATTATTATTTGTTTGGCCCGTTGAAAGAAGCACCTGGTGGACAACGTTTCGACAGCAACGATGAGGTGGAATCGTTCGTGCGCAAATGGCTATGTGACAAGCCGCGAGATTTTTATGAAAAGGGAATAAAAAAATTGCCGGAGAGGTGGAAAAGGTGCGTAGCGTGCGAGGGGGGCTATCTCGAAAAATTGTAAAAAATATGAGCACTGTAAGTATAAAATAAAAATTTTTATGACAAAATTCCGGTTTATATTTGAACCACCCTCGTATAAAGCTTTAATGTGGTTAGGGGTGGAAACCATCCAATTAAGTTTTTGGTTTCCTCCCCTTCACATTGTACTATTCTTAATCTTATCTTAACATATCATAATATTAATATAAATTGATATTGTATTTTCTGTATTGCAATTCCTTTTTGGCCAAATTATTGAATATGTTTATTTTTTCCATCACCAATTCTCCACAGTCGTCTACGATCTCCAAGTTTAATATGTTACATCCATTCAGTATATGCTGCACACTGTCCTGCTCATTGCATCTAATGCAATTTTCTGTTTCTGCTATCTTGAATCTTTTCAAATATATTTTGAAATTCCCATGGCCTGATGTAAATTGTACATTATAGAAATTAGGTGTATAATAATTGTTGTTTAATCTCTGCTTGAATGTTGGGAAAAAACCTTTCGTTATTCCACTATGATTCGTCCAGTCCGATTCAAACTTCTCCACATATTTTTCTATGATAAATTTTTTGAATTGTCTGTCTGTTATTATTTTATTTTCTACTCAATATTTTTTTGTTTACATATGTGATTTTTTCGAAAGTTTGTTCTACCTTTAATCCATTTTTAATTGCAAATACTGTGATATGTTTTTCTATTTTTAAGTATAAAGGTAATATTCCAGCTATGACTAATGCATTTATATAATTTATTTGTTTTGTAAACTTTGATTAGTTTGATTGTTATGGTTCTATGTATGCTTGCTAAAAATTTTTGAAATTTATTGATCTTTAGCATATCCGTATAAATAATACTACTATACAATAAATTAGCTAATATCACTGTTTTGTATAATATTATTCCTTTTTTGTAATTCATCTGATTGTTATTGTTAAACAGTTTTGTGAATGTATTAATAAATTTCGTAATTTTTTCATTTATGTACTTGCAGTGATTGTAAAATTTGAGGTTTTTATCTATCAGTACTCCAAGATATTTTACTTGGTCCTTTACTGTGATCTGTAGTCCGTATTTATTTAAGTTCATGTTAATTTTTCTGCTGTTGAATATCATCAAATTTGTTTTGCTCATATTGATCTTTAGATTATATATTTCTAGTAACTCTTTTATATTCTTATATTGTATATTTTATTCAGTTATAATGGTGTGAACTGCTTTGTATTGTAAGTACATATAAAAGTATATGCTATCTCAGATATACAATAAACGAATGTATAAGAGTAGAAAACAATTTTTTCGGAAATATGCAAAAATTCATATATATGTTTTTCTGAAATTTTTAATAATACTTATGGTCGAATTTCGACCAATGGACGAACACATTAGTATAAATAAACTATGTCGAATAAAGTAATGAAAGTTTGCAGCCAATTAATGGTTGCGAGGCAAATTAAAAAATTGCGCGACTTTCAATTTTTTGTTTTTTATTTTTTTTCCTGTTCACTTCATTATTAGTGCAATATAGTTGCGACGAAAATGACGTTTTTGACTTCATCTCGTACAATTGGTGCGAAAATCGCGATTATAATTTATGCGGAAAAGTCAAGGCGGAGTCGATTATCGACAATCGGATCATCGGTTGAAAGGGCCGCCTTTTTTCTTCAAAAGCTTTTGCGAGAATACGTTTTCCGACTACAACTGATTGCTTTTGCAGTGTGAAAAAACATACCGGCTAGGCGTCGTAGGAAATGATAGAGACGCCGGCCCGGCCGGGGGGTAGGGGGGGGAGGTTGGGGCGAGTGAAAATTCGAATTTTCAATTTTCGAGGTCTCGGCAAGGATGAGAAAAAGGCTCGGCGAGGATATTTATTCGGCAGCAAGTTTAGCGATTAAAAGTAACAGCGGTCGGGCAGCATCGAAGGTGAACAAATGAAAAAAGTCTGAGAAGAGCCTTTTGTTACGGGAGTTGTGTCTCGCGCGTTCGCGGCAACCAGCCACGAGTGCAGAAAGCTGATAACACCATTTCAAGCTGCTCGCCCGCCCTTAATACTCTTTACGAAACTCCGGATTTGCCAGTGAAAACATCAAAAAACTGCACAACTCGCACAATCCGCTCGATACCCGCTCAAAACCTGCTTAAAACTCGCTCAAAACCCGCTCAAAACCCGCCACGCAGGCTCTACATTTAATCATTCGCCGCTCCGTTTTATCATCGAGATTTATTCTTGCATTTCTCTTTCCGGCGTTACAGCGCGCGACCCGGCCACTACACTTAATTTATCTGCCAGCAACCCTTTCATGTAATTCCCGCTATTGCACTTACCTGTTCGTTTATTCGCGATAGCGCGTTGATGTGTCTATGTGTGTTCGTTGGCTACGAGATAATGTTTCATGCGCACTAATGAGTGCGCAAATAAGACCGAACAGATCGTCATCCGCTCCGAACGGACCACCGTTAAAATATTCTCTGTTTTGGGACTACAAAGTACCAAATTCTTACAAATTTTTTTTTTTTTTTTTTTTTCTAATTTTCCAGTTTCAGCATTAGTTTACTACCTTTAATAAGTCTACTCTCTCTATCGGATTTATACGGAACGAAATGAAAGCGGAGAATTCCTATAATTCCGTTCAAATGTAGGTGTATTATTTTTGTTCGTTCGGAACTATTGGTTTTTTAGGAGAAAGCTTCGATATCGCTCCGGTACCGAATCGGTAGTACAGCGCGAAGTGCGTATTATCCTATTTCAGCGGACATTAATTATTTCGGCTAGCTGCATTATAAGATAATCGTTTTAGAGCTGGCTTTCCATAGAGCGTGTTCTACGTTCTTTCCAGGGCACGTTTACGCTACTTAGACAGTTGAACAAGAGTAACGCGTAACTCTTTTCATATATATATATGTATATATATATATATATATATATATATATATATAGTAACTTTTAATCGTTTAAAAAGGATTTCAGACAAAAATCTGGTTTACTCAATTTGGAACTCTTTAGAGAAAGTTAAAGATTTTGTTTCAGACTTGTAATAACAAGACTCCGTTTAAAGCTAATTGATTTTTCATCTAAACGCATATCTTTATATATGAACTAGATTTCGGGGAGTAAAAGAGTCGATTTTTGGAATTCATCGTTGAATTAAAAAACAAGTTTCACTCAACAGTTGTCTCGAATAAATAACGAAGTCTCCAAATAGTTTTCGGGAGTAAAAAGATCGTGATATTATTTCTAATTGTTATATTTTACGAAAAATATGTATAAAAAAGCTAAGACACCCGGATTTTTTTTTTTTTCAATTCTTTAATAACTAAATTGCATTTAGTCAATGATAGCTATTTAGCAGTTATTTTTAATAATCTTGTGCATATAACCTGAATCCAACGATAGGTACTAAAAAAGAAGTTTTATTAGAACTTTTATCTTAGACTAGATCCATTGGCTTGATTCTATATCAATCAAGCCGCCGAACTTCTAGTGAATTGTCCAGCAACTGTCATATTGTTCGGGTGCGTTTCTAATCTGTAGGCATACTTCTTTGAGTCGTCGAATATATTACTTCTCGAACAAACTTTATTCCGAAGTCTTTGTGAAGCGTTAATGTGGATTTAGCATCGAACACCTTGCCTGTTTCTCTGTTTCTTTGCGCTGGTAACATCAGCAAACATATTTTCAAACGGTTCGCATTTAGAATGCAATTTGATATTCTTTATTAAACCAAAATTCACGCACCCTACATTTCGTCACTAAAACTTATTTCACTCGAGTCCTCTACCTTTTTCTTCTAATAGAAATGGCGTTTTATACTTAAATAATTCCTATTTTAGCTATTTTTCTCTTCGTCATTCTATTTCACGTAAAACTCTCTCACGTTTTTTATTTTGCCAATTTCAGCCATTCTCCTATGAGTATTTGCACTGCCTTCAATTTGCAAATCCCTTCATCCAGCAGTAATTAAACAGGAATTCTGCAGCGCTATTAATTAAAAATTTCCCTCGCGTGTAGCGCCATTTTCACTGATGGCTTTAGAGGATTCTTATTTTCACCGTTCCGCATCTTTATCGAAATCACTTTTTTTAGGTCCATCGTTAAAATTATCCCTACGTTTCATTGTTTTAATTTCTTTTAATCGCTTCTTTTTACCCTACCATTTAATTATTTCTAACTCCGTGAGTGCTGCTCATCCATCTGCTCCTCCTCTATGATCGCGATTTGATCATTCTTCGTATATACTGTCTCATCCGTTTTTTTTCTTCTCGCTCATTTCAATCCGTGTTGATTGTCTGTATGTTTCCAGTCTCATGTCCAAGCGGATTCTTCAGATTTCTACTTCCTCTCGTTCCTTTCCTCAAGAAAGGAGCATTGGAAAAAATTTCATTTCTAATTTTCAGGTGTAAGCAGTAGAATTAAAACTTTATACTTTCGTAGCGATCGTTCTTTCACCTGCTCTACTTAATCGCCCGTTCTGATTCCTTTGAGTCTGAGTTTCCGTCCTTGCCCTTTCTGTTATCCGCCTACGCTATTACCTGTCCAACTTAATCGTCCTTTCTCATTCTTCTGAATCCAGAGCTCCGTCACTCTTTTGTTCCGCCGTTTCTATTATTCGCCTGCAATAAACTTTAGACGAAACAAGTGTGCAAGGTTCGAAATCTCATATTGTCTTTATTATTAATCAGCTGCGATATGTTGATTAACCAGTGTGTCGGTGGTCGAAAATAATCTTTTGCTCCGGATTCCCGAATGAATTTGAAAAAAAACAAAACAAACGAAAGTTAAAAATATTTAAGAGAAATAAATAATCTAATACAATTACGCAAAATACATGTTTTGCGATTATATGTTTATCTAAATTAACGAAAAATGGTATTTTTTGCATTGAATTACTGATATCAATGGATGATATAAAAATAAATTTGGTAAATCATGAACTAACACAAATTATAATGTTTGGTAGATGAAATTTTGAAAACACCGCAGGATAAAAAGGTTTAAATAAAAACCCTGGCTTGCTACCGCCAAAATTAGTCACGCCGAAAAGAGACGACCCCATACGTACATACATATATATATATACATATATTAATTACAACGTAATTTTTAGGCCGGCTCCCATTAGAAAAAATATCTGAAAAAAATGTCCCACAAAATGTAACGTTTGTTATATTTTAATTTTTACCGATTTCCAAAAAAAAGAAATTAAACGTTCGTCGATGTTTTCTTTTTTTTTATGTTTGTTTGTACATAACTCATATTTATATAAACCGATTTTACTGATTCTTTGCCCATTAGAAAGAGTACCATTCAACGTAGATACGATGTGAGTAATGATGAAAATCGCAGTCGAAAAAAGAAGCGCATATTATCGTCACGATAGTTTCGGTCTTTAAATCGACGCTATGAAATACGGAATCGCAGTGAGCGCAATAAATAAAAAAAAAAAAAAAAATCAACAATATTAATGGTTTCTTTATTGTTTTGTTTTTTTTATTTTTCTAGACCAAAACGGAAGATAATTCATCTCCGGCCGCTGTGCATAGTCTAACTATCGAACAAATTGAACTAATAGATAAGCTAATTCGGCAAAAAATTTTAGAACAAACCCAGGCCGAAATTCCGGACAACAACCAACAATTGAGAAGTCAGCTTCATGAACAGAAATCGGCCATGCAAGACGCATCGTCGCAGCGGCAAGACAAATACCAACTACAGTCGACCGACCAGTCAACAACAATGCAACGGCCACAGCTGACGCAAAAAGCCGTTCAAAAGAACGCACCTTCGAAAGTAAGTATTACGAAATTTTTTATTACACTTTTCAAATTAATAGCGCGATAAATCGTTATCAACGTCTATAGCTGTCCGGTCATATTAATATCGCATCTGCTCAATCGGCGTTCCTATGAACCCTAAAATATCCTAATTAACATTAAACCAGGGTAACATAGTTAAATTACTTATTCGTTTTTGTTTTTTTTTGTTGCAAAATTATTGCATAGTTGAATTTCTCGATATTTTCTCAGCACCTCCGGTATTTCATAATACTTTATGGGCAAGACACGGGGAGTATTTTTAAACCATTCGTCAATAAATCCGCCACTTTCTTTTTGCTTTACAGCCGTGTAACCGGTTCAGTTCGGTGAAGACACATGGGGGACATTTAGATAAAGTAAAAAATCTCGTAAAAGCAAGAGTACGTCCCGTCTGTTATGTAAATATTAAATCGGTCGTTTGAAAGGCTGTTTCTATTATTGCGATCGAATCGCGGTATAAATACGACCGAATATATCGACATTGTTTAAACAATTGTCTAGAGTCGGTTTTTATTTTTTCCAGTTGCTACTACTTAGAAATTAAGCTTAAGAAAATTTACAAGTCAATTGATAATCAATACGCTTTACCATTTGGCCGATTTTTCATTTTTATCATTGTAATAGAGCTTCAACGGCGGCGGAAATTACTTTCGGACGGATTTTACTCGTTATTCGAATTACACTTATCTATTTTTAGTCTTTAATATTTGCTCGTTTCTCTTTTAATGTCTTTCGGTGCGCATGTTAAAAAAAAAACGAAAGGTTGGAATTTGCGGTCCGTGCGCGAACCTTTTTCTAATCCGACGGAGTCGAATTATTGCTTGGAGATGTTCACCTTCTTATTCGAGATTCTTATGTGGCAATTGAAAAATCCGGAAATATCAAGAAACCACCATGAATACTACTAAATAAGTATATTATAGTTTTAGTTTTACGTTTACACCGGTTAAAATAATAATCGAGACGGAGTGAAAAAAAAAGTGGAGAATAAGTTTCTCGATTAAAACGTAAACTCCATCTTTAAGAACAGACAGAGCCGTGCCGTAAAAAACGAGTTTACACTAGTGCAATTAATCTCATTCTGCTAATCTGCCGTTTTGTTAAATTCAGATTGTTAATCCTACATATCTCCAACCATTACTACATCATATTTGTAGACATATATCCGAATCGCGTCTATCTCCGTATTATCCGGATCGACTTTTCAAAAAAATAAATAAATAAATGAAAAAAGAAGAAAAAGCCAAAGCGCTTTTATAAAATACACAACTATTATATATAATTTTCATTTGAAGTGTATATGTTTTAAAAAATTTGTTATTAATTATAAATGTTGTACATTTATAATGCTTCGTTGTAACGATACTTTTTAAAATACAGTTGTAAAATTACTAAAACAGCCGTACAGTATCAACCAAATTCTCATTAATGTACATACATGTACAGTACAATAGTGTACTACAGTCATTTAATATAAAAGCTTCCGACTTTGTAGAAGGTGGTGGGCCCTTGAACTCTGGCGCATCTGGATTTTTAGGTATCCGGACCGGTTGGCCACCTAATTAATTCGATTAGTCAGCAGTGCACTATAATGAAATAATTTTATTATTATTGTTCGGAACATTCGATGTTTTTACGAGAGGAGAAGTTGAAATCGCGTGAATTCGCGATAAATGGCGTTTTTAATTACGTTTATTTCTCGAGAAAAAAAAAGAAAATGCGTTGGATGCACGCTTTTCTATAACTTCTAGCAGTTGCCGATTATGCACTATCGCCATCGTAACGAGATAGAGATCTCTGGTCTTATTTCGGAGACTTTCGTGGCGATAGCGCATCACCTATCCTAGTGTCAGGCGAGCTTTAAACGGCTTCAAAGTTGCTGCTACTACTCTGTAGATATAATTAACCAGATTTCTAAGAATTATAATAATACCGGCAACTGCGCAGTTTCCCCGTAACAATAACAAATAGCGGATCGTTCTACGGTGTAAAACCGATTATCGTCCGATAGCCGTTTATACTAATTATTCGCTTCACCGATAAAAATAACCACCTCTATCTTCCAGACTCGACTCTTCCCAGTTGTAAAGTAATAATCACATTGGTTTCGAGTTTTCCAGTGAACGGCTCTAATCGTATTAGAGAAACTTCTGACAAGAGTATTAATAGTTCCCGCGAGCTAACTTTCATCAATAACGACGAAAAGAGCTTATAAACTTCCACCCGAGAAAGTTCGTTATCACACATCTCGGAGAGGGAGAGAGAATAATCGTTTCGAAACATTTCAAAGACCATTTTCAACCATTTAAATGGCAATACACGCTAGTAAAACGGTTAATGATAATATATATTCATCGGTGTAGCATCTGGAAAAAAGAAAATATGAAAAATGATAAACAAATGAAAAAAGCTTTACAAATGCCGAGCAATAATTGGAACCGATACATAAAAAAAAAAAAAAAAAAAAAAAGGAACGGCGGGTTTAAGTAAAACATTTAATGTGTTCTTGAATTTATCCACTTCGTACGAACTAGATCACCTTCACCGCGGAAAAACTGAAACTTTGATATTCGGAGTTTATCAAAAGTTTACGCGACGCATTTTTTCCCGGTAAAAAAAAAAGTGCGACGCCATAGATAATTGAATAAATTAGTAGATCGGTTGATCGGTCGAAATAAAATGACGCGATTAATTTATAAGCCGCGTAGCAAAGAAAAACTTAAGATTGCGTGAACATTTCTCAAATTTTGCGACTCCAAAGTAAAAAATTCAACTCTTCGCAATCCGAAACTATTCTTCATTTCGCGTTCTCTTTCTAAGTTTTCACTTCTTCCACGCTAAGATTCTTCCTAGTCTCTTATGTGCAAACTTCTTTTTGCTCCTTCAACTATTCACTGCCAACGCTCGGTTCATTCGTTCCTGTTTCTTCTTCATTTCTTTTTCGCTTGCGGTCTCTCGCATTACTCGCTTTAATTTTTCTTTCCGGTTGTTCTTGATTTTTTGTCTTCTACTAACGTTTTGCTGCAACCTCTGTCTGTTGCATTCGATAATTTTTGACAAATTTTTTCAACGGCAAAGCATATATTATTCCTGCGTACATTTCGCAACATCCTTAATAAAAAATAAGTAGGCCAATATCACATTTCGAATGCAGAAAATTGGCGTAATGATCATTAGGAAAATTTACATATTTCTTCATTATGAACTTACCGATTTTAACATTATTATAACATCGTACAGTGAATAATTGTAAACGGTAATTTAAAAATTAAACGCAAATATCAAAAATAATCACATCGATTTTATCCCGGCATGTTTCGGAGGGGTTGCCCTCTTTCGGGCATAAATTCTTTCGGGCGTGGATCGTTTGAGCGGTAGCGAACAAGGGATTTTACTCTTAATTTATAATATCGTATATATTTCTCACCCAGCATTAACATAAATGTGTTTATTTATTTATGTGTTTAAAAATTGTTGTGCCTTTATTTGTTTTTTTTTCGTTATTATTTTGAAACCTGGAAAGCTTCGTCGAGGAATTAAATATATAATTAAACTCATAGATAACAGAAGAAACTTCAATAAACGTATCCCCAAATAAACTTTCTAGATATACGAATGAAAAAATTACGAAATATATATATATATAAATATATTACAAGCAAATTCAGTCCAGTTATATTATACTTTAAATAAAATAGAGTTGATGGTTTGTAATTTTTCAAATATGGCTGACTATACGTAATAAAAGAAAAAAAAAACAAAAAAAAACCGATATTGCATTTGACCGATTATTAATTCATATTAATCATCTTTATCCGTTTCGTATTACTAATGCTAACGGAACTCTTAAATTTACAACGCAAAAGTCTGTTTATTCGTATTATTTCAAAAAAAAATGAATAACCCGATAAAATTATGTAAAATATGTGTTTTGTGATTATATACATGTATGTATGTATATATATATATATATATATATAACATGCGGTAGACGTCGGAAAACTAAATCGTTAACAAAAAGCGGTATTTTTTGAACGGAATTTCTGATAGCAGTATTTGGTAACTCGTGTTTCTCACTAACACAAATGATAACGTTTAGCGAATGATACCTGAAAATCATCGCAGATAGTCCGTAAAAAGGTCTGAGTTCGCTACCGCCCAAACGATCCACGCCCTAAACGATCACGCCCGAAAGAGCTGGCCCCGTTTCGAAGATAAAAAAGCATTTTCATAGAAACAATTTATATATGTCAGCCACCAGCACTGAAATCAGAAAATTGCGTCCATCACTACTTGATCGATAATGTACACCCCCATCATATATATATATAATATGCATATATATATCGATTCCATCGTTAGCTCTGTTCCCTTCATAATTTTGGAAATTCCTTCTCCAATTGCGATTACGAGTAGTGCGTTATATTGTAATGTGTGAGATTTGGAATATAATGAACGAATTTTTGAACCAAACTATTTCTTTACCCTATTTTCTAGTTGATGCGTGCATGTAAAGAAATATCATTTTTTCTTTTTGGGGGGGGGCAACGAAGTATTACTTGAAATGTCTGGCTGCATCGAACCCTACTTTACTTTTGTGCCCTCTTTGAATACGTTGTATTGCTATGCTGCAAATTTTCGCTCAACCCATGTGGTTGCACGGGCGCTACCGTATACATATAAAGAACCTGATAATTAACCTATCATTATCGTCGTCACATCGATTTGCGCGTATAATGTAAGTATATATTTTTTTAAAATCAACACTTTATTCTAGTTATTTTAATGAATAATATATAAAACTAAGCACAAAAACAAAAAAAAAAAAAAAAAAAAAAACGAACATGTCACCGACAAAAATATGAAAATTTTCTCTTCTGCAAAGTGAAACATGTAAATCGTGAATATAAGATTTACAGCTTCGTCTCTCACATTAAAAACCTTCACATTTATTCGAAAGAAAATTTAAATCCACAGACTCAGAGAAAGATGTGTATGTTCTGTAATGAGCTTTTTTAATTTTTTTACTTGTGGGAAATTTAAATTCGTCAATTTGCAACAATAAAATCGCTAAAATCGATGGTGGTTGAAAAACGGTCGACCAGGTTTTTATTAATTAAATTATAAATGTAGGTTCGTGTTTTTAAATTTTCATCACAACGCGTCAGTGCGCACAGGTTACTACGAACAATTCTGGAATTAGGAGGTCGTCATTCTAAATTGAACCGATAGACTGCCGATAACCAGCGGTGGTGTTCTTTCTCGGATGATCAACATTTAAATCATCTCCGACAACGATCGGAATCGAACGGCGTCTATTTTCACAGACGACTCCTGTAAAACACTATTGCATGCTACAGAATTTGAAAAAATTTTCCAGAAAACTAGAACAGCACTTTGTCGTGTTCGAGGAAAGTTTCGGGTGACGCAAAAATCGCTGACATTCTCGTGATACGTTTCATTTACATTTCTGAATTCCGACAGATTCGAAAACGATTGTAACGTTTTCATATTGGCGAGAAAAAAGATCGCAACGCAGTTTTTAAATTACACCCGGTGAAAAAGACAAAAAAAAAAAAACAACAAAAAAAAACAAAATCCGGAGCTTTTTAATTTACTAAAAAAAAACAAAGACGGCTTTTTGGTCATCTTAAAAATTTCAAGATGACCTCGGCCTTTGAAGGATGTTCTCACCTTAAAACGAAATTATTTGTATCGTCACCGCAACTTCAGTATTTCAAATGCAGTAACACTTACTCAGTCTACACGGCATAAACGGCTGGTCGACAAAAAAGTTCACTCAGGTGCCTCGAGCAATACATCCAATTACGACGCCACCGGTAAAGTCTTCTGCGAGAGAAAAAATAACATACACTCATACGAGAAACATCCTCTCTTCTAAAGCGCACAGTCTGTGTCTTTCGGAACTTTATCCGTGCACACCGTAAACCTACAAAACCTGATCACGTAACTTTCTTTGCGGCACTACACACTGGCAGCCGTCTTTCACTATTTGAAACCCCTTACTTACCTCCTGAAATTATCTTGCAGTGAAAACGTAAAGCATACCCTCCGACTAATCGCTCCAGTCATTAATTCCGCCCTTACCGATAATGAAGGAGCTATCGCTATCCGGTTCTATTTCATGAACGGCAAATGTACGTCGGCAGACAAATATTTATCGCCTATTTTGACGTCAACCCGCCTGGAATATACTATAGCTACTTTGTCGTTTTCGGCGAAACTGTTTTTGCGGTCTGTAACTGATTTCAAAAAGATAAACGTGTAAGAGCGCCATAAATTCGGCGAAGAATTAGGCCGAGCAGGTTACAAGCTACGCCCGGCAACATGATAAATTCCAAAAACGTAAAGCACCACCGCCCATCCGCCAAAAAAAAAACCAACAAAACAATAACAAGATGTGTTTACACTAATGCTCTCATTTCAAATTCATCGGCGGCAGCGGTAAATAGTTAAATCATCTAAGCGGATGATACCAGTTTGAACAGAAGGAAAGAGAAGTTTTGCAGAATTCCAGATGTTTATAAAATGCAGAGGAAAAATAAATTTTCTTCTGGAAGACATGTTGCCCAACTTACAGTCAACAATTGTTTAGCTGTTCACGTGTAGTACTACTGTACAAGGCTGTAAGTTGTTCGGCCGGAGCTTTCGCCGTAACATTCGACCATTCTTGACATCTGCAGCTGACGTAAATTGAATTTTTCCTCGAATAAAATACGTTACGGTTATTGCGTTTTGAACATTTTTAACGCGTTTGATATCGCGTATGTCTACTTCTGCCGGAAATAAATATGAATTCCATCGACGAAAATGGTAATTCTACAAAAGTATAATGGAAATTTCATTTCTTCCTCCGAAATAGATTTTCCATTGTTACTTGCTATTCGTTTATCCGCCACCCCTCACCCCTATTCCTTCTGGTAATTCCAATTTCGTAATGCAAACAAACAAGTTAGTAGTCGATGATCATTTATTCGCTTCAATTACCGATAATATCTTTCTCGATCAATTTGGAACATCGTTTCCATTCTTATTTCGAAAATTCGTCATTTCCGAGTGTGTTAAATAATTCTTTTTTTGCTCCGTTTATTTATTTATTTATTTATTTAGTTACTTATTTATTTATTTATTTACTTATTTATTCGTTTATTCATTTTATTTATTAATTTATTCATTTTATTTATTAATTTATTTATCATTGATTCGCTTTTGAAATTCTGTTATAAAATCGGTAGCTTTTTCTCAAATCATGTTGAAGAGATCACGAAGTAAACACGTAATACTGATTCGTTTAGTCTACGGCTTGTCGTAGAGAAAAACCGATTTCGTGCGCCTTAATCGAATTTTATTATATTCGCAAATTGAATTCGAGACGAATGAAGGACACGGCAAAGCGTGTTTACATTTCGCCGTATGAAATTTCGAATAAGCACGATGAATCGAAGCTCGAATTTTCTATTATCGAATTCGACAGGACCGACTAGAATACCGATTTATATGTACTAGGAGAACTCGAGAAATATACCCTCAGAAATATGCGTTAAATATTTCAGAGAAATAAATATAATTTTGCCTTAGTCGCCTCAATAGAACCGTTCGTAATTACACGATGTTGCGGTCTCTTTCCTTTTTAATTTAATACCAGCCAACCGTTGGAATTATTTCATTACCATCGATTCACCTTTCAAACTATAGGGTACGTTATACGTAATAATTACTTTATTCTCTTTTTTCCTACGTTTTTTTTTTTTTTTTCTCGTCGAAGAAAAGGAAGGTAACGTTTCAACGGGAAAATATTAAACCAGTTCCTCCGTATCCCTTTTGCACAGGAGTACACACATTCATGGATGTGTCCTTCGGATGGTGATATTTAGTTCTAGTAAAAACATACACTTAAACTGTCGATCACAAACTGAATAAAATGTTTACCATCAGAATATGCGAATATATAAATAAGTCACTTACCGACTCTGGCTATAAGTGAAAATCATTCTAAAATTTCGTGACATTTATTCTTTGACGAGCGGCAGAATTTTAAATTGAGTCCAGCCATACCGGGAACATAATCAAAAAATAATTGTCTTCTAAACATAACGGAAAAAGTACAAATGTTACAAGCTTTAATTATTACTGTTTCAGTGTAAGAACGTCTTAGTCATTTCTATTTTTTCTTCGTGTACTGAAAAATGACGGCGATTCCCTATTGAGCCCAGCTATAAAGAACGATATTTACGAATGAAATTAATAAAATGTAAAAATTTATAAAGCAACCAACTCTCTAATAAGAACAGAACAGTATTTTAAAACACCGGTAAAATTCAAAATGATTTTTTTTTTTTGTAAACATAAAACAACATTCGATTTTGATTTTTTGTTGATTAAATGACGAAGTGTGTTATTGTGTTTACCGTTGAAGTTGAAAAAATGCTGGTTACTTTGCGCAGCAATTTTTGATTACGGCACATTTAGTGCTACAATTCGCGAATTGCATTAAAAACTTTCGCAAGACACTTTCGTTATACATAAAAAAAAAAAAAAAAATGTCTCGTAAAAAACGGAAAAAATAAAAACCCGACAGAATTTCCTCATTAGCCTTAGTGTAAAAAGAAAATAGCCCATCGTTTTTTTACGTGCTCCAAAATCACCAAGACAGATACGCACTAGTTACCGGCTGCTTGTAATTAAAAATAATTATGGAATTTTGTGAAATTTCTTCGTCACCATTTCTTGCTCGCAATTTTCCTTGGCAGATAAAACTAAACTGATTTAAGTCGATTTCGTGACTATTTCTTTGTCGCGCTTTCTTCGTGTGATTTTCTTCGTAACGGACAGAATTTTAATACATCTATTAAACCTTCCATTAAAAACATTAATACTCGTTTAAATGTTCAATTTGCAGATTTTAGTGTTTATTCAAAATCGACACTGAACTGTTTCTACCGCTGTTTTTCTTTTGTTTATCGTGACTTTTTCTTATATTTTTTATAACCTTTGGCTTCGTTTATCTAATATTAAATAACTCTTCCAGACTTCCCTATCCTCCTTGATAGTATTTTTTTTAAATAAACGGTGTTTTTCTCACTTCGTACTTCTAATCTTGTATCACTTTATAGATCCTTTCTTGGCTCTATTACTTCCGCTCTTTCAATGCCTTTCTCGGAAAGCATTGTGATCCAGGTGTTGTATTGCGATCTCATTCCTTTAGTGAAATAAATAATACAACACAGCATCTAATCACAGTCGTGCCACCTTTAGATACTTTTGCTTCAATTCTACGACCGAAAATTTCTTTGTTCACAAATTGGCTAATACAAGAGTACACACTTGAAGTTCGAAGCTTTTGGAAAAATGTCTGTTTCTTCCTCTTTAGAATCGCTCCCTCTTACACACGCTTGGAAAATGGCAAGAGGTTTTACATTTTCATTTTTTGAACGTCCTTCTAACCTCATCAGTTCCCTCTGAATAATCTAGTATATTTTGTCGAATACTTCTTATTTCCGCTTTGATGAATTTTATTCCTTTTCATTCGCGTAAAATTACCCCTCTTATTTTTCAACATCTGTTTGTAATATCAACGAACTGAAATCCGTCCTTCTATGCTCTTCCGGTGCTATTCTTTTAGTGTTTTTAGTCTTAAAAACCAGTCTGAACAATTTTCGGATCTTTCCTTAATCTTTTAAAAGTGTAACTTCTCCTTCTTGGAACTTCGTTATCGCCATCCTATTCTTAAGAAAAGAACTTGCATCTTATACCTTTAGCATCTGTTTCGAAAAACTGTTTAAAAGTATGTTAAACAAACGTCTTTTTTGGTCGCTGAAACATAATAATATCATTCCTTGAAAAATTTTTGACTTTTAGCCAAATATTTATATATGCGGCATTCGCCAAGAAAAAGGACCGGTGATAGGAAAAGTAGTTTTTGAGAAAAATGCGTTTACAGTTTTCCTGAAGTAATATTATCTCAATACACCACTATACCGCGCATGTCTGTATGTAACGTGCTGCCAACTCAAATATCGTTGCCAAATTTTAGCCTAGTTAAATTAGAATTTGGTTACTGAAACGTTGATTGCTCCGAAGATTTTGAAGAAGTTTTTAATCGATGCAGCCATAAGAAATTCAATGTTGCTGTGAATGCAAGCAAAATCGAATGGTAAATGTGGAAACAAAATTTTAAGATTTTTATCAACAATTACCAGGTACATTGTTGTAATTCCGTATCTTCATCTCTGAAATTTTAATTTTATCACATTATTGATTCGTTATTGTTTTCATATTCGTTTCGAGAGCGCTTGGCTTTCGTTACGGATGTCTCGGGTTCGAACCTTGGCGACGACAGAAACTGTCATGAAGAATTAAACTAAATACTCGCTATTTCACGTGGAAGACAATGGCAAACCACCACATGCGCGCTAGTTAGTACACGGCAGCAGATGATACAAGTTTTGCACGTTTTAAGACATTAAATAAACTTCTGCGAAAAAACTACACATTGCATCTTATATATATATATATATATATTATATACAAATCTCTCGTTTAAAAAGTTACATCTCTGCCAACTCCGAGAGATATAATGGCATTAATTAATCTTACGATATGAATCGTACTATCCATAATCTACCTATACTGCTGCAAGCTACAAGAAATGCCTTTCATAGTCTTGCCCAAGGTTTTTCTTTCAGTTCCATTCTTTTCAATATCTACACGATTTCTCTAGAATTTCTTTCTGCAAACTCCCTCGTTCTAGTCTTTTTCGATGATATTTCGTTGTTCTCCTCTTCTCGCAAACGCTCGGGTAAAGTGGGAAAACAAATTTACAGAAATAAATAATAATTAAGGGAAAATATTATTACGAGTACAATCTCCAGAATAATGTTACTGAAAATACCTAGTTCACTAGTAGTACGGCGAAAGATTTTTAGTCAGATTAAGAGTGGAACACTGTTAAACATCGAAGTGATTATAAAAGAGTATAACGTTTGTCAGTCGCAATTGCATATTTATGGAGAGCTTCTGTAGAACATATGATCTAGAACTGTAAGCTATACCATCTTGAAAAAAGTTTAATTGTGTAAGAGATATGCTACTTCGTCAGTGAATATTGAGACGATAATTTGCGATCGACGGGTGAGGGTACCATTACATTATACAGGTATATAAAAAGTAATAAAGTGAGACTTTAACGGATTGATTGGATCAACTAACTTAGTAAATGTGCAGAGAATATGAGAAACTGGCCAAGTGGTTCAATCTGTGAAGAAAAATGAAATCATTCTTAGCATTCCCAAGGTTTTCAGTTTCTGAAAGAGATATCCAAGGTTAGTTTCCGATTGTGTAATAAGAGTTCTGTTTCGTCTATAAGTAATCTGAGCGAATAAATTGATCTCAGTAAAATTATTAATCAGTATCCCATTCTTTATCATTAAAGAGCATCCGGTCATCTTACATGCCTTTGGCCGTCCAAAATTTTAGGAATTCGATAGTTTCCTCGTCAATATCATGATTTACCTTGGTTGTTTCAAGTACTGCAAATCATTTTCATTTAAATATGTGCTTTTCATCTTGTTATCCTGTATCGATTTCTGTTTTTCTTCTTCTGCTGCTACTTATTTTCTGAACCAGGTGGTATACCGCTGAATTCGTATAGTCTCTCAATCGACAAGCGATTATTCTGCATACTTGGATTGGGGCAATATTCACTTTTTTGGCGTGGACAGATGGGCTACAAACCGGATAAACGCATTCTCCCATAGAGTAACAGAGTGCAAGAGAAGGTCCTCTTAATATATGCGGTTTGGCTTCTTCCCAGCTATAGTTTGTTAGTTTTCGGATGATATTCATTCTTGTCATAATTTTCGCCAAGTATTGTTGATTTTTTTCATATACGATATATATGTATATTTTTTTACGGCTTTAAACCAGCTATAACGACGACCATGCAAACTCAAAGCGATAAGTTAATTGAAGATTTTAAAACTCGATTGGAGGAAACTGATATAGCAAAAGAAGAAAGAATTAGGAGATAAGCCGATACGGAAGAAAATGTTAAAATGCAGAGAGTGTTATAGAGGGTAGTAGGAAGTGCAAGCCTGAACAGACTAGTACAAAAATAATTTCCGTTCAGCTGCTAATAATGAAGAGAATACAAAGAAAATATTATCGAGATTGCCGATAAAGGAGGTATCTAAAGAAGTGGGAATAGCACGAAGATGGGTCAAGAGAAAAACAATTATGGAAGGATGAGAGAAAAACATTGTTTTGAAGCACAGATGACAAATTGTCAAGTTACTGAGTGTTTGGGAAGAGTAAAGTCGTAAAGCCAACGGAAAAACGCGGGATTAGGCCAGATTTATGGAGATTTTTTGAATTTCAGAAGGATGCCGTACAAATATTCGCGACCAGAGTTTGTACTTGCTTGAAAAGAGAAAAAATATTACATACCTTTATGATGAAATGAACTCTGCATGTACAGTTATTACAAACGCGGCAATGAGTCTGCCGCCTCATTTCCTTCAATTCTCACGTGATTAAGCATCCGTAAGAGATCAACACAATTAGAATGTATAAGACGAAAACTATAGATAAGAGGGCGAATACGATGGACAATGAAGAGTTATAAGAGCATGAAGAACAAAGAAATGAGACCGCATTTTTGGAATCAGAAATAATGCGGTTTTTGTAGAAATGACGAGGAAAAACGAACATTACAGCTTAAAAATGATAAATAATTGGACGGCACATTTCTTTTTGGAAAGGAAGCGGGCCGACAGATTCTGAATAATTATTAGTAACGAACGTAAAAAAGACATCAACGGATCTAGTACTACTCTCGGAACCATCAGGGTACATCGTTGAATGGAATTCTTGTCTAATAATTAATAAACAAGTAATTTTAGGAACAACGGAAGAGTAAATAGCTTCGGTGGAGGAGTGTGAAGAAAATAAGGAAGTTTATCATGAGATATTGTGAAAGGATAAAATTTATCGAGAAACGATGAGAAATAAGAGAGATTACTATTGTAGAAGCACCGGTTTCAGAGAATCAAAAGATAAAAAACAGTAAACCTGGAAAAAAAAACCGAAAAGCATTTGACGAGAAAACAATATCTCTCAAATGTAGATACAGGAGAAAGATTAGAACGGCTGCAGTAATTTAAGAACTCCAAGGCAATAAAGGCGAGAGAAATTCTGGATTATGTCTAATGATAAATGTAGCGTGATAAGGGCGTAAGGATCACTTTCCAAGAGGGAGTGTGAAAGAGTTTTAATTCTTTTACGGACCGAGACAAATGAAAAGGTAACGTACTCGAAAAAAGTGGTTGCCTAGAACGCAATCTCACAGAGATATGTTAACTAATGACGGATTGTAAACACGAAGGATAAAGACAAGCCGGAACAACTTGGGAGGAGGGGAGCAGACAGATAAATAAGGGAGAGAAATGTGTGCTAATTTAATGAGAAGATAAATTCTTCGTTGGCGGCTCTGTAGCTGCCGAATAGAGGAGAATAGCGTAAAGAACAAAATCGCAGAATTAATGAAGAGTGCAGCAATGCTAAAGGTAAAGGTAATAAAAAGGTGTAGGGCGGAGAAAAGCGCCTTGAGGAAGAGAGCCTTCTTTCAGCAAGCCGGAAAGGAAAGATATATAGATCGATTTAGCATCATGTTTACGATTAGACAGAGAAATGGAAGAAGGGTAGGTATTAACGGATAACATTTTACCTGTTAAAGCAAAGGTGTATGCGCGTTATCGAACACGTTGCTGAAACGTGCTGCCGGAAAGTAAATTTAGGGTTTGTAAATATAGCCGAAAGAAAAAGTCTTGTACAATGTGCAAGGCCAACGGCCGAATGAAAATCGAACATTTTATCAAGAAGAATATTATTGTTTTACAATCAGCAAACGAGAGGCTTATTTTTTAGCACGCCGCGATCCTCCGATGATTTTAAAATACGGTAAACCAGCGAAAGAGGATGTGTCACAGTTTTGGAGATAGGCCGTCGAATTTCGCGAGAACTGGCCGGTCGAGGGAAGCGAAAATGCGTACGTCCGTCGCGATAAACGACGTTTTAGAAATTTTTTCCTTCTGATTGCACGAAGAATTTCCGGTTGCGGTGAAATTTTCATTTTTTAATTTTTTCCCCCGCCGCGACAGTTACCATCGGAAGAGTAGAGGACCAAAACCGAAAGAGGAATCGAGCAGTCATTTCGCTCAAATGGAAACGGTTGTCGTCTTTTGAGGGCGCTGATGCAAGAAAATTGTTTGACTACTTTAGCGGAAAATTCATTTTCGCCGCTGATAGAACCGCTGCTGCGTCTACGTTCGGTGCGCGGCTCGATTCACGTTTGAATTCCGCTTTGTCTGGCCGCATCGATGCGTTAAAAGGCATCCGAGTCGCTACCGTTTAAAAAGGCTTTTGTTAACATCAATCGAAATAACAGACCGCATCGCCGCCGTCCTCACTGCGAACCTCTTTGTTCTCTAGCCGGAGCCTACACGTGTTCGCCGCTACCGATAATTAGTAATTGTACCGCCGACGGTCTCTGCGACTGCCGCCTGTTCATTTGTCGATTGCTCGTTAATTTTAACGTTCAAATGCGGTCAATTAATTAGCGATAATTAAAAAATCAGTTTCGCGCTAACTACCAGATGTGCTCGTTTATTACAGCTGCGCACTGTGTTATCGTCGTCTTCTTTTATTTTCTACACCTTCCTTTCGCGCTTTCCTTTTTAAAAAACAGAGTAAAATTGTAAAAATGGTCAAAAGCAAGACAAAAAACAACAACAAAAAGAAAACTACCACAATCTCGATGGAAAATTTTTAGTGTCCAAAAGTTTTTTCCGTAAACTCAAAACCAAATCGAGATAAGGTAAACCGTCGACACTTTCTACTTCGAATTTGTTCACATTTTCGCCTCTAAATCGTCTACTCCATTCGCAACATTAAAAATTCTATCGATCGTCGTCGTGTTCGACCGAATATCATCTACTCCGTCGTCATCGGAGTATTAATTGAAAGCAGATAACCCTCGCTATCCTTCTTCGTCGCTAATCCCTGAGATGTAGACCAAGTATCAACAACTGAAAATTGCGCAAATTAGCATCGGTCTCATGGCCGGCGAGTCAGTGTGGCCCTTTTATTTACATTTAATAAACATTTTATTCAATTCGTGATCAACAGTTGAAGTTCATGTTTTTGCCGCGAACGAAGAAATCGTCGTATGCACCTTCCGAAATTCACGTGTCACAGTGCATTTCCGTGGTACGCGCTGGTTTGATGTTTTTCACTATTCCTTTTCGCACACGCATTCGCACTTACGTTCAGCACCGATCTTTGAAATCGATGTCGAATTTTCCAAAAAGGAAAAGAATTAGAAGCAAAGGAGATAACGAATTCTCCGTCTTATTGTTAACAATAAATAGAGAACAATGTGAAAAGAAAATGCAAAAAAAGTCTGCGGCAAATTTTTAAATTGCTGCCAGCCGAAATTCGCTTCAAAAACGAAAAAGCTGCGTTATACGGAGAGACCTCAAAACGGAACCCTTCGCAAATATTCCGTGTCAAAATCGGTGTTAAGAAGTAACGGTAAATAGCAGAAATAACTTTCGACTGATTCTTAAAAAAATTGTTTACAATTAGTCTTATACATCGTTTAAAAGTGAGTTGCGTAACCGATGAAAAAAGCTGAAATATGTAATTACATAATTTTTTTTTTTTTTGCTCATCTTCTAACTAGTTTTCTGTACCAATTAGTCGAAATTGTTTATTAAACATTTCGATGCATCAAAAAGTCGAAAAAAAATATCATCTTCGTTAACATGGAAATAATTACCGCGACGCTCATTATTATCCTCAGCCAGCTACGGTGGCGTAGTTGCTTAAGCAGTGGTGTTTTATTCAGGTAGAGACGGGTTTGAATCTCTCTATCGCACATTGTAACTTCTTAAAAGTCCTTAATTGACGCGTCCAAATATATTAAAAAAAATTATATATGGTCATTCTCCCGTTTACTTGTTTCATTGTTTTCATCATCTTTTTCATCATTGTTTTCATCATCGTTTTCAGCGTCGTTTTCAACATCGTTTTCAGCATCGTTGTCATCTTATTGTCGCGATTAAAGACAGCAGCAGTCTAATATATTTTCGTAGAATTCGTTTAACCGCGAAAATTGTCGGATAATCAATTCGATTCGGTGAAAGTTAGGTAAGTTGTTTGGTATTTTCGAATGAAATCGACTTTGCTCGATTCCGTATTATCAGAATAACATCAAAAAACACATCGATTTCCCTGCAGAGAGATTTTCCAACGATTTTTTTTTGTGAGCCGAATGATGCTTTGACAACTCGCTGTCGACTTCTAATGCGCGAAATGCTCACAATTCAATCAACTGGTTTATCAGCGTTCACGCAATAGCTTTTTGTCTATAAACGTTATCATAGCCGCTACGACGTTAAAGTAATTAGCGCAGTTTGCGGTCTTTTTATTTTGCTCCCACTCTTCCACCTGTGGCCCATTTATTCTTTTAATTTTAGACTTTTATTGGTTAAGGACTGTATTTGGATGCGCTTAATATATATATATATGTATATATATATATATATATATATATATATATATGAGATGATACTCCGATAGGGGCTCGAGAAACATATTGACTTCCGTTACTAGCAGAGTAGTCCGTTTCTTCGATACTTCTTTCTCAAAATTAAATCTATCGCATACTGGCAGACTATATAATTTATTGAGCCTTCTAATCCGCATTCGGGACACGTGTTGTCCGTTGCTGTATCTATAGTGACCGGTTCGCAGTTTTACCATAATGTTTAGGTAATCCCTGTCGAGCAGTGTTCCGCTAAACCAGGCTATCTTAGAAATTGCCTATGACTATCTCAAAATATTGATTGCTACTCTTCGCAAATAACAGTCACATTCGCGTCAGAGTTGTTCCGGTATACAACAGAAATGTAGCCGTTAGCTCTGGCCGTTCCGGTTTTAGAGTCAATATATAATGTTCGGAAAGCATTCAAGTGGAGCGGATGTACTTTTTAGTAACAGATCAGGACAACGAACGCGCCCTAGTGATCGCCAGATAATGTCATGCGAAAAGAGATCATATAGATTAGTCGCCTGTGAGCAGATCGCATAACATTACCACAACCACCATACCAAATCGCCAATACACCAAGCTGTTTATTTTGTCCATGTCCTGTCACCCATTCAACATATAATTAAAGACTGTGTCTTACTTAGGCCGGCTTGGCCACTAATCGTGTAACCCAAGAGGCCTGCAGTATTACCTAATTCATAGTTGACAGTTGAAGTCCTTATAGATTTTCTCAGAGTCAGCGATATACGTAGGTACATTTAAGGCCACCGAAAATCAGGCCCCTTGCCTGCTGGCGTAGTAGTAGAACGCGGTACAAGGCAGTACGAAGGAATTTATATGAGGAGAAAATTGTTTAACTGACACTTTGAAGCTGGAATATTTTCGAAGCTTTAAATGGGTTCAGGTGACCAAAGCTTTTACGAGAATGATACAGTTCCGATGCCGTAACCACGCCGTCTAGCGACAAAATGAAGTGACATCTAAAAGTTCTAACATATTTTACAACATATCAAGAATTCAGGTTAATAAAATACAGTGGAAGTATTCCATTGCGATAACGGCCGATGCTCGAGAATTTTAAAAACATTATGCCCCACCACCCACCATATAGCTTCGGTCTTTCGCCTTACGTTCACCACGCACAAAACTTATTTTTAACAAGTTCAATTCAACATCGACAACGGGGTATTTCTTGCGTGCCCGTCAATTTTTTAAATAGACCCGCTGTAACGGACTCGGCTAAAATGTTTTTGCGAGATCGAACGATGGAATTTATGTTACGGGACTGATGTAAAAGTAAAGTAAATCCCATGCCCTTGACAGAGCGTCGGGGATTGTGAAGTTAAAGTTCACAATGAACTGAGCCCAACGGCACTAATGAGAGTAGGGGAGTCAATTCCCTTCTCTCGGCCGCATTTTTTTTTCTTCTTCTTCTTCGGGTGTCATGTTCGTTGTCGAACTTAGGCGATCATCTGGATGACATTTCTATAGGCTTCCCTGTCGTCAGCGAGTCGGAAAAGTTCCTCAATGCTCCTATCGGTCCACTGCCGTATATTGCACAGCCATGATAATCTTTTACGGCCGATGCGGCGTTTTCCTTCAATTTTACTATCCTGTATGATCGTTTGCGCCATTCTGTACTTTGGTCCTCTCAGTATATGTCCGAAATATTCTAATTTTCGTTGTTTGATCGTTTTCAAGATTTCCCGTTTTTTTTTTTTGGAACTCTTGTAGTACTGTTTCGTTGGTAATGTACGCAGTATATGGGATTTTTAACATTCTTCATAAACACCACATCTCAAAGGCCTCTATATGGTTCATAGTTTTGACTTTGAGCGTCCAGGCTTCACAGCCATAGGTCAGTATAGACCAGACGTAACAGCGAAGCATCCTTAACCTCAATGTTTTGTTTAGGTGATGACTGCAGAGCGTTTTTTGAATTTTGATGAAATTCAAAAAACGGCCACCTTTACTTTCCCAGATTTCTCTGGTACCCAATTATTTCAGGCTGGGTGAACCTGGGAACAATTCGGATCTGGAACGGGACAAGTCTCGAACGGACTGATGACTTAGAAAGAAAATAACACGTATATATTATTCAATCAGAAATTTTTTGAGCGCACGTTGCAAACCTTTCTTTTTTTCCCGAAGATGGTAACCTCAATTCGTTCCACGCGCCTAACGATCACGCAAATCTTTTGCTCCTAGCGAATTAAATTCTGCATGTGTTGTACAAAAACAGGCTAAAAATTTCGGTTGAACCGTTAGCGTTACTGATAGCCAAATAGCGTCATCTGTCTTCGTAGTTTTTGGACAACTTATATTGTCGACAGCTAATTTTTTATACAGTGTTTAAAAGTAATGGCATTTTTGTTCCCAATTTCTTTTTCAATTAATTTCTAACTGGATATGATAATTTTAAGGATTATTTATTTAAATTTAAGCTATCGCATAACAATTTACGTGTTTCAGCGTAATTCATATGTATATTATATATATATATATATATACACCAGGGGCAGATCCAGAAGGACATTTAGGGGGAGGGGAATTATATAATTACGTAAAATCCTCTACGGTAGGCAGTAGATATGAGAAATACCACTTTTGTTTCATAGAGAAAATCAAATAGCAATCTTTATAGAAATTTTAAAATGTTTTAAAAATCCCTAATTATTACAATTCAATTTAAATTTAGTTTTATTTTTAGGTGAAAAATAAAACGAAATTACGAAATTCTAGCTAAAATGATAGTTTAGAAATAGTAGGAAAAATAGTATTTTTATTAGACTTTACTTCTTTTTTATTTTTGTTAGTAATCCGATCCAAATTCTCTGTTCAAGAGCAAGTAAGTAATATACATATATTTCTCATTGAACTATTTTTAATTAAAATTACAAAATAAAAATTAAAAATAAATAAAAACGACAAAAAATCGACGACAGTTGTGTTTAAAATAGAATAAAAAAGGAACATTAATAGTTTTATTAGAAAATAGTATTAAATATTAGCTATAATTAAATCCGTAGGTAAAATTCATACAAATCTTTTATAGCATGAATTAAGTTTCTCCGTTGTAAAAAATTTTTTCATAGAGGCTTTGGTTCTTTGGGGCGGGCGGAAATGTTCCATATCCCCCTCCCGTGGATGCGCCACTGATATATACCATCTATCAAGCGAAAAAAGTCTCTGCGAGTTTGCTCAGAGTAGTACCAGCAACAGGACTCGTATTGACACTTGACGCTTATTTCAATATTACTGAAAAAAATAACATAACCATCCCTTCCTGTTATTCCTCCCCTTCACGAAAGCAGTAAACTCGTTTTCGTTTCATCTCTGTACGTTTATCCGTTCTTTTTTTCCGACCTGTTCCGATCCGGACGAACCACGTGATGTTAATACAGCGAGTGTTATATCTGAGACGAGAAGGACTAAAGGTTAATCTGAGGTCCCCTATATTCGTGACGTCGGCGCATTTCGGGTTGCTTTACGAATGGACTTCTTTCGCTAGACAGACTATATATAACAACGTATGTAATCACAATAATCAGCAGACAACACACGCAACAACTGACATAGGTAAAGAACAGTTTAAACACTGTTTTGCAACTTTTACCAGAAAGAAATAAAATATTAAATAAATAATATTCAATTTTAGTAAGTAATTAATAAGAATAGCGTTAATGAAATTTAACGACAACAAAAAAAATTAATTATTAATAGTAAATTTAAATGTAACTGAATTGTATGAAGTTACACTTACGTGTTTAATAATTTTATTATTGATTAATTTTAAATTTCATGTTAAAGATGTTACTATTATTATTTTTATATCCGTTTTCAAATATATTGGCTTTAACGTAATAAATCTGTCTCATTGGTAACATCCGAAATAGGGAAAAAAAAGGAAACAAATGTACACGTTTAAAGTTTTTTTTTGATTTACCTTGGCCGCTACTTCACCAAAAATATATATTTTTTAATTTATTCGTTTTTAACGGTATTTTTACTCGGAAGGAGATAGAAGTTTTGTATAAAGTACAGCAAAAAAAAATTCAATACCGAATTATTTTATTCTATAGGGTGTTTGACTTCTATTACGTAGTTCGAATTTCATGCGTACAATTTTTATGTAATTTTTTTTAGTGCTCGTTTTAACATATTACATATTCCTAACGATTTTTCGTGAGTTATTATCCAACCATCATACGGTTTTCAGAAGAATGCTTTAATTATGATTCATGTGTAAAATACACAAAAAGTTCTATACCGTTTCGGAGTTATTAAATTTTATTTGATCTTTTCAACGTTTCAGACCGCAATTTTTCTTATAAAAGAACGAGACGTATTATTCACTAATGCAGCATTGTTGGTATCCGACTACCCACGCAAGCTGAACAAATTCAGCAGCACTGTCCGTTTAAAATGATGTCGCTAGATAAAAATATTAGACATGAGAATCGATAGCAAAAAAAGAATCGTTGAAGCATGAAATACTAATTTATTAATTAGATTATGTAGACGCTCCTGCAGCGCTTTATATGTATTCGCCGAATGTAAAGTTTAAATGTTAAATTTAAAAATTTTACAGAATTAAAGAAATTCTGTCATAACCAGTGTTCAAATGTCACCATTATTGCGTCGAGAGGAACTTGAAAGAAATCATCGATTACCCAGTTCTTAGCAAAATTCTTCATTTTACGCTTGGCTTCATTATCCTGGTCGTAGAAACGAGATTTTTTCACAACATTTCACACCATCTTTTTTCATATTTCCTCTTTAAGTTTTATTGCGTGCACCCTCATGGGATCGTCACGTTTTCACAAATCTGCAGAGTAATCAATCCGATGTTCTCAGTAACGAATAGGATGTGCAGTGAAGAATAATATAAACATTCCCAACATTATAGTATGCCGAAGTTACTGCTTGCTCTTTGTCGAGTTTGTAATTTCTCTCTTCACTTGTTGTACACAGAAACGAATTTTCAGAAAGAAAAAAAAAAAAACGTCTTTTGCTCTCTCGCGTTCTTTTTAAAGCATAACAAGTAACTTCCAATGTGTATGCAATTAAAGTTAATCCGGTTTTAAGAAATGATGGAACCTTTCGACTAATTGAATGAAAATACGCCAAGAATATACGCTAATTTCCGGTGACGCTTTTAGCAAAATATTTAAAAGGCTACGAAACATGCAGCAAATGCGATGCTGCATGCCCGGCCATGCTTTCCAGCGGTGTTTCAATTAAATTGCTATCTATAATGATCGCTCGGAGAAAGGAAGAGAAAAATTTTAATTTAAACGTCGTCGAAACGGCGGTAACGGTCTCGCTGAAAAAAATTCCGCTGATAGCACTCGACGAATTATGATGCGGGAAAAAATGTCAATTTATTTGACCGCGCCCTCGCGGCAAATTCTAAACAGTTCCTCATTCCGTCGGACCAGCCGTGAACCCGTTCATTGCAGCAAATTCTAAAAATCTCTTTCAATTTTCCATCGACACCCCGAACCCCAATAGCAACCCCTCCGCTTGAATGACGGCACTGCGCGCCCAAAAGTTTCCCGAAATCGAAAAACAAATACGCTGATTTGCAATTAAAATAAACGCTTGCTCGGCGCGCTACCATTACCGCTGCGACGCCAACGGCGACATAATAACCTTTCAACATCCATCTTCCCTCAACCGCCTGCTCGACTCTTTTTCCCCATTTTTCTCCTTCATTCCACCGTACACCTTTGTGCGCAATTCATTTTTCATCGACTGGCTTTCCATTTTCTCTCTCCTTTCTCGACAGAGGTATATACGATCCGAAAACTCTTTGATCATTTAAATCGTCTAGAAAACACCGCAGAACCTTTCCACCGGTGATTTATTCGCCACGGCATTTCTCTTTCAAAAGGCGCAAGCCAGCACATATTGCACGCATTTCCTTGAGACGATACTACTATCGATTGTTGCTTTAAAACTCACAGCTTGAATTTTTATGGCAATTTTCAGCGTTCAAACAGAGTGTTCCTCCGTGGTAAACTAACTGAGATTTTGTATGGAAAAAAAAATATTTCTCCGAATCTGAAAGATACCACGCATTTTTAAACAGACCGATAATTAATAAACCGGTTAATTTTTTTAAAAACTCACAAGAACAAGTTGTGCGCTTTTTTTTAGTTATTCGGTCGTAACATTTATTAATCGAATTTTACTTATTCCACATCTCTGGACTGTATTTTCATTTTAATTGATAAAAATCTCGATACATATCGCCGGTTTTTACTTTTTAATTTCGATACCGTAGTGAGAATTATTCGTGTCCGAGCGAGCCAATTATAACTTAAGTTAAATTAAATTATAACCATTTTCCCAGCTGCGAACCACATCCGGAGATTCTTCGCATCCCGGTTCCATTTAAGGAACGCCGGAGACTCGGGGCCATGGTATTGTTTTGTGTATTCATAGCTAGGAACAATGGAGAATTTAAGGATATAATTACTTTCTTTCTGCATCGCAGATATTCAGCCATTTCAGAAATATGTTCTTTACGCCTGAATATTTTCCATACAGCCACTTCTGCTCTAATTGCACCATGCCTGTATTGGATAATGTCTGCCCCGCTGCCGACAGACATGGGAGAGAGCTTATGGCGGCTCCAACTCGCCTTGTCGCAATGCCGTTGTCGGATTTGTGTAGCATTTTTTAGAAGAAACTTCCCCAAGGTTTCTTCACTACATCCTGATAGTATTGCCGCTCCTGGTCCGCGACTGCATTATGCAGCTAACCTCCATATCTGAAGGTCTTTCCACTATCCGCCACCTGTGGACGCGCCCTGTCCCCTGGAGCTCGGGGCCCACCGGTTGCACATATCTGGGCACCCCCGGTGGGGGTAATTAAATTAAACTAGGTTAAATTAACTGTTATTAAATAATAATAATAATAATAATAAATCGCTTAACACTATTAACCGTTCACATTATATCGCTTTAAATTGAAGTCGAACTTTCTTGCTCGCTCGGCTTTCCGTAATAGTCCACTTCTCGACAATTTTCCCACCTCAAACACCAATTTTCTTCATCTATCCTTTTCTCTTCCGCAACCGTTCTTTTCAATACTTCCTTCCGCAGACCATTCCCAATTCTCAACTTTAGTTCCAAGTCGTTCCCTCTTTTTGTCATTCTACTATTGTTTCTTTAATTAGATTAAAACTAAATCATTTTCTTCTCCCCTTTTATCGTTTTCGATTTTCTCTCTCACCTCCTTCCTATTGTCTTTTCCACATTTCTGATCCTCCTTTTGTATGCGACTACAATCACGACCTTTTTAAATGCTCTGCTCTTTGTACCGAATGTGTTCACTTCTGTACTCTCAACTCTTGGCGCTGAACCTTCCTACTCCTTTTAATGCTTTCTTCATCCCTTTTTTTCCCAACTCCAGCTGTTACTTCCCTGCTACGTTTCTCCGTGCTTTCCATTTCTAATCGCATAACGTTTTAACCTTTAAAAAAAAAAAAAAATATGCCAGTTCAAAAGTCATACACTAGGTCTATGAGGAAGTCTGGATTTTAACAGGATGTTTCGTCATTCTGGCTTCCCGAGCGTTAGGATCTCGATCGAAGCCTTCTCTATCTTCCTCTCTTTCACAACTATCATTCAGCGTGGAATCCATACTCTTTTGCAAATTTGACAAATAAAAGACCGATCTATAGTGTGTACAAAAAGGTATTTTTAACGCGACGCATAGTGTTCGAATTTATACATTTATACTCCGCAAGTGCATATTTCCGGTGCAACAGCTATTACGAAATCGTTCTGGTACATTCATTTGAATAAGAAATTTTATTTCAAAAATTCCATTACTGCTTTAGACATCTATCGGCTATCCATTTTCATCTGGCTAATGTTACACAGCTCTTCAACCATCGCAATCTTAATACTATGCCATTTTTATGCAGGCATTAATGTGACGAATCATATAACGTTTCGACATAACGTTTTTATGTAATGAAAGCGTTTTATTTCATTGTAAAGTTCTCTGGATATGAAAAAAGTATTACGTGATATGCTAGTAAATAAAAAAATCGTTAAATAGGAAAATATTTACCAGAGATCTAATTTTCCTGATGTACTGTTTTGAGTAGGCTTGTCTGTAAACGGCCGGTTACCATGTTACCAACTACTCTTCAAGGATTGCAGTTCTAAACTATTAATGAAATCCGCTCTTTATGAATCGACAATGAAAAACTACTACGGAAACAATCGTAAATCAAAATATAGTCGATTAAAACCGACTATTCTATACACATGATAGAAGAACAAACATTTGGGAGGGGATGTCTCCAAGAAGGGATCTTCAAACCTTCCCAAAAACGTACAGATACTAGTTCTTCTATAATGCTTTCTTTGTCTTATTCGAAACTGTACCGGGTAGAGTTATCAGTAGGCACAGATTGGAGTAGTCATTAAAAGGAATGTTAAAAAATAGAGGGTCCCTAGAGAAATATTCATTAATATAACAAACGTGATTGGCGTAAAGTACGTTAATTATTACGCATAAATTACCGGCTTTATATAGGCTAAAATTTCCGATGCCTTACGACGTGGTAAAGATGTATTACAAAGCTCTAATAGCATCAAGATCCCAGTAATTCATACAAGTGTGGAGAGAGGCTAAAAAATCTGAAATGAATAACCAATTTAAAGAAAAAAGAGTAACAGGAGTTCTACAGATCCGATATGGTGGTTAGAAAATAAGGAATTGCCGCCAAAAGCAATGTATTATTATTACAAATTACTAAAATGTAAGTTGCAAAACATCCAGTTGGCACGAATAGATAAAAAACGAAATACCAGGATACCTAGGGGGATTTTTATAGGGTGTAAACAACTAAATAGATAATGTTAAAGAAAACATCATAATGAAATTATTACTAATCGCACCGAACGATATCTGAACATAACAGCATTTAGTAGCCTGCAAGGAAAAAAGTAAAAATCTGATTGCTTGCAAGGACGCGCAGGGATAACACTAACAATATACAGTCTTGTCTCGTTACTTTCCTATTGCATATATAGAAAGTAATTCACTGTTAGGATATAATATTTTGATTTTACGAAGATTTATGTTTCTTAAACCTTAATTCCTTTATTTTTATTATTTTTGTTCGATTTGTTACCCGTATACACAATTGTTTGGTATAGTAATATTAATAGAGCTGCTATAAGGTATACGATCGGACGCGTATATTGTATAATATAATAGTGGGATAAGATAATAGTTGATTTTATTGAAGATTTTATTTTTATACTTCTCTTTCTTTCTTGTTAGTTTTGTATAGCCTTGGTTGGGTTATGTTCGCTTTGTTATTCGTATATATCGTTCTGTATAATAATATTAATAGTTATATTATGATCGGAAGCGTATACATAATAATAATAGGATAAGACATTAGTTTGATTTTACGACGATTTGTTTATACTTCTTCTTTGCGATTGTTGGGTTTTTATAGTTTTGATATTCGCATATACTGTTATGTGTAACAATATTGATAGTTTTAATGTATATAGATCGGACGATAATATATTATCATGTATCTTATATTAATATAGTAAGCGATAATGAGTGTCCGGGCACCCGCACAACAGGCGTTGACCTTGTGGGACCCATTACAGTTATTTATAAAAATAGAATAAAAAAAAAAAGAAGTTTTTATTCTCTTTATATATGATAAATAATGAGTTTAATTTGTGAAGTACGCGGTAAGTAAAATTAAATGCAATTTCAATTAGCCCGCTCTAAAGAAATTTATTCCAGTTTAACAAGGTACACAAATCTTCAAGACATAGCCGGCAGTTGTCCACTGCATACTTGCGAGATAATTTCATATATTGTAATTTGTAAATCACATAAAAATGTATCAAAAGAAAAAACCGGAAAAGATCTACTTAAATTTATAAAACTTTACTTTTATTCGAGATGAATGATAAAAGTGTTATAAATAAAGATTTGAAGTATGTGTAAATGATTATGTCGTTCGTTCTAATTGCTTCGTAATTCTATTTTTTTGCTTTTGTTGATTCGGTTTTGATTTTTCAGAATTAATAAAAATCAATTTTACGCATCCCATCTTTCATTAGAAACTGTAAATATTCATCTCGTGATAGTTCTGCATTCTCTGGGTTGCTAAATATATTGCCTGTGATTAAAATTATAATCGAAATCTCTAACTACGTACATTTCCCAACTTAAACTAGTTATAACATAATAAAATAAAGATGAAATTACAACCTATTCATATTTACACAAATTCACAAACAAAAAAATCATGACAACAGAAAATAAACAAAAAAAAGAAAAAAACCGAAAAAACCATTAAATATAAACAATGTAATGTACCGAAAATATTATTGTAAGCTCGACTTTTCCAGTGTTACTTTTTTTTTTTTTTTTTTTTTTTATAAATAACTATAATGGGTCCCACAAGGCCAAAGTCTGTTGTGTAGGTTCCCCCGGAGACTTATTATCGCTTACCATATTAATATAAGGTACATGATAATATTATCGTCCGATCTATATACACTAAAACTATTAATATTATTATACATAACAATATATGCGAATAGCAAAACTATAAAAAACCAACGACGGAAAAGAAAAGTATAAACATAATCTTCGTAAAATCAAAGACTAATGCCTTACCTTATTATTATTACATATATACGAATAACAAAGCGAACATATTTTTAAAACCGGATGACAACCGATTCGGTCGAGAGAGCATTCGATGCTACGCGGTTTCTATCGGATTCTTATTCGTTCTTAATAAAGCCGGTGACTCATCGGTTCACACTTGTCGGCTGCAACCGAAAATGAATCGAAAATGAAACCGTACCGGATAGAACCGAACAAGTGTGAAGCGAGCCTAACGCTTGTAGGGAGCACGGTGAATTCGAAGTGTGAAAACCGGGCTGATTTGCCGCTGCTACATCTCGATGCTATAAATCATAAATAATTTACCAACAACCCCGTTGGAATTTGCGGTAGCCGACACGTCATACCTACTATCGCTAATAAGAGTAGGCGAGAAATCCCAGTGATCGGAAAAGTCGCACTGCATATATTCCGGTCGTAGAGCGGATAAAATTTCGGGCACCGCATAAATGAGAAACGGCAAAAGCTACAAGTCACACGGGGGTTGTTCTCGATGCGAATGAGCCACGAAGATTGAATATTTCAACGGAGCGAAAAAATCAATACAATAATAATACTTTGCTAAATACAAGCGCGTTTAAAAATTCGTCCTCCGAACCGATACGGAAAAGGTTATCGAACAAAGGAGCAGGAGTTCTTCTCGAAAACATTTTTGCAATATTTTCGTTTATTATTATTATTATTATTATTTATTATTATTTATTATTATTATTTTTTATCATTATTATTTTTCATCATTATCATTTATTATCATTATTGCTTATTATCATTATCGTTTATTATTATCATTGTTTATTATTATTATTATCCGAGGCGATAGAAGGAGAGGGCTGCTGTTCAAAATGAACTTTGGAGATACCCCCGGTAAAATAGGACGCGCAAAGAGGGACAGAGCATCTAGAAGCTTTACGACGATGCGGAGAAAATGGCGCTATTTGTATTCTAAAAACCATCTCTGATTCAAAATGAGACTAGCAAAGTAAATATACACCGGTATCGTATTATCGGCCGTATATATGTATATTTGCATAATTATTCCCCTCCGCGCGCCGCTGCTAGTACCGCTTCAATATACATCCGGCCGTAGCAATGACGATGATATTAATAATAGCTTCATCTCGTTCGTTTGGCACATTTGCAACACGTAGATAGATTTTCAAAGTTTACCTTCAACTGCCTTGCCGAGACTGAACGTAAAACCGCCAAATTGCTTATGGCCGATAGGGCTTTAATGTTATTATTACTGTCAAGTACGACGCGTGCTGACGGCGGGTGAGTGTGGGGGGGCAGGAGCTCGTCTTCTTCCGCCCTTTTTTTTTTTTTTGTAAATTGCGAGAGCTATTCAATTTTACGCGCTGAAATTCTAAACTTCTTCAATTTCAAAACAGCTAAACCCCTCTTCTTTCCGCACTTGCCGGCCTTTGACGACGCGCTTGTTCTTCTGCGTCTAGATGTGTTAGCGAGACCCTCCCCCACCCCAGGCGCGGTGACGTTACGACGGAAGCTTCGAGACGAAATTCGCGGTTCAGCTTAAAACGACCTTTGAATATGGAGCAGAGACTCAAAAATTAAATCATAGACTTCTTTGCTTTTACAAACGGCCCCGACAACATTAATTATTGTCTTAGTTCGCGCCGGCTATTAATTAATTCACCTGCGAACGCCGCTGATGCGTGTACACTTCTCTTTCTTTTCATTCACTCGTCATGCTGTTTTTGAGTGTCGTTGATGATTTTATTCGGTCGCAGCCTCGAATTAAACGATGAACGACGGCCGAAAACACGAGCATAAACCCGTCGACTCGTCTTTCTCACGATGCTCACCGTCATTATCAGCCGCGTTCTGGTGTTACCGAAACCCCCGTCTCGTTTGCCACTCGGCGTTGCCAATAGACGCACGCTAACACCGTTCTTAAGACAAATGGAGATTTCGATTCGCGTATTGCTTCGGTAATTTTTCTTCGCCGCTTGTTTGCCTCGTTAATGTTTTCGGTTTTTCTTCACATCCGAACATCCGTACAAATAATGGAACAAGAAGAGAAATTCCTGCCTATGAAATTATGTTTGGCCTAAGAAAAATATCGGTAGCCGGTTTCGGCGCGTTCACCCCTTACTGCGCATGTTTACGCTATATATTTCGCATATTAAACACTCGCTGAAATCGTAAAAGTGTTGCTAGCGCGGTTATATTCTCCGTTCATACATGAGTACAGCCCCGAGAGCCGAAAGATTAACGGTGACTCTCACGTTTTGCCCATTTCAGGAAAACTTCGAACTGAAAGAAATAAAACAGCCCCGCAATAATGTAAAAAGAGTACATCATGCGTTAACATTTTCCGCGCATGAGTCAACATTTAATAGAGCACGTGACGGCTATTATGGTCTGCAAAAAAAAAAAAAAAAAAACAACAAAAAACAACGATTTATTACTGTTCCTTACTTGGCACGCACTTATTAGTCGCGATACCATTCGCTCCCGATGCCCCGACGCGTAACACAAGTTTGAGATTTTCATTCGGATTCGTACTGATCTCTCTATCAGTGGCTCTGTAAGTGGCGAGTGAGCGATAAATGAAATGAAAAAAAAAAAACAATTCATTATAATAGAGGTGCAAAAGAAAAATTTCGCCGACAGTAAAAGATGATATAATTAAAAGAGGATAGGTTGAAAAAAAAGTTTCAGTCTAATGAAGATAGGGGAGTAACAGAGAGATCGGTAGAGAAACGAAAATAAAAAAATCACCATAATTGATTCGGAAAAGTAAATTACAATGAAATACAAAGTCGGTTAATTGGGAAGATAATGAAAAAAAAAAAAAAAAAAAAAAATGGCGCTGAGCGTTTCCCTATGATCCTCCGTTTAGCGTCTACGATTAAAATTCAAAAAACATGGAACATGCTTTAGCCGTTTGCTGTCCGTTAATACACATCTCTGATACACTTAATTGTTTCTGTACGATACGTTAAAATTGAAGATACGATAATGAACGTTTTGAATTCGAAAGAGAATTTATTTAGAATTTTTTTTTTTTTTATTCTTTAGAAGTAATGGACATATATAAGGGGGGGTTTTGTGATAGCTGAAGTAACTTATGTAATTTTTAGAATCAATTTTGTCAAAGTGACGAGCAAAGATCAAATCGATACACGATCCCCACGAGTAGCTGGACAATGACCAGGACAAATGAACATCATCAGAACACGATAACACGACCGACTGGATATGTAAACGTGTAAACCGATAAGATAACTTTCATTAGAAACTGATTTTTTTTTTTTTTTTTTGAAGAGATTTGCATCCATACTTTCTTTCCTTTCCGTAAATTTGCGTAATTTCGATGGTTTATTTCATTCGTCAAAAGTTTTCGTTTCCTTCATTTCATACATATTTCATGAAAACTCTATTTTTCAATATTGCTACGTAATCACATTTCTATCATTCATTCGAGACAACAGTTTTATATCTTTTTTTTTTTTTTGTACATGCAACCATTACAATGCAGAATAATCACATTTACATTTAGACGTCGATGAACGACATCACCATGACAAACGAACATCATCGGAGCGTGTCCGAACACGACTGACTTATAAGGCAACTGGAAGAAAAGGCTGTATTCTTATTTATCTCCCGTGTAACACCCTCGCGTTCCACTTCAATGTGTGTCGTTTTCTACTAGTTAGGTCACGGCTAAAGCATGCTAGCTCAGAAACTGATTAGTGACGAAGGGGGGTTTAAGAGGGCCACCACTGGTATAAAATGTGGATTTGGCCTGTGGATGACGGAGATGATAATTTGATATTTGAAATTTAAAAGCGCCAAAGGTGGAAGAAAACAGACGATTCGTAGCGTTGCGAACGTAAACGGAAAAGCTCAGACATCGGTGCTACTGAAATGGGAAAACTATACCGGATGCAGTGGTAAAACCATGCAAGGGTGCCTAGTCTACAGCGATCGACGGCGTAAGATTAATTGCGGACATCTTGTTGTCGACCGCTTTTTAAAAGTTTCATTGTAAAATGTAATAAATACTTACAGGTTGAGCATATACACCGGCACTAACTTGGCTGTTTCGTTTGCGGGAAAATAAAAAAAAATAAAAACAACAGACGATGTAGAGTTTGCACTAATAAAGAGAAGAGAAAGAAAATGGAGCGCTAGAGAGAAAAAAACCAAATAGACAGGGGACGTGTAAAAAGTCGGTCGACAGAAAGCCATTAATGTTAACGAAAAAAACGATAAAAACAATTCTATTTTACCTTTTTTTTTTTTTTTCTTTTCAAACAGAACAAAATTTCTCGCGGCGTAGGCACTGGAAGAGGAAAAAAATACCAAACAAAGTGTTCGGCAAATGCGGACGATTCGGACAAACCGGAACAGTGCAATTTGTGCCACAAAAAGTTCAAGAACATACCAGCGCTGAATGGCCACATGCGTCTACACGGCGGATACTTCCGAAAATTACGGGTAATTAACGTTTGCCGTATTACATTTACCTAAAGCTATCCTCGCTCTCGGTCGACATCTACAATTATATCGATAATCATTAGTGTCGAATTACTCCTAATACATAAATACATATATGTATGTGATCGAAGTAATGGTAAATGATGTTTTTTGAGGATTTTCAGCTAAAATGTTCCGGAAAACGTTTCTTCGGTAATTTTTTACGCATCACTTGCACTACGTGTCGTTATCGACCAGTTAAAAAAAAAAAATCCGCATAAAAAATGCCTAAATTTTCGTTGCAACGATGCAGATTAGATCAGCTTTGAAAATTTTAAGCGTCATTCTTTATATATCACTCTACATAAATATAAATATTTTAACTGAAGTAGTATCGTGTGCCTATTCCGATCTACTGCTGCATGCAGGCATTCCCTAGGTGTTGTACGACGAGCCCCATTTTTGAGTTCTGCGTGATAAACACATGCATACTTACAGACGTCACGAAAAAACAGACAAAAATACTTCCTTTTATCTTCCGTATAAGGGGAAGTAATCCAGGATGGTCGAAATATCCGTTGAAATATCGCATTAAACATTTTTCACGATTATAATACTTCTCCTTTACTTTGTACAAGGAAACGGAAAAAAATCTTAGCAATCGTTCTACAACACAGCATTCAATCATAAAGTAACGAGGTTTAACCGTGGGACAAAAAAGTGTAGTGTACCGCGAGCTAAGAATGACGTAGTCATTAATTTATATGTATGTATGTGTCCTATACGTAACTTATGCGTAAATTTCGTTAATCAGAATGAAGTGACCGGCAGGCTGGAACTTTTGTTCAGTGACTTTGTCGATTCCGAAACATGTACGTTTTTTAACTTCCAGCGTATACTGCCTTAAATTTCTAGTTTTTCTATTTATTACTCTGTGCGCATTAGGTCTCCGAGCAGAGTTCTGTTTTAAGATACATTGAACGGCTCAACCAGCAGCTATATAATCGTTACATTTCCGAAAACTGCTGAATATTTCTTCAACTATCGTCTCCTTCCTGGTTGAAAATTAAACATAGACGCGCGTCTATGCGAATATTTCAATACAGTCCGAGGAAACCACACTTTTATCTTTAGATCGGTTTCTTCAACAATCCAATAAACCACCAGTTCAGACGTGACGGACATCATCACGATTTCTTTTTTCAAAGGTTTACGTGTCATCTTGAAAAATGTAATTCACTCATGAATCTCGCGAAAGCTCTCGTTTCGAAACATTTTTCAGTTTCTCAATTTTCGTTTGAAATTGTTTCCGAATAGCTTGCTATATTTTCTACAAAATGTAAACCCATCTCTAGTTTTAAGAAAAAGTAATAAGATAAAGCAGGATTATATTTTTAATTTTAATTCATTTCCACGATATCGATTATTTATTAAACACGAAACTAGTCGACGTATATAATCAAATAAAATGTGTCTTTCGTATTTTCACAAATCTATTGAGATTTAAGATTTCCGATTGTTAAACTATTTATCGACAAATAAAAAAATATATAAAAATATAAAAATATAAAAATTAATTTACTTTTTTAATCTCTTAAAAGTGAAAAAAACGCACGTATAAAAAACATACCATACTTTTACTGAAGGGGTGAAAATATTTAATTTTTTCGGTCCGCATTTGCATTTGCATGCTTCACGTTACAAACTGTGTCGTTTTACCCTTAAAAGACGACGCTCGCTATAAATTGCCTAGAGAAGAAAACTTTTATTTTATAAATATAAAAAACAACAACAACAAACGTACGTAAAAATGAAAATAGTGAAAAATTTAGAAGGAAAAAAAAGCCGGTAATAATTTAAATTTGAGAAAATAACAAATAGCCCAAAAAAACACAGTCTACAAAAAAATGTTATACAAAAGTTCAGACCTTCCGACAAACACAGGCAGTCTCTGTTGCTTTAAAATATAAACGAAACATCGATAATAATTCTGTGTTCAGGGGGAAGCAGAAAAGCAAAAATAGGGGAAGCGGGAAAAACGATAAAAAAAACTGGCATAACTAAGAAGGAAGACGAAAAAAAGAAAACAACAATAAAAATCATCTGTAATAATAACCCGGAAAGCGCGAGATTCGCGGTTCGGTCTGCGAAGGAAGAGACAACAATGTAGGAAGAAGGTGGTAATTAATGGGGCCGCTATCAGGCATGTCAACCAGAAATAAAACGTTCCTAAAAGTTATTATTACCCATAATTCCGCTAAACTTGTCGCAAAAGTGCGGTTGCAAAGTTTTATTCGCTAATCAGCTCGGGGATGACGCTTTCCGCTTTACCTGCTCATCTCTTTCGCCGCGTGTTCGTCCGCAATAACGACAACAACAATATTTAGCTGCAAATAAAGGAAGACCCGGGCGAGGTCGATAATCGCATCTGCGGCAGAATAAATGTTCCGGACCGTCACATCGGGACGACACTCTGGATACGCGGGTGTCGTGATAAATTACCAGTGTGCGGACGCAACGAAAAAAATCATAGTGAACGCAATTGAAACGGAAGCAGAGGAACAAGTAAAAGACCCGGTTAAAACCGAAATGATGAAATTGCATTCAGACACGCGTGCGCATGCCAGCCTATACAGGTTTTCGTACCGGTCTGCAAAGAACACATATCCTGCTGTTACAGTGTTTCCGACTTGCACGGCTCCCGGCTGCACCGAAATACTTTAGCCGCTACCGAGCCACGGAAGGCGCGTGCCCTAATGCACCTAGAAAACAACGATCTGACAACATTTGAGCAAACTGCCGGAACGCAGCCATACCCCTAATGTATTTCAAACTCGCATTTCGTGCGCGGATACTTACGTGTTCTTTTCTCCGGTTTTATTCGGACATGCATTTTTTTCTTTTTCAAAAATAAACAAAAAGTCGTAATTATTATCATAAAAAAAAAAACAAAAAAAAACAAAAAACAATGTTACCATTAAGCGCGTAAGAAGTTGAAAACACGGCAAATTTCAACATCTGGCATGATTTTAGAATAACCCACCATCGTTATAGCTAACGTTCCATATTTCAAAATAGGCTTTGCTCATTTGACCCATCGGCGATGTCGACAAGTTCTTCGTGTATATGTAAGTAGTCAGATACTTCTAAAATAAACAAAAAATATACAGAGAAACAAACAAAAGTACAAATTTACGTATATTTTCGTACCATCCTCATATGTACGTACATATATGGTGTGCGTAAGGGCTTATAGATGAGGCGGAAATGTTCATACGTAAATAAACGAACCGAAATATAGAGAAGACAAAAGAACTCATTAATTTATGTATACATTCGTAATACATATACATGTTTTTTTTTGTACTCTTCACATATCCCCACGGCGTGAGGGATATATATCGATGAAGCTAACAGTGTTTCAGAAAAGATACGTAAAAAGCCCAAATTTTGACGAAATTAATCCGCGCCGAAACAAGTATCGTTTAAATGAGATTTCATTTTTATAAAATGTAAAACACTTGTAAATCACACAGTAAATAATGATGAATGTCAATTTGTATGAGAGGCCTACCTAGCAAAAAAAATACTTTCATAGCGATGAATTAATTATATACCTGTCCACTATAACGTATTATAATCACAAAACAGTAAACATCACGTAATTACGTAGTTTAGATTCCTTGGCTGATTGGGCTGTTGCTCTTTTTTGACGTACCCATAAAAAAAAAAAGGAAAAAACGTAGTTGTTCGCAAAAACGTTTCCGAATCTAGCCCACTATCAGCTAAAAGCGAAAACTTGCTGCGGTATACTTCTAGCGAACAAGGTAACAGAATTTTCTTTTAATCGCTCACGCCGATCTCTTATTTCTATTCTTAAACTCTCGCTTCGTTATAAAAAATGCTTAATAAAATAAACGATAAAAAAAGAAATAAAAAACGAAAAATAACTTTCTTAAGCAAGCTAATAAACAATAATCAAAAAGAAATTTACTAATAAAAATGAGACAAATGTTATATAAACCCCCACTTTTGCAAACCTACTGCGAATCTCCCGTTTTTTCTAAAATTTTTCTTCTCTAAAATGTCTTTGTCCTCTGCATATTTCGTTTATCGGAAATTCCCAGAGCTGTTTTTAATATATACATAATCATCTTACTTCTTGTTTCCATTCTGACCGTCAGCTACGCCCCCGAAAACGTTATAATATATCGCTTATGTTTGTTACCTCGTCATTATGTTTTACTTTCATAATAAACTCGTCTGTGAAATTTACTATCTTTTGACGCTTACCCTAAGATAACACGTATGAATCGCGAAGATAAAAATTCGAGAAAATTCAAGAAACAACAATTCAAAAAACAACAATTAATTTCCGAATTGTAATAGAAATTTTTGATATAAATGATTCGTAATAAACAAGGCCACTATAGTATCGAACAAAGCTACAATTACATACTTTTTTTTTTTAAAAAAAAAGATAAAGATAAAAAAGCAAAACGGTTGCGATAGAGATTTTGAAATCTTATAGGGAGGTACTTAGAACACCGTACTAAAAACATTTAGAAATCCGAAGAACGTTTAGGAAAACAACGACATACTGACCGGAACAGAAACATTTCCGAATAGGAATTAAATTAAACAGTCACACATCAATCCAATAATAGAATATAGTAGCTAAAATAAATTTTAAAAAAGAAGATCCGGAACGCACTGGTGACGCTAATTTTTTCAGACTTTAATTCGGAACACTATTCAGGAAGAATCGATATTTTTCGTTTAAAAGTACTTGTTCTATTAATGGTTTTTAACACTTTTAATTTTTTTCAATTAAAAGCGTTTGATAAATTTCATAAATTGCTAAATGCAAAGTAGAAGTGAAAGATGCACATGGTTTTCGGTGCATTTTATATAATTTTGATAAAATTTCTTATTTTCTAAAATGATGCTTAATAATTTTTTTTTCTTTTTTAACGTATATAAAATCTGTTTTTTAGTTGTTTTTTTTTTTTATTTTGAATGACAATATTTCATATAATATTACTTATAAATAATTTATAATTTTTCTATCACGTATACATTAAGAATTTATATTATTACACCTTAAAATAAACTTTCAAAATCGACGTGCAAAATAATTTTATCGAAAAATAAAGCCTATGACATTTTAACACCTTACACTAGTGAAAAATAATTCGCGACAAGTCAGCTTAATGTTGTAGAGTTTTTTCTAGTCGATTTAAAGATAAATAATGTTTTTCCACTTTTTACACTTTATAGAAAAGCAATAGGTTAAAAGTGTATTTTGGTCAATTATAAATGTAATTCTAATATTGATTCTGTACTAAGGTTCTAATAACAAAGTTTCGAATGTTATTGCTGCTTCTAATAACCGTACAAACATTTTTGTTTTGTTTTTGTTTTTTTTGTTTCTTTTTGCTTTTTTTTTTTTGATTTTATAAATGGACGGTTAATAATAATAGCGCAGACTTTTCGGAAACCACCATTTTTAATCCGGATTTTTGATAGGAAATACCGGGAGCGAGAGAAATAATTTTAGTCTGTATCTTGTACTAGCCATTTTTCACTATGGAAATCTTAAAAGCGGAAGATACAGCTGATAAATCCAAAAAACATGAGCATATTTGCCCTGTGAGACCCACAACTTATTCTTTAAAAAAAAAAATAATGCTAAGTAATATACTGTGGCAATAGCGATAAATTTGATGACGTAAAAAACAACAACGGTTTATTTAATAGATATCCGAATACATCGAGAAACGGTTTGATTTATTCAAATTTTACATTATATTACATCGAAATATTCCGAGAAAGCCGCCTTCGTTTAAATAATCTAACGAGTTGAATTATTACGTTATTAATGTAGTTTTTAGCGAGGATCTTGATGTTTTCAAGGCGTATCCGATGTGATTCATTAATCAAACGTTAAATTTATATTCGTTTTAAACGTAGCAAGAAATGGAAGCCAAAAAAGCGGAAAAGAAATCAAACAGTCGCACTCTTCAAACAGCCAGCATTAATGTACGAGCATTGATTGAAGAAAAGATCATTCAAAAACGTATCAATTCGTTGGCATCAAACCTCATCGCCGAAGCAAACAGTAAGTGAACCGTTTTTGGAGAAAATTAATAGCACACTAAACAATTATAGCGCACTATGAAAGCAATCTCGCACTGATCGAGTTTTTTGTTTGCTATTTGCACTATTCTATTTTGTCCGTAGCAATAATTGTCTCCCCATACATGTATATTAAGTGTGCCCACGGATGGTACATGCCGCGCGTGAGGGCTGACCGTAACGTGAAGCAATATGGCACGATAGTCTGCACGTTTAGCGGCTTAAACGACGATAATCATTTCTTTTTCTGTGCACACGAATAAGCAAAAAACGCACAAGAAAATGGAAAATAAATAAATAAGAACTAGAAGAGGAAAAAATACATTTTTCCGTTAACCGCGAAATGTGGTTTAAACTGTATAATCAGCTTTCGTTACATATTTTTCGTCCGCTTTTGACTGTCTATTTCGAAATGTGTACTGCTTACGCTATCAGCTAATCAATTTAACCCCCTTTCCCCAGCATATATTTTTTTGCAAAACAAATAGGTCTACATTAATTGAAAAAATTGATCTTTCGCGAAAATGTTATCCCGCCTACGCGTCTATTTATTGAAATGTATAATACTGCCAACGGAGACGATATTGTGACCGAAAGAACGTATGTATATAAAAGGGTCAGTTGAAAAGTAATGGCTCCACCGCTCTCTAAACCCGGTTCTAATTGAAATGAATTAAATAAGTTTTTTCCATCTACTCCTGTCTTCTGCCAGGTGGAATGCATTATTCGGCACACTGAACCCGGTTAGTGCCTTCACTCGATCCGACCACCGCATTGTGCATCTTCCTCTAGGTCGCTGAGAACATCGAGTTCTCCTTTCTTGCTACGTGCCCAAAATATCTTATTGTATTTTAATTTATTTCTGCCAACAATCTTGTCTCCACCTTTAGTTCGTCGAACACCCATGCGTTAGATCTATGAGCACTCCACGGTATCCGAAGCATTTTCCTGTAGATTTCCATTTCGAAGGCATTCTCATCTATTCTTTTAATCGTCCAAGTTTCGGATGCATAGGTCGCGATTGGAAAAATCAGTGCTTTGACCAATTTTAACTTTGTGTTCCTCGTTATAGCTGTGCCTTTCCATAATTTCCCCAGTTTCATTGCTGCCTCTCTTGCTAATACGCCTTTTCGAATTCTCCTGTATTTGCAACCAGTACGCCGAGGTAGGTAAATTCATTTACTACATCATATTCCGGAATTATCGTAGTCTCCGGCTGGATATTTTTGGGGCCCTGTCTATTATCATCACTTTAGACTTGGTCTGTTCACTTGTAAACTATACTTTGCACGCGCATTATTCAGTTTATTAATGAACTCTATTAAGTCTTTCTTGGATGAAGCAAATAGCGCTATATCATCTACGTAGCGTAAATTGTTAACCTTGTGCCCTCCTATTTTGATTCCTTCTTTCCAGTCCTCTAGGACATCGCGCATAATGTACCGAGTGTATACATTGAACAGAATCTGAGATAGGATGCATCCCTGTCTGACTCCTGCGCCAATCTTGAAAGGACGTGAATTAATAGTGTTAACTCTTTTCGTGTTCACGCTGCTGTTATATAAGTTACTAATAATCTCTAGTATACATTGCGGAGTTCCTATTTCGTTCAGTATGTGCCATAATTTGTACCATATTATCTAGTCAAATACCTTAGATAAGTCAATAAAACATACATACATTTCCAAGTTAAATTCACGCGACTTTTCTACGATTACTCGGAGGTTTAAAATTTGATCTCTAGTTCCTCTTCCTGTCATGAATCCTGCCTGTTCTTTTAATGTATAAGGCAGCAGGGCTACACTTTAAGTCCTTCATTTATAATATTAAGTAGAACTTTGCTGGCGTGCGCTATAAGGGATACCATCCTACAGTTCTTACAAATTAATGGCGATCCATTTTTACATATGGGGAGGAAAATCGATTTACACCAATCTGTTTTGCTTTTTTCTTCTGGCCTGGGTGCGCCAGCGGTCTTGACCCAACAACATGATAATTCGAACTAAATAGCCAGGCGATCAGAATTGGAACTCGCAAAGGAGAGCAACAGCGGAACAACTGAAGGCAAAGGGAAGGAAAAGATATAGGTAGCTTTGAAGGGAGTAGGACGACCCAAAGCTAAAAGTTGGACGTATAGAAGGGAGCGTTCGTTGAGAAGTGGAGAACATTAGGATATGATTTGAATCACAAATAGAAGGAGGCTGAGAAGCATGAAGAGAGCAGAAAGGAGAAGGAAAGCGAATATCGAAAGCGAGAAGAAGGGAGTAGTCTAGTTAAGGAAACAACAGTGGAACAACGACAGACAGGAATAGAATGAAACCAAGGAAAGAAACGAGGAACTGGTTGAGTCAGACGGTACTGCAAATAGCGATTTAAGAATAAAGATTCAGCCAAAGTCTGGAATGATTAGAGCGCGATAAGGAAAAAATGTCTGAAGAAGGGAAAGAGTCGAGGAAAGGACCATTGCGGGCGGCTGAACGAGCTAAAGAGTTAGCTCAGTCGTTGCCCTCTATATTGGAATGATTAGGAACCCGTAGAAAGTCTATAAGGATGGAACGGGACGAAAATAAAGTGGAGACGACAGATCGAATTGAGAAAATGATACCGTCAGAGGAATGAGAAGGAGGAGAGGAGATGGCTTGAAGAACGCTTTGAGAATCCGAAACGATTAGGAATTTTCGAACACTTGTAGAGGATATAAAATAAATGGCACAAAGAATTGAGATCAATTCGGCCGAGAAGATAGAGCAAAAAGAAGGAAGTCTGAAGGACTCAGAGTGCAGGAACGAAGGAGACGTAAACGCACCACCCACGCCCCCATCACTCTTGGATCCATCCGTGAAGATTAAGATACGGTAAGGAAAAGTAGAGTCTCCCACTCCTGAAATTTTATCCGAATCTGCGCCACTCAACCTCTATTCATTCATCGTTCACTCCTCGGTTATCGATTCTTAATAAAACGTCTTTCCATTTCTTCATCCGGTTCTATATTCCTTCCTATCTTCATATCAAAAACCACTGACGCTTTGCGCCTCATAGAATCCCGATTCTATCGCATATAGCTGCTCGTATTTCCAAATTTTCTCCCTACGTTCTCTCTTATAACAATCGTCCTTACTTTTCTTATGACTTTAACAGCATATGGCACCCTATAAATTTCTCTTCCCTCCCGATCCGAGCTAATTCTTCCTCTCACAATGTAGTTAACTACGAATTCCTTCATCTGCTACACCAATCTGTTGGCAATTGCCTAGTGTTCCATATTTCTCTGCATATGTTGCATATCAAGTTTATTCCATTATCCTTTACTTCTTTCAACGTTTCCGCCAATATTCCATCATCTCCATTTTTCTCTTTTCAATTTTTAGAACCGATTTTAAAAAGGTGGAAACATTACTTCTCGACTGACTTCTGCTATTTAAGTGGTAACATTTAGTGACACAAAGTGTCGATTGCTGAACTTTTGCTACAGAACGGAATAACTATTCATATTAAGCTTTAAAAACTCTACACCTAAAAAATATTTAATATATATATATATATATATATATATATATATATATATAAACTCGGTCACTTTGACCTCGCAAGAGGCTCTCTACCCCTGGACCCCTTTTGCTTACATTTCTATTTCTTTCTCTTCTATACTTTGTATGATATTATCATAATTTACAACGGCATTCTTACAAAAAGAACTAACATAATCACGAAAATCCTATCCTAACATTTAACTTTCGTTACATTAAATTGAGACACTTCTACTAATGGGGGCCGGCCTAAGAATTACGTTGTAATTAATATATAGACAATTAGAAGAAGAAAAAAAGAGGCACCGAGGAGAATTAATTAAAAAACTCATAAAACATATATGTTAATTAACCAAAATACACATATTAGCCCGCTACCGTACGTAGTTGGTTAGTCAGCGCTATTTCGGCTGCCGCACATCGATAATATAGATATTTAAGTCACAATGTGTTGCCCATACGATACATCTGAGTGCCGTATTTTTTGTAAAATGTTATAAATCTTTTCCCGAAATATGACAAAAACTATTATAGAGAAACATTAAAAAAGGAAGACATGATGAAAAAACCTTCTTTTTCTTACCATTCCGGTAAACAAGTAATGAATTTTATTAGTTTTCGAAAAATGTTTTTATTTTTAATCGATAAACAAAAATAGCGACAATAAGTATATAATTTATAAATATGTACGTGTTGTTTTTAAAGTTGATAATTGGCATGCAAGCGATTTTACTGGAAAGAGCAATCGAAACTTTTTAAATCTATACGTAAGAAGTTGTATTAATTCGGTGAAAATTTCAAATAATTAAATATTTTAATTTCAGAAAATAAGGAAGCTGATAAAAATAAAGAGACGACTAATAACGAAGCGGAAGATAGTTCGAAACGGAAAACCTCCGAAAATCTCCTGCAACAACGTTTATCTTGCGATAGCAGCAATAACACGGACAATAACTCCAACTTCTTATCGTCCAACGTAAATTTCGAACAGATGACCAGTTCCGCGTTCATCATTCCGTCCGTTTCGAAGTCGCAAAATCACCTGATCAGCGTTGCGTCGCCGTCACTAACGATTTCCGATAGAGGCAGGATCCTCGAATTTACAACGCGCAGTCAACCAAAGATATCTTCCTTCGCCATTCCATCTGCTTCGTTATCTTCTAACAATATCAGCAACGCATCCACAACTATCATCATTAGCGAAGATCTAATTAGGAAAAACAGCGCCAGAAATGCGGAAAAAAAGGAATCCAGCGTGCAAGTGTAATTATTGTTTTACTAAATTTTCCCATTACCACTTCAGAATAAAGAAATCTATAATTTCTAGCCGATAATTGCTGTGCATGGCACGTAAATTTAAACAAATAAATAATAAATAAATAATAAATAAATAATAAATAAATAATAAATAAATAATAAATAAATAATAAATAAATAAAAACGGATCATTATTTCAGTTTGAATTTGACCGATTAATATTTTTTAGATTTCCCGACAGTTAAACTTCCTTCGATGTAATTAGCGCGCGTATTCGCGCAAAACATATTCAATTTCCGTAAAATACAATACAACACATCAATTTAATACTGTCTAGCTCGATTAGGCGTAAAAGAAGAAAGAAAAAAAACGGAGCAAAAATTATTGTATTATCTAATTGTTTCAAATAAATACTAAATTATTATATTAATTATATTGCACTATAAAAAGTTCGCGTTCAATTTGAAATGTACCATTTTTTAATATTAAAAAATTTCGATACACACAGAAGTCATTGACGAGCAGGACATGTAATAAATGCTTTTCTACTAATGTTTTTCTTTCGCTTTTGTTGTTAGTCCTCTGATCGAAACGGATTATGCACGACTGTGCGAAGATGAGTATCCGTTGGACATTTACCAGCAAGACGGGGATTACATGCAAAACCATAAAAACGAACAATCCGACTATTTTACAAATACCCTTCAAGCAAACGACGACGACATGTTCTCGGAAAATGTTTTACTTAATGGTGTCGATGCCACGTCCGATCTGACAGAACTTTCCGATATACCGGTATTTACGTTAACTGAAATCAATCGTATTACATAAAAAGCTGAGAGAATTTCTCAAACTCACTATTTCATTGTGTTCAAATATCATTTTTTCTAACCGATTAACCTATATATATATATATATATATATATATATATATATATATATATATATATGTATCAATGTATTAATTAAAAATTTATAATTAAATGCATTTATCTCGCTGTTAAATAACACAAAACAAATTCAGAAATTAAAATCGAAGGACTTTATAATTTTTAACAGATTACAATACTTTCGCTACTGCTTATCTTAAACTGCACTAGTCCCACAACTAGAAATAAATAATATTCCAGTTATCACAACGTAAATGACTTTTTTTTTACAACAGATTTATTATATCCTATCAGAGTGTTTTTAATACTTTGTTGTTTTTTTTTTTTGTTTTTTTTTTTTAAATGGGCTCGGTGTTAACACTGACCCAACTACATGGACTTAGATCACCTACTCAGATTCTGAGGTGATCGGAGATAGAAAGTATAAAAGAAAAAAGGAGGGGAATAACGGCTGGAGATGGGAAGGAAAGAATAAAGGAAACATTGAAAGAGGTAGGAAGATCCAACGCCAAAAGTTCGGCGTATAGATGAGAGCACTCAGGAAATAGAGCAGAGCACTCAAAAAGGATATGGTTGGAGTCGCATATAAAGGGAGGATCAGTAGAGTGGAGAGGGCAAAAGGGAGAAGGTGAAAGAGAAAAAGAAAAACGAGAAAAAGGAAGGAGGGAATGACCAAGTCTCAGTCTGATTAAAGAAACAATAACCGAGCGTCGAGAAAAGGGAAGAAATTGGTACCAAGGCTGTGAATTGGGAGTAGGCTGTAGGAGGAGGTAGAAGGAGGAGCGATTGGCAAAAAAGGAAGGATAGATGTCAACCCATAGTCTGGTATGGAGACTTGCGGAGAGGAAAAGGATATCTGAGGCAGGAAAATGCGGAATGAATGGACCATTAAGACACGCCGAGCGAGCTAGGAAGTCGGCTGCTTCGTTGCCCTCAATGTCAGAGTGGCCAGGAACTTTCAATAGTGTAACATTTATGCAGTAATTTTATATACACAAATTATCAATTAAGTAAAGCAAATATATTTCAAATCGACTAGTTCGTAACACGTAAAATAGGACCCCTTCAATTAATTCTAAAAATAATACGTAGACGTACCTCTGATCACATTTATTAATTATGCTAACGGTATTACTTAATGAAATTTTATCCTTAATTAATTTGTTAAACGATAGTAAGTTATTATTTAAAAATGTACGTATCTAGTCATACATCCAAAAAAAAATAATAAACTCTAAAAAAATTACTGATTCCTTTTTTAACCCCGCTGATTTGATATTCGCGTTTTAAATGCTTCATCAGAGTTGCCTTGTAAACGCTGAAAAATTTATAAAACTACATTATTCCTACTAGGGTTTTTCTTTTCTTTTTTTTACAGTGTACTTAGTTTACTAGAGAAATATCAAAAAATAAAAATAAAAAAAGAACAAAAATCATATTTTTGTTTATTAATAAAATGTTTCTACTATTACAGACAGTTCCGTACGATCTACACAATCTTCCCGATTTTGTGGACGTTCTAAATTCGACAGATTTTTCGTACGCAAATGAATCCTACATTGACGAACAAGATATCGCAAACATTTCGCAGTCGTCTTACATGGAAAGTGAGAGCGATGCCGAAAATTCAATACGCTGCAACAGTAGAAGCACCGAAGCGCCGGATTCGATTAATCCGGCGGATATAAGCGAAAAAACGACCGTTCTCGTATTTTCGCAATCGCCAATTCCATCGCCAGATTTCACATATCCAACTCCGCCAGCTAGTCACGAAGAGCAATCGTCGCCGTCATTTCATCAGATACAAATTCATCACGATATTTCATCTCCGCTGTCTTCGGCATTCTATTCGAACGGTAACGGAGACGCTATGTCCAGTCCTTCGTCCGTCGAAGCTGTCCTCAATGAACTTTTACCGATGGTATCGAATTCCGATGACCAACTAAATGACCGGGGGACCAACATTTATCCGTCCACTCCGGACGAATTCACCCCCAGTTCTACGGACAACTCTTGCTACACACCTCCGCCCACTGCTCAGTCATCGTTTATAGTTACCCCAGAGCCGTCGCCGGTGTCTCCTTCTCACAACGTGCAATTAAATTCGACGAATCAGCTTAGCCAGAACGACAGCGGCAACATTACAACGCTCGCATCGGTGGCAGTTACTTTGTACGATGACGAAATCAAGCCGACTGCGATAACGAAGGATTTATCAAGTACCGGTTCTTCCGATGCGAACGTCAGAAAGGTGTTCAAGTACAGCGTCATCAAATCGAATATCGAGTACAGCATCAATAAGACTGACTGCGGAGCACAATCTTTTTTAAATAATTCAATTATCATGTCGCTGAATCACGGCGAAGTCGACGTGGATGACACTGACGTCACCTTACACATAAGCGACGACGACGCTGATAACAACGATGACAAATTCATTTTCAATCCTATTCAGAATTTGTGCGGCGAATTATCGTACACTATCCCTTCAACCAGGTATCCACTTTTCATATACGCATACACTCGTATATGTGTTTTTTTTACATATCCAACGATTCAAAAACGAAATGAATAAGATTACCTCCGCCGTCAAATAATCACTTAATTTAAAAAACCACAGAAAAGGTTAAAAATCGCGATATACCATGAAAACTTCCGAATCTATAAATTTTCCCCGGTTTATCTATGTACGTACATACACATCCAGACGCCATGAGTATATGAGCTTCTGAAAGAAAAGTAACGAATACATATCGTTTCAATTTAAATACATTATTTAAATATCAGTTTAATAGTTATCACCGTTCCGGTATTCTCTTCGTTCCTTACAATGCCCTCACTTCACTGTTGATTCAACAAAAAACCCCGCAGTTCTACGAAAAACTCTCGTGTTTTCATCTACGCCGAAATGCTTCTATTGTTCAGTGTTGGAATTACAATGAGCTTAGGGCGCGAACCTTGACAGTAACTTTCTGCTTGCGGAACACGTATGTAGAATTGGTTCAAGAAGTGAACCCTGATGTGTTGTCTGCTATTGAGTTTCTGACTTACCGGCTACGCTATAAGAATTCCGTAAATTTATACTTTTTTGTGTAAAGATAGATGAAAAATATCTCTCACGATGAAAATTTAAATGTTATATAACCTATTTACCACCATCGTTTAGTTGCTCGGATCTAGTGTATTCATGAAAAACATTCAAAACGTGGATGTATACATGCGAGACTTCACTTCATACTGATATTGTAAATAATTTATCGCTATACAAAAATTCAGTTCCCCAAGAGCATCTGTCTGTATACAAACTTGCATACGGTATGCATGTTTGCCACTGTCTTTCACGTGACTATTTTAGCGGTTATTTAATTATTCGTAATAATTTCTTGTCGTCACCTAGGATCGAACTCAGTACCTCCGTGACGGAAGTCAAACAGTCCAGCAAATGGACTATCGCGCGACCACTCTATTTATTAATAATCACTGCTAACGTCTTTAGCACTCTGCAAACGAAACACATTCATCAACACATTTATGTTTGTTCGTACATAATTTTTGACTGTGTATTTTAATGATTCTATTCGACAGTATATCGATCAATGTTTATTTTTTTTTAAATTAAATTAATTTAACACTTTGTAGTTTACGTGCGTTAGCCTTGTGAACATTGTCGCACTTATTAACTTGAATGAAGTTTAAAACTGGTACCGAGGCAAATAATTTAATCGTTTTATTTCTTAAATCACTTGTAAAATTTACAATAATGGATTTTCTCTCTCGCACGTTATCGACAATAACCTCAATCTCTTTAGTTTCAAGAAAACTTTCACTATCGAAAATGCAAGCAAGTGATAATGCAAAAGGAACACGAAAGAAATTAGTCTTACGTTCGTTATCTTTTAATTTAAATAATTGCCTAAAAAAATTAACCGAACTGTCGAAATTTCCATTTCTACCACTCATATGGACGCTGATCATGTTCAACATTTAAAGACATGCAATTACATTTCACAATTTACTTTGCAAAATTCTTTACTATTACAATCCTAATCCGTTTCCGCAAAATAATTTTATTTTTTAACAAAAACTGACCGACTTTATCTAAAAGTTTTAAGGTTTTACTTCAAAAGTAAAATTTTACTGAAGTAGTAAAATTGATTCTTTCATTTGCACTCCTGATTGTACATTTCATCAACTCTCATTCGCTAACAATGCACAGGTTTTTAACATGAAAGGCGAAATCATAAAACATATGTTCGTGATTAACGTGTTTCTTATTCGTTTTGTAGTATATTTTTAGAATATACCAGAATATGAATAAAAATTATATAATAAAGTATACTCTCTATGCATCCAAACAGGCATAAAAAGCGTGTCATTTTCTCTTAAAAACATTAAATATTTATATGTATTTTTAATTTCATCCGGAGATTAGTTCCATGAATTTAACCCGCAAACGATAAAAAATTAATTAATCGGTGAAGAATTTTTTTTTTAAACAAACATCTTTATTTAAAAATTCTACGCACAGGATCAACGCTTATTCCTTAAAAATGTATCGTATTTAAATATCTTCACTTTTACAATTTAGTCTGGAGTTGATTCACTTTACCGGACAGTCCTCAGTTACCTACTGCAGTTCTTCTTCTGAGACCACAAACCGTGAGTGTGATATCGGCAACATTTTTAAAATACAATCCTAAAAAAATTATCCCACATCATAAAATTTAAAAGATAAAAGCAGCACGGTCAATACAAATAGTCGCGGTATGATTAATCTAAAGGTACCGCTAATTAAGTACTATATTTAACTCATTTACTTTTCTAGGACGTTTATTTTTTGTAGAACAAAAATGTTCAGTTTCAAAAAAAAACAAAAAAAAAACGGTTTCGAAATGCCTAATACTTTTTTATTATAGGCACAAATTTTAAAAAATCAATCATAATGAATTCAAAGTTTTCGTAAGCCCCCGGTGTAGGACTTTTACGGGAATGAACCGTCTCTATTCCGGAAAGTAATCGAACTATTACAAAATAAAATAAATAAGTAAAAAACAAAGGAAAAGAAAACCACCGAGATTTCAACTGGCAGTTTTATTTTATCAACTGTAGCGCAACTGCGAAACAAGATATCAGAAATCACGAAAGTTGAAAAATTATCAATGCTCGAATTAATTCGATGGTTTAAGGCATACGCTTTTTTAGATTTTACATTAGCTAAAATAAGTTCCCAAAAATAACAGGCGTTAGAATTTTAAACAACGGCCATGTTGTAAACATTTGAAAAAGCAGCTACTCGGTAATAAACACAAACTGTCAGAACCATTTCTTTTGAATTTTCCATCAGTTTTCTCTGTATTTTTTGGTTTTAGTCAGTAAATATATATCTGGTTATTAGGTTTATAACTTGTATAATTACTGCCTTTTTTGTATCTATTAAATTCACTTTTTTTCCAATGTAAACCGGCACATATACTTACATAATACAAGTTAGGCAACAATAACCGTTTTTTTTAATGCATATTTACAATTTAAAAAAATACACATTTAAAATATGTAACTGCGTTGAATACCTGCAAACGGCTCCCCACTTTTTCGATACTCTATGCATTTTTTTTTATCGGAAATATGTAAATTAATAAAATATAAATCCATAAAGACGAAAAATTATTTTCTGTTGGACGAGAGGGGCTTATTAACCAAGAAAAAAAAATTAACCCCACGATTTTCAAAATACAACATAAATAAATCGATGACTTAACATCAGCTACGTTAGACTTACTTTTTTTTCTTCTTCCCTTTTATAATGCAGTCATCGAAAAAATCGTATTATCCATATTACTACCAAGTTTACAAGTTGAATTATTTGCGCGACGTTTTTTAATGAACACAATTAGTTGACGTAATCGTTAACTTTTCCTTCGAATCACTATTGCTCGCCTGCAATTTTACAATAATCTAATTAAAAATATAAGTCAACAGATTACCATTTTAAAATAATCATGCAACTATTGATTTACAGTAGAACTGTAACCAGTAATAGTTTCAGAGTCGTAGTAATTTACTTGGCAATAGACTTCTATTAGAAGTACCGAACTTTATTAACGTCGATAACTCATTTAACAAAATGTGCTGCAATAAAACATCGAAAAGAACTATTACGAATTTTCGCAATTGCGTCAAAGTATAAAACGTATTCGGCGTTTCGCATATTCAACGTCTGAATTAAAACCAATTCAATTATGCAAATACGAATATTAAAATTAACCAGCTCACCTGGGAGTTAGAGTCCGAGTTCTGCAGTAGAGTCTGTAAGTTTTTTCACTTTATGGTTACCTTATTTGCTCGCTTTCAACAACTGATAAAATATAATAAACTCTTTTTCCAACAGTTGTTCCTTTTTCAGCCTACTCTTCTTCCCTATTCCTGGTTTCTTTTGTATTCCTCTCTTCGACGTTCTGATGTTGTTTCCGTTGTTTGCATGCATTTTGGCCATTCTCAGCTGCCTTTCTCCAAATTTCGCTTTTCTTTGATTTCCTCCCCACACTGTCCTCTTCATCCTGCTGATGCAGTTATTTGCGACGGCGATCATGTGTTCTTCCATTGTTCATCTCTTTCTGTGGAGCGTTTTGCTTTGTATTCCCATTTGTTGAGGCTTGGCCTTCCTACTCCTTATTGTGCTTCTTATATCCCGTCTATTCCTTTACCACTAGTTATTCCTGCTATTTGTTCCTTTTTAGCAAAAATTTCTGATCGGATTCAAATATAACCGACTTCTTTTCTTTCTATTTGTTTCTGTGTGAAGATCCTTGGTTGAAGAGCCCAAGAGATTTTAAAAAAAAAAAAAAAAAAAAGAAAAAAAAACTGTTTCATGTTTAACGGGGAAAAAAAATTGAACACCAAATGATTTTTCAATAAAAATCTTTTCACAAGAACATTTTGGAATGTTTCCCTGTACCTCAACCAAATAGTATTATCTGGGGCGTTATTTTTTATTTTCTTTAGCACCATCAATAATTCTTCTTCTTCTTCTTCTTCTTCTTCTTCTTCTTCTTTAGTGAAAAACGATAAACGATGTTTCTTTTACGACGTTTAATGATGAATGAAAACGTTACTCGGACCGAATAAAATAATCACATTTATAAGAATTAAAACAGGCGACTCCAGCTGTGCAGCTTTTACTGCAATCGCTTCAGTCACGCCATGTTGATTGTTTATAAAATTTTCTATATATCTCGCCGTGCATTTTCCAAAAGCTCCACTATTCGTTTACTTATTTATTTCTACATATGTAATTATTCCTTTCTTCCCGATAGTACCTATGATATCATGTAAAGATCTAATTTTACTTTTCTTCCCTTTCCTAGTTCTTAAGCCATGTCACCACCGACGAACAAAAAAAATATTTTTCGCTAATTTAAGTTTACCATGATAAAAAAAAAAGTAACAAATAAAAATTACGTAATTACTAGAATCATAGTAAATTCTAAGCGAGGACTAAATACTTGTTTTTTTACAAATATGCTCCACAAAATCATAAAAACCCTATTCCAACTCAACTTCTAATACTCACATACATCCTTAATAAAGGTAAGACGAACGGAAATAGCTCTACATACTATTTTTCAAAATGCCACTTTGACCTTAATTTTTGGTTTCTATGCAGTAAATGTTTTATTTAATAAAGAATTTTTCAACATCCTGTTTATTAATTATAAAATATAGTAACTTATTACAAATACAATTATGACAAAAAAATTTAAGAATAAAATGAAGGCTTACTTAGAAACGTTTTCGGGTATAACCCATCATCAGCTAAGAACACACATCTCACTATGTGTGATCAGAAACAAATGTTAAATGTATGTACACCTAAAACCGATTGTAAATGTTTAATCATCATACAAGCGCAATTCAAATGACCGTATTCATTTATACATTCTTATCGTTCAAAATCTATTTTTAACCATGTTTTCTCATCACTGCTAATTTTTCCCAACGCATTACCCAGATTTGGTACTCCAATTATTCTAACAACTCATCTATAGGCATATTTTAAGACCATTTTTCATTGGATTCCAAATCATAAATAAAAATTTTAAACGCTAAAGAATTGTACAATGTGTTCCAATTTATTTAAAAGCTACTTTCTTATTTCGTAGTAATCAGACACCATCAATCTTCATTATTTACCGATATATCGTCCACATACAACAGTATTCTTGAGGACTGGATGGCTCGAAGTAAATTATTAGTGAATATGGACAACAAAAACGATTCTAAATTTAAGTCCCACGATATTGTTTAACTCGAGATCACGCAATGTTTCCAAACCGCATTATTCGTTATATAAAATAATTACGATAAAGCTAATTGAGAGATTTCAACATTGCTTCAATTGCCCGCAACCATTATCTTAACCAATTCTTCGCGACTCGGTGAACATTTTTTTTTTTTTACTTTTTTTTATGTAGATAAAAAGCAATACAAAACCCGATATAAAAACCGCTATAAAAATCGCGTAAAACAATTAGATCTATCGACGAGAACTAAAATTAGAAAATAAGCGAATCGTTTTAATTCGCGCACATTCTTCTTTGTACGAATATATATATATATCGTAACATTTGCATGGTAATTGAAGGAAGTACCATTTTACTGTACCTTTAATGAGAAAAAACTTTAATTTTTACAATGAAACATTTTAAAAATAATCAAATAAACTATAAATTTTTGACGTTTTTCTCTTTATCAGAATCGATGTGATGTAATATTTCATCTTAAAATTAAACAAAATCACGTAGGTACTTGTACAAATAATCCGAAAAATAAAAATAACCGTAACAAATGAAAATAAAAATTAACTTTTAACCTTCAAATGATCTATAAATCCAATTATTATTACATAAAAATTAACCCCAACTTCAACAAGATGATACATCCATACGTAGATTAGAAAATTCGTAGCATCTCAAGAATTAAATAAAGTGTAATTATAAGTTATTAAAAATCTTTACTTAAAGTCCTTTAATTTCCAGAGTATTAATATTAATAAATAATTATTCATCCAATTTCCAAAAATATTACTTTTATCTATACTTCTTTCGTTTATAACTTTTACATTTATTCTTTTTGTTACATATGATTATTTTAATAATTTTCAAAAAAATATCTATTATGTATATTACAACATGTATATACATATAAGATAAATTAGAAATAATTTGTACTAAAATTGATATAATTTTTTTGTTTCCTATAGCCAAATGACGAAAAGATGTTATTTAGACAAGCAAGGCACCGGCATACCATATAAATCCAGACTGAGAGATCACAAATACACAACGAAATTTTCTTCCTATACACCGCCTCCTCTGCTAAATCCGAATCGGAATGGTTCCGGATTATTTTGGAATACAATAATTCATCCGAGTAATACAAAATTGTGTAAGCATACGTTAAATTTTTAATTGATTTTTTTGCGAAATATTTACTTCTTTACGAGATTCCCGTAATTTCTTATTTCAGAATTTAATTGTTTCTTCTGCTATATTGAAAAAAAAAAAACTCCATTTCGGCATTTGCTTTTTTTCATTTAAGTATCCTACAAAGTGAAACTTTCCTTCACTTTTTTTCGACTCTACCAAAAGTATACATATTTTAATATACTTCCCAAATCGGGTTTTTCAGGTGATGCAACTAATATCTTAAAAAGCGACGAAGATGCTCACATAAACATTGGCGCTGATTATCAAGCAGACCTAAGCAAAATTTGTACAGTAGAAAAATGCACCGACATCAATGATAACCAAATATGGGATCCGAAAACAGCCAGTTTTATTTCAACGGAAGAATGCAAGTATTCGGGCACTATTTAGACCACTATTATCGGTCTTAAAAATTTATTTTACATCCTTTAAGGCTTAAATATTTATACTTTTTTTTCTTTATAATTAAATTATTTAAAATGTTTATGCTAAAAAAAAAAAAAAATAACAGCAGAAAAGACGGAATACACCATAGACTAACGACATGACCTCAGGTTTTTTTAACGTGGGCACGTCTACCTAACTCGATAATCGTCTTGATTTATCGATAATAGTGTCGGAGTCAGAAACCTGGGCAGCCGTCTTACCCCTTTATGGAACAGTATACAACGGTACGAGGAATACGAGATGTCATGCATTCCACGCCGACACTTTCCGTAAAAATTAAATTTAATCAAGCATTGTCCCAAGTCCGATTTGTCGCTACTCATGGCACTGAAATCGCCGCACATTATCAGTAATGCGTCAGCCAGCCTCCATTTCGAGGAAAATAAATAAGTGTTGTTATTAGCATAGCCGAAGACAAATGTAACTGTACAGTCCGCCGAGATTTCCGCAAGCATACGTCACAAAACTAACACATGAACTTAATACTGTTATCGATGTAATTAATTCAGCCACGCTTTTACATTCCGACACCGCTGCCGGCGACCTTGCTAGCAAAGTTCGAACGAAAAATTTGTACCCGATGACAAAGCGATCGTGGTTAATAACGTATCAATGTCTCAGTGAGTGCATGAAACCCGTAGTAGCCAAAACTATTATAATGTCGTGTACTTGCGCATGGCGATTTGGGGTTTAATATGCCGAACGCAGCATCCAAAATATACAGAACAAATAAACCTGCGGGCAGTGTCAGATCTTCGCCTAGCTGAAGACGCTGATGATTTTCGATTCTACTATCCCTCACACGCGACACGTTACTAACACTGCGTCCATGACAGATCCAGCAGTCATTCTTATCGTTCATCAAACCGTACCTCGACAAAAGTCACATTACTAAATGCGACATAAACGAGCCGATTCACTGCTGTTCACAGCCATGTTTGAAAACGATTTCATTAAACATTCCACTCTACGATTTATATTAATAGTTTATCGTTGAAACAGCGCTTTCATTTTATCGCGACTAATGTCGAGGGAGCGTTTACTGACAATGGTCCAGTTAAAATTCGAAGCCGTTAGTTTTTTAATGCAATTCAACAGCGATTAAGGTATAGTCAAAACTTTTTTTATATATTTAAGTTGTTTGAAAAACGTGCACGCTAAATTTTGACGTGCTCATTTCCACCATAATGTCAACTCTCTGTTAAATTACAGTACACATATTACAGCTGGTGTCTGAAATCGTAGAACAAAAGAGCTAAATCTGATACAGAGACTTATAAAATATTGAACGATAAACAATTATTAATTAAAACAACTCATTATACGAATTTACAAAAAAAGCAGTGAGAGACAGCTTATCGTACATCGATTATCATAAAAAAAAAAAAAAAAAAAAAAAAACTATAAAAGTCTGCTAAAATCTTAAAACTGTCTCATCCTCGACGGAGTTAGGTCGCCGCAAAAACCTTAAAATTCTGTCCCTTCAACAGCAACTCAGACCGAGAAGTGTTGAGCTCTAGTGGGGCGGCTAGCTGGTCAGCGCCTGTATCACATGTTACGAACAGCTATAATGCTTCTTTGAGCCTACGAGAAATCGTGCTGTTTTGTGCGAACCAGTCATTTCGGCTTAACTTGACATTGGAACATTTATTCGGATGGAAATGGCGCAGCATGGTCGTTAGTAGTTCTCCAAACTTCTGCGTTCCTTCCTTGCGCTGCTATATCTCCATAACTCTGTTCCATGTAAATATTTCTTTCTGTTTCTTCTTGTTTTCTTAACCTCTTTATTCTTTTCTATCCTATCTATCCTTCTAAAATTTTCCTCTTTTAATTTATCTAAATTTTACATATGAAAGTACAGCAAATGAAGACAGATGCTGGACGCGCGGGGCACGCTTTAACAGGCTTGTCAAGCAGTGGGTGATCGTCAGTGGTAACGCAAAACGATCCGAGTCCTTTCGTGCCCAATAGGCACGGCCCTCTCCAGGAGAGGACAGTGCTCAAAAGGTAAAATGAAGCAGACAAATAAGTTTGGCAAAATATGGCATTTTGGTGCGTAGAATGTAAGAACGCTACTAGATAGTACGGATCTTAGAAGAACGGCAACTGCATCACATGAGCTAAAACAGTATTAAGTAAAACCAGATTGGCAGAGGAAAATAAGCTAACGGAAAAAAGGTAGCAGGATATATTATTTACTGAAAAAGAGTTACGCACGATAAGAAATAAAAAAAAAAGGAGTTGGAATCGTCATAAGTACAAAGATAACGAATTACATTACGGAAGAACCTGTTAGCATAAGTGATCATGTACCTGAAGGTGCGCCTCCCGAGCACACAGAAAATTACTGTTGTTAGTATCTATGCAGCAACATTGAATGGCACAGATAAGGAAAAATTTAATTATATTAAGTAATTTAAACGCAAGAGCGGGGAAAAAGGCAAATCTTGGGGAAAATGAGAATAGCGAACGCTTATTTTAATTCTGTGCCAGTAACGGATTTTTTGTTACTAATACAAACTATGAACTGAAAGACATTCATGAAGGCACCTGGATATACCAGCGGTCCAAAGTACCGCGTACGATCAATTATGTGATAAGAATAGAAAACGAAGAAGTGAATGTTTCGTGACTAAGCCACGAAAAGTGCGAATGGCGACATGAACCATATCCTCATACGTTCGCAATTTCGGCTTAAGAAATGTACATATCAGTACAGGGTAAAACTGTAACTAGCAGAAAGCCAATTTAAGTGTGTTAAAGAATAGGTCAGTGGTAAGCCATGTGCAAATCTCAATATCACTTCAAGAAATCCCTCGCCATAACACTATGTCAGCAACCGAATTCTTCGGAGCAATCAGAGGAGGAACAAATGTTACCTGTAAAAACGTGTTGGGATACTTGAAGGTAAAACGGCAGAATTGATTTGCGGATGAAGTAAATGAAATTTAAAAAAATTCTTAAAAAATCAAAAAAACAAAGTTTTCGGCAGTTAGCAAATGGATAAATCAGGTAAAATTAAACACGATATCTATAAATAAGCCAAATCCCAAGCTCAGAGAGAAACTAGGAAAATGAAAAGCGATTGACGGAGAGATAAGTCATGCGAAATTCAGGCCATAACTGATGCCAATGACGCACGCGGTTTCTACGGCGCAATTAAAGCCATATACGGGTCAAAATTTTAAAGGAAAATTTCTGTCAAAGATGCGGCAGTAAAGCCGGTTTTTAATAAACATGTAATAAGAAAAACATGGGAGGAATATTTCCAGCAACTGTTGAATAATGGCTCGGTGATTAATAAGACTGTACTTAAAATGATACTCGCTAAAAAACCGGTTTTAAAGAATTAGACGACCTACCAACAATGGAAGAAGTCCATGAGACGATTAATAGCTTCTAGTCCCACTTTTTCAAAGCTAGTTAATTTAATTTCTTTTCAAGGACGTATGCAGTAGTTCGGAACATTATATATAAAGTTTGTTACATTTCCGATTTTTTCTAGATAAATTGCATTTTGATTTTAGAAAATTACAAAACAGATAATGGACACTTAGCTGACGAAAACGCTATTGACGAAAGTTCAGTTAGAAAACAATAACTTACATCATTAATCACTTTCTTTCTACCAACTGGGAAAACTTATTCTTTCCCTAAACTCTTTTTGCACTTTGCACCGTCTTCTTGAACCAACCATCGCCTCTCACAACGCGCCTCCTTTCCGTATTCGATTATTATTTTCATTACTCATGAAAATTTATATGCTGATTACATTTAAATTTATATTTTTCACTTTTTTTTATCAAGTTCAAATCGATTTTAGCGTATCTCCTCTTTCAACCACGCGTTTCGAAATTCATTTCACACTTCCTCCCTCATAAAACGTAACGTTCCAGAAAAATCATCGCCTCCAAAAAACTAATATTTAAATACTATTCGCGTCATTATACGAAATATAACATAAAGTTTTATTTAACGTTCTAGTGGAACTGTATTTGGACTTGGCTTGTTGCACCGGTCTCCCAGGTGGTGGACAAAACAAGGAATATGCACTGAATTTATTACAACTCTGTCAAGGAGATATACAGGTACTCGAGGCAAAAATAAAAAAGTATTTATTTTTACTTTATGCAATAAACCCGTTCTGCAACGTATTTTTAAATAGGAATAAATTTTGTAATTTTTTATCTGTGCAAAACATATCGTGACGTAAATAAGACTTTTCGAATATTTACAATATAAAATTCCGGTATTTTTTGAAATAGAATAAATGAGTATTGCAAAAGTAATCGACCGAATTCGCCATCTTTCACAGAAACTGTTTACACGTTGAAGTAGAAGTTTTCGCGTAAATGTTAATTTACACAAACAGCAGTGGAAAATTCCGATATATAACATTATTATAAGCACATCAGAAATCATGTGTAACCGAAAAACATCTCTGCAAATTTATCTCAACTATTTTTTATATATCCGCTAAAAGCTATACCCTGCATTTACTGCCGCACTTAATTACTTAATTTTTACGAGGTTTTATTTAAATTCACGAGTTAATACGTTAGTATATTTACTCCAAATCTTATAATCGAAATTTCGATTACTTCTAACAAAACTAGAGCTTTGAAATTTTGCATACGTTTATAAATCCAATGACAATGCCAGTGTACGGTAATATCTTCGGATATTAAAAAGATATAAAAGTCTTCCTAAATAAAAAGAAATATGTATGGACGAGGCGCAGTCATGTTACAATCTAATATTGATGTAACAAAAAGTTTATTAAATAGTACAACTAGATGTAATATACCATTTGGCTCTACCCTCATCGAGCACAAATCCACAGAACCGATGGGTTTACATATAGACTTCGGTAACGATGGTATTCATTTAATATCCGTACGGTTTTTGATTAAATACAGTCACGGCACAGCTGAACCGAGCATATTTCCCCCCTTTTTTATACTGCGCTCCTATAGTGTCAAAAATGCAGAATAACCCTGTCGAACATACCATGGTTTATTTAAGGCTGAATGAGCAAACGTATATCATTCTAATTCGCACCAAAACCTCCGGATAGATTCCTCAATCAAAAGCTGAACATTTTTCAACTAATTCGAAAGAGATTCTGTAGTAATAACGCGCAGTCTGAAATGGATGGGTTAAGACGCTTCAGCAATTACTAAAAAGGAAATTTAAAAAAAAAAAAACTTTTTAAAACCAAATTTTTATTTTTAAAAAAATTATAATAAAAAGAATAAAATAAATAACGTTTTAACAATTACAGCTCCGAACACACCGAATTATGTAGTTTACATGGAGGCGAATTCTAATAAAGGAAATATCAAAATTATCGTAAATTATATAATACAGATAACGTGAGGTGTACATATTTATAATAGTTAGATGAATTTAATAAACGGAAAAGCTTATCGTAAAACTATGTGCAGTAGAAAAAAAAACAGATCATTTAGTTTAACTTCTTACGACAAAAAGCTTTTACATCTGTTAAATTAATATAATTATTATAAATGTACAACGTTATCCGTATATTTTAAATCATTTTGATACCGTCTTTATTAAGAGTCATCCATGTGAACTACATAACTAAATAAGTTTTACATATTCCAACCTATCGCTGCCAAAAAGTTACTTTTTTATTTATTTACTTTTTTTTTTTTAATACATTTGTTTTAATAACAACTTGTTTTTATAATTATTTTTGTTTATATTTTATTTAAATTAGCATTGAAATCTGCAATTTTAATATTCTGATTCAATTCTATGATTTTCATCTCGTGGTGATCCCTAAAAACCAAGTACTACTCGTAATTTTACTTTCACCAAGTTCAAAAAAAAAAAAAATTAATCTTGATTCACCCTTTTTCTCTTTTAGTTCTACTATATATCAGCTGCAAAAAGCGAAATGTTTTAGTCTTCACTTCCGCCGAAAAGGAAAAATAAGGTACTGCCGGCGTAGTTGTTGTAGATTAGGATATGGTTTTTCTAAAAATTTTACCTAAATATAATCATTAATCAATAAAAAATGCATATTTTCATTATTCATATTCATCTTTACTGTACATTTTCGTTTTCTTCATTTGACATAGGATATTTCAATACTTTCTTGTCCGTAATACTTGAAACATGTGTCTAAAAAAAGATGCATCAAATTTATTTGTTTAGAAAAAACGTTCAAGTTAAAAAGAAATCTTCAAATTCCAAACTCCGCATCAAGTTTCTTTAAACCATTTGCGAACAACACACACGCATTATCCTATAAATTTTATTAGTTACAGCGAATTTCTAAATTTTTTTTGTATAGAATTTACACTTAACCAAACTCTTGTTCCTATCATTATGAAACTGAGGAAAAGAAAATGTATTATCGGTCTACGTCGAAAACTGATTTTAAAATTAATACTCGTATATATGAAACTGTCCAAAAAATATGAAATTTTAATATGCGCTCTGGTAGCGGAGAAAACACAAAATAGCATTAAAATTTCCAAAAGTAATATGAAAATCAGATAATTTAAAATTATTCTTAAACATGGACTATACAGTCTCCGATTGAATTTGAAAAAAAAAGAAATTGATAATTTAGAATATTAAATAAAAATAGTATCAGAAAAAAATATAACACATTTTTCCTTCTTTAAACTTGTTGCTAAAAGTCAATGTTTGTTAAATATTTCATAATTTCCTGTTTTTTCGGTAGAATTAAAGCAGTTACAAAAAAAAAAATGAAATCCTAAATGAATTAAAGTTCTTAAAAAAGTGATCAACTGATCAAGAGCGATCGTAGGATTTCTCTCCAAGGAATAAAGATTGGAAAAAATACTAGAAAACATTCACTACTACTTGGAAACAAAGAAATTAATTGATTAATTTTTAAAGAATTTTTAAAAATAATTTTAATACCGTTTAATTTACACAAAACAAGTTGCGAATAATTTTACTTCAGACGAAAATCAACACGTGCATTTTTTTACTTTATAAATTTGTATAAAAAAAAAAAAATGCATTTTCTTCAAATTCCTATCCTGCATACATTTATTACTAAATGTAATTAACTCCATTTTTCACCGGTTTTTACATTCATTTTTCTTCTTTTTCAAATTCTCAGGAAAGTAATGGCACCTAGATTCCACTCTCCGCATGCTCAATTTTCTGATTGCATTCTAGATCTAAACATCTAATTAATATACATACATACATGTACAGATATTACCTTTTTTTTTGTATTGCACGATACTTTTAAATTTCATTATATTTTTAAATCCTGCTTTAACATGACATCAACTTTATTGCGTAACGCTACGGTATCATTGATATCTCCTATTTTCTTACCTTTAATAAAAAAATAAAACAAATAATATTCCATTATTGTTTTAAACTTACAAATATATATATATATATATATATATATATATATATATATATTTATGGAAATCTTCTACGAAGTTTACTAAATAAATGAAATGAATGAGAAAAAACTTTAGAGAATAATTAAAAAATTTCTTCTTTTATGTTTATATAAACATTGGAAAAAACGCTGAGTAAAAGAAACAGTAAATTCTAACCACACTTTTTTGAATTCTTTTTAGGATGCAATCGACAAGCTTTTACTACCGAAACTCTATTTACCAACCGACTACATGCTGTTGGACTATTCGTACTCGCCTACAAAAAGCTGGTCTATCGAAGAAATAGAAACTTTTCAAAAAGCTCTTCTAAAGTACGATAAGTGCTTTCATCTTATATCAAAAGAGGTATAATATATATACATTAAATTGGCTACAAGATAAATTTTTCGCTTCAATTTAGATTTCTCTTAAATAAATAGCGAAACTTTCTTTCCAACTGTAAGAAATATAATATCGACTTTATGTGAACAACTGAAGGCCGTAAAATTTTGTTCATTATAGTAAATTATAATATTTCGTTAAATTATCGACGCTCAATTCCATTCGATTTCCCAGTGTAACTAATAGAACCTAAACATGATAAAACTGAAGAGTTCTGCAAACATCAAAAACCAACGTTAGTCCCGTACATCCTTCGCATAACGCTATTACATCGCCGAAAATCTGTCGATCATTATTCAACACATGTACAAAAATATGTACGGTTCGAGGTTATAAACACAATGCAGCATGAAATTTGTCCTCTCTTCAATCGTTAATCCTTCACAAAAATGTTGCGGTTACCTATCATACATCCCTGTTATGCAGACAAATAGTTTTATCGCAATGCGAGTGCAGCAAGCGTGGGAATTTTTTCGAACCCACGCGTATGCAATGATGAAAGCTGTGAGTTCGCAATTTCCGGTTACACAACCTTTAAAATTATTTAGATTTTAATTCTTTATTTTTCCATCACGCAGAATGATATACCTCGCCGCTTTTTCGGACATTTGTGTAAAGGCAGCATAAAAAGAAAAATGGAAAAAACAATATTTCCAATATTACAGTAATGTAAAAAATAATCTTGCTTTTGTTTTTTTTAAATAAAGTTTAATTTATGCAAAATATATTGATTAAATCAGTTTAGTATTAACCATTCAATAAGTTTAAAAAACACTTTTTCAACTAAATATAATTAACATTTGAATAATTTTTTTTTTTTTTAAATAACTATTTAAACAGTAAATCCTATAAAAAAGGATCCCATTGCGATTACGGCAAGTCTTAATTAATTAATCCCATTATTAACTTCTATATTAACGACAGAAATTATTAATTTTCAAAGTTATTTAATAGATTATCACAAGTATTTTAAATTCACTTCTTTTTTGAAAAAGTTTGAAGAACTTATCTAATTCGTTGCGATTTAATTTGTTTCCATTTCCGCTATATACTAAATCATTAGTCTTAAATTTATATTATTTTCTGTTTCTATCAGTTCTGTTAATGTTCAATATAAAATTTTTTAATGAATTTTCCATCATTTAAATTACTTTTTTTTTGGTATAATTGTAAAATTTTACCAATAATATAGCAAACGATAAAATGAAAATTTTTTGTGACACCACACTGTTCAATCCTATTTCTTTATAAATTCCACTGCTATTTTTATCCAAGCACTTTTCTGTGGGTGTGCCTAAAGCAATGCTCGAAGAATCGAGATATAAATAAATCGGTCAATGGGTTATGTTGCCGGAGCCAAAAAAAAAAAAAAAAAAATAATGTACATAAAATATTATTACTATAATTGTGTATTTAAAAATGAAAACATAATTAATAATTATAGTTATATCTTTATTTCTTTGCAAAAAAACTGCGTACTAATACTTCTCATTTTGAAAATTTTCATTAATGCGAATCGATTACAGTTAAATAAGATAGAAGGGAACAACTAAACACTTATTATTTTTCTAAAGTTCTGTACCCTGAAACCAGTAAATAAACAACAATTATAGCAGTTGTTACTTGGATCTAAAAGATTGTAAAACCTTATTTTCGAGGTGTTTTTCTTTGTAATAACAACAGATACTGTAGACTGTATTATCTGATTATATATAAAATCTCTTTAAAAGGATATAACAATGCTATTACCCGGATCTCAAAATTTATATACATCTCAAAATTTTGTAAAAAAAAATTGAAATATACTAATTCGATATATCAGTAAAGATTTGTATAATTTATTCTTTAAATAAACATTATTTTAGGTAAAAACAAAATCAACGAAACAATGCGTGCAATTTTATTATTTATGGAAAAAGGGATATCCGGAAAATTATACGAAAATGAAGCAACATTGGGAAACAAAGAGGAAAAGCATTTTTTGCAACGGAAAATTAAAAATGCCCAAATTGACGGTACAATTAATCCTCTAGAGTGGATATATATTTTATGTTACAATTCCGTTTTATTCTTTAACAATTAAGTTTAATCAGCAAACTGGAAATATTTAGATTTCCAAACGTGCATCTACCACTTGTAAAAATTTTTCATTGTTCACTTATTTTAAATACAGTAAAAGTAAAAAAGAATTTGCTAACTGTATTTGTTTTGAATCGAATTGGAATGGTCAATAATTCATTAAAAATAACGGCACATTCAATTCTACATTTCTTTAAAAGCATAGATCATGACTAATTTAACTAGTACCTTATACAAATTAAGTCAAACAAACATTCTGAAATAACCCGAAAAGATTTGTAATTACATTTATTTATTTACAGGTAAATTAAAAATCAGTTATAAAAATTTTCATATACCCCTAAAATCTTCACGAAGTATTCAATACTTCTGAATATTACCTGTAAATTATATAGAAATTCTTTTGAGACTTTCAGTTTGTAATTTATAACATACATGGTTTATTTTAGAGCTTAGTTTATCTGTCAACTGGACTTGTAATAAACCTTTTTGCCTATAAGTCAAGTTGAATTTTTTCAGATAAAAAACCCATATAACGGTTTACTTTAAATCATTATATACGATCAGTCATATTTCTTATTATACACTATACCAGATTACGAAGTTAATTATTTTCTTTCGAAGAAACATATTTTTATATGCAATAATCTAACATAACTGTAATCTTTCATTCCTAAATATCTATATTTTCTATTACAGTTCCGGTATTTCAAATGTATCCATTTTTCTACACAAGATAGCATTTATAATGTTGATTACTCTAGAACACATAATCATAAAAAGCAACAATTAATTTCCATTTCTTTAAAAGTTTTACATTACAAAAAAAGAAGAAAAAAAAAGGATCACACTCGTTTTATACTACGCTAGTTCTTTAGCAAAATTCAGCATCACAATGCCTATATGCTCCTACACTTCTGACTTTACATCGTTCCTATTTTAATATGTATACCGAAAATATTTTTAACAATTTCAAAACAACTTACAAACTAATATAAATGTTGCATTTTTTAAATAAATTTGATGGAAATAATTAAAATGATTCATTAGATTTCAAACAATTCCGATTCAAAGCAGTATTCGTGCGAGTATGAAAATTGCATAGCTGTAAGTATAAAATTTAATATTAAATTATTATTTCCATTATTATTGCAATATATGTATGTATGCAAGGGCGTCGCCAGCCGATGAGTCAGGGAGGGGGGGAGATGAGTTGCCAGCCGCCAAGGGGGGAAGCAAGATGATAGAAAGAGTATATGAGTTACAGGAATAATAAAATGTATAAATCGTAAAAGCTTAATATTTTATTAAACAAGAATAAAATCTTAATTAAAACATAATTTTCGTGGGTTTCTGGCAAATTGTCCATGATTACGCGCTGGCCAGTTGATTTAAAAGTTTCAAGGCTCCAGGGGGGCAGCTGCCCCCTGCCCCTCGCTGGCGACGCCCATGTATGTATGTGTGTTTCAATACATGTAATTTCGGACATGCCTACCTGAGAGGACTGAAGTCTCCATTACAGCTGAACTTTTATTATTAACACAAGTGCGCAAATTACCTCTATATTATCCAATTTCAAAAAAAAATTTCCAGCACGAGTGTACACGTTTTCAATAAAATTTATAAATGTATTAGTAGCTCCATAAATACTTTTTTAAATAGTCGCAAAAAAATTTCTTATAACATTAACGGTAAAGATTTCATAAAACGTTTTCAAAATATTCTACCAAACTAAATCGGTTGAAAATTTATTAAACAAAATTAAACACCTTTCGTTAATGACACACCCACGTAACTGGGCGACTTCTACGCCAACTTAATTTTAAAATACAGTGGAAATCGATTATAACGACACTGAGAAGGATAAATAATTTAGTCGTTATAACCGATTCATTTGTTATATATCCCATATTAAATGAAGCAAAGATCTCGTGATTTTGCGAACACTTTTTACGATAAATGGAATATTGAAATACGATATTTCATGAAAACTAGAAAAATTAAAAATTATAGAAATACTTCAAAGAAAAACAGGAAAATGAAATACTCGTATTTAAAAATGTAGTAAATATTTGTGTCTTGAACATACAAATGTAAATTGGAAAACCCGAAAAAAATACTTAAATTTTTTGTCATATTACTCATCACTTAAAATATTTTCCGTTAATACATTCCTCTAATAGCATTTAATTTTATTATAGATAACGCTAAATTTTATGCATCGAAATTTCCTTCAATTTTTTTGGATATTACATTTCTTCACCACAGTAATTAAAAGATTCAAATAGTTAATGATTAATTATCGCTATAACCGATTTTCACTGTGCATATAAATGTTTAAAAAATAAATAAGTTACAGGAACAAAAGTGTGAATTTAAGTGAGCTACAGTCTATGTAAACAAAAAAATATTTAATGAAAGAAGAGAGACGAAATAAAAATAAACCAATCGATTAAAATATAATATATATTCTCAAAAATTATCAAAATTAAAAATGCAGCCTAAAAACTTTGAACTTCTTTAGTACCTATAATCTGCTGGATATTTATTACTTATTAAGTGTGAAATAGGAATTTAAAAAAAGAAAAAAAACATAAGAAAAACACCTACAAAAATTCAAACATTGAGATGATCAATCGTTTAAAATTTGTTTTTTATAATTTCTTAGAAAAATTTCTGATTTTCGTAAGTTATTTTAACAGATTTTAGCATATTTTACATAAGTTTAGGCTTAATCAAATGATAAAAAGTTTACGGCATATATAATTTTACTTTTAAATCAAATAACTTCATAATTTAAGAATATATTCTCCATAATTATAAAATATCGCACGATATGAATCTTTCCCGTTTTGTTTCGTTCAAAGCCCCGTCAGCTTGAAATATCGATTACGAAAATTCAGTTTCATTGATGGACGCGTGTTTGAGACAGGTGTTTAGCGAGAACGCCGTGACGTCTAAAGCGCATGCGCAACATTTTATAATTCACATTAATTCTTGTAACGTAAATGCAACATGTAATTTTTTTCACATAAACAACAAATAATGTTACCCTTTGTGGCGCGTTAATATTATACATATTTTTCAGGTGACGGTGCACGTATGTTCTTTTAATATTCTCTGAACAAATTTTACACTTGGCATAATCTAACATAATTTTATTTCCCATTCCGTAATATTTAAAAAGCAAGCAATTACAAGACCGCGCACACAATTTTAAAACGGAATGCTGAACAGCGAAAACAATAATCGAGATATAGTAAGTTACAACAAATACAAACATAACAAACAAATACAAATGTAACAAACAAATTTCAAGTATAAAATGATTGCTTACTTAGAAAAACGATCATTTTATACTTAAATTTATTTGTTAAATTTGTATTTGTTATAACTTACTATATCTCGATTATTAACAAAAAGGATGGCAAAAGATTCTTTATGAAATAATCGAGATATAATTTCATAGAAAATAATAAAAACTGCAAAATGTTGCGCATGTGCCTAGACGTCGCGACGTTCTCTCTAGACGCTTCTGTGCTTCAGTAACATAATGAATAAAAGATGATTTCATTGAACACGAATAACTTATTACCATTAAATAATTATAAAAATTTAGGTTAATGAAAAAAACGTGTAAATACGAAATAAAAATTTTATTTCAGAGTTTTAATTCAAAAGCTGCTTTATATGGTCATATCAAAATTCATAGTTCCATCTCATGTACGGAAAAATTGCGTACGGGTGCCACGGTTACCAACAACAATAGTATAATTAACAACTGTAACAAACGTGTCGAAAATACGGACGAGTTCCCGTGCAAAGAGTGTGGAAGGTAAATTAGAAATTCATAATTTTCATTTTTTCCACTTTCATAGATGATAATTTTACACGCTAGATACAAACTGGTCTCAACATGTAGCCAAAACAAAAATAAAAACGCTGTACGTTTTTTAAGGCCCCAGTATAACTTGAACAACAGATTTTCAACTTTTGGAGTATTAGATTTCTATAAAATATTACACTTAAAATACGAAGTGGAACATATAAGGGTCAGCTATTTATAGATAAGAGCACGAAATTAAAACGAAAAGCCGTAAAGAGAATTACCAAATATGCATTGTTCTTATTTTCTTTTCGGTTCAGTAGTGAATAAAGCTGCCACCGTTTACTGACTCACTTTAGTAATCAGACGTTATGCCCGTTACCAAATTCTCCAGAACGAAATTGCAAAACGTCAAGGTGGTTAAATATGTTTATCACACTCTATGGTTAAACATCCTTTAAATGTCACAAACACACAAAACATATGAAAATTTGGAAAAAGTTCTCTTATTGTTAAGCGAAACAATTTTTAAATTTAGGTTTATAATGTAACGTATCTTTAATACATATGCATTTTGATAAGAGAAAATTCAGTAGGCCAATATAAATCAGAGGTAAAGAATGCAAAAATTGATTTTATATTTTCAAAATTCACTATCTGTAACGAAATTTTTAGCACAAATTTTGGTGCATATTTTTAGTGCATATATTGGATTTTTTTAGTATAAATAAATCTGAACCCTACTTATAACATATACAAACACGTATAAACCTGGCTAAACCTACATATCTGCACTAAAACTGTATGTAATTTTGTTTATTTATTTAATTAATAATGTACACAACCGCGTATACCTTAGAATAAAACGAAATCTTAAAAAACACTACTAATAAAGCTAAATAAATACATATTTGATCTCAAAATCAAACATAGCACGTGCGTTCATAATATAAGTTTCGTCAAATGTTTCCAACGAAATTGTGATTTTTTATTTTTATTTGTACATTTCCTAGAATATTCAGTAAAATTCAAAGTAGAAGTGCTCACATGCGATATCACCGGCAGCCATCCGAAAGCGACAACACAAAACAGCTAATCATTAGTCAGCAACAAACACGAGATACTCCGGTCGAATGAAAGATCAGCGTGTAAAACCGTTTTAAGGGAGAATTCCGCTGGATAGATAAAATTTTTAACATTAATCAGCTGTTAAACATAACAGTCTAAAATCACACTTTTTCTGTTGCGATATCTGGTCATAATGGAAGCCGATAATTCGCGAGAAAGATTTACACGAACATCTGCCAGATTAGTCGTTTAAGTTTTTCAAGTACTGTTCTTCTCATACCTGTGTAACAGTGAATGTACCATTGGGTAATACGATCAGGGTATTACAATAAGCACTTCTTGACATACCAACCAGTGTTCTTAATTTGTTCACTGCTATCAAAGTTCCGATATCTATTATTTCGTTAACTTGTTGTTTAACGCTTCAAAAAATACAGATTCCGTTCGATTTATCAACCTTCCGCTTTACGAAATTTTACATCTTACCAGTTAGAATTTTATTTTTAAATTTACATTTCGGCTGTAAAATACCTTTCTTTTCAAATCGAGAATTCAATAAACTTTATATATATATATATATATATATATATATATGTGTGTATGTATAAAGTTATACATATAATAAGCATTTAACTTTGCCAAATTTCATCCGATTGCGAAGAGGATAGTTCGAATCACAAAGACTAAAATCATTATTTAACTGACAATCGTAATTTTAAAATTCATAATCACTAAACATTCATATTTTTTCAATACTTTATTCACAATACAAAAACTGCCCCCTTTCAGAACTCAGCAAAAAATGGAAAAAACGGTATTATACACTTACTTCATATTGTTTTTTTAAACTGTCTGAAATTAACAGTGAATATTAAACTGTATATGTTTGATTTTTCTTCAAATTTTATATTTATAGAAATATCTTAAATTGACAGAAAAAAACTACGATTAAAAAATTCTTATATCGCTAATTTTCTTATACATAAAAAACAATACAAAAAACAAACCATTTCAAATTAATTAAACGGTTCTATTTTATCAGTGTTTCTTCTAATATATACTCGAAAATATGCAGGCATTGTTTTACCTCACCAATACCAGTACAATGAAATAAAAATAAAAAATTGCTGACGCAAAATTTTTTAAACAACCGCATTAACAAATTTTATAAATATTCAATTCTAATCATACAGAATCGATGAGAAAATCATCAAACTATAAAAGTGCCTTGTCCAACTTATAAAAATCGTGATAATTATAATGAATTACTAATTATACCGATATACATATGTATGCATGTATGTATATAAGGATGACCGTGTGTATTTCCTAATCTCTTTCTATTGCTCATTTATTGGCTTGTAGAGAAATATACATTGTTTTAAGAATTTATCTCATTATATATAGTAGTTTACCGATAGATAAATATGTACACATAAGTACCGATATTACATCTTGACAGGTTAATATCTACTAACCTCAACGGAATCCAAAGTTATGTTCTTTTAATTTCGGATTTATATTAAACAATTATTTTTATTATTTTCCTTGTACTTTCATTGTTGTAAACATTTCTACAATGGTGTGTTAACATTACTGTATCAATAATTGCTACATAGTACGCTTTATAATTTTTAATCTAGTCCCTTTTTAGCTATAAATTTAAAATTTTTAAATTTATTTAAAAGAACTTATAACTTACCGATCAAACAAATGCATTAACTACGTTATTATAAATTAAATAACAGGTTACTGTAACTTTTTATTGCGATAACGTAAACGTATCCTTTTTCTGTGTGATAAATAATAATTGTAACCGTCCATCATGCAATAAACTAAAAATATGTAAACGCACATAAAAAAAAAAACAAACCAATTGCTGTATATCAGAAAAAGATTCTATACAATACCAGTGATTCGACTCAATCTTTAACCATGTACTTAAAAAATTGATATAACGTACCAATGTAAAAATGTCAAATTTGTGGGTTTTTTGTATTAGTACTTCCAAAAACTACAATCAAAACTTCATTTACTATTTAAGTTAAATGCAAAAATTTCAAATCAATATCGCGAATTAATCATTTAATTACACGCAAATCAATATGAATATTTATAACAGTAAACATACTGTATAATTTGTTTATATAAAATAGTTTAAATGTTATTTATAATTTTAATTATGTAAATTTTACCTTCTTTTCCACATTGTTAGTTTAATTTTTAAGTTTCCTTCTGTATCTTTCTCTGTTATTTGACATCTCCAAATGTATTACATACAGTAGTAGGATAATATATGTTGTTTTGCTCCGTTAATTTTATTTCAGTAACTTATGTACTTAATACTACTGGCACAACTAAAAGAGAGAAAAATGAATAATACAAATAAACTTTCAGTCGTTAAATTAGGTAAAACTATGAAAATTTATCTAATACAAATATTCGAAGCGTATAAAAAAAAAAATGCCCGTATTTTAATATTTACATTGATCGAGCGTGAAATAAAATATCGCAGCACGATGTATTTTATTTATACCATTCTGCTCTTCGTTCATTTAAAAATATTCCCATAACGTATAGTACATACATATTTAGTTTTTCAAAAAAATTCAGATTTCAAGGATATTATCTTTTTAACTTTTTTGCAATTAGAGTACATCTTTAACACGCAATTCGGAAACTTTTTCTAGAATTGCTGATATCGTATATAATGAAAACACTGAACGAAAAAGTTTCTTACTTGAAAGGTTTTATCGGCTAAAGAGGTTGTCCTAAGTACTTCCACCGATTATTGAGTCATTTTTTACCTTATTATATGTTTTTATTTTCCACGAATACTCGGATTACATATTAATTCGTTTTAATCGAGTACCTGTTTAACATAAAACAAAATTGAATTTTTCTACCACGTATTCTGCAAAATATTACATCAATAATTCACCTAATCAGTAATAAATCCAATAAGAACTTGTTGGTAGAAAATCTCGGTAACATAATAGAACTGTAATTTTCCTGATACATTCGCCTTCCTTTAACATATCATGTTAGTTATTTCGGAATTACTGAAATAAGCATTTTCTATGAATGAACGATTGGTATCTCCCAACGCATAACAAACTAAAATATTATTTTGCATTAGTATATGATAAAAAAGTACCATTAGAAAATTATTATTGAAAAAAACAAAATAAACTCACCAAATTTTGAAATCCTTATTTTAATAAATTAAATAAATAATACACAAGTTAATACTGACGATGTAATATCGAATGACATTCTATACAATTAGCTATTCAATCAAAGCATACTGACTAAAAACCTGAAAAAAAATTTTAATTAGAAATTAGTTCAATATCAGGGGCTGCTCGTCCTAGGGGGCTCAAGGGCGCGAGCCTCCCTGTGTGTTTTCAAAAAATACATAATTTTTAATTATTTCAAGAAAAAAAATCGGTGTTACGAATTTTTTATTTCAAAATAATTTTTTTTGCAAGAGTGCATTTTAAAAATAATTGCAAAATAAGCATTTTGCACGATTTGTTAAACGAACAGCTGAAATATCCGATAACAGTTGTCAGGTTCATGCTTACTGCGCTGGAACTGTACGATCTACTCGTAGTGTAGTATACTGTCAAGGTCGTTAACAGCTGATTTTTTGATCACATGATATTAACAACCAATAATATAGTACGTGGGCTCAGAATATTTGAGCCTCCAAGCCGCATATAAAATACACACGAAAAACGAATAAAGCCGAAGTTTCCCGAGCGTAACTTAAAGGCGTCTGAGGGCTCTCGAAAAGTGAGCCCTCGTCAATTTTACACGTGATTATAGCCGGTTTTAACAATAGATCCGCGTCGCGCGCTGCGTCGTCCGTTTATCCGGTGAAGCACACTGTTTTAATTTGCTGCTTTTTTTGTTCTATTTCTATCCTTGGCTTTTCTTCTTTAAATAATACATTTTGCAATCTGGATTTTGTTACTTTTGAATGCAAGAAGCACTGCTTTTTGTCGACACTTGTTTTACGGTGATTTTTCAAACGTTCAACATTTTAGAAACTGAATTAGATATAATTTATATTGGAGAGACTAACCTTTTAAGCTAATTACTTAAACTTACGATGGAGCATAATGAGCGATTCTACAAATGGCGTATAGGCGAAGATAAAACAAAAATATAAATACTGTCATTTTATTCATTGTTATGCGCACCAGTTGAATTTAATTATGCAAAAAGCAACAAGCCAGGATTCTAAAATTAGAATCTTTTTTTCAAATTTGTCCGCTGTAGCAAGCTTCTTTTCAAATTCTGCTCATAGATGTGATGTACTGCAAGAAATTGTAAATTGTAAATTACCTAGAATACACGTTGGAACTATAATATGCGTACAGTGAATATTGTTTTCAAAAATCGAGAAAAATTAATAGAATATTTCGAAGAATTAGAAGAAAAATGTAATAAAAATATTACATGCAAGGAAGCATATATAGTTTACGAAGAACCTTAGAAGACCCGGATTTTATATTTTGGCTTACCTTATTTCACAAAATTATGCCACATGTAATTTTTTTTTTTTTTTTTTGTGGACACGTTAACAGTGAAACTTACTCAACGCAAAGGATTGTACATTATATAAGGAAAAGATTAGAAAATATTATTTAATAAATTTCAATCTAAATACAAAATGCATTCACATCTTTTTTTTAATTAAATCAGAACTTGAATGCATTAAACCAGTTTTATTTAGTTTAAAATGTAGACAAAAAAGCAAGATAAGTTTATGTCATTACACTTTTTAAATTATTGTAATTTTACATTAGAGCCCCCCAGATTTACTTGTCACGAGCCGCCACTGTTCAATATTACAAAATACTACAACAGAACGTAAATACGTATCAATGAGGCACTTAAAAATTCCCTGTATTCATTTTCAAATAGAAGAAAATTAACGCAGGATAATAAACCATTTGATTTTTAATTGTTTTATATGTATTCCTTTTTTAATATTTCAAAATATCTAACAATAATTCCATGTTCAAAAAGTTTAAAAATTTCGGAAGAAATATATCTCTGATATCAGTTCTTTAGGGGACCGTCACTGATACATATAGACCGTAAACACTGCAAACTAATGGAAAATAAATGAAAACGGTCAGTAATGTAATTTAAAATAAATTTCCCTCTTTAGACTACCTTTTATAAATTCTTACATCTCAGTATCGCTTATTAATGTCACTACTTCGTAATAGTAAATTAATATTGAGTGAACTTCTACAGGTACTTCTAATTAACATAATTCAAAAGTAACTGGTTACATAACTGCAGAATTTCAGAAATTAAAATTTATCACCTCAGTTAAAAAAGAATCCATAGAGCATATTTAAAAATTACAATAACGTTTCGTAATCCAAGTTATTTTTAAAAAAATTGTTTCAAAACCTAAAAGTCAGAACTCCAGGAACAGAAAAAAATATTTAAAACGGCAAATACAATAAACCAAATTGTGCCTCCGAAAAACAATGTGCAATAAAAAAACAAGGTAAAATTATTACGCAGCAACCTTGTATGTATATCACCCGGTAAGAAAAGAAGATTTTAAAAATTACATTTTAAAGTAATAATTGTGAACTTAAAAGATAACAATTCTTTAAAAGAGGATAATACTCTTATTATCGGTGAACTGTTCACTATAACAAAAATTCAAGAGCAATTAATACTACGATAAAATAATTTATATAAAAATTAATGATAAATTAAAAATTAGAGTGATGCCATTTATTACGTAAATATTAATTTTCTTTAATATTCTATTGGACAGTTAACTAATAGTGACTATGTAAATGATTTTAAACAACACATTATTATCTGGTAATATTTATTTCAATCATAGGATTTCGTACGAATTACAGTGAATATTTCTTGATTAAAATTCTCTATTGTCGTTATTTAGCAATATCTGTCTGTTGATAACGATTTGCTTTAACAAGTATTTGCACAGTAAATAATTTTATTTCAACTTCCGGCACGTACGAGTTTTAATGCATACTTGTGTTTGCAGAAAACGTGTACTCGGTTTCATCAAAGAGATGGCGCTTTACATACTCATCTGTAATCATTCACATATTGCCAATTTTATAATAGTACCTTCTTTATTTTTCTGTGCGTTACAATTTAATAACCACGAATTAAATAATATATTGATTTTAACGCGGCTTTAATAAAGCAATTTTAGAATGAAATTCTGCGAATATTTATCCTGTTTGAATTACACATTTAGAATAATTTTCAACATGAATGACATAGTTAACGATTTACTAGTAACCATATCTCGACTCTGACATGAAGGTACAAATTTTGAAAAACGGTGTAATTCAACCACCTCTTTTTAGTCTTATTAATAAACATAAAGAGAAAAATAAAAAATTTATCACACGTTTTAATCAGAACAATTATCAAAAATATTTTTGATTAACAGGATCTACTGTGTAGTAAATTATATACTACCGGGTATATTTGTTCGAGCACTTGGAATAAGAAAGGTTAATAACTTAAATTATTTCATAACTGTTTGTGAAAAACATCAAAAGTCAGTTACATTATATCGAAATTATGAATATTACAAATATACAATCTAAGCAGATCCGTTTCATCTGGTAAATTTATAGACACACTTAAAATTCTTTCGTATCTTAATTGCGTTTTGCATTTCGTTGCATCCTCTGAGTGTTCCAAGTTTCGAATGATATCAGTGTCATGGCAGACATTTTTAATTTCCAAGTTCAAAAATTAATTTACTGTTATTACGAAAAAGAATAATAAATCTAAGCCGATTAGATATTAAAATTTTATTTATATACAGAAGTATAAAATTATTAATATAATAAAAGGTAACATAATTATTCGCTAAACTTATACAGATTAAATTAAAAAAAAGGAAATAATTTTATTTAAAATATGGGTACAAAGTATTATTGTAATTTCCGTAATAAGGTTCGTTTTTCTTGATACGAATAATTCTAATGTTTATGTCTTGACCGTTGACTGTTTTCCGGAAGTACTTCTGGAACTTGGTACTAACTACCCAAACATTTCCGTTATCTCTTTCGCTGACCCTAATGTCTAGCGGGAATTGCAGTAATTCAGGATCATAAGCTAGCACCCTGAAATTGAAAAAAAAATAAAATCAATCGATAATTTAATTGTAAAATTTTTCAACTTTAAATCAGACATTTGTATAGTTATTCTCTTTTTTTTTTTTTTTTTTTGAATAATATCATCGCAGCTTAAAGATAAAAATTTACTAGCGTTTAAAGCATATATTATTAAGTTGAAACTAATGACTGAATTTATTCATATCTAACTTTTGTATTTTCTATTTCAACCTGAAGTGTTGTTATTGTAAAAGTAATAACTCACCCGTGTTCTACGGAACCTGGTATCCATGTAGCAATGGCCGTTTCGGATATTGGACTGAATATGAGAGCGCCAGTTCTCGGATCAACAGCTAATGGAGCCGCCTGTGATGACTTATGTCCGACTAATGATACTGGAAGTTCACTATCGTCTCCCCTGTTTGGACCGGCTTTTAGAAATGATGTAGGTATCGTAAATATTCTGTTCGATGCGAATGCCTGGAAGTAGAGTTGCTTGTGGGGCATCGAAGGCGCAGATAATGCTAATCCTATAATACCGTCCATTAATGTGAACGATTCACCGGCAACCTGTATAAGTTGCATACAGATATTATTCATTTAGAATGAAAAAGTTACAGACATAGAATCAGAAGGAAAATGTTATTTTTCAAATGATTATTTCAAATCGAGTACTTTTATTTACGACTGCATATTTCATTGCAATAAAAAAACACGAAACAGCTTGTTGAGTCTCTTCATTAGTTAAAAAATGCTCTCAATTTACGTTAATTAAAATGCGATCTTTTTGTAACATCCATCCATTTTCAAAATATTCCTTTCCATGAATTTTAGACCACACATTCGTAACTAAGAACTGGACATAGCAGATTAAAGAACTAAACAAGTTTTCTAAATTAACACTCTAGCTATATCTTTACTTCAGTCTGTTTTGAATTCCGGTCAACTAAGTTTAAAAATTGAACTTTATCCTTCTCGCGATTAGTTTAGTTCATTTCTTATCCTTCTTTGTACGTTCATTGTTTTATTAGACTGCTATTGTTTTCAATCATTATATTCCCATTCACTCATTTCTGTACTGACCAGTACTACTTAGAGAATACTATAATAGGGCAAAACTTAAGAACGCCAAAATGATATGTATGTACACATTGTCGTGATCTGCTAACGGGAATAAAGACAATAAATAATAGCAATCATTAAACCGAGCTCGTTGAAAAGTCGGGACTAAAAGTTAGGAAATAATTAATAGTTGCCGGGAAATAATGACAGCCGGCAACAGAGATAAAGAATTGATATGCTATTCGAATTATTCCGTCGTAGTCGCGATCGGGGGTAATTACGCTACCTGTTAGCAACCGCGGCGCTATCATTTTCCCGTCCATTTTTGAGAAACGTATTAGGTTGTAGCGCGAAGATGGGTTTCTGTGGTACATTTCGATAGCAGCTTTTATACTCACATTCACTCGGGAAAGATAATTTACACAATTGAAATAAAATAAGCGGAGTCCAGCACACGATCGGTGCACAACTGAATTTCGGCAACTGACGCGTAAACTTGCAATTTTAAGAGTGATTTCTTCGATCTCGCGGCTGCGCTGGCTGAACCGGTAGCCTCGGAACTCCACGAAGGCCCGTGCAGCAAGAACTATTCACTTATTATTGTTTACGTATTCATTTCTTATTGTTGTTGTATGTAAAACCAAAATTCATGAATGTACAAATATGCACCAAAACAACTAATTCAGCTCGCAAAGCGAACAGGCGTAAATCATTACCATTTTTCGTTCGGTGTAAATTTTGTATATGTGTCAGAATAATTGTTAATTTATATGTGTGTACGTGCGATTGTGATTGAGGGGCCCTCTTGTTAACAGATGAATCGGTCGTCAGGTTCGTCGCGAATATAGTGGTTTCTGAAAGAAATATTTTGTGTAAACTGTATATAAAAAATAATTACTTCAACGTATTTTATTTTTGTTCTCTCGATTTTTTTTTTTTATTTCATTTATAATTTTGTGCGTGCTTAAGGTACGTTACAGTATATATATACATACATATATTAATTACAACGTAATTCTTAGGCTACCCCCTATTCGAAAAAATGTCCCAAAAACATGTCCCAATTTTATGTAACGCAGAATGTCCCAAAAAAATGTCCCAATTTTATGTAACGTTTGTTATATTTTATAAGATTTTTGTTATTGTTATTTAAAAAATGTCATAATTTTATGTAACGAAATATGTAACGAAAAATGTAATGAAACAATATCTTAATTTTATATAATGAAAGTTAAATGTTAGGATAGGATTTTTGTGATTATGTTTTGTTTTTATTTTTGTGTTGATGCCAGTAAGAATTACGTTGTAAATTTTGATCATTTTATACAAAGTATAAAAGAGAAAGAGACAAAAATGAAAGCAAGAGGGGTCAAGGGGCACAGCCCCTTGCGAGGCCAAAATGGCCGAATTTATATATATACTTTTCTTTTTCAAATCATATTTAATTACGGAAAATTATTTTCATATGCTATTTTCATAATTCAATTTAATTATTAAAGCAAACAGATATGTATATACACACACACATAAATAAGTATGCATATTTTAGTTACTTTATATGTGCCATAATCAGGATCTGGAAACATGTATGGATTCGTTATTCTCCATGCTGCGTCTTTTCTGGCATCGTATACTATTATGGCAGGATTTGTACTGTCGGACATATAGAGGAAAACGTTGTCGCAATCTGACTCCAGTCCCATTTCATTTCCAGCTCCGACTTCGTCGATGACCAAATTTGTCAATAATGTATTCCGTCTTAAAATTTCAGGCGGAAACGTTACTATTCTGACCTGTGAAGAAAATAACATTATTTAATGTATGTTAAATACTTTTTAATTATTATTTTTGATCTCGCGAAATGTTCTTCTGTAGATGTAAATTCGTGAATACTACAGTTTCCGGATTAGCAACAAAATTTCGGTATAATTTAGAGTCATTATTTGTAAATGGATTTGCATTTGGTGATATATTTTCAGACTACATTAAATACGGTGAAGCTACGCAATTAATTTCGTTTTGAAAAGTACATTTTAAAATTCCGCTTAACAAGATCATTCGTATTTTTCTTTTACAATCATTTTGGGTTTTCCACGGAAATACCAACGCGATTAAATTGTCAAATAATCGGATGATTCGTTTTTACACTGTCCGTCTTTTTCATTTGCAACCGAAAAATTAGGAAAGTGAAGAAGAAAAGTAAACATCCGGAAAGCGTATTTTACACAATAACGGTTTAAATTTTTAAAAAACTACCGAATTTTTTATTTAATAAATTACAAAAAATACGCGCCGATGATCATTATTATTACTTACTAATTCATCAGTTCTAGAATCGAATAACAACAATTTCGGCGGACAAACAACATTAAAAGAAATCAAACTGTCCAGTACACCGGAATCTAGAACCCAAAGTCGATCGCATCTGTCCAGTCGAATTCGAAATACCGATATTATGTTTGTACAGTTTTCTTTCGTATTCTGAACAGAATTTGTAGCTGCCGCTTTATGCCAGTTCCAATTTGGATACGCCTGAAACACACATAAAATTGTGATTTCAGTTTTTCGTAGAGCACTTTTAGTCGCCTCGAAGGATATCGTTAAATTAAAGAAAACGATTCGAACAATAATTGTAGCAATCTGAAAAATTATTAACGAAAATTAAAAATCGATAAAGAAAAATGGCGTGTAACAAGAAACTGGTTGAAAATCGAAAAAAAATATTTCTTAGTTCACCTTAAAATTCCATTGTAAAACCGGATAAAACCTTAACAAAAAATGATGATTAATGTCGAGTAAAAAAAATAGCGCAGCATTCGTGAAAGATATCAATAAATGTAGGTTAATTTTCACTCCAAAATTACTGCACTGTAACTTGTTCACGAGGAAAATGCTATATTTTTTCAGGTAAAAAATATGTAATATTATAATAGTACTTCAAATCTAAATCCCCCACCAGTTACGTATCTGAGAGTTTTACAAAAATTTTTTAAAATAGTGGTTTTTAGTTAACACTGGACAAGTTTCCATTTTCCATTTGATGATAATTTATAATCCTCCGAAAGCGGAGGCTTGTGCACTTCCAGTTCAAAAATGTAATTTATTTGTGATGGAAATTTTTCAATACCTCGTAATGTTAATATTATTTGACAAATTTACTCCCATTGATAATTTCAAATGTTAATAAAACCTCGTTTTAAGGAAATAATAAAAAGTTCATTAATATATTTCCTAAAAATAACGGTGTTTTATTACTATCTAAAGTTTTAATACCTTTTCGACCGCGTATCGAGGAAACACTTGCTTCGGAAATTAAAAGCGGTCAAGGTGGGCGGTAAGCTGAGGCGGTATATTCATAACTATCTGAGCGACCGATGGATTCAAATTCGAAGTGGCTCATCGATTTCAAGCAAAGTTCCAATAGAGAATGGGGTACCTCAAGGTTCCGCCTTAAGTGCTACCCTTTTTATTCTCTATGTAAACTATATTGTTGACTGCATCAGGCCTCCAGTGAATGTTCGTATATATGTAGATGATCTAAACATATCCGTAGTATCTAATATTCTTTCCTTGGCCCAGTTTACCCTGCAAAACACCATTAATAGATTGCAGCAATGGTCAGGAAACAATGGAATAGATTTCTCCTCTCAGAAGTCTCTATATGTTGTATTCCATAGAGGTCGCCTCGTTCAAAATCCACCACCACTACAACTGAACAGTAATACAATTCCTTTTAAAACAACAGTAACTTTCCTTGACATCTTGATGGACGCCAAACTGACTTGGAAACCCTTTATATCTGATTTAAAAGCTAAATACCTCCAACCTTTAAGGGTGATCAAGTGCCTATCAATCCCAAATTTAACGTCCAACTAAAGTTTCTTCTAAATATTTACAAAACAGTAGTCCTCAGCAAAATCAATTATGCGAGTCGGGTGTACCCGTCAGCGAGTGGTTCCTTATTAAAAACACTTAATCCAATCCATAACACCGCTATTCGTATGACACTTGGCGCCCATCGTACATGCGCAGCTAAAAGCCTATGTTCGTTAGCTGGTGTCCCTCTTTTATCTTATAGCAGAAAATTCTTCACTTACCAAGATATGCTTTCATGGGCTGCGGAGAATCACAGTGACGTAATTATAGAGCCTGAATTTCCCAAAGATAATCTACCTGAAGTCAATACAATCTTTTTGCAAAATAACATAAAGCCTAACTTTACACCCAGAATGGACTATTCAAAACTACCTCCACTCTGGTCTTCTTTTCAGGTAGAAGCAATTACAATCCTCACCGATAACAATTACCCACCAGCACAGCGAGGGCACAGTGTGCTCTAGGCATTATTAATAAATACACCACATTTTCGAAAGCATGCACTGATGGATCCAAAGCTGATAAGTCCAAGGTTGCCCCAGCTGCATGCGCTTCGAAATAGACGGAATCGCAGACGGCATACGGTTGCACAACGTTGTATCGATTGCGGAAGCTGAAATGTATGGCTTTGTCTGCAGTCATATTTAGAACTGAGGCTCCAACCACTCAGAATCTTACTGGTGATTGATTCCTTGCAGTCCATACGTGCTTTGCAGTCGGATCACCTTGGATCATTAATGGTCCCAGAAGTTTTGGCTACCTTATACCGGCTGAGCCGTAGAGGATGCTGAGTTGCTTTTTCATGGGTCCCTAGTCATGCCGGAACTCCGGAGAATCAGTTCATTAAAAGAGTGCTGTGGCCAATTAGAATGGTAAGTGTGCCGCAGCATAATGAGGAAGCCTCCGCAAATCCGTAAGAAAAACAGATGGCCATGCAGGTTACCTGGAGAACGTTTAATAGACACGCGAATTAGGTAGACATATAATGATGTTTTTTTTTATAATTCGGTAATTACTAGTTTAACATAATATTTGACGATAATGGTTTTAATGTATTTGCGAATTGAGCAAAATGAGATTAGTTTTGGTATGGTGCCGGGACTTTACAGTATACGAAGGAAAACGGTACTGAAATATATACATAAGTATTTTGTGAATTTCTATCGAAAAGTAAACTCCGTTTCGGATAAAATGTTGTTTCGTTATTATGATTTTTTGCGCTTTTGTATTATACCAAATATCGGTACAAACATAAATGTATTTATGGAAGTGGTTTAGCGTCAGGAATAATAATAATAATAAAAATAATCAATTAAACACATCGGATTATTATTTGCTAAGAAAAACTTTTTAAATAATTGATATGTGGCACCATCTTACTGCTATAATTATTATTAATGTTTTGAAATCCTGGGTTGTGATGGCGCCATCGCAATATAACTGCAAAATTGAATCTTACTTTTACTGGTAAGCAGACTACCAAAAGGCTAATATGCTCGATATAATAGATGATAATCGCAGTTTGTTGAAGAACGTAAGTGAGCGACTGCTTACTTTGGCTATACTCTTGGTTAAGATGCAGCCTTCCAGTTTATCCATCTATTATCTCTGCCATTTTTTGCATGCCGTCTGTGTCTATGAAATAACTTGCTTTTGTTTGTTGTCATTCAAATTCGCCGCTTTGTAAAATTTTTCACAGTATTCGCCATCTTGTAAAGTCTTCTGGTTTAAAAACGTAGCATGGTTATGACAAGGTACGTTTCTGTTTTCTTAATTTCAGGCACACTGTTAATATATAAGTATTATAAACAAACATTCTACCTAGCAATACATGAGCAGTTATGAATACTATAAGTGATCTATCACGTTTTAGATGTAAAATTTCCTTATTTTAACATACATATTAAATTTAACGTAAATATAATAATAGAGGCTAATCCTTTTGGACATTTAATTTGATCAAATAAATTGGTCAAATTTCAAACGTCGGTGGACGAATGTGTCCACCGAAGTTAAGGTAATCAATATACAAAAATTTTGAAGTTAAACCAGAATAATTAAATGAAAAAGAAAAAATAAAGAAAAAACAATGATCACCTATAGCAGCCACCAGATTTGACGGAATGTATCTGGGTTGTACCATGAGAATTACTCGTGGAGGGGGGGGGCAGCGACCCAAATAGCCATGAGTCATTTATTTAACTATGATATAATAAGTCGTATGAATTATGTTTCTTTTGCAGTTCTTCACATTTCAGTTTTTCTGCAAATTCATTCCATCTTTCAACGAGTCGTTCAACCAGCTCCTCACAATAGTGAAATCGGAGAACAGAAAAATATTATGAGAATGAATGTCTAAATCACCAGCAATTCGAACCATTAATTTCCTTTGCAAGTCACGATCATCTTCCCGCTGGTGCAGAGTTCACCATTTTAATTGAACATTTCTAGCTGTTACAATTGAATGTTAGGCTTGAAGCGGTCCCGGTGTCTATGAAATCGGCTGTAATTGTATGTGAGACTACTTTCGCTTCGGTCTTCCAGCTGGTCTTTTGCTTGGGGAACTTTGAACTCACATGCTACTAATGGAACAATCCACTTTCGGACCAACCATCTTAATCGGTACAGGAACTCAGGTAATTAGAGTCGCTTGTTTTCGAGGCAATAGTTTTCTACTGTTTTTGAATGGAACTAACTATGTTTGCGTCTGTTGTCATGCACTCTGCTTTCTTTACACTGATTTTCAGCCTTAATCTTTCATACCATAACTGAACACTATCTCGAAGAGCATCTCTTGTTTCAGCAATTAATACTAAATCGCCCGCATGTAGGAGTGTTCAAGGTACTGGTGTTTACCCGGTGGAAATGTGTGGTGCAAATCTCAGAGCAGGTCGACAAAACAAAACGATGTCCAGAGGATTTCAGAGGGGCAAGTATTAAGTCCAACTCGAGAAAGGCCTTCTCAAATCGGATAGAAACAGGGGAAGATTACTCATCCTACGAACGACAGTGGATTCTCCCAGCAGGACGTAGCAACGGCGTTCTACAGTCTTTGCAAATAAGGCTACTGCCGGTCGTGTCAATGCCTCGGTTGGTTTATTATCTCTTGACATAACTATTTAAAATATGATCTATGAGCGATTGGTGGTACATTTCCTCTATATCAGCTACGAAAGCCGCTTTATGAATACAAAATTAAGCAAGAGGGTCGAATAAATTTGGCTACAGCTTCGGATCGGTAGCTAGAAAATCGTGTAAGGAAGTACCCGACTCAGAGACATTAAAAACTCTTTGAAGTTTTGTGGTGGTACTAACTGGACGGAGCCCTTCACGGTGAGAAATGTAGTGTAATATTACGGAATTGTGTGTGACCCAACTCGAAATTACTCGGCCTTAATTTTCGGGTTTCAGAATCTCAATTCCTGTCAACGAGCAAACAGCACTATTGCGCGAATTCGATGGTTTTTTACGATCCCCATTTAAATCCGAACGATAAACTGACCATTGTTCTAAAGACATATTGTACTGTCGGGATTTCGACGGATTAACGTCTTTCATTTCCCAAAATTTCGCGAGTTGTAAACGAATGATTTTACGGATACAGAACAACGGAAAACTAAATTTTGATTAATCATACATCCGAAATGACTATCACAAATAGTGAGACTCTTAAATCGTCTTCTCTGAATGAGCATACATTTTTCACAATATTCCGCACCTATAAGAGAATATTAATATTATTATTGTTTAGTGAATCATCGATCGCGCGGAGATCTTTTAAACCATCTCTACAGTTTTGCGAATAGCCTTTTTCAGTGCTCCATACGAAATAAACCGGAAC